>CM042022.1:35925000-37175000 GCA_023525975.1 Smallanthus sonchifolius | reverse complement strand
GGCTGAAAGCCTTTTGGCAAGTCAACCAAATCCCACACGTGCAACTTTTGGAATTGAGACAATTCATCTTGCATCGCCTCAATCCAACAGTTGTCAGTGAGAGCCTCCTTCACATTCTTCGGCTCTAACTGGGACACGAATGCAGCATGTAGACATGTTTCCATGACACCAGTGTCATGTATCTCTGTGTAAAGACTGGTATTCTCAGTGATGATTCGATGACGAGTCTGAACACCGGCATAAGGATCACTAATAATGTTGTTGATTGGATGATTCATATGCACTCTCGTCTCTTGTACAATCGGTTCCTGAATTTCTGGATCAAGATTCGTGCTTAACTCCCCCATTTCCTATGTTCCAAAGGAAGAAGATTCAATGTTGCTTCATTTCCTACAGTTGTGTTAGGATTAGCTTCAGCGTCATCTCCAACAACAAGAACATCTTCACTGTTATCACTGTCATGAGTTCCAGATGCAGATGCAGCATTGGAATCAGGAGTTACAATCGGTACAGTAGCACGAGTAGAGAAGCTGGAATCATTGTCGCCACCCAATAATTCATAAACATTTGCGGCGTCAACTGCAGATAGATCAGGAAGATTTAATGACTTGAATAGCGCATCATAATCAAAACCCCAAGCTGGTCCTGTTGGTTCGGGTGGAATGCTGTGTTTACTGCAGTCCACTTCAAACCATTCCTCGACAGTACAAGTTCCTATGTTGTACACTCTCTTGCAAGGCGAGTTGGCAACATATCCTAAGAAGATGCCTTCCACCACTTTTGCATGAAACATAGACTAGCGGTCTTTGTACTGTAGCAACAACGAACAGGGACTACCAAAAGGAACTAGGTAGTCAATATTGGGAAGTCGATTGTTGATCAACTCGTAACAAGTCTTGTTGTGCCTTTTCACAACCAGAACTCTGTTTAAGACGTGACAAGCTGTATTAACGGCTTCTGCCCAGAATGTGACAGGAAGCTTTGCATCCGACAGCATAGTCCTTGCAGTCTCAATTAGTGTTCTGTTCTTCCGTTTAGCAACTCCATTATGTTGAGGCGTGTACGGCGCACTGAATTCGTGACGGATCCCTTTCTTGAGACAGAAAAGCTCCATCAAATTATTCTTGAACTCAGTTCCGTTGTCGCTTCTAATTCTTCTAACTTTCAGCTTGCAAAGAGATTCCAAGCTCAGGATCAAGTATTGAAGAACATCAGTAGTCTCATCTTTAGTACCTAAAAAATGTACCCAAGAAAAACATGAGAAATCATCAGTTACTACTAGACATAACGACTTACCTCCAATACTCCTGATACTTATGGGGCCAAGCAGATCCATGTGTAATACCTCCAAAGGGGTATCAATAGAGTTTTGGAGCTTGGGCTTGTGAGACTTTCGTTGCTGTTTGCCCTTTTTACAAGGCATACAGTCATCTGCAACGGTAAATCTCAGCTTAGGAACCCCGGTTACCAAACCGTTTCGGACAAGATGATTCATTTTACGATACGAAATATGTCCGAGTTTCCTATGCCACAAGATGGAGTCGAGTTATGTCGCTTTTGTAAGCAAATAAGTAGCAACTGATGAGGTGGTTGTTGCCACGCTCATATCGATCTGATAGGTGTCGTTTGTTCTTGGCGCTCTCATCAGGATCCAGTCTTCCGGAACCTCAAAACCAGGTTTGAGAATCAGGCATTCTGACTTGTCAAACATCACCGAGTACTCCTTATCACACATTTGGGAGACACTCAGCAGGTTATGCTTCAGCTGCTCGCAGAAGTTGACATTGTCAAAGCTGACAAAACCGTTCGAAACCATGCCTTGACACGTGATGCTGCCGCCTTTTTCTCCGGCAAAGACCACATAGCCGCCTCTGAATGGTTTAACTTCTTGAAGCAAGGCCATGTTTCCTGTCATGTGCCGGGAGAATCCACTATCTACATACTAGCGGTTAGAGATAGTACCCTGATGATGTCCCTGCACGAGTCACAAAAGAATTAGTTCGATTTGCATACCCAAACCATTGTGGTCTTGGGTCGTCCATCCTTTTCAAAATAAACTACTTCCTTTAACTCACAGTCGTGATGACTATTCAAAATTGATGAATCTTTAAAAGAATTAGAATTGGGAGATTGAGAATTTTTGGATTTGGCAGTCCAGGATCTCTTCTGTTTCTTAACAGGAACAAGAGACTTTGATTCAACAACAGCAGGTGAACTTGTGGAAGCTTCACCTGATTGAACTGAAGTCAGCTGTTCCAGGTTTCTCAACCTCTTGTTTCTTCTTCTTCTCTATGGCTTTGAGAGTCTTGCCACAGGTTTCTCAATAGTACGTGTACTACCAGAGGTAGATACACGAGGTACAGCAGGTTGCGTTACCTTTCTTGAAACGGTTGGTTTAGCTTCAGATTTGGTCTTAGGCTTTACCATCGGTTTGACTGGTGGTTTCACCACATTTTGTTTTGGATTTTTTGGAGCTTTCACTGATGGCGACCTGGGGATAACAGCTGGTTGTGGAACAACATGATGTTTCCCTTGGTTCTTAGAAGGACAGTTCACAATAATGTGACCAACCAAGCCACAGTGAAAACAATTCCTCTTATCTACATAAGTTCTCTTGTAAGGCTCATTAGATCTGGCCTTAGATAACTCAGCATTATGAGAAGGAGGAGTTGGTTTATGAACATTAGTCCGAACCTTTACAGTTTGGTTTTTGGGAGTATAATATTTTTCCAAATTTTCTTTATACCCAAGCCCATAATGAGCTGAAAAAGCTTCTTTCTTTGCTTGGTTAAGACTTTTATACCCCCCATAAAGCATTACCTTTAGATTATCATTTGTTTCAATGATATCGGGTTCAGTTAAAAATGCAATTATCACCATTAGTGATAACGTTTTTCTTTACCTTTTGTTCAGTGAACAACTCCTTAGATACTGCTCCTTCAGGGTAAGTGTTAACCGACCCATCTTAAGAAGCAGTAACAAACTCCTCACTAGATGTGGAGTTAGCCTTACTTCAGGATTCATCCTTTTTAGGGGAATCATCCTTATCAGAGGACTCATCTAGAAAAGTGAGATCAATATCTATTAGGCTATTGACAAACTTCCCGCTCACTGGTGGAGGAATGGCATTAGTACCCAGCCCTAACCCATTCATTTGTCTTACTACAGATTCGTAGTGTTCCACCACAAAGCGAGAGTTTTTCAACTTCTTATTAGTGCATTTTAATTTCAAGATCTCATTTTGCAGTTTGTTGATTTCATTGTTCCGTTTTTCCAACCCCCTGTATGCAACATCTAAGTGAAGCTGTTGATCACTTATTTTTAAAGAATATTCACACTTTTCTTTTTTCAACGTTTCAATAGAATCTTTAAAACATTTTTCATTTTCTTTGTAGTTTAGAGCTGCCATACTTAGGGGTTCGATTTTGTCTTGAAGCCTAGAATTTTCAAGTTTTAGCCCTAGACATTTAGAACATGAAATAACAGAAAAAGGGTTAGAATCTACCTCAGAAGATGAACTTGTTGCTTTTCCAATGGCCATGAGAGCAACAGCAGTAGTCGATACCTCTTCATCAGCTACAAGAGCTTCCATATCTTTAGCTTCTTTCACCTTCTCTGTAGCAATAGTTATAGATTCTTCTAGGTCAGCCATAGAAGCTTCCCTTTTCTCTGCTTCCATCATCTCCATGATCTCAGCCATGAGACCAACCTGGGTTTGTGCGATGATGGCATCCTCAAGATGAACACCCCTGTCAAAGCTTTCGTCCTGTTGGGCTACCAGTGCATTGGACGTTCCAGCTTGGCTTTGATTGTGATGGTTTGAGTTGTTGTGGCCATGGCTGTTTCCTTGGCTGGGTCGGGTAAAACTAGAGGCAGGTGCTCTGTCTTTCTGACACTCACGAGCAAAGTGTCCATAGTTCAGACACTTGTAGCATTTGGCCTTAGATTTGTCAAACCCGACCTTGGCATTAGTATGCCCGCCAATAAACTTTCTTCCTGTTCTGTTTAGGAAACGCTCGGCTCTCCTCAATAGCATGGCCATATTCCATTGAATATCCATGTCCTCCATGTCATCAGGATCCACTTGATTAAATCTTCTTCAATCGTCTCTGGATCAGTAAGCTTGCCACCTATGAAATTTTCATATGCAAGCATACAAGATTAGAATAGTGCTACATGATCTTCAGCTATTCTGGCTATAGTTGATTGGTTAGCCGAAGACGTAGCAGGACGATGTCTTGAGGTATGTTGATGATGAGATCCCAACCCTGATCCTGAAGCATAGCATGCATGACCATCACACCCAGTTGAGTGGTCTTCTTCAGTAGAATTTTCAGTGAAGAGGGCAATTCCAGAGCCCGATGACTTGGATGTAGAAGTCGTCCCATGATACATAGAAGGGTCTTGTATCTGGGTTCTACCAGAGCTCTCCTTTCTTCTTAGGTTCATGTCATGAGCTTGAACCTTTCCTATTGCCTCCTGTACTGTCAACTCATAGAATTTAGGATTTTCCCTCATCAGGGTTGTGTACATCTCAAATTTGGGTGATAAAGCATCCAAAAACTTTTCCATCATCTCTTCATCTGGATACCTGTGTTCAAAAGCCTTCAACTCATTCTGTAAATGATAGAATCTAGATATGAGGTCATCTAAAGATTCGTTTTCTAAAAATCTGAAGCACTCATACTGCTTCCTAAGAAGATCCCGCTTACTCTTCTTGATGTCACTATTTCCTTCGAATCTCTTCTGTAAAGCTTTCCAGAGATCCTTAGAATTGTCATACCCTCGAAAACTGTGGAACAATTCCCGGGTTAATGCCATAGTGATCGAACCAAGTGCCTTCTTTTCACGATCATAGGCTTTCTTTTCTTCGTCAGAAAGCTTAGAGATAGGTTTGGGCATGGTTTCATCAAGATAGATGTGCGTGGGATGCTTATATCACTCAAGGATTGGTATCCATAGCGATGAGTCGGTATACGAAATGTAGTGCTCAAAACGTGCTTTCCAATTAGAATAATCATTCACGTTCAGCAACTTTGGTGGTTTCTGTGGTGTACCGATCTCATTATCATAATTTAACAGGTTTCCCAAATTCAGAAGATTTGACATAGTGAACACTTAGTCAAATTTCAGAAAAAATCAGACACAGTTGCACACTTGATTTTTGGCCTTGCGCACTTGAGAAATGGTCTTGCGTATTTATATTTGCTCTTGCATACTTGTAAGTACGCAGGAGTAAATGTAAGTGCGCAGGATATAACTTAAGTTCGTACAAGTTCAGTCTTGCGCACTTATAAGTACGCAGGAGATAAGTCTTGCGTATTTAGTAAGTACGCACAAAACTGTACTTTTTGCAAGAAATGGTAAGTACGCAGGATACATTTTCAGCAACTCTCACCAAACTTTTCCGGTCACCTGAAAGTCGCCGGAGATGGTAAAATTTCGTCTGATGATCAATGCAAATGAGTCAAAGAGTCAGAAACTTGTTTCTAACCAACCTTTGATGCTCAAAACACTAAAATACACAACAAAAATCAGTTTTTTGAGTGATTTTTGTTTCTAAAATAGTGCTCAAGAGCTACCCCTATTTTATCACAAAAATCAACAAAAATACCCCTTTTTGCTTGTAAAAACTCTCCAAACTCACTCACAACACTCGAAATCAGGAGCAAAGCTCTGATACCACTTGTAGGTCCTTCGGGTGTGGCGGAACGTCACATGCAAGTGGGTCTACTAGTAGGACTGGGTGTGAAATGCCCGTGACTAGGTGGAGAGTCTAGCTAAACAAAGTAAACCGACAAGAGAAAACACTTTAAACGTTCTTTGTATTATAAACACTTGAAGGTTACAGAGAAAAGCACTGAGATTACAATCTGCGTATTTGCTATAATGTCTGTGTACTTAACTTCTGTCAACTTATCATATTTATACAAGACCTGATGCCTGCGCACTTAGCAAGTGCACAGGGCAAAATGCTCTTGCGTACTTAGCAAGTACGCAAAGTTACTCTTGCGTACTTGCCAAGTACGCAGGAGCTTTCTCCTACGCACTTACAAGTGCGCAAAACACTTGGAGAATTATGCAACATTCAATATGTAAAAGTAAATACAACTCGATAAACTAATACATAAAGACTCTTACATACAAAGACAATTACAAACAAGACAGAACAACCTAAGACTAAGACTCTATCTATCCAGAGTGTTTGTCACAGGAAAGTGCTTCAACATATTGTTACCTGGTTAGGAAGACATTGTTAGACTCAGATTCCTAAGTCACGTTGGAGGAAGCTACTGCTGAGAGGATGAACTACAATGAATTGTGTTGGGTTAGTTGGATCCTATTGTAGTACTTGGTTTGGTCTACAATGAAAGCTACAGTTAAGAGGGAGTCGGGTTTGTCATCACTCGACAACTGAAGACTGAAGTTTGAAGATTTGAAGATCTCAAATGGAATGCCAGAAGTTCAAGTCTCGCCAGAAGACACTTGATGTCATTAGTTTAGAGGGAGTTTGTTAGGACATTCTTTGTAAACTGATGATTATCAGTGTTAGTGATAGATAGAATTTGATGCTATAGTTAAGAGGGAGTTTGTAGAAGCATGTTTTTGTAACTATTGATTAAATTCTATGTATCGGTGTACTAGGCTAGTACGCAGGAGGGTGTTCCTACGTACTTAGCTTGTTCACCAGTTTGGTCCTGCATACTTAGTAAGTACACAAGGCTTTTGTCTTGCGTACTTGTCAAGTACGCATGACCAAACCATGCGTAGTTAGACAAGTACACAGGTAATGTTCCTTCCCCTATAAATATAAGACTTGTCTTCATTTGTAGGTGGAACTCTGGAACTAGGTTGAGAGGTGTCAGTTCTGGATCTTATCACCAGATATAATCAAACACAAAAAAGTATAGTTTACATGAGAAATCACGGTTGATGATACATCCCCCCATTTCTCTGTAAACTATGACCTACAAGGGTTTGAGAATAAAGCCACATGATCTTCAGCTATCTTGGCTATTGCTGATTGGTTAGCTGAAGATGTAGGAGAAGGATTCTTGAGGAATTCTGGTTCTGGATCTTATCACCAGAATTCCTCAAGAAATCCTTCTCCCACATCTTCAGCAAACCAATCAGCAATAGCCAAGATAGCTGAAGATCATGTGGCTTTATTCTCATCATGCATGCTTGCCTATGAGAACTTCATTGGCGGTAAGCTCACGGATCCTGAAACCATAGAAGAAGACTTCAATCAGGTGGATCCGGATGATATGGAGGACATGGATATTTAGTGGATCATGGCCATGATCTTGAGAAGGGCAAAGCATTTCCTGAACAGAACAGGAAGAAAGTTTATTGGTGGACATTCAAATGCCAAGGTGGGATTTGATAAAACTAAGGCCAAGTGCTACAAATGCAATAACTTTTAGCATTTTGCAAGAGAATGTCAAAAGGACAAAGCACCAGCCTCGGGATTCACCAGACCTAGCCAAGGGTATAATAACTCCACCAACCGCAATCAAAGTCAAGGTGGAACGTCTAATGCTTTGGTAGCACAACAAGATGACAGCTTTGATTGGGGTGTTCATCTGGAGGATGCCCTTATTGCTCAAACTCAAGTTGGTCTCATGGCTGAGATTATGGAGATGATGGAAGCTGAGGAACGGGAAGCTTCTGTGGCTGATCAAGTAGAGTCTACAACTGCAGTTGCCCTCATGGCTATTGGAGAGGCATCATGTTCATCAAATGAGGTAGATTCTAATCCTTTTCCTGTAATTTCTTGTTCCAAATGTCTAAGCTTAAAGGTTGAAAATTCTAAGCTTCAAGACAAATTCGAACCCCTTCGTATTGCAGCTTTAAGCTATAAAGAAAACGAAAAACGATACAAAGATTCAATTGAAACATTGAAGAAAGAAAAACGTGATTATTCGCTTAAAATCAGCGATCAACAGTTTCATTTGGATGTTGCATACAAGGGGTTAGAGAAAAGGAATAATGAGATCAACAAGCTGCAAAATGAGATCTTTGCGTTGAAAGGTAATATTGAGAAGTTGAAAAATTCTCGTTTTATGGTGGAACACTACGAGTCTGTAGTGAGACAAGTGAATGGCTTAGGGCTGGGTACTAATGTCATTCCTCGACCAGTTAGCGGGAAGTTTGTCAACGGCTTAATTGGCATTGATTTGTCTTGCCTTGATGAGTCCTTGAGTCAGGACGATTCCTCTAACAAGGATGATTCCTCAGGTAAGGCTGACTCTGCATCTGATGAAGAGATCCTTACTGCTTCTGATGATGGGTCTGAGAACACCAGCCCTGAAGGAGTAGTCTCTGAGGAGTTGCTTGGTGAACAGAAAGTTAAGAAAAACATTATCACGGATAGTGATAATTGTATTTTGACTGAACCCGATATTGTTGAATCAAATGAAAAATTAAAAGTGATGCTTTATCGGGGATATAAAAACATTAATCAAGTTAAAAGGGAAGCATTTTAGCTCATTTTGGGCATGGCTATCAAGAAAATTTGCAAAAATATTATATTCCCAAGAACCAATCATCATCGAGTCAAACTACTGTTCACGAAACAACTTCTCTTGTTCATCATGCTGAGTCATCAAACGTCAAATCTAATGAGCCTTACAGGAGGACTTACAAATAAAGGTGAAGCTTCTACTAGTTCACCTAGTGTCACACCCCGACCGATGGCGGAATCATCGAGGCGAACAATAGAATGATTGTTCAAAAGCACATGATAGCTAAAAGGTTGCATAATTCATTAATTAAATTTAGAGACAACAAGATCCAAATACGATACATTCCAAATAACCTAGTCTAGTTCAAAACATTGATTTATTTAACTAGGTCCATAGTTCTTAAGTGGAGAAATCTTCGGCAAGTAGTCACATATCCAAACCTGAAACATTATTTAAATCAAGTGTCAACTAAAAAGTTGGTGAGTACTTAGGTTTAGTAATTCCGGTAAATAGTAGTTGTAAATCGTTTTGCAACTCATTGTTTATCTTGTTAAACATAGTATATATGATGTATCATTTATTTAATCACAATTCAAACCGAGTTTGACGCGCTTGAACAGAGCACAACAGCTAAGTCCGGTATGTTTGAATATAGTTACCCACTATATCCGATATGTTTGAATATAACACGCGGTTATATCCGAGTATGTAATAAACACCCTAACCGGGTGGGCTGGTCAGGCACAATAGATCTATCAATATTACAGTTGGTTGTCTTGTGTTTAAATGTATGTACATCCAATGAATAAGCATATAGTCTCATGTATAACACGTACAAACAATGTGAGTAGCATGTATAATGTTTCACCCCAAAACGTATAGAAATGTAAAATAGGGGCTATGTAACTCACCTTGCAAGCGGGTATTTTTCCACGCGTGTAGGTGATAAAGATGTTGAAGTCTAAGCACGTTGAAACCCTATATAGATAAATGGGTATTATTGTATGTTTACATGTGCGTATTAGTATTTAATTGTGTATAGGTTTATAATAACATTTCTTAGTGTTGTTTGCAAAAAAGTTGGTCCAGATTTACTTGAAATTACTGATTTGATCGAAACTGTTTATAGTTATGACAGGTATCGAAACTGTGTTTAATCGAAACTACTAGTTTCGATTGACCATTTACAAGTTACACAGAACTGTCGAAACTACTATCTATCGAAACTACTAGTTTCGATTGATCATTTATAAGTGATACACAGGCTGTCGAAACTACTAGTTTCGATTGATCATTTACTCAATCGAAACTAATTAGTTTCGATGGCCCAGACTTTAGAAAATAAAACAGTAATTTTTCAGAACAATGGTTTGTCCGGTAATCGATGTTTTGGAGTCTTGACTTCGATTGGTTCAGTTTGCCTTATGATAACAGAAGGTAAAGAAACGAAGTTGAGGATTCTTACGTGGTCGCAAAGGGGCTGGACGGTAGAGTCTTAAATCCGAGAATGTCCAGAATGAGAATCGAGCTTCTGGGTGGGATTAGCCTCTACAACCTTGGTCACAGCTTCACACAGAGATGGCGATTGTAATGGTGTCTTCAATTTGGAGTGAGATTGGGTGGAGGAGGGTAGCGAGCTCGTGCAGGGCCGACCATGGCTATTTATAGCCGAGCTTGATTTCTATGTTAAAACGTGCAATTGGGCACGTTCCAACACTAGTCTGGACGAGACGAAACTAACCAGACATTCAACACGCGTGGAGGTAGTCTGTCGGGCGCAAATTCGAACGTGGGTTTCTCGGCCACCAACAGGATCAGACGATCCTTATGTTGGGGAGACCAATTGGTCGAGGGGGTCTTGTTCGCGTGGGAGAGACGAAGCCAGAGAAGCCTTTAGCGGTTGTCGAGGTGCAGAGAAACAGCCTTGTCGGGTGTCGCCGGAATGTTCTTTACCCGCCGGACCATCGGAGGGGGTGACCGGATAAACGAATCGAGAATTGACAGATTTAGTCCCTGGAGTTTGGTTTGACTCGAATTAGCCCTTAAAATTAATACGGATAGGCCCTTGTAGTTTAAATTGACCAGAAACAGCCCCTTAGTCGATTTCAGTTTTAAATCCTTCTAGTTTGTTTAATTACAATACAACCCTTGAACTTTTATTTAAATAAATTAATTTAATTTCTTTTAAATCAAATTAATTTAAAAATGTTTTTATAAACTTATTTTATTTTTTATTATTATAAATAATTTTTATAAAAGTTATTTATCTTATTTAAATAGGTTATTTTATTAAATATACAACTTTTTAAATTTAGATTTTTATATAAAACTTTATATTAGTTTTAAAATTTATAAAATTCTAATTAGTTTAAATCCGTAAAATAAAATACCTATTTGTATAAAACCAAATAAAACTCTTACACTTTATTAAAATAGAGAATGATTACACGATAATTATAATACAAGTGCGAGAACGAAAAATCCGAAACGTCACAGTCTCCCCATGTTAGAGGAATTTCGCCCCGAAATTCAACTAGTGACGGCTATGAAAAGAGATGCGGATACTTGGTCTTCATTTGGTCTTCACGTTCCCAAGTGTCACACCCCGACCGATGGCGGAATCATCGAGGCGGACAATGTGACGATTGTTCAAAAGCACATGATACTAAAGGTTGCATAATTCATTACTTTAATTTAAAGACAACAAGTTCCAAATACAATACATTTCAAATAACCTAGTCTAGTTCAAAACATTAATTTATTTAACTAGGTCCATAGTTCCTAAATGGAGAGATCTTCGGCAAGCAGTCACATATCCAAACCTGAAACATTATTTAAATCAAGTGTCAACTAAAAAGTTGGTGAGTACATAGGTTTAGTATTTCCTGTAAATAGTGGTTGTAAATCGTTTTGCAACTCATTGTTTATATTGTTAAACATAGTATATGATGTAACATTTATTTAATCACAATTCAAACCGAGTTTGACGCGCTTGAACAGAGCACAACAGCTAAGTCCGGTATGCTTGAATATAGTTACCCACTATATCCGGTATGATTGAATATAACACGCGGTTATATCCGAGTATGCAGTAATAAACACCCTAACCGGGTGGGCTGGTCAGGCACAATAGATCTATCAATATTACAGTTGGTTGTCTTGTGTATAAATGTATGTACATCCAAAGAATAAGCATATAGTCTCATGTATAACACGTATAAACAATGTGAGTAGCATGTATAATGTTTCACCCCAAAACGTATAAAAAATGTAAAATAGGGGCTATGTAACTCACCTTGCAAGCGGGTATTTGTCCACGCGTGTAGGTGATAAGTATGTTGAAGTCTAAGCACAATGAAACCCTATGTAGATAAATGGGTATTATTGTATGTTTATATGTATGTGCGTATTTGTATTTAAATGAGTATAGGTTTTATAATAATATCCTTAATATAAAATGTGGTAGGAAATGAATATGATTTTGTAAAACTTTGACTTATAAAATATTACATTTTTAAATAATTAATCATTATGTTTAATGTATTTAAACAATAGTAATAAATAAAAAGATAAATCTTTATTTGATTAATTATGTTGATATTTTATATATTAAAATTTATTTTAACAAGTTTATTAACAATATTGCTAGGTTCATATAAAAATAATGAGACATTTTATATACTAAGTGTATTTTATTAAGTTTATGAAATGTTACAAGGTTTATAAAAATATAGAACACTTTATATTTAAAAATATAATAAGTTTATAAAGGTATTACAAGATTTATAAAAAAATATAGGACATTTTATCTCTAAAAATGTAATTAAATAAGTTTATATAAAAAAATGGGATGGTTTATAAAAATATAGTTTAATTGATTTTAAATAAACGAATGAGTAAACCGACTCGTTTTAGTCTTTATTGTATAAAAATGTTATTAAAATAAGTTAGGTTAAATTAATAAAATAATTAAAATGTAAACAGAAGTAAAAAAAAAATGGGCCGAAGGCCAGAAGGTTCGAACCCGCGACTTTCGCTTCAGACACAAACACGCATAACCAGCCGGGCTACTGCCCATCGCTGGTTATGTGTGTATCCGTTAATTTAAATACACAAAGGAACAACTGGTCGCTGGTTCTCGGTGACCGGCAAACCGTGTCCGAGGACACTGGGTTTGCCCGGTAGTTCTCGTGCGATGGTCGAGTTTTCGACTGGAATAGATTACCTGAAGATAACAGAAGGTACAAGAATCGAATCGAGGCTCGAACCTAGTCGCGAAGGGCTTGGTCGGCAGAGACTTTTGAACCGAAAATGTCCAAGGTGGAAATCGATCCTCTGGATGAAATTTGACTTCGAAATTTAGGTTGTAGCTTCACTTAGTAACGAAGAAAGTGATGGTATCCTCAATTTGGAGTGAGAATGTGTGGACGGAGGGTAACGAGTTCGAGCTGGGCCGGTAATGGCTATTTATGGTCGGGCCTGATTCTTATGCTCGAACGTGCAATTGAACACATTCCGACATAAGTCTGGACGAGGCGAACCTAACCCGACATTCGACAGGCGTGGGGGTGGCCTGTCGGGCCTGAATTCGGGCGTGGGTTCTCGGCCACCAACAGGATCAGACGATCCGTGTGTTGGGGAGACCAATTGGTCGAGGGGTCTAGTTCGCGTGGGGGAGACGAAGTCGGGGATGCTTTTGTCGGGCGTTGAGGTGCAGGGGACAGGCTTGTCGAGCGGGTCGCCGGAAATTAACTTGGACCGCCGGACAAAGGAAAGGGGTGACCGGAAATGCGATTTGGGGATTGACAGTTTTGGTCCCTGGAGTTTGGTTTAATTCGAAACAACCCTTAAAATAATTACGGATGGATCCTTGTGGTTTCATTTGTCCAGAAGTAGTCCCTCAAACGATTTTAGTTTTAAAACCTTCTAGTTTAGTTAATTACAAAACGAACCCTAAACTTTTTATTAAATAAATTAATTTAATTTCTTTTAAATCAATTTACTTTAACATTATATTTTAAATGTTTTTATAAACTTACTTATTATTATTATTATAAATAATTTTTATAAGGTTATTCATCTTATTCAAATGGGTTATTTTATTAAATATGTAACTTCTTTTTTTTTTTTTTTTTACTTAGATTTTTATATAAAATTTTATATTAGTTTTAAAATTTATAAATTTCTAATTAGTTTAAATCCATAAGATAAGATACCTATTTGTATAAAACCAAATAAAACTTAAGCATATAAAATTTTATAAAACTTATGTTTTTATTTAAAATCAATCATTTTGAATGGTTAATAAAATTGAAAACCATTGATTTATTTATATAAATTATCTAATTTGATAACATGATTTATATAGTTTATAACCTTCAAATATATATATATATTTTTTTTTAAATTAAAAATATCTAAATTGAAATTTGCCAATACACCGATTTGTATAAATTTGATTAAATATACGTGTATATGTTTTGAAATAAAATGTTAATATTTACACGATAAATTTCGCAACGAAATCTTTGAAATGTCACAGTCTCCCCAAGTTGAAGGAATTTCGTCCCAAAATTCGATTAGCGAAGGTTATGGGAACGGGAAAAGGGGTGCCAATAGACTTAGAATGGAATTACTTCACAAGAGAAAGATTCAGCGGGGAAATATCGTATGATAACGGATGACGATGCTAAATCGAGTCGAGTTGTCAATTAGTTGATCTAATAGTATAATGAGATTTATGCATACAATTGTTCGTACAATGCATGAATGTAAACTACTAGAACCCAGATTTAACAATATTGGTGCCAATCACTTTGTGACATGGCATTTTCCTTTAAAACTCCACCCCACGGGTGTTCATATTTTCAAATTTTGCAAAAACATTTTCTAAAACCGGTCCTCCTCTTAGTACTTATGCACGGTTTATACTCGTTATATCAAGTGGGTTTATGTATAGGGTGTACCAGCGGCTAACCCACCACCCCTTTGATATACCGGGGATTCCCCGCGCATAATTACTAGGATTTGGAACTTCAACAATTTAGGTAAACTTTAACAGAGCTAGCAAGTTGTATGACCGAGTTTAAACCTAATAGGTTTGTCTCACAAAAGTATAGGAATGAGATGAATGGTGATAGCATAGCTGTTATATGCAATTACGGGTTATAAAACTCATAGCAATGGATTTCCCATCCGCTATTTCCATGACATACGAGTTATCAAGATTGATTGATGGTTTAGCAAACAGTTGGTTAAAAGCAAGAGACACAATTTTTCTATTGGCATGAATATTGAATAAATCGGATGTATAAAGATAGTGTACAAAGGAACGTACCGTTAACAGTGTCGTCATTGGCCGGAGTCTCGTTAGCATTTATATTAAAGGCTCGTCCACGAGGACCACCTTGATTTTGAAGTCTTGGACATTGGTTCTGAAAGTGGTTTGGGTCTCCACATTCGTAACAGGCCCGTCCATAGGTGACAGTGAGAGGCATTGAATGATTGCCTTGAGTAGCTTGATTAACGATAGTGCGAGCACGGCAAGTAGTAACAACGTGCCCATAGCGTCCACATTTTGAGCATAGACGGCATGCAGCATGCGGGGCATGGTGATACTTGCAAGTAGGGCATTGGGGAAATGAACCTACATAGTTTCTCGGAATTTGACCCGTAGGAGTAACTTGGGTCATAGGTACGGCAGGAATGATGGCCGCAAAGTTTTGGGCCTTGCGCTTCCTATCATGATGGGAAGATTTGAGCTCTTCGTCTTTGTCGGACACAGAAGTAGCAGCTTTGTCGACCACCTTCTTGGTACTCTTCCTAGATAAGGTACCCGCTTTGACGTGATTGTCAGTCAATACAGCAGATAAACGGATAGCGTCCCCGAGAGTGGAGGGATCACTTCCCGATACGGTGTCTTGGATTGGCATAGGCAGTCCACCTATGTATTTCTCAATTCTCCGTGCTAAGGGAGTAACCATGTGGGGCACGAGCAGACTTAGTTCTTGAAAACGAGTGGTGTAAGCCAAATTTTCTCCGCTATCTTGGGTGAGATCCCAAAACTCAGCTTCGAGCTTCCTCATTTCGTTGCGAGGACAGAACTCGTCAGTCATAAGTCGTCTCATTTCGTTCCAAGACAAGGACATAGCAGATTCGTTGCCTCGAGTACGCTTCCCACCGTTCCACCAGGTGAGTGCTCGTTTTTGGAAGACGCTGGCAGCATAACGGACTTTGAGGACGTCGGGACAACCGCTGTTTAGGAAAGTACTCTCCATACTTTCAAACCATTGAAGAAGGCTAGTAGCACCTTCCGTCCCGAAGAATTTGGTGGGGTTGCAAGAATTGAAATGCTTGAATGTGCAGTATGGTGGGTTTGCACCCTTCCCTTGCGTATTAGACCCATTACCATTGTTGTTAGCTTGGATCATTTGGCCTACTAGTTGAGTAAGTAGTGCAGCAAGGTCAACGTTGGAGTTGCTAGAGTTAGCATGTCGAGGAGGCATTCTAACACCATAAGAAAAGACAATGATATTTTAGATAAGATGGATATATATGAGTTATAGCGGGAAATAATGTAAGCAGAAAAACGGGATTCATCATGACGCGTGCCAGTGCATGTGTATTTATTCTAGGTTGATGGGGGAAACTAAGTCATCTATTCCGGATAGAACATGATGTTATAGGTCATTATTCGCGTAATAGGAATTGCCGGGACTTGCATGCACTACAAATTGTTATTACGTGTGCACCCGAAACAATGATTTGTTTGCATGTTCGTCTAGTTTTTCCTATTTTGCTATAATGTCCCCAGATTTTGAGTTCAAGTTCGGATTGTATCCTTGCGAATACATTGACTTATCAACGTTAAATAATTCCCCAAAACTTTCAAAGAGACATGCTTTAGCCTATAGGTAAACACTCACTTCAGGAATTCCCAGGAAAGCATACGGGTCCGTTTATTTGGATTTATACGAAATGCTTTCCTAGACAGAAAACCCAATGTACAGGTGTCACCCTTCCAGATTGCACGTGTCTTTTACTGATTTCGGGAAATTAAGTCGTTGACGAGATTTTCAAGATTTTAATAGATTTGAGAGTCCATGAGTATAAAACGTGTAGGGATGTTGCGATTTATAAGGATTAGGAGAGAGTATGGACAAGGATATGTAGTGTATTTGTTTGCATAAGTGTGTTGATCAAATGTGTATGTATAGTATGTATCATGTATCAAAATCTTGTATGTATGTGTATAAGTCTCATGTACCAAACTCGGGAAAATTCAGGCAATTCCTAACTACAAATAATTCACATAGCAATTAATCATTTAGCACATAACACATAAAAAGGGAGTCCTAGGGTTATAGTCTAGGTCATTGTGTCTAATAACCTAATTCCCTATAACCATGGCTCTGATACCAATCTGTCACACCCCGACCGATGGCGGAATCATCGAGGCGGACAATGTGACGATTGTTCAAAAGCACATGATACTAAAGGTTGCATAATTCATTACTTTAATTTAAAGACAACAAGTTCCAAATACAATACATTTCAAATAACCTAGTCTAGTTCAAAACATTAATTTATTTAACTAGGTCCATAGTTCCTAAATGGAGAGATCTTCGGCAAGCAGTCACATATCCAAACCTGAAACATTATTTAAATCAAGTGTCAACTAAAAAGTTGGTGAGTACATAGGTTTAGTATTTCCTGTAAATAGTGGTTGTAAATCGTTTTGCAACTCATTGTTTATATTGTTAAACATAGTATATGATGTAACATTTATTTAATCACAATTCAAACCGAGTTTGACGCGCTTGAACAGAGCACAACAGCTAAGTCCGGTATGCTTGAATATAGTTACCCACTATATCCGGTATGATTGAATATAACACGCGGTTATATCCGAGTATGCAGTAATAAACACCCTAACCGGGTGGGCTGGTCAGGCACAATAGATCTATCAATATTACAGTTGGTTGTCTTGTGTATAAATGTATGTACATCCAAAGAATAAGCATATAGTCTCATGTATAACACGTATAAACAATGTGAGTAGCATGTATAATGTTTCACCCCAAAACGTATAAAAAATGTAAAATAGGGGCTATGTAACTCACCTTGCAAGCGGGTATTTGTCCACGCGTGTAGGTGATAAGTATGTTGAAGTCTAAGCACAATGAAACCCTATGTAGATAAATGGGTATTATTGTATGTTTATATGTATGTGCGTATTTGTATTTAAATGAGTATAGGTTTTATAATAATATCCTTAATATAAAATGTGGTAGGAAATGAATATGATTTTGTAAAACTTTGACTTATAAAATATTACATTTTTAAATAATTAATCATTATGTTTAATGTATTTAAACAATAGTAATAAATAAAAAGATAAATCTTTATTTGATTAATTATGTTGATATTTTATATATTAAAATTTATTTTAACAAGTTTATTAACAATATTGCTAGGTTCATATAAAAATAATGAGACATTTTATATACTAAGTGTATTTTATTAAGTTTATGAAATGTTACAAGGTTTATAAAAATATAGAACACTTTATATTTAAAAATATAATAAGTTTATAAAGGTATTACAAGATTTATAAAAAAATATAGGACATTTTATCTCTAAAAATGTAATTAAATAAGTTTATATAAAAAAAATGGGATGGTTTATAAAATATAGTTTAATTGATTTTAAATAAACGAACGAGTAAACCGACTCGTTTTAGTCTTTATTGTATAAAAATGTTATTAAAATAAGTTAGGTTAAATTAATAAAATAATTAAAATGTAAACAGAAGTAAAAAAAAAATGGGCCGAAGGCCAGAAGGTTCGAACCCGCGACTTTCGCTTCAGACACAAACACGCATAACCAGCCGGGCTACTGCCCATCGCTGGTTATGTGTGTATCCGTAAATTTAAATACACAAAGGAACAACTGGTCGCTGGTTCTCGGTGACCGGCAAACCGTGTCCGAGGACACTGGGTTTGCCCGGTAGTTCTCGTGCGATGGTCGAGTTTTCGACTGGAATAGATTACCTGAAGATAACAGAAGGTACAGGAATCGAATCGAGGCTCGAACCTAGTCGCGAAGGGCTTGGTCGGCAGAGACTTTTGAACCGAAAATGTCCAAGGTGGAAATCGATCCTCTGGATGAAATTTGACTTCGAAATTTAGGTTGTAGCTTCACTTAGTAACGAAGAAAGTGATGGTATCCTCAATTTGGAGTGAGAATGTGTGGACGGAGGGTAACGAGTTCGAGCTGGGCCGGTAATGGCTATTTATGGTCGGGCCTGATTCTTATGCTCGAACGTGCAATTGAACACATTCCGACATAAGTCTGGACGAGGCGAACCTAACCCGACATTCGACAGGCGTGGGGGTGGCCTGTCGGGCCTGAATTCGGGCGTGGGTTCTCGGCCACCAACAGGATCAGACGATCCGTGTGTTGGGGAGACCAATTGGTCGAGGGGTCTAGTTCGCGTGGGGGAGACGAAGTCGGGGATGCTTTTGTCGGGCGTTGAGGTGCAGGGGACAGGCTTGTCGAGCGGGTCGCCGGAAATTAACTTGGACCGCCGGACAAAGGAAAGGGGTGACCGGAAATGCGATTTGGGGATTGACAGTTTTGGTCCCTGGAGTTTGGTTTAATTCGAAACAACCCTTAAAATAATTACGGATGGATCCTTGTGGTTTCATTTGTCCAGAAGTAGTCCCTCAAACGATTTTAGTTTTAAAACATTCTAGTTTAGTTAATTACAAAACGAACCCTAAACTTTTTATTAAATAAATTAATTTAATTTCTTTTAAATCAATTTACTTTAACATTATATTTTAAATGTTTTTATAAACTTACTTATTATTATTATTATAAATAATTTTTATAAGGTTATTCATCTTATTCAAATGGGTTATTTTATTAAATATGTAACTTCTTTTTTTTTTTTTTTACTTAGATTTTTATATAAAATTTTATATTAGTTTTAAAATTTATAAATTTCTAATTAGTTTAAATCCATAAGATAAGATACCTATTTGTATAAAACCAAATAAAACTTAAGCATATAAAATTTTATAAAACTTATGTTTTTATTTAAAATCAATCATTTTGAATGGTTAATAAAATTGAAAACCATTGATTTATTTATATAAATTATCTAATTTGATAACATGATTTATATAGTTTATAACCTTCAAATATATATATATATTTTTTTTTAAATTAAAAATATCTAAATTGAAATTTGCCAATACACCGATTTGTATAAATTTGATTAAATATACGTGTATATGTTTTGAAATAAAATGTTAATATTTACACGATAAATTTCGCAACGAAATCTTTGAAATGTCACAGTCTCCCCAAGTTGAAGGAATTTCGTCCCGAAATTCGATTAGCGAAGGTTATGGGAACGGGAAAAGGGGTGCCAATAGACTTAGAATGGAATTACTTCACAAGAGAAAGATTCAGCGGGGAAATATCGTATGATAACGGATGACGATGCTAATTCGAGTCGAGTTGTCAATTAGTTGATCTAATAGTATAATGAGATTTATGCATACAATTGTTCGTACAATGCATGAATGTAAACTACTAGAACCCAGATTTAACAATATTGGTGCCAATCACTTTGTGACATGGCATTTTCCTTTAAAACTCCACCCCACGGGTGTTCATATTTTCAAATTTTGCAAAAACATTTTCTAAAACCGGTCCTCCTCTTAGTACTTATGCACGGTTTATACTCGTTATATCAAGTGGGTTTATGTATAGGGTGTACCAGCGGCTAACCCACCACCCCTTTGATATACCGGGGATTCCCCGCGCATAATTACTAGGATTTGGAACTTCAACAATTTAGGTAAACTTTAACAGAGCTAGCAAGTTGTATGACCGAGTTTAAACCTAATAGGTTTGTCTCACAAAAGTATAGGAATGAGATGAATGGTGATAGCATAGCTGTTATATGCAATTACGGGTTATAAAACTCATAGCAATGGATTTCCCATCCGCTATTTCCATGATATACGAGTTATCAAGATTGATTGATGGTTTAGCAAACAGTTGGTTAAAAGCAAGAGACACAATTTTTCTATTGGCATGAATATTGAATAAATCGGATGTATAAAGATAGTGTACAAAGGAACGTACCGTTAACAGTGTCGTCATTGGCCGGAGTCTCGTTAGCATTTATATTAAAGGCTCGTCCACGAGGACCACCTTGATTTTGAAGTCTTGGACATTGGTTCCGAAAGTGGTTTAGGTCTCCACATTCGTAACAGGCCCGTCCATAGGTGACAGTGAGAGGCATTGAATGATTGCCTTGAGTAGCTTGATTAACGATAGTGCGAGCACGGCAAGTAGTAACAACGTGCCCATAGCGTCCACATTTTGAGCATAGACGGCATGCAGCATGCGGGGCATGGTGATACTTGCAAGTAGGGCATTGGGGAAATGAACCTACATAGTTTCTCGGAATTTGACCCGTAGGAGTAACTTGGGTCATAGGTACGGCAGGAATGATGGCCGCAAAGTTTTGGGCCTTGCGCTTCCTATCATGATGGGAAGATTTGAGCTCTTCGTCTTTGTCGGACACAGAAGTAGCAGCTTTGTCGACCACCTTCTTGGTACTCTTCCTAGATAAGGTACCCGCTTTGACGTGATTGTCAGTCAATACAGCAGATAAACGGATAGCGTCCCCGAGAGTGGAGGGATCACTTCCCGATACGGTGTCTTGGATTGGCATAGGCAGTCCACCTATGTATTTCTCAATTCTCCGTGCTAAGGGAGTAACCATGTGGGGCACGAGCAGACTTAGTTCTTGAAAACGAGTGGTGTAAGCCAAATTTTCTCCGCTATCTTGGGTGAGATCCCAAAACTCAGCTTCGAGCTTCCTCATTTCGTTGCGAGGACAGAACTCGTCAGTCATAAGTCGTCTCATTTCGTCCCAAGACAAGGACATAGCAGATTCGTTGCCTCGAGTACGCTTCCCACCGTTCCACCAGGTGAGTGCTCGTTTTTGGAAGACGCTGGCAGCATAACGGACTTTGAGGACGTCGGGACAACCGCTGTTTAGGAAAGTACTCTCCATACTTTCAAACCATTGAAGAAGGCTAGTAGCACCTTCCGTCCCGAAGAATTTGGTGGGGTTGCAAGAATTGAAATGCTTGAATGTGCAGTATGGTGGGTTTGCACCCTTCCCTTGCGTATTAGACCCATTACCATTGTTGTTAGCTTGGATCATTTGGCCTACTAGTTGAGTAAGTAGTGCAGCAAGGTCAACGTTGGAGTTGCTAGAGTTAGCATGTCGAGGAGGCATTCTAACACCATAAGAAAAGACAATGATATTTTAGATAAGATGGATATATATGAGTTATAGCGGGAAATAATGTAAGCAGAAAAACGGGATTCATCATGACGCGTGCCAGTGCATGTGTATTTATTCTAGGTTGATGGGGGAAACTAAGTCATCTATTCCGGATAGAACATGATGTTATAGGTCATTATTCGCGTAATAGGAATTGCCGGGACTTGCATGCACTACAAATTGTTATTACGTGTGCACCCGAAACAATGATTTGTTTGCATGTTCGTCTAGTTTTTCCTATTTTGCTATAATGTCCCCAGATTTTGAGTTCAAGTTCGGATTGTATCCTTGCGAATACATTGACTTATCAACGTTAAATAATTCCCCAAAACTTTCAAAGAGACATGCTTTAGCCTATAGGTAAACACTCACTTCAGGAATCCCCAGGAAAGCATACGGGTCCGTTTATTTGGATTTATACGAAATGCTTTCCTAGACAGAAAACCCAATGTACAGGTGTCACCCTTCCAGATTGCACGTGTCTTTTACTGATTTCGGGAAATTAAGTCGTTGACGAGATTTTCAAGATTTTAATAGATTTGAGAGTCCATGAGTATAAAACGTGTAGGGATGTTGCGATTTATAAGGATTAGGAGAGAGTATGGACAAGGATATGTAGTGTATTTGTTTGCATAAGTGTGTTGATCAAATGTGTATGTATAGTATGTATCATGTATCAAAATCTTGTATGTATGTGTATAAGTCTCATGTACCAAACTCGGGAAAATTCAGGCAATTCCTAACTACAAATAATTCACATAGCAATTAATCATTTAGCACATAACACATAAAAAGGGAGTCCTAGGGTTATAGTCTAGGTCATTGTGTCTAATAACCTAATTCCCTATAACCATGGCTCTGATACCAATCTGTCACACCCCGACCGATGGCGGAATCATCGAGGCGGACAATGTGACGATTGTTCAAAAGCACATGATACTAAAGGTTGCATAATTCATTACTTTAATTTAAAGACAACAAGTTCCAAATACAATACATTTCAAATAACCTAGTCTAGTTCAAAACATTAATTTATTTAACTAGGTCCATAGTTCCTAAATGGAGAGATCTTCGGCAAGCAGTCACATATCCAAACCTGAAACATTATTTAAATCAAGTGTCAACTAAAAAGTTGGTGAGTACATAGGTTTAGTATTTCCTGTAAATAGTGGTTGTAAATCGTTTTGCAACTCATTGTTTATATTGTTAAACATAGTATATGATGTAACATTTATTTAATCACAATTCAAACCGAGTTTGACGCGCTTGAACAGAGCACAACAGCTAAGTCTGGTATGCTTGAATATAGTTACCCACTATATCCGGTATGATTGAATATAACACGCGGTTATATCCGAGTATGCAGTAATAAACACCCTAACCGGGTGGGCTGGTCAGGCACAATAGATCTATCAATATTACAGTTGGTTGTCTTGTGTATAAATGTATGTACATCCAAAGAATAAGCATATAGTCTCATGTATAACACGTATAAACAATGTGAGTAGCATGTATAATGTTTCACCCCAAAACGTATAAAAAATGTAAAATAGGGGCTATGTAACTCACCTTGCAAGCGGGTATTTGTCCACGCGTGTAGGTGATAAGTATGTTGAAGTCTAAGCACAATGAAACCCTATGTAGATAAATGGGTATTATTGTATGTTTATATGTATGTGCGTATTTGTATTTAAATGAGTATAGGTTTTATAATAATATCCTTAATATAAAATGTGGTAGGAAATGAATATGATTTTGTAAAACTTTGACTTATAAAATATTACATTTTTAAATAATTAATCATTATGTTTAATGTATTTAAACAATAGTAATAAATAAAAAGATAAATCTTTATTTGATTAATTATGTTGATATTTTATATATTAAAATTTATTTTAACAAGTTTATTAACAATATTGCTAGGTTCATATAAAAATAATGAGACATTTTATATACTAAGTGTATTTTATTAAGTTTATGAAATGTTACAAGGTTTATAAAAATATAGAACACTTTATATTTAAAAATATAATAAGTTTATAAAGGTATTACAAGATTTATAAAAAAATATAGGACATTTTATCTCTAAAAATGTAATTAAATAAGTTTATATAAAAAAAATGGGATGGTTTATAAAAATATAGTTTAATTGATTTTAAATAAACGAACGAGTAAACCGACTCGTTTTAGTCTTTATTGTATAAAAATGTTATTAAAATAAGTTAGGTTAAATTAATAAAATAATTAAAATGTAAACAGAAGTAAAAAAAAAATGGGCCGAAGGCCAGAAGGTTCGAACCCGCGACTTTCGCTTCAGACACAAACACGCATAACCAGCCGGGCTACTGCCCATCGCTGGTTATGTGTGTATCCGTTAATATAAATACACAAAGGAACAACTGGTCGCTGGTTCTCGGTGACCGGCAAACCGTGTCCGAGGACACTGGGTTTGCCCGGTAGTTCTCGTGCGATGGTCGATTTTTCGACTGGAATAGATTACCTGAAGATAACAGAAGGTACAGGAATCGAATCGAGGCTCGAACCTAGTCGCGAAGGGCTTGGTCGGCAGAGACTTTTGAACCGAAAATGTCCAAGGTGGAAATCGATCCTCTGGATGAAATTTGACTTCGAAATTTAGGTTGTAGCTTCACTTAGTAACGAAGAAAGTGATGGTATCCTCAATTTGGAGTGAGAATGTGTGGACGGAGGGTAACGAGTTCGAGCTGGGCCGGTAATGGCTATTTATGGTCGGGCCTGATTCTTATGCTCGAACGTGCAATTGAACACATTCCGACATAAGTCTGGACGAGGCGAACCTAACCCGACATTCGACAGGCGTGGGGGTGGCCTGTCGGGCCTGAATTCGGGCGTGGGTTCTCGGCCACCAACAGGATCAGACGATCCGTGTGTTGGGGAGACCAATTGGTCGAGGGGTCTAGTTCGCGTGGGGGAGACGAAGTCGGGGATGCTTTTGTCGGGCGTTGAGGTGCAGGGGACAGGCTTGTCGAGCGGGTCGCCGGAAATTAACTTGGACCGCCGGACAAAGGAAAGGGGTGACCGGAAATGCGATTTGGGGATTGACAGTTTTGGTCCCTGGAGTTTGGTTTAATTCGAAACAACCCTTAAAATAATTACGGATGGATCCTTGTGGTTTCATTTGTCCAGAAGTAGTCCCTCAAACGATTTTAGTTTTAAAACCTTCTAGTTTAGTTAATTACAAAACGAACCCTAAACTTTTTATTAAATAAATTAATTTAATTTCTTTTAAATCAATTTACTTTAACATTATATTTTAAATGTTTTTATAAACTTACTTATTATTATTATTATAAATAATTTTTATAAGGTTATTCATCTTATTCAAATGGGTTATTTTATTAAATATGTAACTTCTTTTTTTTTTTTTTTTACTTAGATTTTTATATAAAATTTTATATTAGTTTTAAAATTTATAAATTTCTAATTAGTTTAAATCCATAAGATAAGATACCTATTTGTATAAAACCAAATAAAACTTAAGCATATAAAATTTTATAAAACTTATGTTTTTATTTAAAATCAATCATTTTGAATGGTTAATAAAATTGAAAACCATTGATTTATTTATATAAATTATCTAATTTGATAACATGATTTATATAGTTTATAACCTTCAAATATATATATATATTTTTTTTTAAATTAAAAATATCTAAATTGAAATTTGCCAATACACCGATTTGTATAAATTTGATTAAATATACGTGTATATGTTTTGAAATAAAATGTTAATATTTACACGATAAATTTCGCAACGAAAATCTTTGAAATGTCACACCAAGTGAACTCGGGTCCACGTTTAGATTCCCAACGGACCTTGACAACGGGGATGCGGTTACGCTTGAGTTTCTTAACTTCTCGGTCCATGATTTCCACGGGTTTTTCAACAAAGTGCATTTTCTCGTCAATGCGCACCTCATCAAGAGGGATGTGGAGATTCTCGTCGGCTAGACACTTTTTCAAATTAGATACATGAAAAGTCGGATGAACGTTGCTGAGTTCTGAAGGAAGATCGAGGTTGTAGGCCACTTTTTCTACCCTTTCGAGTATCTTGAATGGACCCACATATCGAGGTGCAAGTTTCCGTTTCTTTCCAAATCGGACTACGCCTTTCCTAGGTGATACCTTTAGAAGAACCATATCCCCAACTTGAAATTCCAAGGGTTTTCGTCTTTTATCGGCATAGCTCTTTTGTCGACTCCTTGCTACTCGAATGTTGTCACGGATAAGAGAGACTTTATCGGTGGTTTCTTGGATAAGCTCGGGACCGGTGATTTGTGCTTCACCAATTTCGTTCCAACAAATCGGTGAACGACATTTCCGTCCATAAAGAGCTTCAAACGGTGCCATGTTAATGCTTGAGTGGTAGTTGTTGTTGTAGGAAAATTCAATCAGTGGTAGGTGAGAATCCCAATTGCCACCAAAGTCAATGACACAAGCTCTAAGCATATCCTCAAGAGTTTGGATTGTTCGTTCGGTTTGTCCATCAGTTTGAGGATGGTAAGCCGTACTTAAATCCAAACGAGTACCAAGTGCTGATTGCAATGATTGCCAAAATCGGGAAGTAAAACGCGAATCACGATCGGAGATGATGTTCAAAGGGATTCCGTGACGACTTACGATCTCATCAATGTAGATCCGAGCCAATTTCTCGACTCGATAGTCCTCACGAATAGGTAAGAAATGAGCAGACTTTGTAAGTCGGTCGATAATAACCCAGATACTATCGTGCCCACTAGAAGTGCGTGGGAGTTTGGTGATGAAATCCATAGCATGGTTCTCCCACTTCCACACGGGAATTTCAGGTTGTTCGAGGAGACCGGAAGGCTTCTGGTGTTCGGCCTTCACTTTAGAACAAGTTAGGCATTTTGCCACAAAGAGGGCAATATCCTTTTTCATGCCGGGCCACCAATATTCCTGACGGAGACCCATGTACATCTTATCAGCTCCGGGATGTACCGAATATCGAGTATTGTGGGACTCGTTCATCAAAAATATACGAAGATCGTCGCGATCGGGAACCCAGATACGGTCCAAGTAATACAATAGACCGTTGGCTTTGGTTTCTAGCAGGAGTTCTACGCCACATGCCATCTCTTGATACATGTTTCCCTCGGTAACCGAGGTGTGTTGTGCTTTGAGAATACGGGCTTGGATATCGTTATGAATATGAACACTATGAAGCATGATACGTTCTTTACGACTCAAGGCGTCGGCTACAACGTTTGCTTTGCCGAGGTGGTAGCGGATCTCGCAGTCGTAGTTGTTTAGAAGTTCAACCCATCGTCGTTGCCTCATATTAAGCTCTTTTTGATTGAAAATATGTTGGAGACTTTTGTGGCCGGTGAAAACCACGCATTTGGTGCCATATAGATAGTGTCTCCAAATTTTCAAGGCGAAAACGACAGCACCAAGCTCGAGATCATGGGTCGTATAGTTCTTCTCATGGACTTTGAGTTGACGTGATGCGTATGCAATTACTTGACCTCGTTGCATAAGAACACAACCAAGACCTTGGTTGGATGCATCACAATAAACGACAAAGTCATCATTACCACTAGGAAGAGTTAGAATAGGAGCATTGCAGAGCTTGTGCTTTAGAGTTTGGAAAGCTTCCTCTTGCTTGGGTCCCCACTCGTAGTGCTTACCTTTGTGAGTCAAGGCAGTGAGCGGGACCGCAATCTTGGAGAAATCTGAGATGAAACAACGATAGTAACCTGCTAGTCCAAGGAATGAACGAATCTCGGTATGAGTCTTAGGAGTACTCCAATTCTTTACCGCTTCGATTTTTGCCGGGTCCACATGAATCCGTTTATCGTTGACTGTGTCCCAAAAATTGAACCTCCTTTAGCCAGAATTCACACTTGGAGAACTTGGCGTATAGTTGTTCTTTCTTCAAGAGTTCCAAAATCAAACGAAGATGTTGTTCATGCTCCGCTTTCGTTTTAGAATAGATGAGAATGTCGTCAATGAAAACGATCACAAACTTGTCCAAATAAGGTTTGCATACACGGTTCATGAGGTCCATGAAGACTGCAGGTGCATTAGTCAAACCGAAGGGCATGACCATGAACTCGTAGTGACCATATCTAGTCAGAAAGGCAGTCTTCGGAATGTCTTCATCGAGAATACGAAGTTGATGGTACCCGGAACGAAGGTCAATCTTGGAGAAGCATGTTGAACCTTGAAGCTGATCGAAAAGATCGTCGATACGGGGTAAAGGATAACGGTTCCTAATTGTAAGCTTGTTGAGTTCATGATAATCGAAGCACATTCGAAACGATCCATCTTTTTTCTTTACGAATAGCACGGGAGCACCCCAAGGTGAATGGCTCGGGCGGATGAATCCTTTGGATGCGAGTTCTAGTAATTGACTTGCAAGCTCTTGCATCTCGGAAGGTGCAAGACGATAGGGGGCTTTTGCCACGGGAGTTGCCCCGGGCACAAGGTCGATACGAAACTCCACTTGTCTAGGGGGAGGAAGACCAGGTAAATCCTCGGGGAATACCTCGGGAAAATCTCGGATGATTGGAATGTCTTGCAATTTCTTACCCTTGTCTTTCGTGTCAACTATGTGGGCCAAGAAGGCAACGTACTTTTTCTGCAAGTACTTTTGTGCCAATGTGCAAGACATGATTTGAAGACCACGACATGGTTTTTCACCGAACATAACTAACGTGTCGCCCGAAGAGAGAGGTATACGAATACACTTTTTGTAGCAAATAACCTCGGCATGGTGCTTGGATAACCAGTCCATGCCAATTATAATATCGAAGCTTCCCAATTGCATTGGATGGAGATCAACAGAGAATTTGTGATTGTTAAGCTCGAGATGGCAGTCGCGGATAACAGAATTTATAGTAATAGATTTTCCGTTTGCTATCTCCACGGAATAAGAATTGTCAAGTTTCGTTCTTTGTTTAGCAAGTCAAGATTCAAAGGTAAGAGATACAAAACTCCTATCGGCACCGGTATCAAATAAAACGGATGCATAATGATTGTTTACGAGAAACGTACCATTTATCACGTCGTTGTTTGCTTGAGCCTCATTAGCGTTTATGTTAAACGCTCATCCTTGAGGACCACCTTGATGATGAAGTTTTGGGCATCGGTCACGGAAATGGTTTGGGTCTCCACATTCGTAACATGCCCGACCATTGAGAGGTGCCGGATAGATTGGGCGGTTGGCTGGAGCAGCTTGATGGACGGGAGGACGAGTACGGCAAGTAGTGACCACGTGTCCATATTGTCCGCAGCTTGAACACAATCGGCATGGTAGGTTGGCAGGATGATGGTACTTGCAGGTCTGGCATTGGGGATTCAGGCCCTGATAAGTTTTCGGGTTTTGACCCAAAGGGGCCGCTTGAATAACAGGCACAACGGGAGTTACGGCTGCGAAGTTTCGACCCTTTCGTTTCTTGTTGCGGTTAGAAGACTCGGGTTTTACATCTTTGACGGCCACAAGAGTAGAAACAACCTTCTTGGAACCCTTTCTTGTTAAGGTTCCGGCTTTGACATGGTTGTCGGACAGTGTAGCAAATAGACGGATAGCAGCTTCAAGTGTAGGAGGATTGCTTCCTAGCATAGCATCTTGAATTTGCATAGGCAGGCCGCCTATGTATTTTTCAATCCCCCGAGCAAGGGGAGTGATCATATGAGGCACCAGCAGACTTAGCTCTTGAAACCGGGTGGTGTAGGCCAGATTATCCCCGCTGTCTTGGGCAAGATCCCAAAACTCAGCCTCGAGCTTCCTCATTTCATTCCGAGGACATAATTCATCAGTCATGGCCTTCTTCAGATCATCCCATGATAAGGATGTAGCAACCTCAGCACCACGAGTGCGTTTCTCACCGTTCCACCAGGTGAGGGCTCCCTTTTGAAGTACACTTGTGGCATAGCGAACCCGAAGATTATCGGGACAGTCACTGTTTAGGAATGTGCTTTCCATGCTTTCAAACCATTGCAGTAGGCCGGTAGCACCTTCAGTCCCGAAAAATTTTGTAGGATTGCACGAGTTAAAGTGCTTAAACGTGCATTGGGGCGGGTTGGTATCACCGTTCCCTTGGATGTTGTGAGACCCGTCAATGTTGTTATTTGCTTGGGTCATTTGCCCTACCAGCTGGGCAAGAAGAGTAGCAAGATCCGGGTTGGAAGTGCTAGAGTTTGCACGTCGAGGAGGCATTATAACACCATAAGAAAAGACAATGATATTTTTGATAAGATGGATATATATGAGTTATAGCGGGAAATAATGTAAGCAGAAAAACGGGATTCATCATGACGCGTGCCAGTGCATGTGTATTTATTCTAAGTTGATGGGGGAAACTAAGTCATCTATTCCGGGTAGGACATGATGTTATAGATCATTATTTGCATAATAGAAATTGCCGGGACTTGCGTGCATTACAAATCGTCATTACGTGTGCACCCGTAATAATGATTTGCTTTGCATGTTTGTCTAGTTCTTCCTATCTTGCTATAACGTCCCCAAATTTTGAGTTTAAGTTTGGATTGTATCCTTGCGAATACATTGACTTATCAACGTTAAATAATTCCCCAAAACTTTCCAAGAGACATGCTTTAGCCTATAGGTAAACACTCACTTCAGGAATTCCCAGGAAAGCATACGGGTCCGTTTATTTGGATTTATACGAAATGCTTTCCTAGACAGAAAACCCAATGTACAGGTGTCACCCTTCCAGATTGCACGTGTCCTTTACTGGTCTCAAGAAATTAAGTCGTTGACGAGATAAGATTTTGATAGACTTGAGAGTCTATGAGTATAAAATGTGTAGGAATTGTTGCAATTAATACGGATTAGGAAAGAGTATGGATAAGGATGGGTAGTGTATTTGTTTGCATAAGTTTGTTTGTCAAATATGTATGTAAAGTATTTATCATGTATCAAAGTCTTGTATGTATGTGTATAAGTCTCATGTACCAAACTCGGGAAAATTCAAATAATACCTAACTACAAATAATTCACATAGCAATTTATCATTTAGCACATAACACATAAAAGGGAGTCCTAGGGTTATAGTCTAGGTCATTGTGTCTAATAACCTAATTCCCTATAACCATGTCTCTGATACCAATCTGTCACACCCCGACCGATGGCGGAATCATCGAGGCGGACAATAGAATGATTGTTCAAAAGCACATGATAGCTAAAAGGTTGCATAATTCATTAATTAAATTTAAAGACAACAAGATCCAAATACGATACATTCCAAATAACCTAGTCTAGTTCAAAACATTGATTTATTTAACTAGGTCCATAGTTCTTAAGTGGAGAAATCTTCGGCAAGTAGTCACATATCCAAACCTGAAACATTATTTAAATCAAGTGTCAACTAAAAAGTTGGTGAGTACATAGGTTTAGTAATTCCGGTAAATAGTAGTTGTAAATCGTTTTGCAACTCATTGTTTATGTTGTTAAACATAGTATATATGATGTATCATTTATTTAATCACAATTCAAACCGAGTTTGACGCGCTTGAACAGAGCACAACAGCTAAGTCCGGTATGTTTGAATATAGTTACCCACTATATCCGAGATGTTTGAATATAACACGCGGTTATATCCGAGTATGCAGTAATAAACACCCAAACCGGGTGGGCTGGTCAGACACAATAGATCTATCAATTTTACAGTTGGTTGTCTTGTGTTTAAATGTATGTACATCCAAAGAATAAGCATATAGTCTCATGTATAACTCATACAAACAATGTGAGTAGCATGTATAATGTTTCACCCCAAAACATATAGAAATGTAAAATAGGGGCTATGTAACTCACCTTGCAAGCGGGTATTTTTCCACGCGTGTAGGTGATAAAGATGTTGAAGTCTAAGCACGTTGAAACCCTATGTAGATAAATGGGTATTATTGTATGTTTACATGTGCGTATTAGTATTTAATTGTGTATAGGTTTATAATAACATTTCTTAGTTTTATTTGCATAAAAGTTGGTCCAGATTTACTTGAAATTACTGATTTGATCGAAACTGTTTATAGTTGTGACAGGTATCGAAACTGTGTTTAATCGAAACTACTAGTTTCGATTGACCATTTACAAGTTACACAGAACTGTCTAAACTACTATCTATCGAAACTACTAGTTTCGATTGATCATTTATAAGTGATACACAGGATGTCGAAACTACCATCTATCGAAACTACTAGTTTCGATTGATCATTTACTCAATCGAAACTAAGTAGTTTCGATGGCCCAGACTTTAGAAAATAAAACAGTAATTTTTCAGAACAATGGTTTGTCCGGTAATCGATGTTTTGGAGTCGTGACTTCGATTGGTTCAGTTTGCCTTATGATAACAGAAGGTAAAGAAACGAAGTTGAGGATTCTTACGTGGTCGCAAAGGGGCTGGACGGCAGAGTCTTAAATCCGAGAATGTCCAGAATGAGAATAGAGCTTCTGGGTGGGATTAGCCTCTACAACCTTGGTCACAGCATCACACAGAGATGGCGATTGTAATGGTGTCTTCAATTTGGAGTGAGATTGGGTGGAGGAGGGTAGTGCAGGGCCGACCATGGCTATTTATAGCCGAGCTTGATTTCTATGTTAAAACGTGCAATTGGGCACGTTCCGACACTAGTCTGGACGAGACGAAACTAACCAGACATTCAACACGCGTGGAGGTGGTCTGTCGGGCGCGAATTCGAACGTGGGTTTCTTGGCCACCAAAAGGATCAGACGATCCTTATGTTGGGGAGACCAATTGGTCGGGGGGTCTTGTTCGCGTGGGAGAGACGAAGCCAGAGAAGCCTTTACCGGCTGTCGAGGTGCAGAGAAACAGCCTTGTCGGGTGTCGCCGAAAAGTTCTTTACCCGCCGGACCATCGGAGGGGGTGACCGGATAAACGAATCGAGAATTGACAGATTTAGTCCCTGGAGTTTTGTTTGACTCGAATTAGCCCTTAAAATTAATACGGATGGGCCCTTGTAATTTAAATTGACCAGAAACAGCCCCTTAGTCGATTTCAGTTTTAAATCCTTCTAGTTTGTTTAATTACAATACAACCCCTGAACTTTTATTTAAATAAATAAATTTAATTTCTTTTAAATCAAATTAATTTAAAAATATTTTTATAAACTTATTTTGTTTTTTATTATTATAAATAATTTTTATAAAAGTTATTTATCTTATTTAAATAGGTTATTTTATTAAATATACAACTTTTTAAATTTAGATTTTTATATAAAACTTTATATTAGTTTTAAAATTTATAAAATTCTAATTCGTTTAAATCCGTAAAATAAAATACCTATTTGTATAAAACCAAATAAAACTCTTACACTTTATTAAAATAGAGAATGATTTCACGATAATTGTTGGATCGAGATCTACCTTGATCCAATGATTCAACACATTAACCGAACCAAATCGTGCGAAATCCGATTTGATTGGCAATCCAATCTATGACACGGATCGGGACGTGAGAAACGAGCAGATTAGATGTCGAAACGAAGGTTTCTATCGACCCTTTGGTGTAGAGAAGTTGGATACAAGACCTGGAAACTCTCAACGGACAGAGATTCGACAATGCCGGTGCAAAGAGTTTGTGTGTGTTCTGTTGCTTAGTCTGGTTCTGCTCTGGTTTGTCTCTACTATTTTTTGTGCTCATGAAGTGAAAGTTATATATATAGTGCAGAGGCCATTCGTACGAATGAGCCATGTGAATGGACTCATTCGTGCGAATGAATCAATAGAATTGTTCATTCGTAAGAATGAATCATTCTCATGATCTATTCGCGCGAATGGATCATTCTCATGATCCATTCGTGCGAATGGGCCTTTCATTAGCATGATTGATCAACGTTATCGATATTTATCAGATCGTTTAATACACAGTCGTTATATATGAGTAAACATTAAGGATAAACATGTAATTTCATTAATATATCAAATAGTTACATTAAACATAGATGAAATACATACTACAAGGGATTAGGGACATATCATGCATCTACATACTCCCCCTTGGACCTAGATCCCTTCAAAATGACCTAACAGACATTAGTTGGTCTTCAACATCTCTTTTGTACGAGTTTTCCAGTTGACCCCGGCGTGTATGTCAAAAGCAAAGCATATACGTATCACCTTCACATACTGCAACGCCTGGTCTATATCTGCAACATCAAAAAATGGCTGACACTTGTATAAAGTTGTAACATCTTGTTCAGACAAGTTGGTTAGCCACAAGGGATCAAAGACCCTGATGGTCTCCCATGACCCTTCTTTACAAAGCACTATAACAGCTTCACCAGTACCCCCATCATAGTACCACCATTTGAACTGATCTGAGAAGTCCTGGATCATTTTCCTTAAAGGAATCTTCTTCATGATCGTTGGAGGTTTCCACTTTAAGACAATTAGGGGCTTCTTGGTGATTGGATGAACCTTTTCCTTGTGAATGTAACGTGTAGGCATTTGTGGCTTGAAGTTCACCCACTTCTTCCGGTATTCGTACTGTAATTGACGTTCAAACCATTAGGATAGACCGGAAGATTCGCTGTATAGAAGCTTTAGACGCGCCAATTGATTTACTTCAAATGCGGGCAGCGTCTTGAAGTCATGAGGGTACCTGAAATATTGTATGCCCTTCTCTCTTTTTATAGCATAGCAGCTTAAGTCGTTGAAGTATGCCTAACTGAATATACGACCATCAGACTTGTGTCCTTTGAGTCGATAAACTTTAATGTACTTGGTTGGAGGAGAGGGCTTTGAGTTCTTCTTTAATTCGGCCATGTATTCCATCCACTGACTTTTACGTTCATTCAGCTCGTCAATGTCAATAGTGGAGGGACCGGCTTCATCTTCTTTGTTGTCGATAATGCGGTTGACCTCCTCGTCGGACTGCTGAGTGAATAAATCTGCGAAGGAGGGAAAATCATCACCATCTACTGATGTGTACTTTGGATATTCTTGATCAGTGACGTCTTCGACTTCAACCTCATCAACGTCTTCTAGTTCGTCAGAGGAGGGATAATCAGTTGTAGGAACAGATGCCTCTTCAGTGATGACTTCGTCGGGATTCATTTGAAATAGCTCGGCATTCTGTTCTTTTGACAAGCAGTGTACGATTTCCCCTTCCTCTTTGTCATAAATAACTGAATGTTGGATGATCCCTTGCATGTCAAGCACATAAGTTAACTTTGAAGGTTGTTGCTTGAGAGGCATCACATCCAAAACTATTTACATAAACAATCATAAAATAAACATGTGAGAATAAGAAATTTCATTGATTTAATCAAAATAAAACTGAAATTATTTACATAATAATCTAATATTTACAATAAGACAACTTTTAAACAGACTATCAACCTTCAGTCCCCTTTTGTTTATCTGATGACGAGCCTTCTGATTTGTCTGATTTTTGCTTTGTTCGCGCCTCTGCTTCTGCTGTCTTTTCAGCACTTGATGCAGCACCAGCATTGTCACCATCGTTCTTATCTTTGTCATTATTGTCATCATCATCATCACTATCATCATCATCATCATCGTCACCATCATCATCCTCATCGTCATCATCATCATCATCGTCACCATCATCACCATCATCACCTTCATTGAGAGCACCCTCAATTCTGGGTGTCGGGTCCCTTCTGCTTTCTAAGTCTTCCAACAGTCTCTTATTGTCCTCCTCAAGCCTTTGTATCCTCTGAGCATGTGCATCAACAGTTGTAGACAACTGTTGATTCTGGTTTGTAGCAGTGAGAAGGAGGACTTGTTGATCATTACACATGTTGGTGAGACTTGTGATGGCTTGAGATTGTTCAGAGTTTTACAGGGTCAGATGACCAATCTGCAAGCCCTGTTGGTCAATCAGCAAACCCTGTTGATCAAGACGCTTTGATTGCTCTTCATTCTGAGCCAGTAAACGAAGTACCAAACTGTTTAAAGTACTGATCTGGTCGTGTAGGGAGACAGTCAGCAGTGACATTGAAGATTCAGCTCGAATAGTTGATGGCTGTGATGTAGGAGCAGTCGTGTAGATGGGAGGAGGCACAGTTTGTGTCTGAGGCATAGATGTTGACATTGGAGCCTCAGACCTGGTGGCAGTTTCTGTAGTAGCAGAGGTGCTCTCCGTCCTTCTAACAAGCTTAAACTTTTGGCGTTTGGCCATTCTTTTCTTTCCTCTTCCCTTCTTGACCGGGGTAGATTGGGAAGAAGGAGCAGCAGATACTTGTAGACAGCCAGGGACAAAATCAGCATCCCTGACGTCATCATCAACCCTTGAGCTTCCTTGATCTGCTCCCCTTTTTCTTTTTGTTGCGACCAATCTTGCCCCTTGTTGACTGATTTCAAATTCATCTTCAGTTTCCTCAGAATCAGTAAACAGGACGGTGTCCAGGTTAACGTCTTCTGGGTTAGTTGGAAGGGAAGGATCGATAGCAGTAACAGTGGGAGTGGTGGCAGCGGTAGATGAAACATGAGGAGTATTGCCACCATCTCCCTGACCATCTTGGTCGTCATCATCTTGGTCGTCAGCTGGAGGTACAACAATATCCTCCCTGTCCGAATCACTGTTATCGTGAAGCCATTTTCTGTTTACTGGTGCCACATACTCTGGATTTGCCAGATGTCCAATGAGTCGTTTGTGAGGTGGCTTTGTTGGTCTGCCCCTGTAGGTCTGTACCCTGTTTAGAGTGACGTCCGTCATGTGTTCTAACTTGATTATGTCGACGTCTGACCTTGGTAGAAGAGGAAGTTGGTCATCTATTATCATTTGTAAGAATCTGGGGTACATAAGATACGCATTGTCCCCTTTAAGATAGATGTTTTCCTTAAGGTGCGTGAACACCATCTCGGAAAAGTTGAACGGAATGTTCAACACCAGTGCAACGAATGCGCTCTGTATTGTTTCGCGCATATCATCAAATCCGCCACGACGGGAACCGAGGCAATGCAGAAGAACATGTCCTAGATACTTGTACTGCGGACAGAGGTTCGCTTTGTTTAAAACTCCCTCGGCGACATTCCCGTCGTACTTTATCCTCATGAAGCATCCTCGGACCAGATATTTATCCAGTGTCACTGGATCTTCAGGATGATCACCAAATTGACACAATCTGCGAATGTGAGCTGCCGATACAACCACATCTTGACCTGCGATCTTCCCTCGTATGACCGGTGGAGATACCTTGTAGTCAATCTCGGCGGAGGCCCAGAACTCCCTTTGGTGCGACGTATATGGAGTGCGGAGATGGGATATAGTATGAGCAATCCTGGATCTGGATAGAAACTCGATCATGCCGACAAACGGACGTGCATTCTTTGATGTCGAAATCATGTACGCACATATGTTGCTTTTTATGGAAGCCTTAAGAACAACTGGAGTCTGCAAACACAAAAACATGAAGCACCTCAGATCAATACATGCAAGATTTTGGAAATATGAACTTTTGGACCATTTTTCCCTTGGTACGAATGAATCATTCTGCCTATTCATTCGTTTGAATGAGTGTTCATTCGTGTGAATGAGCGTTCATTCGTGTGAATGAGGGTTCATTCGTGTGAATGAGTTTTCATTCGTGTGAATGAGTTCTCATTCGTGTGAATGAGCGTTCATTCGTACGAATGAACATGAAGAGTATGTCCATTCGTGTGACAGACGGGTCGCGATCCAACTTGTCCAAAAATCAACCAACACTTGAAAAGATTTGCCGAAAAAGACACCAACACACTCGACTATGGTTTTCAACCAATATTTAGCATTTTAATTGGTTTATTAAGTCAGTTTTTTACGTTTTTAGTTTGTTTTTCGGTTTTGAACCCTAAATCTAATCGAACATCCACGAATCGGTATACAATCGATGAATACTTGTGGGGTTATACCTGTAAAAAGAAATCGAATGATTAGATTACAGATTTGACAGAGTTTTGTTCAAATTCAGATTTTGATGAAACAGACGTGCGAATGCTTTCTGTTTTGTGCGAATGATTCTGCACATGCGAATGAATGGCCTATTTATAGGATGGCCTGGTTCATTCGTACGAATGGCCATCCATTCGTATGCGTGTGTCCTTCAGTAGTACGAATGGGTATGCATTCGTACTAATGAACCCTTCATTCGTACGGATGGATATTCATACTAATGAACCTTCATTCGTACGAATGGACCATTCTGGTCAGTCCATTCGTGTGAATGACCTATTCTCATCATCCATTCGTACGAGTGAGCCATTTTTCTCATCCATTCGTACGAATGGGACAATCCCCTTATGCAAATTAAACTTTTCAAGTTAAATGGGGTATCCGACCACATTGGTTTTAACAAAAATTTAATTATGAAGTAATTTACATTTAATTATGAAGTGAGGGATCAATTATGAAGTTTTGGAATAGTTTATGAAGTAAAGGAACGATTTGATCAATCAGGAAGTCAAGCGGTTTTCAAATTTTGATTTTCTGACAGTCGTTCGAGTCTTATCAGATAATCTAAAATTCAGGAAAAGTAAAATCTTTTTGGATTTTTGAATATGTAATGCTGAAAATAATATCAACAAGATATATACACGCATGTCTTAGTAAGAATGATCCTTATGAGAAATCATACAGACTTAATGACTAATGATCTGAGACATTTTGAATTTTGTAGATACAACTATACAATGGTATTTACACATCTTTTTGTGAGAAAGATCCGAACGTGGGATCAGTACTAAGCTCATAGCAATCAGCAACATTGCAAATTATCTGAGCTTTAAGTACACTTAGTCAAAATGCGATCATTGATATGTTTGTCCATCTTAAACCTATGCAGACCTCTTCTCAACACTTACAAAATGATCTTGAAGGATTGAGTCCATTGTCTGTGTGTCCCACACTAGTTAAGAATTGACTTGAATTACTTTTCAAAACATGTTAATGTTTCAAATCAGCACAACTTACTTAACCAGCCATCATAAGTTCATGAGATCTCAGTTATTCCCTGTTACTTCTTTACTACACAAATTTATATATATATATATATATATTTTATTTATTTATTTTTTTTAGTATTCACAGTGACAGCCATCAGCTCATGGACGGCTTCAGGCAGGTATTTACAAGGCAATATGGCACGTATGCAGCTAACGGTGTTTGTGTTCATCCTATCCCATGGATGGCTTCAACCAGGCTGCAACCCGGTATTATGGCACATATACGGATTCGGATTCATACTTTTATTTTATTCTTAATCGCATGGACGGCTTCAGCCAGGTATTTACAAGGCAATATGGCACGTATACGACTTCGGAATCTAATTTTTAATTTTATAACTACTTTCTGATATCTCATTAAACCGATGATAACTGGTGTGCACAGAATGAGAAACACCTTCAGTTTCTATAGTTGATTTTCGTCAATCCTTTCACCATTATGTGACTCACAAGACAATATCTAATATGGTATAGATTTATCATCAATGGTCGAGATTCAGTAAGATAAGCCTATCAATGCATCACATGTCGACTTAGTGTGACTATTCACTATGACATTAAATGCAATGTGCTTCATACATATGGTTAGTGTGCCATCACTTCCCAAAGGTTGGATACGATTTCTCATTTTTGAGTTTTTCAGATGTTTTTGGGTTTTAGACTGTACAAAAATGAAAAATCTTTTTGGAGTCTCAGATAACTAGCGTCTGTGTACTATCATTTTTCTCAGCGAGAGATCATTTTCTTACTGACATTTTCTCCCCCTAAAATTTTAAATGAAAAATATTTTTGAGTTTTTGAGATTTTTAATAAACGCAAGAAAGAAAATATATACAGGAACGTAATTGATAAAAATGATTATTGACTCGACTCTTGGTCCGGAACAACGTCATCCTTCTTTTTCATGCCGTTTACCTCTAACAAGAATAAAAATCTTGGTTTGTCAAAGGCTTTTGTATAGAGGTCGGCCTTTTGGAAATCAGTGTTAATTTGAACCATATTAATAAATTTCTTTTCAAAACAGTCACGAATGAAGTGATATTTTATACCGATGTGTTTGGTTTTTGAATGCTGAACCGGATTCTTAGTGATAGCTATGGCAACAGAATTATCTACATAAATAGGAGTGTTAGAGAATTGCAAACCGTAGTCCCGAAGTTGCTGTTGAATCCAGATAATCTGAGAATAGCAACTGGCAGCAGCGATGTATTCAGCTTCACATGTAGATGTAGCCACTGAAGTCTGCTTTTTGCATTGCCATGTCACGAGACGGTTTCCAAAGAACTGACACCCTGCAGATGTAGACTTGAAGTCTGTTTTGCAACCACCATAATCAGAATCACTATATGCAGTAAGCTCAAAGTTATCATCATTAGAGTACCATAATCCAAGATCAGGAGTACCCTTCAGATAACGAAAAATCCTTTTGACAGCAATTAAGTGGGAGACTTTTGGTTTTGACTGATATCGGGCACAGAGACACGTGGCGAACATGATGTCTGGTCGAGATGCCGTGAGATACATGAGAGATCCGATCATGGCTCGATAGAGAGTAGCATCAATATACTCCCCCTTGTCATCAGGCGAAATCCCGTGATTGATCGCCAATGGAGTACCAGTAGGTTTGGCATCAGTCATACTGAATCGGCTCAGTATGTCTCCAACATAATTGCTTTGATGAAGGAAAATCCCTGTCTCAGATTGATCTACTTGTAGCCCTAGAAAGAACTTCATCTCTCCCATGGAACTCATCTCGAACTTGTCCTCCATAACTTTTTCAAATTCTTTGCACAGAACATCATTCGTCGATCCGAAAATAATGTCATCCACGTATACCTGTACCATTAAAAGTTCTCCACCCTTTTCCCGAATAAACAACGTGCAGTCGATGACACCTCTTCTAAATCCATTGTTCAGAAGATGAGTGGAAAGTGTCTCGTACCACGCTCGCGGAGCTTGGTGCAATCCGTACAGTGCCTTGTCCAATTTGTAGACACGGTCACGATGCATAGGATCTTCAAACCCGGGAGGTTGACAGACGTATACGACTTCATTGATTTCTCCATGAAGGAATGCACTCTTTACATCCATTTGATAGACTTTGAACCTTTTGTAGGATGCATAAGCAAGAAAAATTCGAATTGCTTCCAGACGAGCAACCGGTGCAAACACTTCATTGTAATCTATACCTTCAATTTGCCTAAATCCTTGAACGACCAAACGAGCCTTATTTCTTATGACTATTCCTTGATCATCCCTTTTGCAACGAAGAACCCATCGAGTACCAATCTTCTTAGCTCCTTTTGGTAAATCAGCTAACTTCTAAACTCCGAGCTTCTGAAATTGGAGTAGTTCTTCCTGCATTGCATTTACCCAAGATTCTTCTTTTAAAGCATCTGTTATAGACCGTGGTTCGATTTGCGAGACGAAACATGAATGCGCACAATCGTTGACCACACCAGATTCCATGATTTCTGAGTAGACTCCAGAGTTGATCTGACCCCACCAATAATGTTCTGTTGAGGATGAATTCTATCAATCCTTAATTGTACAACATCATGGGAAGGATCTTCAATCAGCTGGTCTATTTCTTGTCGAGAACCCTCGTACTCTGAAGAAGAAGAAGAAGAGTCATCATCATGTGTGACTTGTGTGTTTTTGGAGGACTCAGGAATGTCAGATAATGAGGGAGTAGGTTGCACATGTTCATCAGGTGCATTTTGAGCATCATACATCATTTGAACAGCAACCTCCTCATCTGAACATTCTGGAGGAAGATTAAATGAGGCAAAAAGTTCTTCATAATCAAACATCCAAGGAAGACCTTTTCCAGCAGCAGGAGAGTTATACTTTTGAACATCAACATGGTACCATTCTTCTACATTCCCAGAAGCTTTGTTGTAAGCTCTTTTATTGGGAGTGTTGTACCCTAAGAAGTAACCTTCCTCTACTTTCTCGTTAAACTTGCCATGAGCATCTTTTTTTAACATGGTACATGGAGCGCCGAACGGTTCAAGATACTGTAAGTTCGGTTTCCGTCGATGCAATAATTCAAAGCAAGTTTTATTGTGACGCTTGACAACTAGAACCCGGTTGAGCGTGTAACACGCATTAGCAATAGCTTCATTCCAGAACTGCACGGGTAAGTTTGAGTCAGCGAGAATAGTCCTTGTCGCTTCTATCAAGGTCCGATTCTTCCTCTCAGCAACACCGTTCATTTGTGGAACATATGGCGCACTGAATTCATGGTGAATACCAAGTTTTTGACAGAAAGTTTTCATAATGTGATTTTTAAATTCAGTACCATTGTCCGAACGGATCCTCCTAACCTTTAACTTATACAGAGACTCCAATTTGGTAATCAGAATCTCTACATATTCAAAAGTCTCAGATTTTTCTTTCAAGAACATCACCCAAGAATATCTCGAATACTCATCCGTCACAACCAAACAATATAAGTCTCCAGCAATGCTCTTCTGGTTGATAGGACCAAACAAGTCCATGTGTAAGAGCTCTAGTGGTATAGTGATGGAATGTTGAGAATTGGGTTTATGAGATTTCTTGGTTTGTTTGCCTTTCTTGCAAGAAACACACAAGTCAGGAAGATGAAAACTTTTCACAGTAACTCCTTCAACAAGATTTTTGTGCACCAAATGATTCATTTTTCTGAGACTGAGATGTCCCATTCTTTTGTGCCATAAAATAGAATCCTTCTCAGTGGCTTTTGAAACAAAACATGATGCTGTGGACACTGAGGATGATGCTTGTGACATGTCAAGAATATAAAGATCATTCACTCTTGGAGCAGACATAATCACCATGTGTTCTGGAATCATAAACTCCTTTTTCAAGATATAACAGTGCTAGTCATCAAAAAGAACCTTGAACTCCTTATCACAGATTTGAGAAACAGAAAGAAAGTTGTTATCCAACTGTTTGACAAAGTTGACCTTCTCAAAGCTGACAGCTCCATTAGACAGTGTTCCCTGAGCTGAGATAAAACCACCTTTATCGCCTGCAAATGAAACATAGCCCCCTTTGATATTTCTGACGTCGAAAAGGAGAGCTAAGTTCCCAGTCATGTGCCTGGATGCCCCACTATCAATAATCTAATTATTGCTAATAGGATTATAAAGGACAACCTGCACAAGAAGGAAAGTAATTAGTTTAGGTTTGGAACCCAAGCCTTTACGGTCTTGGGTTTCCCAGTCTCATCTACAACAGTACAATTCATCCACTGTCCTTGTGGACTTTTGGAACAACCATTTGACTTTGAAGTACAATCGTCAGAAGCATCATCTGATTTTGCTTTCCACACATGTTGTTTGTGCAATGACTGTTTGTGGTAAACAGTGGATTGCTTAACGATTTGTACAGGTGTGGAACTCGAATCAGAGACCAACAAGTCATGCATCTTTTGTTTAACTTTCTTTTGATGCACTTGTTATTGGGTAAAAGTGTTAGATTTTGACTTTAAAAAATTTTGTTTATTTTCTGGAAAATGGTTAACTCTTTTACTTGGCTTCTGAAGATAAGGACAGTTGACAACAACGTGTCCTTGTGTACCGCACTCAAAACAGTATCTCCGCTCAACCAACCTCGGAGATCTGTATTGATTTTCACTTTGGTGAGTTTTTGAACCACCAGCCTTAGCTTCTTTTTGTTCAGCTGAAGAGAGTGACTTGTTTGATTGAACAGACTCTCCAGCTTTAACAAAAATAACCTTTTTGATTGAGGCTTTGGTTACTTGACTCTTCTGATCAGAAGTAGTGGGATAAGATGGACGTCAATTGGTTTGTTTAATTTTAAAAACATTTTTAGAAGCAGATTTTGAAATACCAATGCTGTCATTCTGTGGAGCAGACAAGTTTTTGTGTGCCAAACCACGAGTAGGGCACTCATCGTCGTCTTCATCCCACTCTTCTACCATTCCCTCAACACACTGGGACTCCGAGGTCGAAGCACCATTATCGTTAACCTTTGGTTGAGAAATTTTGTTTTCGGTTAGATCAACGACAAGTGGCGTTTTGACCTTAAAGTCAGTGATTGGGTTATCATCCGGTGTGTTTACCATAGTATTCAACATAGGTGGAGGACAATTGTTATACCCCATCCCAGCATTTTTCTTTCCTGGACGCTGTGAAACCATGTAATCAAGAATGTAAGAAGCATTTGAATAACTTTTCAGCTTTTGATTTAAAGTTTCATAATCACATTCGACAAGCGCCAGCTTTTTCTTTGTTTCATCAATCGTGTTTAAATAAAAGGTGATGGCATTTTGTTTGTTGAGAACACAGATTTCTAATTCATGAACTTGCCTGTTTAAAAGATCAATTTTGTTTTTGAAGACAAGTTCGTTTCCCTTTAAAACACGGTTTGCTTCAAGATAACCAGTTAAATCAGCAATTAAGTCTGTGTTGTGACTTTTAAGTGCCTCAACTTTCTTTTCAAGTTCATCACAAATTAAACACGGTTGAGATTCAGACTCACTTTCAAAACTGTCAGAATTTACCTGAATGCCTGTGGATGTTTTTACCATAAAAGCACATCTACAGGTAGATTCAGAAGAGGAATTGTTATCATCCACATCAGCTGTCGATTGACTTGAAGAGACGACAGATGATTTTTCTTCATTCTCAGCTGTGAAGCCAGAACTGTTTGAAGATGTGTCATCTTCAGCTGATGAACTTTCTGAAGCAATCTCTCTCTTAGCATCAGAATCTGATTCTTCATTGATTTCTACAGCCTTTGCCATGTAAGCTCTATCCCCTGAACTGCCATCAGCTCCAAATTTAAAAGACCAATCAACAGTCTCATCTGTTTGAACAACCATAGCTTTTGTTCCACTTGAAGTGCCCTTATCTTATGCAAGAGTAAATGGAACAAGGTTTGTTTCTGTATTTTGAGTTTGTGGCTTCGGTTGGCTTTGACGGTTGTTGAAAGGGTTGCGGTTTCCAGTCTGTTTAGGCTTTTCACATTTCCTAGCAAAATGCCCTTTCTCACCACAGTTAAAACAAACAACAGCAGACAGATCAAAACCATAAGTAGTGTCTTTGTTCCCTTCGAGAGTTTTTCCTGTCCTTTTTACATAATCTCTCGCTCTTCTGACTGCACTTGCAAGAGCCCACATTATATCAATTCGATCCATTTCATCCTTATCAATCTGAGCATAGTCTTCTGCTGTCAGATGACTGTTTCCAACCTGTCCAGCAACAAGACTGTCATATGAATTGATAACAGTAGACAACAGTGCCATGTGTTCCTTGGCCACTTCGATAGTAACCTTGTCGAAGTTGTCTGTTTGCAATTTAATGGGGCTTGGTGGAGGAGTACTAGCAGTATTTCCCTGCTTTGGAACCGAGCTTGATGAAACTGAAGCATGAGCTGTTGAAGACTGGCTGGCTGAAACATTTGACATGTTTGATACAAACGCAGTCTGCAAAGGAACATTTTGTTGAGTTGATGTAGAATAGTACAATGAAGGATCCTGAGCTTGTACGCCTCTCTTTAGCTTCCACTTATTCAACACCTCTTGTTCTCTCAATTTCTGAAGAAATTCATTGATGTCAATGGTTCCAAGAGTATTGTTCTGTTTGAGAACCATCAAGAATGAATCCCATTTTGGTGGTAGCGCATCTGCCATGCATTGAACCTTTTCGTCTTTCGTTGTTTTGATCTCATGGGCATGCAATTCACTCATCAAGTGATAGAATCTCTCAATTAGATCATCTAAGGACTCATTCCCAATATACATGAAATTATCAAATTCCTTCTTAATGGCCTTAGCATTGATAGCTTTCAACGAAGCATTTCCTTCGTGACGTTGTTCTAAGGCATCCCACAGAGATTTTGAAGATGTAAACTGCCTGAATTGATGAAATATTTCTCTTGATATGGCCTGAGATAGGATAGCATATGCCTTCTTTTCTAAGTCATAATCTTTTCTTTGTTGTTCGCTTAAAAGGGAAGGCAAAACAGGAGTTCCATCCTCACTCAACACTTTCTGATATCCATTCTCTAACATCATCCATAAGTTTGTATCAACTCCATTAATGTGTTTCTCAAACCTGTTTTTCCAGTGATGATATTCGTCCATTGTCATGAGTTTTGGAGCCTTGTTAGCATTTCCAGCTTCATTATCAATTAATAACAAGTTTTGGATTTTGATGTTCTGACTGGCAACAAAGGCTAAGTCCGACATGGTAAAAAAAAAAGTTTTTCGACACTAAAAAAAATTCAGAAGAGATTTGTGCGAATGGGTCTATTCGTGCGAATGGAATTTTCTATTCGTGCGATTGGAAGCTTGAACGAATGAGCAGGAGACTTGATCTATTCGTGCGAATGGTAGGAGCCATTCGTGCGAATGAATTTCATCATCGTAGCCATTCGTACGACAGAGAGCTGTTTGACCTTTTTGCACCAAAAAGCACCAATGATTGAGCCTTATATCAGATCTGGAAACTGAAACGATCAGATCACTCAGAAGCAATAATCACAAGTTTTGAACGTGGCTAAATAGCGATCAAGTGATCTTTATAACATTCAAGAAGATAGAAAAAGCAAGATTAGATTTTCTATGTTGAATCTAGAGCACAATGGCTCTGATACCACTTTGTTGGATCGGGATCTACCTTGATCCAATGATTCAACACATTAACCGAACCAAATCGTGCGGAATCCGATTTGATTGGCAATCCAATCTATGACACGGATCGGGTCGTGAGAAACATTAGATGTCAAAACGAAGGTTTCTATCGACCCTTTGGTGTAGAGAAGTTGGATACAAGACCTGGAAACTCTCAACGGACAGAGATTCGATAATGCCGGTGCAAAGAGTTTGTGTGTGTTCTGTTGCTTAGTCTGGTTCTGCTCTGGTTAGTCTCTACTATTTTTTGTGCTCATGAAGTGAAAGTTATATATATAGTGCAGAGGCCATTCGTACGAATGAGCCATGTGAATGGACTCATTCGTGCGAATGAATCAGTAGAATGGTTCATTCGTAAGAATGAATCATTCTCATGATCTATTCGTGCGAATGGATCATTCTCATGATCCATTCGTGCGAATGGGCCTTTCATTAGCACGATTGATCAACGTTATCGATATTTATCAGATCGTTTAATACACAGTCGTTATATATGAGTAAACATTAAGGATAAACATGTAATTTCATTAATATATCAAATAGTTACATTAAACATAGATGAAATACATACTACAAGGGATTAGGGACATATCATGCATCTACAATAATTATAATACAAGTGCGAAAACGAAAAATCCGAAACGTCACACCTGGTGCTTCTGAATGCAAGCCGAATGTTCTAGTAAAACAAAAGAAAAAGTCCTAGAACAAGAAATCCAAAAGTTCTCAATCTCCTAGTCCTAAGTCTTCTAAAGATTCATCCATTTTTTACAGTCACGACTGTGAATTAATTGAGGTTGTTTATTTTGAGAAAGACGGACGACCCAAGACCACTATGGTTGGGTCTCAAAATCTAATTAATTTCTTGTGACTCGTGCAGGGACATCCAAAGGGAACTATCTCTAATTGTTGGTATGTAGATAGTGGATGCTCCCGGCACATGACATGCAACATGGCCCTGCTTCAAGATGTAAAACCATTCAGAGGCGGCCATGTGGCCTTTGCAGGCGAGAAAGGCGGCAGTATTACGTGTCAAGGCGTGGTTACGAACTTCTTGTCAACATGATAGGAATGTTCAATCCGAAGTGAAAACTTGTTTTTCTTAAATCAATTCAATTCATGAAAGTTAAATTTTATTTCTTTTAAGTTTTCTGTATAGTTCTTTTAATTTTCAAATATTTTACAAAAATCCAAACAAAATAGAAAACCAGAAAATTTCAAAGTTCTCTTGAGAAATGATAGTACATCAGAAATGATCTAAATGTCATAGACTGCATGTATGGGAAATGATTGCGTCATGTTTACTTGATTGTTTAAATTGTTGTGTTTTTAATCTGCTTATTTACAAGTTATTTGAATTGTCAGTAGGCTGTAGGTGTCTTTGAATCACTAGTAGTATGCAAACTAAATCTAGACTACAACTGTGATTTGAACCCATGTATGCATGTGTGCGTGTGTAAAAGAATACAAAAAGATCATTATCAGATAAAGGATGTAAGATTTTAGCAAATATTTTCTTAAGAGACCAGTTTCGGGTTATGTCTTTAGCACAATTTATCGGTTCACTTCCCTGCGCATACTCACAAGTATGCAATGGGGGGTTGGGCCAAGATATGTCTTAACATCAACCGTTAAGCTTATATTCATCCTTGAATCATACCTGATTCATTGAAATCAAATCAAGATAAAAGTTGGATCACCTTACCTAAATCCTCAGACTCCATATCTATTAACCTGAATCATCATATGATTCTCATAGAAGAAAATCCAATCAAACCCAGACATCTGAATCACTCGATTCTGAATCTTATGATTTTTGATAATCCTTATGGATTCTGCTTGATTTTTTCTGTGCTAAACGATGTAACTTCATTCTGTAGATTTGAAAATCTTTGGGAAAATCTTAGATGCCTTGAGATAGTGCAATTTACATGTCTGTAGCATAACAGTGGGGTACACGTTGTATATCTTAAAATTAATACCTTAACACACAAGAACGTGATATAAAGATGCTTATGGTTTCAAATCTTATAATATTGCCAACTTGAATTACTTGTTTATGTGCTTATTACGTATGAATAAATTGTAATCCATGACATGATCCCATATTCTTTGACGTTTATCTTGTATCGTTTTTGCTATAGTTTAGCCTGATATGATCCTCTGCTCGTCTCTTTAAACAAAAATAGTGTGTGTGTATATACTTGTATATTTCTATCTAGAAAAGATAAAAAAGATTCTAAGTTTGTGTACAGTTCAATTTTAATCATAAAATCCAAAAATATTTGTGTTTAACCTTCTTGAATTGACTTTGAATCCTCTTGATTGAATGTGCTTATCATGTTCGTTATTTGACTTTCACTTCTTCATAATTTGAGTTGAAAATTGACTTCACATAAGTCTCTGCGTGCTACTCAAGTGCGCAAGGGTTAAACCCTGAGTACTTATCATGTACGCAAGACTTAAGTCATGTGTACTTAGTAAGTACGCATGAGTTAAGTCATGCGCACTTAATAACTATGCACGACTGTTATGGTCCGGGTATATAAACAGGTGTTAGAATTTTTATCTAAGTTTCATCTCATTCAATCGTTTTAACACTGTTTGCATCCTCTGCTCGATTTCACTAAAAAATTTCGTGTGTTTCTAATCCGATTTTTCATCCTGATCATTGTTTCATCCTCGCCTTACTAACATTTGGTGAGAATCTTGATCTATTTCATCAGTAAAATCTCTTGTTGAGGGCCGATTTCTTGATTTTTGAGATTAGGGTTTTGGTGTTGAAATTTAAACTGGTTTTGGGTGTTGTTTGAGTGAAATTAAGCCCTAAAACTAGTTTATGTTCATCAATTGAAGTTATAGCATACTAAATTCGTCCTTAACTGCTCTTGATTTTGGGTTTGACCCCTTGGTGTCCGTGGTTTTGCGTCGGACCGAGGTTAGGTCAAAATGACCCGGTTTTAGCTTTGTACTGGTGTTGGTTTTGCTCCCGTAAGTCTTAAACAGGTTTTTTGACAATGTGGTGACCGATATCATCATCTAAAACTTTGAATCTCTTGATCTTGGATTTTGTAAAAGTTCTAAGTGTTAGTTCATGCGCACTTAGTAAGTACGCAAGAATTAGCTCCTACGTACTTACTAAGTACGCAAGAACAACGTACTGCGTATTTGTTAAGTACGCAGGAAGGGACACTCAGAATTTTTCTAAGTCTAAAATTGAGTTCATAGTGCATGTGCTATACCATGTCATGCTTGTTCTATTCCAATGATTATGTTTTATCTAATGTTGTTTCTCTTATGTTCTTGCAGAAATGACTGGTGATGGAGGTGATGAAGAAGAAGGAGGATATGGTGTTGAAGAGTCAGTTTCTGAGGCTACTGAATCTGATTCATCTGACTCTGATGATGCACCAGACCAATCACACCCACAGAGAATGGCGAATGTTTCCCTTCCCGAGCCATCCTCCAAAAGACAAAGACGAAAGAATTCAGACAATAAGTGTGTTGCTGAACATGAGACTGAGAGCGCGTTAGCCATGCTGGCGTCGGTTTCACAGAGCTCAAATTTGACATAGTCGTCTTTGAGCTCACGGATTTTGACCTTGGGGAACCTCTAGTCATGGAGCTCAAATCTGACATAGTCGTCCTTGAGCTCACGGATTTTGACCTTGGGGAACCTCTTGTCACGAAGCTCAAATTTGACATAGTCGTCCTTGAGCTCACGGATTTTGACCTTGGGGAACCTCTAATACGACGTTGTTAGACAAATACTACTTGCATACAGATGATAGAGACTGAAGACAACTCCAGAGATGCTGTCAAGGTGGAGTTTGTTGAAGTAATTCTTGTGACAAGCACTCTGAAGTTGTTTACTCTAAAGTTATGTAGACATCTCAAGAGCTATTGTCAAGGGGGAGTTTGTTGAAGCAATTCTTGTGAGAAGCACTCTGAAGATTGTTTTTACTTATGTATTGTCCTTATGTATTTGTATATCAACATTTGTATGTATTGGTTTATCGAGTTGTAATCATGTTCGTTGGTACTTGTCGTTGTATTCGTCTTTGTCTGCGTACCTAGCAAGTATGCAAGAACATTGTCTGCATACTTGCTATGTATGCAGGAACAAAGCCCTGCGCACTTAACAAGTACGCAGGCAACATGTCTAGTATAAATAGGCTAGGTTAACAGCAGTTATGAACGCAGACATTTGCACTCAGTAGAATTCTCTCTGTAACCTTCAAGTTTATAATAGACGGATTTTGAAATTGATTTCGTTGGCGTTTTACTTTGTGTTTCTTGATTCTCCACCTAGTCATGGGCATTCTGCACCCAGTCTGACTAGTCACACACCCACACGTAACGATCCGAGACACCCGGGGACCTACAGAAACGCTTTGCTCTGAGTGACAACATGTCATGAGAGTGTTGCATGTCCATTTCTTCTAGATCATCTGGATGAAAGTACTCAAAATTTTCCTTGATGAAAGACATGTTGCTTGGTATATCAGAAATGAAGGCAGCTGGGGTTTGAGGAGGTGCTTCAAGAAGAAGGAAAGGAGAATTGTTCATCTGAGCATTAGGTGTTGGTGGATGGGTGACTATGGGAGGGTAGTAGTTGCTTGTATTTTGTGGTATAAGGTCAGAGTGAAGTGCTGAGGAGGTGGTGGTAGATGTAGAGGCTGCAGATGGATAGCCTGATTTTCTTTCTCTAGCTTGAATCATTTCTAACTCATAAGTTTTCAACATACCAAACAACACTGTCGTAGAGAGTCTTCAAATTTTCAGCTCTTCTAATTGACACTGTGTATAGTGTCCAGTAGTTTGGAAGAGATCTGATGAATTTATTGAGAATATCTTCATTTTCTAGCTTCACCTTGGCACACTGCAGTTCACCAACAAGATAAGTGTACTTTTTGTATTGTGTTGTAAGGGATTCACCATCTTTGTACACAACATTTTCATACTGCTGCTTAAGTATGTCTCTTCTATTTTCCTTGACTTCTTTAGATCCAGCAAACATCTTCTCAAGAGCTTCCCATATCTCTTTTGCAGTTTTGTACTCCTTGAAGTTGTGAAAGACTTCATTTGGTAAACACATCAGAATGGCTCCTATAGCATTGAATTCTACTTCCATCTTCTTGATGTCCTTTTCAGAGAACTTTGAGGCTTCTTTGGGAACAGATGAACCTCCAGAATCAGCAGAGGCCACCATTGGTACATACAGACCAGCAACTATGGATCTCCACATTCCACACTCTTGATAGCAGAAGAAACTTTCCATTATGATCTTCCACATATCATAATCTTCACCAGACACCAGCCTTCGTGGTCTGTGAAGGCTTCCAATGACATCAAAACCAGTATTCTGTGCCATACTGTGAGTAGATGCTATGCAACAAAGAGATAAAAGAAACAGAACCAAAAAGTGATCAAACAAATGTTAGTTTGCTTGATCTGAGAGCCAAAGCTCTGATACCACTTGTAGGATCGATAAATTACCAGATGGTTTTGTTTTAGTTGATATTGGCGAAAACAATAACAACTATGAAATGCAACAAGTAACAACAAAGAGAATACATATAAATGCAAATTGTATTTCACTCTTCAAAACTTACAAGTTACAGAGAAAACTCTAAGAAGTGTTGAAGCATTTCCTGTGACAAGCACTCTGAAGATTGTCCCTGCTTTTTTTGTGTCTTTTGTATTGTATTCAGTCTTTGTTGTACTTACTTTATCGATTTGTAATCATGTTTGTCTGAACAGTTGTATGTACTTAGTAAGTTCGCAGGAAGATTGTCCTGCGTACTTAGCAAGTACGCATGAGTAGTATTGCGTACTTGAGAAGTACGTAGGAAGGATTTCCTGCGCACTTGCTAAGTATGCAGGTACTAGGTCTATGACTATATATAGCCGGTTCTAGGAAGCTCTACGTACGCTCTCATTGTAATCAGTCTGAGTTCTTGTAATCGATTGTGAATTTGATAATAGAAGAAGTATTTTGTGACTTGTGTTTGTGGTCAATTACCATTGTCGTTTGTACTCCATCTAGTTACGAGCATTCCGCATCCTGTTCGACTAGAGACTCACCCACACGATATGATCAGTGACACCCGGTGACCTACAAGTGAAGCAGAAGCCTAACACCAAAGATGCCTGTCATCAAGTTGATTTGACCGGTGATGACAAGGATGAGAAGGATCCCGAGGTTGGTCCTAGTGGTAGTGAGCAATAAGTTTTATCGGTTGTTCCACTATCTGCTGTGCCTATGACTAAGGGGAGTCTACTGAGGCTGGTGGTGTAGCTTCTGGAAGTCAAAAAGGAAAATCGACGGCTGGAGTCCTAGAAGAGCTTTCTGATGATGTTATCTTACTACTGGAGCCCGATTATTCCAAGGCTGAACAGATCGATGCTCTCAAAGAAATTGAAGAAGGAGAGATCGAGTCTGATGATGATGAGTGGGGATTAGATGATGAGGATATAGTTGTGGAGTTTCCTAAAGGTTCAGGAGAGGGTGTATATGAATTGGAAGACAGAGAGATCTTTGAAGCTCCGTTCTTTGAGTTTGCAGAAGGTTCAGTCGAGTCTGAAAACGGTGCTGAGCCTAGTGGTGCAGCAACCTCGACTAAAGCTTCTCCGGCCAAAACTGAACCTGCTGACACTGCTGACTCATGGACGTACAAGCTTCTCCAGGAATGGTTCAAGAAGATTCAGCCTCCTGCTTGGCAAAATTCGTACATCACGGACAAGCATGGAGCAGCATGAATGATTCTTTCCGTTCGATTTGAAGACGATTATGGGTTGTTTGCCATCAAACGTTCTAGTGGTGTTCAGTATTTGAAGCCAACAAGTGAAGCGTTCAACTCATTGCCCAAGTACGATCTTGTGAACCTAACAAACAGGGAGTTGATCGGTGATACCTCTTTTGCTGTTGCTAAGGGTTTGTGGGGTGCACTTCATAGAGAGGGAAGATCAGGGATCTTCGAGATGTTTAAGCCTCAAATGCCTAAAAGATTCAGGGATAAGACACGCAGAGATCTTGTGACTAACAAGTTCGTGAAGAAGTTGGTCTATGAGCCTTGTTATGTGAGACCAAGATTCCTTTGAGGAAGATTCCTCAGGACATTCTGGGGAGCATGTTGTGCTGGTTTGTAGATCCAATTACAGGCGAGGTGGTGATTATGGAAAAGATAGTGTCCACGACTGTAGGTGTGGAGCCAAGGGAAATAATCAGAGTATTTGATGAGATTTGTTTCATTAACTTCTCTGTGAAAGATTTGGAGGTTCTACAAAACAAGTACTGCATCAGCACCGACCAATGGACAAAGCTTCTGGCATCAAGGTATAACATGTGTAGGTCCCTTCGTGTGTGTCGGATCGTCACATGCAAGTGGTCTACTAGTCGCACCGGGTTGCGGAATACCCGTGACTAGGTGGAGAGTCTTACTAAACAAAGTAAACCAAACACGAGAGTCACAATAAACGTTCTTTGTATTATAAACACTCGATGGTTACAAAGAGAATACAAGCTGCGTACTTAGCAAAACTTAGTTCGTCTGAACAAATGGTTCTGCGTACTTAGCCTCTGTGAACCTATCCTATTTATACAGACCTGATGCCTGCGCACTTAGCAAGTGCGCAGGACCAATTGCTCTTGCGTACTTAACAAGTACGCAAAGGTGTTCTTGCGTACTTGCTAAGTACGCAGGAGCTTTCTCCTGCAAAACACTTGGCAGAAAAACAACATACATTATGTAAAAGTAAATACAACTCGATAAACTATTACATAATGACTCATAAATACAAAGATAAATTACAGACATTAGACATACAAACTAAGACTCTATCCAGAGTGTTGTCACAGGAAAGTGCATCAACAAACTCCCCCTTGACAACAGCTCGGGATCTTCATCGTCTTCAGTCTTCTGTCTTCACAGCATCTGCTCCTTAGCTTCCATCTTCTTTTTGTAATCAAGACAGAACTTGATCAACTTGTCGTATTTGGCAGAGAGAAGCTTCGTCCATTCGTCAGTGTGTATGCAGTACTTGTCGGCTAGTACCTCCAGATCGTTCACAGAAAAGTTGATGAAGCAGACTTCATGAAATATCCTGATTACTTCCTTTGGCACAATATTTCCACTTGCTGACTTACCTTTACTCATTACCACAGCCTCGCCTGTTTTTGGATCAACGTACCAGTACCACAAGTCACCAAGAATATCCTGAGGTAACTTGCTCAGGGGAATCTTAGTTTCACATCGCACTGGCTTGTATACCAATCTCTTTATGGGCTTCTTAGTCACAGGATGCACAGCGTGCTTATCCTTGACTATTCTGGGCACCTGAGGCTTGAGGTATTCAAATTTCCCTGATCTTGCTTCACGCTGTAGTGTTACCGACAAACCCATTGCTACTGCATTATTCGAGTGACTTAGCAGATCGTGGTTTGCGAGGTTAACTAGGTCGTACTTGGGCAAAGAGTTGAACGCCTCACTGGTGGGTTTCAAGTATTGAACCCCCCCCAGATCTTTTGATAGCGAACAGCTGCTTGTCCTCCTCGAACCTAACAGCTAAGATCATACCTGTCGCTCCGTGCTTGTTTGTGATAGACGTCTTTTGCCACACGGGAGCTGGACCCTTTGTAGATGCAGAAGGCATGTCTTTCTCTTTTTGTGCCTCGGGGTCCACAGGTATAGGGTCGACCGGGAGGCTTCAGTTGTAGTTTCAACATTACTTGCCGTGTCAACTGAGCCTGTTTCGAGCATAGAGTCGAGCGATGGTACTTCAAAGATCTCACCATCTTCTAACTCATACTTACCTTCCCCGTCGCCCTTGGGAATCTCAATCACCACATCATCGTCATCCTCGTTCAAGTCATCACCAGATTCGATCTCTCCTTCTTCCAGATTAAGTAGAGCATCGATCAGTGCCTCTTTGGAATAGTCAGGCTCTAAATAGAGGATCTCATCATCAGATAAGTCCTTGAGCACGTCAGCCGCTGACTTCCCTTTATCTCCGCCACCACCACCTGAGGAATCACCACCCTCTTGCTGAGTAGACTCCCCCTCAGCCAATGGAACAGAAGAGATGGGCACAATCGCCAAAGCTAGGTGCTCACCTCCACTAGGACCGACTTCAGGATCCTTGTCTTTATCATCATCCTTAGTCAGATCGACTGGATGACAAGACTCGGCACCGGTGGATTTCTTTTCTTTCTCTTTCTCTTTCTCTGTCTTCTTCTCTGTCTCCTTCTCCCCCTGAGCACCTAGCTTCGCGGTCAGTTCACCAACTAATTTGACCATAGCTGCGTGCTCCTTCCTTTGTAGATCCAACCTTAGCTCCAGGGAAGTTCTGTTGGCTAGAATCATGTCATTAGTCTTCATCAACAGTTCATTCTGTGCCATGACTTTCTTCAACCATTCATCAGTCCCCGTTCTCAAGCTACGCAGAATCCTAACTTCATCCGCCAGAGAGTTTATCTGTGCTTGTTGAGCATCAGAATCCTCCTTTGACTTTTGAATAGTCTTCAACAAGCCAGCAACTTGGGTTTCTAGCACATCGATCCTATCTTCATTTGGATCCGGATGCCTAGATGATGAGGCTTCGGCGTTGTGGATGGGGGAAGAGAAGATTGTGTCAAAGTCGAACCCCTGTGAGAAATCACCGTAGTTAAAGGGTTGACCTGATGGCTCTTTGGTGGGTGTTGGGATGGGGGATGTAATGATGGGAGTTATGGTTGGGGTGATGGTGACTGACTCCGTGAGAAGTGGAGCAGTCACCGTCACCTGGACGGTTGGAGTAGGGAGGGTCACCTTCTCCGTGACTGCCACATCTGCTTGTACCAGTGGCCTTCTCCTCCTTCTAAACAGTTGCCGTGCTGGCGTGTTAGATTCTGACTCTGGACGAGCAGCTTCAACTTGTACTGGCTGCACAGTCAAAATCTCTTCAACCCTGGGGATAGCAACCTCTTGCCTATCGCCCCTTTTCTTGTTGGCCCTCTCACGTCGTTGTCTTTGTAGAGCAGCGTCAGAGTCGGAATCCTGCTCGTATTCGCTACTCGAGCTTTGTCATTTTCTTTTGGAAGACGACGCAGGCAGGGTTACCTGTACCGACCTTCTCGGATGTGCCTGTGATGGTGCATCATCGGAATCAGAAGAATCTGATTCTGTTGCCTCCGAATCGGATTCCTTAGCACCACCAAATCACCTTCATCATCACCTTCATCATCATCATGCTCTTCCTCTTGCTCTTCACCAGAGTCATCACTCATCTCTGGTGTTGAGTTGGGACTATACCAGTTCCAATCTTAAGGAGCGACGTATGCTTCATTCAGTAGGTGGCCAAAGAGTTCAGTGTGCGCAGGGGTAGGTTCTACACTGCCTGGCTTTAGAAACTGAGCAAAGACTCTCTTGTCCACCCTTTTTACCTGCAGTCTCTCCCCGATAGCACGTAGGTTTGGCAATGCATCATCGATCAGGAGCTGCACAAACCTCGGGTACAAAAGGAACCTGAACCTCTCTGCTGTATTTATCTGGTCATTGAGTGCTTTGAAGATATAGCGAGAGAAGTTGTAGCCCCGATTGAGAGACAGGCCCACCATGGCCGCTGCAAGGTCATGACCCATGGCATCTTTCACCGCTTTCCTGGATGAGATGCACACGATCATGATGTGGGCAAAGTAACGCCATTGATCCAATAGCTACATCTTCTTGTAAGAAGCATAGTCCCTAGCCCCGACATATCCCATTCTGTGCCTCCAACACCCATCCACGTAGTAATCTGGATAGGATGTCGGGTCGGTGGCAATGTCTCCGAACTGCAATACTCTCCTTATTGTATCCTCAGAGATAGCAATAGCCCGACCATCAACGGTAGCCCTTATGACATTCGGGGATACCGTGCAATCTCTGCAGTCTCCCAGAATTGCTCCAGGTAAGGTCTTGAGACTGTTGGGTTTGCTGAGATTGCATAACTTATTCTTGATCTGTTCAGAAAATCCACAATCTCCCTGTATTGCAAGGCTGCGCCTTTCCATTCTGGTTCGGTGTTAGCCAATAGGTTGAATTCGTCAGTGAATGCACGAGCCATAGCCTATGAACACACACAGAAAACATATTCAGAACAACTTATAACACTGGAAGTAGACACACATGACATAGGATAGTAGTTACACTTTGAAAAAAATTTCAGATTTAGAAAAAATTTCTAAGTGTTGGTCCTGCGCACTTAACAAGTGCGCAGGATTTTCCTCTTGCGTATTTCTTGCGTACTTGCTAAGTGCGCAAGAACAACCCTTAGCAAAAATTTTTGAAACTTGTAATTCGTTCAAAACGTGGGTTGATTAGGTCGCCACTAGGTCGGAATCAAGGATTCTAACCTATGGTACCATTATCAACACCATACACTGCTTAACCTCGTTCAATTTTTGACCTAGACCAGTCGCCGACCCACTGTCGGTTCAACTTCAACCGTCGGATCAATCGAGGACCAGGAGATGATTAGGGAATCGATTAAAGCTTCCTATTTGCTTGTTACAGATAATAAGTTACCCAAACAACCCCATTTTACCCCAAAATATATCGGATTTAACCTAACATTTTCTAAGTCAAAAATCGGTCAAAGGTCACGATTAAACGGATGAAATCGGCCAAGATTCTCACCAATGAGATGAAATAAGATGATGAAAGTATGGACGGGACGAAAAGATGGTTTAGACACAAGCGATTTTGAGAGTAAAATTGCAGGGGGAAACTTTGGGTTTGAAAGCGTAAAGCCTGAGAAAATTTCTAAGTCTCTGATTTATACCCCTCACTTACTGTTTGTGCGTACTTGTTAAGTGCGCACGAATTAACTCTTGCGTACTTAACAAGTGCGCAAGGCTTAACTCTTGTGTACTTGTTAAGTGCGCAAGTGTTACTTCGTGCGTACTTGACAAGTGCGCACACCCCTTAAGTGCGCAATTTTCAACTCAGAATTTATGAAGATTTTCAAGTCAAATAACGAACAAAATAAAAATATTCAACCAAGAGGATTCAAAATCAATTCAGGAAGGTTAAATACAAATATTTTTGGCTTTTCTGAATAAAGTTGAACTATGCATAAACTTAAAATATTTTTGATCTTTTCTCATAGAAATATACAAGTATTCACACAAGCTATTTTTGATCAAAGACACGAGCAGAGGATCATATCAGGCTAACTTATAGCAAAAACGATACAATATAAACATCAAACAATATGGGATCATGTCATGTATTACTCTTTATTCATACGTAATAAGCACATAAACAAGTAATTCAAGTTGACAATATTATGAGATTTGAAACTATACGCATCTTTGTATCATGTTCTTGTGTATTAAGGTATTAATTATAAGATATACAACGTGTACCCCACTGAGATGCTATGATATTTTGCACTATCTTCAAGGCATCTAAGATTATTTTCAATTATTTTCTTAATTTTTAGAATGAAGTTACATCATTTAGCACAGAAAAATCAAGCAGAATCCAAAAGGATTATCAGGAATCATAAGATTCAGAATCGAGTGATTCTTTTGTCTTGGTTTCATGTGATTTTCTTCTTTGAATATCGGTATGATGATTCGGGATAATGAACATGGTGTTTGATTATAGGGTAAGGGGATCCAACTTTTATCTGGATTTGATTTCAATGAACCAGGAATGATTCAAGGATGAATACATGCTCAACGGTTAATGTAGAGACATTTCTTGATTCAATCTCTCCTTGCATACTTGTGAGTATGGGCAGTGAGATGAACCGCATTAATTGTGCTAACAACATAACCCGAAACAGATCTCAAAAGAAAATTATTGTCAAAATCTAACATCCTTTATCTGATAGTGATCTTTTGTAATCTTTTACTCACACACGCTTGCAAACATGGGTTCAAATCACAGTTGTAATTTAGATTTAGTTTCCACACTACTAGTGATTCAAAGATGCATACAGCCTACTGACAATTCAAATTACTTGTAAATAAGCAGATTAAAAACATAATAATTTAAACAATTAAGTAAACATGACGCAATCATTTCCCATATGAGCAGTCTGTGGTGTTTAGATAATTTCTGATGTACTATCATTTCCTCTTTTCTCAAGTTAACTTTGAAATTTTCTCCATTTTCTATTTTGTTTTTGGTTTTTGTAAAATATTTTAAAGACTAAAAGAACTATACAGAAAATTTAAAAGAATTAAAAATTTAACTTTCATGAATTGAATTGAGTTAAGAAAACTTAGTTTTCACTCAGGATTGAACATTCCTATCAAGTTAACAAGATGCTCAAAACGGGATCGATCAAATGCCTTTGTGAAAAGGTCAGCAAGATTGTCATCCGTGTGAACTTTTACAAGTTCAATTAAATGCTTTTCAGCACAGTCACGGATGAAATGATGGCGAATCTCTATATGTTTAGTTTTGGAATGTTTCACCGGGTTATTTGTGATGGACATGGTGGCATTTTTGTCAATGAATAGAGGAGTTCCAGTGAAGTTCAAGCCGTAGTCTCGCAATTGCTGCTGAATCCACAATATCTGAGAACAACCGCTAGCTGCAGCAATGTACTATGCTTCACAAGTTGAGACAGAAACCGTTGACTGCTTCTTACACTGCCAGGAGACCAGTCTGTCTCCTAAGAATTGACATCCACCAGAAGTTGACTTTCTGTCAAGGTTACAACCGCCATAATCTGAATCAGTGTAGGCTTTAAAGTCGAATGACTGCTGCTTAGAGTACCAAAGACCTAATCGGGGTTTCCCTTTCAGGTATCTGAAAATTCTCTTCACGGCTATCATATGTGACTCCTTCGGTTGAGACTGAAACCTTGAGCACAAACATACAGCAAACATTATATCGGGTCTTGAAGCTGTGAGATACATAAGTGATCCGATCATCCCACGGTACAACCTGTTGTCCACATCCTTTCCATCTCTGTCAGGATGCAAACCATGATTGACTAGGATTGGTGTGCCATAAGTAGTGCTATCACTCATCTTGTATTTTGACAAGATGTCCTGCACGTACTTAGTTTGATATAGATAAATACCATTCTCTCTTTGACTGACTTGCAGACCTAGAAAGAATGACAGTTCACCCATATTGCTCATTTCAAACTTGGACTTCATCACCTTCTCGAATTCCCTACACATCCCTTCATTGGTCGACCCAAAGATAATGTCGTCGACATATACTTGCACAAGAAGAATGTCACCTCCTGCTTTCCATATGAAGAGAGTCGAGTCAATCTGTCCACAGTCAAAACCATTAGACAGTAAATGCTTAGATAATGTCTCATACCATGCCCGCGGTGCTTGATGAAGACCATAAAGTGCTTTGTCGAGCTTGTACACTTTATTGATATTATGCGGATCTTCAAAACCGGGTGGTTGAGTGACATAGACTTCTTCATGCACCTTACCATAAAGGAAAGCACTCTTCACATCAAGTTGATAGACCTTGAAGCCGACATATGTGGCATACGCCAAGAACAGTCGAATGGCCTCAATTCTAGCAACTGGGGCAAATATTTCATTGTAATCCAAGCTCTCTTGTTGATAAAAACTTTGAACAACCAATCTTGCTTTGTTCTTCACAACTACATGACGATCATCCGTCTTGCATTTGAACACCCATCTGGTACCAATTGGCTGAAAGCCTTTTGGCAAGTCAACTAAATCCCACACTTGCAACTTTTTGAATTGAGACAGTTCATCTTGCATCGCCTCAATCCAGCAGTTGTCAGCGAGAGCCTCCTTCACATTCTTCGGCTCTACCTGGGACACGAATGTAGTATGCAGACATGTTTCCATGACACCAGTGTCAAATATCTCTGTGTAAAGACTGGTGTTCTCAGTGATGGTTCTATGATGAGTCTGAACACCGGCATTAGGATCACCAATGATGTTGTCGATTGGATGATTCCTATGCACCCTCGTATCCGGTACAATTGGTTCTTGAATTTCTGGATCTAGATTTGTGCTTAACTCCCCCATTTCCTGTGTTCCAGGGGAAGAAGATTCAATGTTAATTGGATCAGCTGGAGCTTCATTTCCTATAATTGTGTTAGGATTGGCTTGAGCGTCATCTCCAACAACATGAACACCTTCACTGTTATCACTGTCATGAGTTCCAGATGCAGATGCAGCATTGGAATCAGGAGTTATAATTGGTACAGTAGCACGAGTAGAAAAACTGGAGTCATTGTCGCCACGCAATAAATCATAGACATTTGCGGCGTCTTCTGCAGATAAGTCAGGAAGATTGAAGGACTTGAATAGCGCATCATAATCAAAACCCCAAGCTGGACCTTTTGGTTCTGGTGGAGTGCTGTGTTTACTACAGTCCACTTCAAGCCATTCCTCGACAGTACGAGTTCCTATGTTGTACACTCTCTTGCAGGGCGAATTGGCAACATATCCTAAGAAGATGCCTTCCATCGCTTTCGCATGAAATTTAGACTAACGGTCTTTATACTGTAGCAACAAGGAACAAGGACTTCCAAAAGGAACTAGGTAATCAAGATTGGGAAGTCGATTGTTGATCAACTCATAACATGTCTTGTTGTGCCTTTTCACAACCAGAACCCTGTTTAAGACGTAACAAGCTGTATTAACTACTTCTGCCCAGAAAGTGACAGGAAGCTTTGCATCTGACAGCATAGTCCTTGCAGTCTCGATCAGTGTTCTGTTCTTCCGTTCAGCAACTCCATTATGTTGAGGTGTGTACGGCGCGCTGAATTCGTGAGGATCCCTCTCTTGAGACAGAAAAGTTCCATCAAATTATTCTTGAACTCAGTTCCGTTGTCACTCCTTATTCTTCTAACTTTCAGCTTGCAAAGAGATTCCAAACTCAGGATCAGGTATTGAAGAATATCAGCAGTTTCGTCTTTTGTACCAAAAAAATGCACCCAAGAAAAACGTGAGAAATCATCAGTTACAACTAGACAGAACGACTTACCTCCAATACTCTTGATACTTATGGGGCCAAACAGATCCACGTGTAATAGCTCCAAAGGGGTATCGATAGAGTTTTGGAGCTTGGGCTTGTGAGACTTCCGTTACTGTTTGCCCTTTTTACACGGCATACAGTCATCTGCAACGGTAAACCTCAACTTAGGAACCCCGGTTACCAAACCGTTTCGGACAAGATGATTCATTTTACGATAAGAAATATATCCGAGTTTCCTATGCCACAAGATGGAGTCAAGTTCTGTAGCTTTTCTAAGTAAACAAGTAGCAACTGATGAGGTGGTTTTTGCCACACTCATATCGATCTGATAAGTGTCGTTTGATCTTGGTGCTCTCATCAGAATCCAGTCTTCAGGAACCTCAAAACTGGGTTTGAGAATCAGACATTCTGACTTGTCAAACATCACCGAGTACTCCGTGTCACACATTTGGGAGACACTCAACAGGTTATGCTTCAGCTGCTCGCAAAAGTTGACATTTTCAAAGCTAACACAACCGTTTGAAACCACGCCTTGACACGTGATGCTGCCGCCTTTTTCTCCGGCAAAGGCCACATAGCCGCCTCTGAATGGTTTAACATCTTGAAGCAAGGCCATGTTTCCTGTCATGTGCCTGGAGCATCCACTATCTACATACCAACGGTTAGAGATAGTACCCTTCGGACGTCCCTGCACGAGTAACAAAATAATTAGTTAGATTTGGAGACCCAAGCCATTGTGGTCTTGGGTCGTCCATCCTTCTCAAAATAAACTACTTCTTTCAACTCACAGTCATGATGACTGTTCAAAATTGGTGAATCTTTGGTTGAATTTGGAACAGGAGATTGAGAACCTTTAACTTTCTTGTTCCAGGATCTCTTTTGATTCTTAACCAGAACAGTAGACTTTGGCTCAACCACAGCCGGTGAGCTTGTGGAAGCTTCACCTGATTGAGTCTTAGTCAGCTGTTCCAGCTTTCTCAACCTCTTATTCCTTCTTCTTCTTTGTGGCTTAGAGAGTCTAGCCACAGATTTCTCACCAGTGCGTGTACTACCAGATATAGACACACGAGGTACAGCAGGTTGCTTTACCTTTCTTGCAACAGATGGTTTGGCCTCAGATTTAATCTTAGGTTTTCCCATAGGTTGTACTGGTGGTTTCACCACATTCTGCTTTGGACTTCTAGGAGGTTTCACTATTGGCGACTTAGGGATAACGCCTGGCTGTGAGACAACATGTCGTTTCCCTTGGTTCTTTGATAGACAGTTCACAAGAATGTGACCAACCATGCCACAATGAAAACACATCCTCTTGTCCACATGAGTTCTCTTGTAAGGCTCATTAGATCTGGCCTTAGATAACTCTCCATTATGAGCAGGAGGAGTTGGTTTATGAACATGAGTCTGACCTTTTTCAGTTTGGTTTTTGGGGGTATAATACTTTTGCAAATTCTCTTTGTAACCAAGCCCATAATGAGCTGAAAAAGCCTCTTTCTTAACTTGGTTAATATTTTTATAACCCCCGTAAAGCATTACCTTAAGTTTATCTTTTGTTTCAATGATATCAGGTTCAGTTAAAATGCAGTTATCACCATTAGTGATAATGTTTTTGTGGACTATCTGTTCAGTCAACAACTCCTCAGAGACTACTCCTTCAGGGCAAGTGTTAACCGACCCATCATCAGAAGCAGTAACATACTCCTCACTAGATGTGGAGTTAGCCTTACTTGAGGATTCATCCTTTTTAGGGGAATCATTCTTATCAGAGGACTCATCTAGACAGGTGAGATCAATGTCTATCAAGCTATTGACAAACTTCCCACTTATTGGTGGAGGAATGGCATTGGTACCAAGACCTAGGCCCTTCAATTTCCACACTACTGATTCATAGTGCTCCACCACAAAGCGAGAGTTTTTCAACTTCTCATTCGTACATTTTAACTGCAGGATCTCATTTTGCAGTTTGTTGATTTCATTGTTCCGTTTTTCTAACCCCCTATACGCAATATCCAAGTGAACTTGTTGCTCACTTATTTGTAAAGAATATTCACATTTTTCCTTTTTCAACGTTTCAACAGACTCTTTAAAACATTTTTTGTTTTCTTTGTAGTTATGAGCTGCCATAGTTACGGGTTCGAGTTTGTCTTGGAGCTTAGAAATTTCAAGCTTTAGCCCTAGACATTTAGAACAAGAAATAACAGAGAAAGGGTTAGAATCTACCTCAGATGATGAACTCTGTGCTTCTCCAATGGCCATGAGAGCAACGGCAGTGGTAGACTCCTTTTCAACAGCTACAGAAGCTTCCATCTCCTCAGCTTCTTTTCTCTCAGCCTCCATCAGCTCCATGATCTCAGCCATGAGACCAACCTGTGTTTGAGCAATGATGGCGTCCTCTAGATGAACACCCCAATCAAAGTTTTCGTCATGCTGAGCTACCAGTGCATTTGACGAACCACCTTGGTGTTGATTGTGGTGGCTAGTGTTGTTGTGGCCGTGGCTGTTTCCCTGGCTAGGTCTGGTGAAACCAGAGGCCGGTGCTCGGTCTTTTTGACACTCACGAGCAAAGTGTCCATAGTTCAGACACTTGTAGCATTTGGCCTTGGATTTATCAAATCCAACCTTGGCATTAGAATGTCCACCAATGAACTTTCTTCCTGTTCTGTTCAGGAAATGCTTGGCCCTCCTCAAAAGCATGGCCATATTCCATTGAATATCCATGTCCTCAATATCATCAGGATCCACTTGGTTAAAGTCTTCTTCAATAGTTTCGGGATCCGTTAGCTTGTCGCCTATGAAATTCTCATACGCAAGCATACATGATGAAAACAAAGCTACATGATCTTCAGCTATTTTGACTATTGCAGAATGGTTAGCTGAAGACGTAGTTGGAGGATTTCTTGAGGTGTGTTGATGATTAGTTCCCAACCCTGATCCGGATGCATAACAAGCATGACCACCACACTCATTTGAGTGGTCTTCTTCATTGGAGTGTCCAGTAAAGAGGGCAATTCCAGAGCCCGATGATTTTGAAGTGGAAGTCGTCCCATGATACATGGAAGGGTCCTGTATCTGAGGTCTTCCCGAGCTCTCCTTCTTCATAAGATTCATGTTATGAGCTTGAATCTTACCAATAGCCTCATCTACTGTTAACTCATAGAATTTAGGATTTTCCCTCATCAGGGTTGTATACATCTCAAACTTTGGTGGCAAAGCATCAAGAAATTTTTCCACCAGTTCTTCATCGGGATATTTCAGTTCAAAAGCTTTCAACTCCGTTTGTAAATGATAGAATCTAGAGATGAGATCATCTAACGATTCATTTTCCATGAAATTGAAGCATTCATACTGCTTCCGGAGAAGATCCCGCTTACTCTTCTTAATGTCACTGTTCCCCTCAAATCTTTTCTAAAGTGCTTTCCAAAGATCCTTGGAGGTGTCATAGCCTCAGAAATTGTGAAACAATTCCCGAGTTAATGACATAGTGATTGAGCCAAGAGCCTTCTTTTCCCGATCATAAGCTTTCTTTTGTTCTTCATCAAGCTTAGAGATGGGCTTTGGCACCTCTTCATCAAGATAGATGTGTGTGGGATGCTTATATCCCTCAATGATTGGTATCCATTATGATGAGTCGGTGTATGAAATGTAGTGCTCAAAACGCGCCTTCCAATTGGAATAATCGTTTACATTTAATAGTTTAGGCGGTTTCTGAGGTGTACCGATCTCATTATCATAATTTAACATGTTTCCAAGATTCTGAAGGTTCGACATAGTGAATTATTTGGTCAAAAAATCAGAAAAATCAGACACTGTTGCGTACTTGGCTTTGGCCTTGCGCACTTGAGAAATGGTCTTGCGTAGTTAAGACTTGCTCTTGTGTACTTGTAAGTACGCAGGAGGAAATATTAAGTACGCAGGATATAACTTAAGTTCGCACAAGTTCAGTCTTGCGCACTTGTAAGTACGCAGGAGATAACTCTTGCGTAGTTAGTAAGTACGCAGAAGACTGTACTTTTTACCAAAAATGTTAAGTACGCAGGACACCTTTTCAGCAACTCTCACCAAACTTTTCCGGTCACCTGAAAATCGCCGAATATAGTGAGAAATAGGCTGATGATCAATGCAATCGAGCCAAAGGATCAGAAACAAGTTTCTAACAAATCTTTGATGCTCAAAACACACAAATACACAACAAAAATCGGTTTTTGAGAGATTTTTGCTTCTAAAAAAATGCTCAAGAGCTACCCCTTTTTTTATCACAAAAATCAACAAAAATACCTCTTTTTGCTTGTAAAACTCAGTAAAACATCTCCAAACTCATTTACAACACTCGAATTCAAGAGCAATGCTCTGATACCACTTGTAGGTCCCTTCGTGTGTGTCGGATCGTCACATGCAAGTGGTCTACTAGTCGCACCGGGTTGCGGAATACCCGTGACTAGGTGGAGAGTCTTACTAAACAAAGTAAACCAAACACGAGAGTCACAATAAACGTTCTTTGTATTATAAACACTCGACGGTTACAGAGAGAATACAAGCTGCGTACTTAGCAAAACTGAGTTCGTCTGAACAAATGGTTCTGCGTACTTAGCCTCTGTGAACCTATCCTATTTATACAGACCTGATGCCTGCGCACTTAGCAAGTGCGCAGGACCAATTGCTCTTGCGTACTTAACAAGTACGCAAAGGTGTTCTTGCGTACTTGCTAAGTACGCAGGAGATTTCTCCTGCGCACATGTAAGTGCGCAAAACACTTGGCAGAAAAACAACATACATTATGTAAAAGTAAATACAACTCGATAAACTATTACATAATGACTCATAAATACAAAGACAAATTACAGACATTAGACATACAAACTAAGACTCTATCCAGAGTGTTGTCACAGGAAAGTGCATCAACAACATGTTAGTCAAGTTTTGCTATGACTACAAAAAGAAGATGGGAAGTGGAGCTAGAGCTGATGACCTTTAGAGACTAAAGACATCTCCAGAGCTGCTTTGAAGGGGGAGTTTGTTGAAGCATTTCCGGTGACAAGCACTCTAAAGATTGTCCATGCTTTTGTTGTATCTTTTGTATTGTATTCAGTCTTTGTTGTACTTACTTTATCGAGTTATAATCATGTTTTTTTGAACAGTTGTATGTAGTTATCGTTTATATTTGTATCTTGTGCATACTTAGTAAGTTCATAGGAAGATTGTCCTGCGTACTTAGCAAGTACGCATGAGTAGTCTTGCGTACTTGCTAAGTACGCAGGAAGGATTTCCTGCACACTTGCTCAGTGTGCAAGTACTGGGTCTATGACTATATATAGCGGGTTCTAGGAAGCTCTAAGTACGCTCTCATTGTAATCAGTTTGAGTTCTTGTAATCAGTTGTGATATTTCTAATAGACGAAGTATTTTGTGACTTGCGTTTGTTGTTGATTACCATTTTCGTTTGTACTCTATCTAGTTACGGACATTCTGCACCCTGTTCGACTAGAGACTCACCCACACGATATGATCCGTGACACCCGGGGACCTACAAGAAGCACACTTTACAATGAAGAGAAACAATACATAAATAGGAACTTAGAATATAGACAAACCTTTGATTCTAAGGATCAGATCAAACAAAAGCCGTTGATCATTTACAGACAAGATGCTATGGTACTATTGGATACAAACAAAAAGACAACTAACAAACGTTGAAACATGCTCTGATGTCTTCTATTGGGAATCTCTGCAGGTCTGCTTAGTTGTGAGAGCATTGTCTTCTGCACCAATAACATTCCTTTTGCTAACAGTACTGTCAGTTGTGGCAGAAAGGACTGTCAGTAGCAAAGTCAATGTTGCTGAAGATATGCCCATCAGCAGCATAAGTGTTAGATAATGCTGATAAGCCTATCAGCAGCAACATTGGACTTCAGTAGATAATGTACTATTCGCAGCAAGTTTGTTAATCAGCAGCAACAACAACCATCCGCAACATAGACCATCATCAGCAACAGCATCTGTCTGTAGCAGAATTGAAGTGTCCGCAGCAAAAACACTTAGAAGATTTTGTAGCCATCAGTCTCATATATCTACAACAAATCACTCCCCCTAATTTTGGGTTTCGTCCCAGAAACCCAATTCACCAAACAGATTGGGGTAATACTTAAGCATCTCTCCTCTGATTCCCAAGTAGTTTTCTCCCCCTTCCTATGTTTCCACCGAACCAACACTTGGTTAATTTTCTTATTCAGCAAGCTTTTCACCATCCTATCTAGGATAGCCACCGGTTCTTCTATGAAATTCAACTTTTCATCTATCTCAATGTCGTCAATGGGCACGAAAGTGGATTCATCCGCCAAACACATTCGTAAGTGAGATACATGAAATGTTTTATGGAGTTTACCTAGTTCCCCCAGTAATTCCAGACGATACGCCACCTTTCCGATATGGTCAGCAGTTTTGCATGGCCCGATAAAACGAGGACTTAACATCCCCCGTTTCCGGAACTGGATTACACCTTTCCATGGAGAGACTTTCAAAAGTTCAAATTCCCCCACTTAGAATTCAACCGGTCTCCTCCTTTTGTCCGCATAGGACCTTTGGCGGTCTTGAGCGGCTTTCAAGCGCGCCCTAATTTGATCAATCTTTTCTGCCGCACCAGCCACTACTTCTTTACTACCAAGTTCACGTTGACCAATTTCTCCCCAACAAACCGGGGTTCGACACCATCTTCCATACAACATTTCAAACGGAGGCATACCAGTACTAGAATGGTGGCTATTTTTGTATGAAAACTCCACCAACGGTAAATGGTCATCCCAACTACCCCAAAAATCTAGCACGCACGCCCGTAGCATATTCTCAAGCGTTTGAATCGTCCTCTCGCTTTGTCCATCCGTTTGTGAGTGATAAGCGGTGCTAAGATTTACTCTTGTCCCCAATTCTTCATTAAAATTCTTCCAAAATCTAGAAGTAAACCGTGTGTCATGATCCGACACAATAGAAACGGGTACACCATGACATGACATGACTTCCTTTATATGAACATTCTCCATTTTCTCTGAGGAATAAGTTTCCTTAATCGGAAAGAAGTGTGCCCTTTTAGTTAATCGGTCGACCACTACCTATATCGCATCATAGCCTTTTCGGGTCTTAGGAAGTTTAGTGATTAAATCAATAGCAAGATTCTCCCACTTCCATTGAGGTACTTTAAGAGATTGAAGTTTCCCGTATGGATTTTGGTGCTCGGCCTTCACCCTTAGCACGTGAGACACTTCTTGACATATTTCACAATATCTCTCCTCATACCCGGCCACCAAAAATTAAACCTCATGTCATAAAACATTTTAGTCGCCCCCGGATGGATAGAATATTTGGATTTATGCGCCTCCTCTAGAATGGTAGTCAAAACGTTTGATGACCTTGGAATCCAAATTCTACCAAAACACGCCTTCAATCCTAAGCTATTTTCCTCAAGATTTCCTGCATATGGAACCATTCGTTCCTTCTTGAAATCTCCTCTGAGTGCCAAAATTTGAGCCTCTCGAATTTGATCGACAAGTGACAAAGAGATAGTCATTTTAAACAACTTTTCCTTGATAGGTGCATGACTGACCTTCCGACTCAGTGCATCCGCCACCAAATTGGCTTTACCCGGATGATAAAGTATCTCACAGTCATAATTTTTTTTACTTTTGTGGTCCGTGTAGTTAATACAATGCACTCCATAAAGATAATGCCTTCAGATTTTGAGCGCGAACACCATGGCTGCCAATTCCAAGTCGTGGGTAGGATAATTCGTGTCATGAACTTTTAGTTGTCTAGAAGCATAGGTGATCACCTTGCCCCTTTGCATAAGGACGCAACCAAGTCCAGAATGCGAGGCATCCGAAAACACAACAAAATCCTCGGTCCCTTCATGCAAGGAAAGAATAGGCGCCTTTGTTAACTTTTCTTTCAAAAGTTGGAGACTCCTGATCAGGACCCCATACAAATTTCGTATCCTTACGAGTCAACCTCGTCATCGGCAAGGCAATACGAGAGAAGTTTTCAATGAATTGTCGATAGTAACCCGCTAAGCCCAAAAGGCTTTTAATTTCCGTGGGGGTTTTCGGCGATATCTAACCTTTCACTTCTTCAATTTTGGAAGGTTCAACGGAAATCCCTTTCGTGTTTACCACATGATACAAGAATTGAATCTCCTAGAGCCAAAAGGCATACTTGGAGAATTTAGCGAATAGTTTATCCTTTCGAAGAACCTCAAGGATTTCACGAAGATGACAAGCATGGTAACCCTCGCTTCGCGAGTAGATAAGAATGTAGTCGATGAAAATGATGATGGAACGATCAAAGAATGGTCTACACACCCGGTTCATAAGATACATGAAAGCCGCGAGCGCGTTGGTTAGACCGAAAGACATTACCGTGAACTTATAATGATCGTAACGAGTACGGAAAGCCATTTTAGATATATCCTCATCCTTCACTTTCAACTGATAATACCCGGACCTCAAATCAATTTTCGAGAAGCATGAAGCTCCTTGTAATTGATCAAAGAGATCGTCGATCCTAGGTAAAGGATAACAGTTCTTGATGGTTAATTTTTTAACTCCCAGTAGTCTATGCACATACGCATACTACCATCCTTTTTCTTTACGAATAAGATAGGAGCACCCCAAGGAGAGACGCTCGGGCGTATAAAACCTTTGTCAAGTAATTCTTGAAGTTGCTCCATTAACTCTTTCATCTCCAGTGGTGCTAACCGATAGGGCGTTTTAGCAATCGGTTTTTGTAGGTCCTGATTTTATACAAAAATCACTAACCAGATCGATTACTCGCACACACCTGTGGAATAGATGTGTATGGTGGTGAAACAATAATAGAAAACAGAACAATAGTGAAGATAACCGGTAAAATATACAAGAACTCAATACAAATGATATGAAATTGAAAGAACCAACAATGAATAACCTCACTACTTGTATTTAGCTCAAGAAACTGTGAAAATGGAATGTCAGGGTTTAAAGCCGTCACCCACACCCTAAACATTCTCTAACAGGTATATATATAGGCTGCTGACAGGTATCAAAACTATGCTCATCGAAACAACTAGTTTCGATTGAGCATTTACAACAGAAACAAGAACCACCTATCGAAACAACATGTCTATCGAAACTACTAGTTCCGATTGAACAAACCTTTATCGAAACTAAGTAGTTTCGATGGCCCAGAACTTAAACTAAGTAAAGTAGTAAATTACAATAAACAGAAACTACTTAAGGACAGAAAGTACAATTGTTCAAAATACATTGATGACATAGCTTCAAAATATTAATCCCTACAATCTCCCCCTAAGCTATTGCATCAATGTCTTCAAGGTCTTCAGACAGAAGTGTCTTCTGATCTTGGAATGAAAGGCTTTACGTTCACAATAACAACCCTCTGGTATGCTTTGGCATCGGCCTCCTCATCATCATTGAAAATATTGATAGGATTTGTGAACAGAACTTCTAAATCCTTAGGCATGAACTTCAACAATTCAATGGGCTCGAAGATGTATATGTCATCTTTTCCTTCGCACTCGATTACTGCACTAACTATTATTGAGTTCTAGTCCCATCTCTTGAAGGTTTGCAGTTGAACTGGCACTGACCTTGGAAGAGGTATGGTTTTGACAGTTGCTTCAAGCTTGTACCTTAAGCTGACCCAAGGTTTCTGGGTTTGAGGATGGATTCTTGTCTTGAAGAGAATTCTCTTTGGCTTGGCTGCCTTCATGGATCTGAAGTCATTGAGGGCTTGGTTTTGCAAGAACTGTTCAAAATTACGAGCTTCATTAACATCGCCAGGATTTTGTAGAGGTAATTTAGCAAGAGCTCTCAAATCATATCTAGGTAGGGAACTGAAGTCATGTGGTATTATAAAGTGTTCTACACGACCTTTGTATCTTCTCACGATGTACAACGACCTCTCCTTGTCATATTTCCATCCAACAGGAGGTCGCTTCAACTCTTGACATTCTGCTACAGGCTTCTTGAACCAATGCCTTCTTGGATCGGAGGCATGTTCAGTGGGGTAGCTTCATATGATAAAGGGGTTGTTGTGGTGGCTTCTTCTGTTGTGGTGGCTTCTTCTGTTGTGCTTGCTGGCTCAGCAATGGTTTAAAGCTCAGAATAGGTAGTTAGGATAATAGGTGTTTCTTCTTCCTCATCAGATAGGGCTTCAATTTCTTCTCCATATTTAGTGATGTATCGGACTTTCTCACTGTGTTCTTCACCAAGTGTTAAAATCTCTGGGAAGTCGTCATTTTTTCTATAATCGTCAATTTGCTTCAATAGCTTAGCTAATTCATCATCAGACTCTATCTCCTCTTCATCTAAGACAACCACTTCTGTCTCAGATTCTGTTGCCTTTCCTTTTCCTTTGCCTGCTCTTCTTTGGCTAAGAGAGGTAAAGTCAAACTCTTGCTCTTCAACTTTAACTTTAATTATATCCTTAGGCGATACGTCTTTACCTGTGAAAGGTATCAAGGCAGATTCAGGGTTAGTTACAAAAGAAGGGGAGGAAGAACCACCGGTAGTTGCTATTAGTGATACCGGTGACCCCCCTGTGCCTAATAATCCTTTTCTTTGTGGGAGCATGTTTGATGAGATGGTTCTACCAAGGAATTCTTCAGATGGTTAACAAGAGCAGCCACATCTACTAGAGCATGTTGTTGTTTACAGAGCTGCTCCTGTTGTTCATCCAATTGGGTTTGCTGAATTTCCACTTGATTTTTCAGAGTTACTACTTCAATCTTTAAGTCCTTAATCCCTTCCTTATGTTCTTTCAAATCGAGCTTTAAGCTTTTGATTTCTTCATCCTTCTTTAACAACTGATCATTGAGCTTTTCACATTCAGGCTCAAACTTTTCACTCTTGTGGTAGACATGGATGTCTCGTGGTCAGGTGAAGATGATTCCGTAGGAGAGTGGGAAAGAGTTGGTTGAGGTGAAGGTTGCAGGGTTGGTTGTTTTAGAGAAGGTGGAGTAGTTGGTTGTTAGGGTGAGGCAGTGAGTGAATCAGAGGAAGATGAGACATATTCCAAACCGGTTTTGAACTTTTTAGCCTTGGGGTCTTCCTGCTCATAGTCAGAGTCATTGTTAGCTGGTTTTTTGGAGGAAGAAGGAGGAAGTTCAACTGCCTCCTCTGACTCAGTTTCCTCTTAGTATGTGCCATAAATTCCTTTTTCCAAGGTCTCATCATCGGCCTCATTCACAGCTTCAATGTGTCCTTCAGCTTCAGGATTTTCCATTTGAGCATTTGGTTGAACTTGGAAGCTTAAAGGGTCTAACTGTTCAAGTTCTATGTCATGAAAATGGGCTTCATGAATATGTGGTTCTTCTTCTTGCTCCTAATGAGCTTCTTGTTCTCCAATAGCACCCTGTGCTGGATCTTCTTTAGAATGTTCCTCTTGTTCTGGTTCACCTTCAGCTTGTTCTTCTTGTTCTTCCTATGATGAAATGATGGCTTCTTTAGGGTCAATGTCTGGGATTTCAGGTTTAGGATTACCAATGATATTCCCAAACAGAGGAACATTCACAATTACTCTATTGCTTCTGGAGTTGCTTCTCTTCATATAACTTAGGGTTTTTGAGATCATGTTATCAAGAAATAGCAAGTTTCCTCCTTGAGGAAGGTTTAGATGAAGGTGGTTGACAAACATCTGAATGAATTTAGGATAGACAAGAAACTTGTCATTGATCTTTCATGTGATGTTCTCCAACATTTGTTTGAACACTAGCCTAGAAAAGTTGTAGTCTCTACCCTTGATCAACCCTAGAATTGTAGAGGCTACATGGGCATTGGCTGAGTCAAAGCCTCCTTTTCTGATGGAGATGCAATGTATGAATACATGAACAATACATCTCTAGTGAGAAGCTAAGAAAGTCTTGGTTACTTGGCCACTTTTGAATTCATAGGGGTGACCCATTCTTCTGAAGCTTTCTCTAATGAAGAAGCTAGACAACTCCGTAGGTGCAGCTGGGTTATCATTGAACATTAACACTTGTCTGACTAAGGCTTCAGTGATAATAACTTTTTGATGAAAAAATGTGGCTCTGATGTGTTCCACATTGTTGACTACCACTCTTTCAACTGTCTCCCAGAATTGTCTGATGGTTGGCTCATATTTTGGGAGATTGTGGCTGATTGCATGATTAACCCTTGAGTTTGAGAGAAAATTCAAAACTTGTTCTAATCCTTCACTTTTAGGATCAGTAGCATCCAAAAAGGTACAAATGTTGTGCTTCTTTACAAAAAAAAATATCCATTCTGCATATCATAACATTCACAAGGCATCAAAATAATAAAAAAACAACCCTAAACCTCAGAAGCATGTCTATCGAAACAACAAGTTCCGGCTGAGATAACATCTATCGAAACAACTAGTTTCGATTGAGAAGAAACCAATCGAAACAACTAGTTTCGATTGAAGAAGGGGGTATCGAAACAACTAGTTTCAATTGAAAACACTTGATGAAACAAAAACTTTCAATTTATCAAAAAGATGCTATATCCTGAAACAAGTAGTTTCGATACCCTCAGACTGAGATTGAACAAGACCAAGTAAAACTCAAAGTAAACAGGCCATAATTCCCAAAAACTACTCGAAACATACTAAAACTAAGCCAAACAAGTAAAAAGAGATTAAAAGTAGCCTGATACTGTCGAAACTTCGTCTTAACGATGGTTTTTGTGAAGATCTGCAAGTATAATCAACACAAATGTAAGTTTTAAGCAATGACGAACTTACTAACACGATTTAAGCAACAATCGAGTCATGCAAACAGATGAACACATCGTACCTTGAGGATGACAACTATGAGGGGAACCGGAGAAGAAAAACCGATTATCAGCAACTTAGACCACTTCAGAAATCAAGATTTGTGTGTGTAATGAGGGTGTAATGGAGTTTCGAAGAAAAAGAATGAAGTGAGAAACTTTTCAATGAAGTTTTCAATTTAAAGGCAGACAAAAGATCAAAATTCCCCATCAAAACTAAGTAGTTTCCATTGACCTGAGTAGTTTTGATAGACCAAGAACTTTCGATAGCCCAGAATAACTTGGAGAAAATATATACAAATAAGAAACTACAATATGTACAACTATTTAAACAGGCTAATAAAGAAGATTCATTTTCATTTGGAAAAGTAAAAGTAAAAACAAAAAACCAAACAAAAGGATATAAACACATTGCCTTGGAAAAGATCCAACGTGAGATCATATCTGAGTCAAACTCTTGAAACACTTTCTTTTGCCGTCAGCTACTGTGAATCCCTGAAGATAGCCGATATATGTTCAAGGTAAACCCGAGCATTAGTTTGTTCAAGGTTTCATGTGATTATAAGGTACCATTTAAGCACGAAACATGGCGTACTCCACGTTTTAAAATAAAATGGTTTTGAAAACCTATCAATCCTCAAGAATTACCCGAATTCATCTTATCATTTCTTTTCGGTTAACCAGGGTACCATCTCGGTAAATCCAATTCACCACCAAGAGAAAAATAAAGTCCAAGTGGATTAAAAAGATGTAAAATGAATAATATCCAAGTGGATATCAAAAAGTACTAGCAATCAGATCTTTACGTAAGCAAAACAAAAGAAGTCGTAAAATTATCCAAGCGGATAGGAAAATGTTGAACACCCGAGATCTTTGTGCAAGCAAAATAGATGGGGTCAAATCATCCAAGTGGATGGGAAAAATATGAACACCCGAGATCTTTGCATAAGAAAAACATACGGGGTCATCGGCGGTAATTTTCTTTACTTTGACGGTCACCTTGCGCATGAATCAGAATTCAACACGTAAGACTGTATCTAATTGAATCAGATTTCTTAGCTAAAATGGGTTAGATGCTTCAAAAGTGGGTTCAAACACACGTGCACGATTGATATTTCTATTTTCACACTACTGAAGAGTTATAACCATATGTCGGGTCTATCGGCTATTCCTCAGTAAGCACCATCGCTTATGGTCCACTCCATGCTCAAGAAGTATGACTAGACTTAATCACTTCTCATAAGGTCGGATCAATTTTTCCTGAAACAATTGCAATAACATTGGTGAGATCGAGGATAACAGCTTTCATAGGCAGACAAATATATACAAAGCAATTCTTTTTCTTTCTTGTCTATTTCTAATTTCTCCTCCAAAAGACTTGCTTTTGAATACTGATGAACGAAAATAACTGTACAGAAAGTAAACTATTTTTGAAAATCTTCCTGATTAAAAAGTTTAAATAGAGAAGACAATATTTTTGAAGAATTTTCTGAAAGGATGTGAAATCACAATTATTCAAAGAGACATATACACAAGGTTACTCGAAATTAAGCATTCCAAGCATTTCTACCAATTTCTCAAATCTGACAGAATCGAAAGCCTTAATGAAGTTATCGACAGTTTGCTTGTCTGTTTTAACCTCAACTATCTTGATATGCTTTTTTTCGACACAGTCACGGATGAAATGGTGTTTGATTTCAATGTGATTGGTTTTGGAGTGCTGAACATGATTTTTAGTAATGTGAGGAACTTTAGTGTTGTCACACAGAATGGGGGGTTTAATGGAATGTGATGCCATAGTCAAGCATCTGATGGTGTATCCACCGAACTTGTGAACAACAAAGGGTTGCGGCAATGTATTTAGCTTCTGATGTGCATTGAGAAACGGTGGTATGTTTCTTACATTGCCAAGACACAAGTCTATTGCCAAGAAATTGACAACCCCGAGAAGTGGTTTTGCGGTCTAAGTTGCATCCCCCATAATCTGAATCTAAATATGCAACAAGATCAAACAAGTTATTCTTTGGATATCAAAGTCCAAGTTTTGGCTTATACTTTAAATATCTAAAAATACGTTTGACAGCAGATAAATGAGAGAGTTTAGGGTTAACTTGAAAACGTACACATAAGCACACTGCAAACATTATGTCAGGCCCGCTGGTAGTGAGATACATGAGTGATCCTATCATAGAACGATAGAGATGCTGATCAACGCTTTCGCCTTCCATGTCAGGAGAAAGAGAATGTTGGACTTCCACAGGAGATTTGAATGGATGAGAGTTAGTCAATTTGAACTTTTTCAGGATTTATTTGACATACTTCTCTTGATAAATAAGAGTACCCGACTCAGATTGATCAACTTGCAAACCAATAAAGAACTTCATTTCCCCCATGGAGCTCATTTCGAACTTAGAGCGCATTACTTCCTCAAACTCTTTGCACAACCTCAGATTAGTGGATCCGAAAATGGTATCATCAACATAAATCTACACCATGATAGTATCCAGAACGTCCTTTCGTTTAAACATAGTTTGGTCAATAGCTCCTCGTGTAAAACCGTTATCAAGCAGGTGCTTGGATAACATTTCATACCACGCACAGGGGGCTTCATGAAGACCATACAATGTTTTATCTAATTTGTAGACACGGTCTGAATAGGTTGGATCAATGAAACCTGGTGGCTACTTGACATATACTTCCTCTTGAACCTTCCTATACAAGAATGCAATTTTGACGTCCATTTGATAGACTGAAAAATCCATGTAGGTCGCATAGGCTAGAAACATTAGTATGGCTTCTAAGCGAGCCACTGGTGCAAAAAAATCCTCAAATTCGATACCTTCCTCTTGATAAAACCCCTGAACTACCAAGCGGGCCTTATTTCGATTAACAATTCCTCCTTCGTCCTTCTTGTTAGGATAAACCCAACGAGTACCGATTGGGATTTTGTCCATTGGTAAGTCAACCAGATTCCAAACATGTAGCTTTGAGAACTGCAACAACTTTTCTGTATTGCTTCAACCCAGCTGTTTTCAAGCAAAGTGGCTTTGATATTATTTGGTTCGATTTGAGAGATGAAACATGAGAATAACATGTCATTCATGGTCCCGGAGGTACTTCGAGTTCGGACACCCACGTTGAGGACCAATGATGTTTTCAGTAGGATGATTCTTGTGAACCCTTAACTGTGGAATCACATCCTCTTCCATATTGTCTTCCAGATTAGTGATGTTTTTGTCTGGAATAAAGGATTCTTCCAATGGATCCGGATCTGCAACAGAGGACTATTGACCAACATCCACTATTGAAGGATTTTGCTCCTTAACAGTTTCACTTGTTGCAACAGAAACAGAGGAATCTGACGTGGATTAGCAGAAATTGCAGGTGGAGTATCCACCTACTAACTTATTGAAGATGATTCATTTAAGGGACCTAGGTTTTCCACAGAAAATAAAGGATTAGCTGGAACAGAATTATTGACAAATACAGGAAGATTAAATAAATTAAAGATTCCACGTCAAAAAGCCAATCAGGACCGTCCCCTGAGTCCGAGTGATTGCTTTAGTGCCAATTAATGTCAATAGATTTTAGCACGATTCTTGTTCTGTTGTTGTAGACATGATAAGCTCTCTCATTAGAAGAATACCTAACAAAGTAGCATTCATCAGCCTTAGCTTCAAACTTATTCAGTTGATCTGAAGAATTTAGCATAGTGCACACACATCTGAATTTTATGAAGAAATCAATAACAGGCTTTCGCTTGTACATTATCTCATGGGAGTCTTGTTGAAGCTTTTTGTGATGAGAACACGATTTTGAACGAAACTGGCGGTGTTGACTGCCTCAGCCCAAAAGGTGATAGGAAGCTTTGAATCAACGATCATTGTCCTTGCTGCTTCGATCAACGTACGATTTCTCCGTTCAACTACACCATTTTGTTGCGGAGTACGAGATGCACTGAACTCCTTGGAGATGCCTTTACTTTCACAAAAAGAATCCAAAATGGCATTCTTAAATTCAGTGCCATGGTCACTTCTGATTGTCTTGACCCTTAAGTTAAACAAATTCTTTATCTGCAACAAATGAATCTTCAAGGTTTCTGGTGTCATATCCTTGCTGGCTAAGAAGAATACCCAAGTAAACCGAGAGAAGTTGTTGGTTACTACCAAGCAGTAGGACTTTCTACCATGACTCATGACACTCACAGGACCAAAAAGATCCATATGAAGCAATTGGAGAGGGGAATCGATGGAGTTAGTGGTCTTGGGTTTGTGAGAGGATTTGTGTTGTTTGCCTTTAGAACATGCAATGCAGTGTTCTACAGGAAAGAAGTCTTTGATAGGCAAACTAGTAACAAGGTTTCCTCGAACGAGGCGATTCATGGTTGTGAAGTTGACATGGCCCGATCTTCGGTGCCACAGGAAGGACTCATCTTCAGAGGCTGTTGAAAGAAAGCATGATTCGATTCCTGATGTATTATTCATATCCAGACTGTAGGTGTTGAATCTTCTTGGAGCATGCATACGAATTAAATCTTCAGGAATAAGCACTCCAAGTTTCAGAATCAAACACTCCCTTGAGTTGAATAAACAAATCCGGGACACACTCATCAGATTGTATTTCAGCTGCGGGACAAAGTTGACTCTTTCCAGATATTCATGCCATTAGACACGGTTCCTTGTGCTTCTATCTTCCCGCCTCATGGATTTCCTGCAAAGGTGACATATTCTCCATCTATTGGTTGATAATCTTGTAGTAATGAAAACTGGTCGGTCATGTGCCTTGAGCAACCACTATCAACATGGCAGATGTTGTCTCTAGTCCTCCTCGATTTCCCGTGCACATAGAATATTAATCAGAGTTTGGTACCCAAACCATTGCTGACATGGAAATCCTTAATGAATCATCCAAAGGTACTTCATGAAAATCATAATCAGAATTTTCTTTAAAAGAAATGTGGTCATCATTAGAATTATCAATTTTTACTTGCTAAGTTTTTCTCTCAAACCATTCATAAATCTCTTTTGCCTTTTACGTCTCAAACACCTCATATGTTTTGATTTCGAAACGTTTTTATGATTAATAAAACCATTTGAAAGACATTCATTTAAAAACAACGCAGAAGACGGCTCGTTCACTTTATTGAACTGATATGTGGAGAGATTACAACTTTTGAAAACATGATCATGCTCTCCACAACTAAAACATGTATTACCACACCACTGCTTAGGCTAATAATGGTCATCACAAGATGATGAAGATGATTGTGACGTTGAGGAATCAGAACTAGAAACAGCTCTTTCATCGTCTTTTTGTTCTTGAAGATTTTGATCTTTCTTTAATCTGAAAAACTCTTGACTGCTCATAGATTCTTGAGGAAGATCAGTCACGAATGTTCCTGCACTTTTAAAATTTGCAATACAACACATAGCATTTATAGACTTAGGAACAAAAGGCAAAGCATCCTTAAACTTAGAAATATCATTAACCAACATTTCATGCTCAGAAGGCATGAAATCAAAATACAAATTTTCAACGTGTTCGTAAATATTAGGTTTTAGCATGGACATATTATTACAATCATCCCACTCATGTTCATTTAAAGCACTCCTCTTACTAGGACTCTCATCACAATCATCATCAGAACTTACAAAGTCTGACTCTGCATAAGAAACAAAAGTATCAGAATATGAAGTTTTAATATAATCATCAGCAGAAAAATTACAAACAAAAAGTGGGGGAACATGTTGAGTTGGCATGTCAGCAAATCTACCTGACTTAGAATAAGGTGGAGGATGTGTACTGTACCCAATACATTCAGTGACTTTCTTATGAATTTGCTTGTCAATGTTTTCAAACAAAATTTTCTCGTCCATGCCCATGTTTTCAACTTGAAAATTAGCTTTTTTCTAATTTTTGAAGTTTTTCAATTAAAACTTGATTGGTGTAGTTTTTGGTGGTCACTTGCACAATTAAATATCTGTTTTCAGCAGAAATGTCATGAATTTTCTTTAAATAAAGTTTCTCATTTTTAACTAAAGAATCATACATGACTTTTATATGATCACGTTCATCGATCGGCACTTGGTTGATGAACATGTATTTCTGAATTTCATTTATGCAACACTGAGATTGACAAAGTTTAGAAAGAACCTCTATTGGAATAACAGTGATATCCTCGGCATTATGGATGAGAACAAGCTTGTTTTTCTCTTCAATGCCAGCCATCAAATCTTCATCAGCTGCATCCTCCTTTTGATCATCCCAGTGATAATGCCGATCAGCTTGAGATACCAAGGCCTTTGAGGTGGACGCTGGAGTTGAAGTGGAGGAATTGGAAGTTTACTTCCCATTAGAATTCTTCTTCTCCTGATGATCTTTGGTGGAAGGCTCCTTACAGTTCCTAGCAAAGTGGCCTAGCTGATCACAGTTGTTGCATCTAACCTTCTTGATGTCAAAACCCAAAGTCTTTCCCATTCTAAATCTGTCAAATCCAGTTCGCTTGATGAATCTCTTATTTCTTAGAGTTAACATAGCCATACACCAATCAATGTCCATCTTCTCAAGATCATCAGAATTGATCTGTTCCAGATCATCAGGTTGGAAACTGACCGGAGTCAGATTTCCAAAAATTAAAGCATCATAACAGGACATGAAAGCAGTCATGATAGGTAGGTAGTCATCAGGAATCATTGGAGACTGTGTTTGTGTAGTGGTAGAACTAGAAGGTTGAACTCCAGACAGTGAAGGTGGAACATTAGTTTGGTAGTATGCCGTGGTTGGTTTGTTGGACTGACTGGAAGAACCTTGTCTAGCAAGAAGAGCAGTATTTACTGATTAATTTATTGGAGCGATGGCACTCTTCTTGATCTCCAATTCATAATACTCCAGAATGGTGTAGATTTGTTGTTGAGACAGATCACTTAGCTTTTTAGTCTTCTTGATCATGATTATGTACATGTTCCACTCTTCAGGCAGTGAATCAAGTAGCTTTTTGTTCATTTCCACAGTGGGATACTCAGTTCCCATAACTTTCAATCTAGAGATAATACTTGAGAATCGATTGATTTATTCGGACATAGGTTCACCAGAGACACAACTGTACATATCATACTGTTTCTTGATCAAATCTCTCTTGCTTTCCCTTATCTCTTGACTTCCTTCAAACCTTGTACATAAAGCCACCCAAAGATCCTTGGCAGTGGTGTACTCAGCAAATGTGTTAAACACATCCATAGGAAGAGCCATATCAATGGCTCTAAATGCTTTCTTGTCTCTGGCAATTAAGGAAATATCCTTCTCATCATACTCAGCAACAGTCTTGGGACGTTGAACATCTGATGTAGTATGAACTGGCTTATGTGGTCCTTCAATTATGGATTTCAATCGAAACTAGTAGTTTCTGTTGTGTTTGCAATCATCAATACCAATTGTAGGTCTTGACTTTATGCAAAAATCTTTAACCATATCGATTACTCACACACACCTACGGAATAGATGTGTATGGTGTTGAAACAGTAACAGAAAACAGAACAGTGGTGAAGATAAGCGGCTAAACACACAAGAACTCAATACAAATGATATGAAATTGAAAGAACCAACAATGAATAACCTCACTGCTTGTATTTAGCTCAAGAAACTGTGAAAATGGAATGTCGGGGTTTACAGCCGTCACCCACACCCTTGACATTCTCTAACAGGGCTATATATAGGCTGCTCACATCTATCGAAACTATGCTCATCGAAACAACTAGTTTCGATTGAGCATTTACAACAGAAACAAGAACCACCTGTCGAAACAACCTGTCTATCGAAACTACTAGTTTCGATTGAACAAACCTCAAGTGAAACTAAGTAGTTTCGATGGCCCAGAACTTAAACTAAGTAAAGAAGTAAATTACAATAAACAGAAACTACTTAAGGACAGAAAGTACAATTGTTCAAAATACATTGATGACATAGCTTCAATATATTAATCCCTATAGTTTTGCTCCCGGAGTTAGGTCAATCCCGAATTCCACTTCCCTCTCGGGTGGAACCCCCGGTAATTCGTTTGGAAATACATCAGCAAACTGACTAACGAAGGGGACGTGATGAATTTCCACTACCTCATGATTTGAATCAGTAACACAAGCCATTAACGCCTTGAATCTGTGGACCATATGCTTCATTGCTTGGAGATACGAACAAAGAAGTATACCACCCTTTCTTTCGCCTTGAATCAAGATAGATCTTCCCGAAGGAGTGGTCAGTTGAATAGCTTTAGGTCCACATAAGATATTAGATTTATAATAAGAGATCCAATCCATGCCTACTATCACATCGAATTCTCCTAGTGTCATGGGAATTATGTTTATAGGAAAAATCTCATCGTCTATCTCTAGTTTACACCCATTAAAGACATCAAACACTAAGAAACTCTTATTATTAGCCACCTCAATCTCTAATGGTTTGCCTAACCATTTACTTTGAAAAGAAGTATGGTTGGTAAATTTCCCGGATATAAATGATCGACTAGCACCTGAGTCGAACAAAGTTAATTATATAGATACCTGACACAACATCTGGAATGGTCTTTGCCTCATCGGTAGTAATCTGGAAGGCCCGGCCCTTAGGCCTAGGGGTCTACACTCTTTTTCCCTCGAATTCATTTTGCTTCAACTCGTGGTAATCAATCCAGACATGCCCCGACTTAAAGCAGTTATAGCATAGACTAATAGGGCTTGTGCATTGTTGAGCAACATGCCTCGACTTTCCACATCTATACAATGATGAGGTTTTCATCCTACAATCCCCCAAATGCTCCCTTTTACATATACGAGAATGTCGTGGGTTCGGTTTCCCAAACGGTTTCTTGCTCGGGCTAACCACTTTTGCTTTCTTTGAAGCTACCTCGCTCTCCTCTCACTTTTGCTTCTCTCCATGTTCTATTTGTCTTTTAATTTCCACCTCTCTTTCCATACACTTGTTTATCAAATCAACAAGTGTTACACATTGAGAAGGGGAAATAAATTCCCTGAAGTCTACCGACAACATAGAGTAGAACCTATATATCTTCATCTTTTAAGGGCTTACCGGTTCTGGACAAAATTGACTTTTGTCATAGAACTTACCTGCCAGTTCGTCAATTGATTCATTTACTTGTCTCATTCGAAGGAATTTTTCGGCTATGTGATCCACCGCCGCTTGTGGAAAAAAGTATTTTAGGAATACTTCTTTAAATTCCTCCTAAGTCATAGCCCCACATCGCCCGGTCCTTTCTCCCTTCGAAGATTTTGCAACCAATCTTTAGCTCGCCCCTTGAGTTGATTTATTACGAATGTCACTCGATCTTCGGGATCACAGTGACATGTCCCAAATATCGACTTAATGTCTGTTAACCACCGTTGACTAACCAACGGATTGATCTCCCCACTAAAGTCTGTAGGCTTGCACACCATGTAATCCTAGTAAGTACAAAGTATCCTCTCCTTACCCTTACCTTTATCACCTAAAATTGTCATCGTGTCATCCACATTCTTTGTTTTTTCCTCATTTTTCGTAAAGGCGGCCTTTACAACATTTTGAATTTCTGCCAGAAAGATTGGCATTGTCTGCTCGAATGCCTTAGCTATTTGTCAGTAATTTTCTTCCCAATCTCCTCATTCAAAACATTCCCCCGTCATCACCATGAGGGGTATGCACAGATCGATTCGAATCTGATCCACTGTGATGACCATCACCATCGCCAACATTCATAATCCTATTTATGTCTCCTTCTTCAGCCATTCCTTGACTGAGATTAAAAAGGCTAAGGATAGAGTCACCCATTCCGTGGTAATATTCCTATAAGGCATATAAGCAAGACTAATACATTCTACATACATGCACAAATCACCTTTACTTACTCCTTGTCAATGCTCATCGTTATATGGTTATCATGAAAACTTTTGCACATGTTACATTACTATCTTTATTGGCTAGGCATAATTAATAATGTAATATGTCCAATTACAATCAACATCTCCATATAATGAATCTCATGACAACTTTCGGCACCCATAGATTCACTTTGGACACTAATTAAACATACAACAATGTTAATCATTACTAACCTTTGCCCCTTAAGCTCCGTATCTCGGTCACGCCCTCCTTGGATTCTCATTTTTCTGATCATATTAAGAGCATTATAGGTTTGAGTTTGGTGTCTCGCATACCAAATCCTTCAAACCAGTGCTCTGATACCAAGTTGTAACACCTGGAATTTCAAACCAATTAAACTTTTAAAACACAAGCGGAAGCAGTCCCATTTTTATAAATTCAAGAGCAAGTTCAAGTTTAAACCAAAACATTAAGTTCAAAACATCATTACATTCATTACAACTCTCAAAATGCAAGTTCTAAATAAGGATAGCTTCAAAAGAACAAACATGAGAATCCAAATTCGCATGTGCATGACCCGAGCTTATATTGGAGCTTTACCTACATTCAAAACACAAATTAAACATGATTATTAACGATAAGTAACCTTAGGGACATCCCATATGTCCCTACATCAAATATTGGCCAAAACCCCGAAAATCCTAAAAATCCAGCGTCTACCATAAGCTTTTGGATGATACGCTGCCCGGGCATATGACGCGCCCCCTGCAGGTCAAGCATGCCCAAAACTTTGTTTTTTGACCCGTTAACTCGTTTAGTTCACTTCCGACTTGTTCCTCCAGACATATAGACCTTATATGGACTACATTATGATACTAATACCCTCCAAATACTTAGAACCACCCTCAAGAACACTAAGTATTACAAACAACAAACAATCATGGCATTTTATTATCATTCTAAAACAAGGAAAGAAATTTCTAGGCCTCAAGACACCAATGTGAGGCTCATGACTCTAACACCAACTATGAAGTACTAGGTCTCAGTCTACCATTGTGAGACTCGTGACTTCAATCACCATTTGAGAAACACTAGGTCTCAATACACCGTTGTGAGATTCATGATTTCTAAAACCAATTAAGAAATACTAGGTCTTAGTCACACCATTGTGAGACTCATGATTTCTAACACCAATTTGTAGATTCTAATCACATTACCACCACGCTGTACAACATATAACAAGGAACACCAAACAATCATACCAAGTACTACACCATTCGTTTAATACTAAAACCAACATCGAATATAGTTCACCAATATAAGACTAGACATCAATTAAGTAATTAATGATATTACTAGCCTTTAGTCTTGGATGATCCGGCTTGATCTTCACCTTTGATAACTTGATTACCTAAACATGTACACTTTGTTTAGTAATCTAATGACCCCAATATTATCATCCTTAGTATATATGATTAGAACGACCTTAACCAAACCTCCAGTTCCTTATATTAGACTCCCAATCCATTTGACCCGTTAAGGGCTCAACCAAGTTTCACCCAATTATCCAAACTCCCTAAATCACCCCAATTGATTGTGGTTTCAACTAGGTTTAGTGTCTATTGTATTACCACAGCACTCCTGCACCTACTAAACATCATACCAAGCCCCAAATTGAAAAAAAAAACCCAATTTTGGTTCTTAAGAACCCTAATTTTTAAAACTCCAAATTAAGTGAAACTAACATAAATTGATTCATCCTCTAGCTTTAAATAAGCTATATTAACATTTCTAAACAACAATTTATACACCCTCATCCCCAAATTCGACCATCTAAGGTTCACCAACCCAAACCCACCAAGAACATGAATCATGGAGTATTAAATGGATGAGATGGTACTTACTTGAAGCTTGGAAAGGATTGTGCAAGCCAAAACCTTCCAAACAAGCATGCAACTCCAAGTATTCAAGATTAAGCCCTCTCCCCCTTGCCTTCTTTGTTGAAATCATAAAACACACACACAAGTGTGTGTGTTTTGCCTGATTATCCAATTTACACAATTTGGAATTGTGTTTAATACACAACAACCCCTCATCTTTCAAAAATGACTCCTTCCACCAAAGTTAAGTATTATCTATAAGAAGTAAAGCCCACCAACTTCCTATATTATTTATTTACACCCCTATAATAGTATATTGTAAGACAAAAATATGGGAGTTGGTTCGTTACACGACGGCGGCGGAACCGAAAAGATGGGGGGTGTTTCACAGGTTTGGGTGGAGGCAACCAAAAGTTATTAGGGTTATGATTTAAGGTTATATTTATAACCATCATAATTTCAGACTGCACCTATGAGGTATTAACATTTAACCCCCAGTTAATTAACTATTAATTACTGTTAAACCCCGCATTTTACTAATTATAAATAATCAGTAAAAATTAATTCTTTAAATGTTGAACACTTTAAACATTAATTCCCCGTAAATAGTTATTTCACTAAATAATTAATTGACACATTCACCGATAAATATTTCTCTAAATATTTATCCGGCGTTTAATAAAACTGTGTTTCGTAAACTAGAATATTTACAATTAAATATTATCAATTTGCTCGATGCTCAAAGTGTAACTCTTTGGATCATACCTCGATAGCAAAATTGACTTAATTGATTATCGGATATCCTATATACAACGGGCATGCGTAGACAGAAAAGTGTTGTTGTAAAACCAGTCAATTTAAGGTCCAATAAATGCAAAAGATTGAACCATAGGGACTAGATGTGTCAAACACAAAAAGTTTAAGGTGTAAAATGAAAATTTTGGAAATTTGCACTTTAGCGAACCACTAAGGATCCATACACGGTATGCTACGTACTCACTAAGGAAACAACCGGGTTACGATATGTGTCTGATGACTAATGGGCACAAAACTGACGCGTGGCTGCTTGGCAGAGTGCTAAGCTCTTTTCTAACTGTCCGCTAGTCGCAAAACTAGGATGGGTCCCATCCGGACAAGACGCGTAGAGCTGACACTGGCATGTGGGCGGTGGCGGACCGCCAGACCATTGGCTAACGGTCCGCTATGGGTCCAGTTCCAGCCTATAAATAGAGGGGTCGATTTTAGTTCTTTCTCACATCCGAACACGAAGATCTTCATTCTAAACTCGTCCCAAGTCTCTAAAATACGAACCTACTTGTCCAGGAACGACTGGTACTCGCTTAAAAGCCACACTCTTAAATAAACGCACTCAAAGTATGATTAAAGAAAGTTTAAATTATGTTGTAACATCTAAAAAACCTGACTCTCGTAATGGACCGGGGGATGGGCCGAAAGAAAAAAAAGAAGGAAAAAAGGAAGGGGTGGGCTCATGGAATGATGGGCTTAGCCCATCAGGGCTTTACTAAACCCTAATCTCAACCAGCCACCATTCCACCATCTTCCCAAATTCGTCTAGAGAGAGAGGTTCTATAGAGAGAAAGTGAAGGAAACTTAAAGTTTTGTTCAAGAATTGCACCAATATGCTTCTCTATTGTTTGTGATCAAGATCGAAGGAGAAACCGTTTTTTTAGGTAAGAATCCAACCTAAACCCTTTATTTTCAGTCTAAATGGGGTTTGGGGTAAAACTAGGGTTTTGATCTTAAAAGACAAGGTTTTTACGTATGAAATGGGGTATAAAACCCAAATCTATGGTTATGGAAGTTAGAAAAAAGTTTTGGACGTAAAAAGTTACGAACTTGGATGGAAAACGGACTTGTTTGGGGACGGTGTTCATCAGGCGACACTGCCAGTATCGCCACCTTCAAGTGGTGACACTTGACCGGGAAGAAGCTGGGGATGTGGCATTGTTCCCAATAAATCCAATGATTGGACACGTGTCATTCTTTAGGTGTGTCGCCAAGGACATATGCGACAGTAGGGTTCCACGACGCTAAGTCCATAACGCAAGTTCAAGCGATAATATGAAAGCGCCAAGCGACACTACCTGGCGACACTGACAGTGTTCCGGTGACACTAGAGCTTAATGATAAAATTTTCGTGTTGACCTATATGCAGATCAGTTAGCAAGATAGCACCAACTAGACATCTGACTCATAGTTAAGTACGAACAATCAGGTGAGTCAAGATTCCCTATTTACTTGTTTATTAGGTGACATGCATGCTTATGAAATGATTATTAAACGAATGTTGATGAAATCAATGTTTTCCAAAGGAACGATGTTTGAAACAAGAAATATATATGAAAGGAAATGTTACGAAAAGGAATGTTTATAAAGAAATGGTTTTGTAATGAACGGAAAGGGTTTTATAAACGAATGAATATTTTATGAAAAGAAAATGGGGAAATGATTTATGGAAGTCATTACAAATCTAATCTGTCAAATGAATGGAATTAACGAATGAAGCTTGGGAATAATTCCCAACCTTATGGTAGAATTGACGAATGAAGCCTGTAACAGGGGTAGTGCCTATGTGGCCTGTCAATGGTTTATTGGTTGTACAATCAGGACTGGGGTGACGACAGTCACTCAGGGTTAACGTGACGCGGGAATGGAATCACTTTGGGGCTTACAGGTTCTAAGAGTGATAAATGAGTGGACTGAAGGTATTGTATTGTCGGTCTTCGTGCATGTTAGCCATATGGGTGATACAATACTAAATGATAGAATGGATGGTAAAACAGATTTAGATATTTATTGTATGACTTTTATGGAATGGTAAATGTTTTAACGCATGTATGAATGGAATGTGAATCTTAAGCCCCATTTTAATTATGAATGATAAAACCCTAATGAATAAACGAACGGTAAACCATTTTCTTTTAATTGAATGAAAAACTTGTACTCACCAGAATAGCTGACTTTTAGTATGCATGTCAGGTTAAGGTTAGATGACGGTTGATGGATGATGCTTGGCTACTCGAGGAGTTACCCGGCATTAAGAGACTGGCATCCCATATGAATGTCTTGAATGTTTAAGACAATATTTGAATTTGTTGTTATTTTAAGACAATGTAATGATGTTAAATTTCACAGCTTATGATATTTGAAGTTTAAGAACTGATTGTGAATGAGTAAATCCAACATGGGAGACCTCCCGGGTTTGGCGCCGGTAATTTTTCCAGATGGTTCTTTTTTCGGCAACCCCATTCGAGTATTGGACTCCATCGTCGTTTATCCTCTTGGTGACCTACAAATTCGTGTTGAGAGAAGCGGTAACTGTCTAAACCTATAACTCATCTCCATCAAGTAATTTCCTCATATCTGATTCGGGTTTTTCGTTGATCGACACATGTTCCTTCCCTCTGTCACTCATCACCATCACACTCATTCCAGCCCCATGCAGTTATAAAGATTTGATTCTGCTTTGCAGAGAACATTTCCAGTTAGCGTGGCGGGTCTAGCGGCGAAAATAAAAACCTGATCTTGGGTCAGCGGTGCAACAACGTTAGTGGAATATGAACAGATGGATGGGTTTGGCAGTGGCGCGTGTGATCAGAAAGGCACACAATCCAGATGTAGAGGTTTTGAATATGCTAGGGTTTTAAGAAGAGCGGTGTTAGGGGTATTGGCTAACGTTGCTATGGTTGCGTTGAAATTAGATGGTTACATGTAGATTTTGAGGGTGTATGTATGTGCATATATTGTTATGATATCTAGAATGAAAGCTAAAACAAGCAAGAATGATAAACGATAGAATGATAAAGGAAAGAGAATGATTGGGGGGAAAATGAATTATTTGATTGATAACTCAATAATGATTACAAAGAGACTATTTATATACAATCAAAAAAACTAACCGAGCGAACTTAATAAGTTGACCCTAACAAAACAAGCGAAATTGTTTGGAGAAGATGACAAGTTCGCCAACAGCCCCCTCAAGTCGGAGGTGTATACAACCCCAACTTGGAAATGTTATCGGAATGCGGTTGACCAGCCAGACTCTTGGTGAATAAATCCACAAGTTGATCAGAAGTCCGCGTATAAGAAAGCATAATCAAACCGGCTTGAAGCTTCTCACGGAAAAAATGACAATCCAACTCAATATGCTTAGTCCGCTTATGAAAAACATAATTCTTAGCGATGTGGATGGCCGCTTGACTGTCACACTTGAGAGGAACTGGAGTGAGGCCGAGAAGCTGAAACTCCACAAATAACCGAGTTAACCAAGCAAGTTCCTGTGTGACACGGCGAAGAGACTGATATTCAGCCTCAACAGAGCTAAAAGAAACAGTGGCTTTCTTCTTGGATTTCCAAGAAATAGGACAACCCCCAAGAGAAATAAAATAGCCCCTAACAGAACGCCGAGTATTAGGGCAAGCCGCCCAATCAGAATCACAATAACCAGATAAAGTCATATTAGGATTATCATTAAAAAAAACCCTTGAGAACAAGTCCATCTGACATAACAAAGAGTATGCCACGCAACATCCCAATGAGGGACACGCAGATCACTCATAAACTGGCTGAGAAACTGAACCGCAAAAGCAAGATCAGGCCGAGTGTGAGTGAGATAGTTGAGTTTAACAATAAGCCGGCAATAGGCCAAAGGTTCATCAAGAACTTGACCTTCATTAAGCTTGAGCTGTAAATGCAAAGGCAAAGTGGACGAAACAGAAGAAACATCGTCCATAGGAAACTCATTCAAATAATCCTTTGTAAATTTACATTGAGTCATAATAAGACCAGAAGGAGATTTGAGAACCTCAATGCCCAGAAGATAGATAAGTCCACCAAGATCTTTGATCTGAAACGTGGAATGCAAGAATGCCTTTAAAGCAGACATCTCCTGTTCATTATTACCAGTGACAAGAATGTCATCAACATAAACAACCACATGAACAACAGAATCTCCCACAGTCTTAGAAAACAAAGAATAATCATTGGGAGAACGCACATAGACTTTGTTTTAAGAGCATCAGAAAGCTTGCCATACCACTGCCTTGAAGCTTGCTTCAAACTATATAGAGACTTTTTTAGCTTAAGAACATGATCAAGAGAGGATAATGGCATTCTAGGAGGAGGAAACATATATATGTCTTCATCTAGATCCCCATGTAAGAAAGCACTATTAACATCCAACTGATATAAACCCCAACGTCGTTTGGTGGCAACAGCAACAAAACTACGAATAGTAGTCATTTTAACGACAGGGGAGAAAGTCTCATTATAATCAATCCCGACTTTCGGAGTATCACTACGCACAACTAAACGGGTTTTGAAGCTTTTAACTTTGCTATCTAGCATTATATTTGACTTTATACAGTCATTTTCATTCGATAGCCTTCTTACCCTTAGGTAGATGCATGACCTCCCAAGTTTGATTACGTTCCAGGGAATTAAATTCCTTAGTCATAGACTCTTGCCAAGCAGGATGTTTAGCAACCTCCTGATAAGAAGAAGGTTCCTAAACAGAGTCAAGATTGAGAAGAAGCTGCTGATAATCAGGAGAAAGATCAACAAGATTACAAAATGAGAAGCTTGGCAAGCACTCGATAAAGTATAAAAGCAAGAGAAATCAACAGAAGCAGAATTACAAACATAATCCTATAAATGGGAAGGAGGAACAGAAGAATGAGAAGATCTTCTGAGCTCTGGAGGAGGAGTAGGAGAAACAGGAGGAGGAGGAGGAGGAGAATCAACTTAAGGAGCAACCGAAGAAGATGAAGGAACAACAGCTGGATCTGTCTCCTCAAACAAATCATTTAGAGAAGGAAACAAAGAAGAAGGATCCAGAGAATGTAAAGAAGGGAAAATGTGCTCAAGAAAAGCCACATCCCGAAAAACAAGAACCTGTCGAGCTTAAGGATATCCAATAAAGGATATCCAATAAAGATACAAGCTTGAGCCCTAGGCTGAAATTTATCTCTTCCGGGTGCAGAGGTAGAAGCATAACACAAACACCCAAAAGTACGAAGATGAGTGTATGATGGAGCTTTACTGAAAAGCATCTCATAAGGAGATTCTGTGACATCCGGACTTTTTAGAGTTAACTCCGTTTGCATAATTCAGTTAAATCCTAACCTAATTAACTCATCTCAAACTTTAGGGACTGATTATGCCATTTCCCCAAACTCTAATTCACATGAAACTATAAGGAATTGTTATGTAATTAGTCCAAACCTAATTCTGTTGACTTTAGAAGTCAAAATCAAGAACAATTTGGTCCTTTGACTTTTACAAGTCAAACTCTAGACTACTTTGATCCACTTCTGATTTCCAGGCATCAATTCGTTCGAATATGTAACCGATATGCACGTCCCTGCCCTCAACGACCATCATTAAGGTTTTAAACACCGGCATTAATCGAATTAAACTCAATTATGAGCATTAAACTCATAATCGTCGACACTATCATCAACAACCATCAAATTCGTTTAAGTTTTATGTTAATTCCGCGAACAAACACTCTGCACATCTCTTTCGCACTCCTCTGAAACTTTTGCACACACCAAGTCCACCGGAGACGCAACAGGAGACGCCGGAGTCCAACGCGATTGTGATCTTAGTCGGGAACCACCAATTCGAACTCAATTCTGGTAATCAAACCCCTCCTCAGTTTCGTTTTCATCTATAGAACAAAAGCCCTATGTCAATTGAGGCTTACATTACCGAAATTTATATGAACCAGATTCTAGGGTTCATGTAAAACCGGTTTAATCGAACACCGCCCTAGACCCTGTTTTAATTCAATTAAATTACACCATTAGAATCGCAACCCTTTCTTTATCGATAACCCTATGTTAATTTAAGCAAACAACATCGAATCAAACATGATCCATTAACTAGGGTTTGTTCATGTAACAATTTGGGGGTTTCGATCTTAACAGCCTTATAAATCCAATTAATATACATGGTTAGATTCGCAATAACCTAATCAATAAAAGCCCTATGATTTCAACTGAATTTATTATCGAAATTGATCAAATTGATTCTATGTTCATATCTTGAGTTTTCGACCCTTCTTTCAGTAATTAAATGATCTTAAACTCATTGTTTTTGCAATTAAACAAATACACAGGTTCGCCAACACCCGATTAACAAAGCCCCTTTGATATTTTGACTGATCGCAGCCGGATTTGTTGGAATTGGGACTGATTTGATCGTTGTTGGGTTTGGGGTAAGAACTCAGGGGAGTTTTGTGTTAAAAGCTTTATGATCTGGGTTTGTAAGCGATTCCCTAGGTGGCTGTGATGATTAAGTGTGTGTGCTGGTGGGGAGGGGATCCGGGTTCTAGTCTCCCCACCCCTGTTTTGGTTTTTAATTATTTTTAAACTATTATTTTAATATAAAACTTATCCCCACATTATTATATTAATATATTAATACGTTTTCGTCTCGAAAACCACCCGTAGGCTTGGGTTTGGTTTTATAAACCATTTTTAATATTATTTCACACTTTTAAAATAATATATTTATATTATTTTTAACCCGTGACTCTGATTAAAATAATATATTTATATATTATTTTTGCCACATTAATTATATTACTACCCACGTTTATACCCTCGAATAAAAATAAAATATTTATTATTTTGACACATAATTGATTATCGTATTAATTATCCAAACTTAAAATAATATAATAAATTTATATTATTTTCCTGTGCCATTATTAATGGTACAAACACACGAATATTTATTAGATAATATTATTTGTAATTAGAGACGTTCGACACGAAACACTTTTATCTTAATTATTATATTAAGAAGTCCTTATTCTCGTGGACAAGTTCGTCTACTCGTTAATCCTAAGCATGTTCTAGGACGTTCAAATCTTCCATGTCGTTGTCACAAAAAATCCCATGTATCCCTAACTGTTATGCTTATAATTCTAGGGCATACGCAAGCAGTTCACAGACAAACTCTCGTATTTTCTACTTGCACCCTTGTGTGGTGCTACCTACTACTCGTACACAACTCAAGTGAGTTTATATAGCCCCTTTTTCATATTTACATCTTTGGTGGTGAAACATTATTACATTCAAACTATTTACAATTATTACAATTCAAACATTATGATCATGTGTGCAATTTGTGCCTTTTGCTTGAACATTATTTGTGCAAACAACATTTACATAATTTTTGTACCTAGTGCAATCATTAACTCAGTACAAGCCGATTAGGGTGATTGTTGCCAAAAACACTTAAGGATAACTGTTGTGTTATGCCTAACATTTAAGGATAACTGTTGTGTTATGCTAACATTTAAGAATAACTGTTGTGTTATGCCTATCAGTCACAAGATTTGATTGTACGCCCCAATTTAAACTATAGTGATTCTCCATAATTTCCTTATTAAACCATGCATCATATGAATTGTACACAAACTCTTGATATTACTTGTGATGTCAAAACCTATGTATGCTCACCAACTATTTTTAGTTGACCCTTTTTTCATCATGTTTCAGGTACTAGTGTTTGAGATCATATACAAGATACTACACTTAGGGTTTGGACTTAGTGAACAAAGGAATTGAACATGTTGATGTATTTGATTTTTGGTTGTTGATTGAACTTATGTAATGAAATCATGATTTAATGAACATATGAAATTATAGTTGATCATGTGCTTATGAACAATCTACATGCCATGCCCCGACGTATTTCGCCGTCGGTTGGGGTGTGACAGATTGGTATTAGAGCCATGGTTATAGGGAATTAGATTATTAGAAACCAATGACCTAGTCTATATCCTTAGGATACCCCCTCGTGTGATTATCCTACATATTATCTTAGGTATTACAATGCATGATACAATACATGTTATTTTATGTGCTATGTTACTTGATAACTTACATGTTTACAAAAGAATTGTTATTCAGGTAATACCTTATTTGTCACACTGTTTGATTACATGGTACCTATTTAATTTCATTAAATGTCATCCTAAGCTTTACTATACACATATTCTATTCAAAGACTTCCTACACCCTCATTCTTACACACTGGGAATCATGTCACCATCATCAATTGTGAACAAGACTTAAACCCTTGGGCCTCAAAGCCCAGTCCGAAATGATTATCATCATGACCATGAGCCCAAAAAATAGTGTTATTAGTACATAATGGTTGGAAGAGTGGGTGTAGACCCATAAGAGATTCTGACTAAGGAAAGACTGCCTTGTGACCCACCCCTCTTTCCTGGGAATTCTCTTCGTGGGTACACTACTTATAGGTCCAATGTTACTTCTAACGTACTATTGTGAAAACTCGGTGTTATGACTAGTCAAACTCTGAACTCATGAAAACTTTTGTACCAAACATATAGTATGTTTTATCACTTACAATATCTTTCTTTTCTGCTAGACATGGACTCCTACTCTCCTCCCTCCCCGGTATACTATCCTTAGACAGAGTCTGAACAGGAAGAAGACATCAGATCACCATCACCAGACCATCAGACACTTACACCCCCAGCTGCTAGATCCATGTTTGACATGAGAGCGGATTGGTTTAGGAGCAACTGCCGGAGACTCCGAGCATCTGAAGCACCCCCATCAACAGACCCATATCAGGCACCTCACCGACACAATCAGATGACATCCCCTCTAAGAGACCCCTACTTAGCACCTGACCCATACCACCCGAACCCAAAAGCAAGACAAACCATGGCACCCACCAGTGCTATAGGAGTCCCAGTTGATGCCATCCACCGGTATGTGAGGGCTGCAGAATTCATGAGACAAGGGATGGAGCACGGGATAAGGCATGACCTGCTAGGGCAACGAATAGAAAACCTTTTGGGTCAAGTACGTTACCAGGAAGACTTGATTTCAAATCTAGGTACCCGCATTGACATGATGGAAGGAGACCGGAAGATATTTGATGCACGCACAGAGGCAGCTAAAGCTGAGGCCCGGTTTGCTCTCCGAGTAACCATAGCGATGTTCGTCTTGGTGCTCATCTGCTTCCTAGTGGAAAGCTACCTGAGGCGTTAGCTGGATTTTTCTATTTCTTGTCTCTAAAAATTTCAGTTTGAGAACCACTTCTTTATGTTTGGAATAAGTATTCGACATTTCATCATTCAATGATAAGTTTTATCTTTCAACTTAAATGCCATTATTCGTTGATTTAATATTACGAGTATAAAATACATCCGTCATATTTTCATCAAAGATCACCCAAATATCATCTTTTCATTCATTGCAATTTAGTACACGTACCTAAGCCTTCTTTGTAGATAAATCATTTTATTATCTAATTTAAGCAACATCGTTATTTTGTTCAAACAAAGTAAAACCTTTATCAAACCCTTAGTTATAAATATTATCTGCAATATAAATTTTATATAAACCTTTTCACATTGAAAGGAGACTTGATACAACTTGATTTATAAAAACATTATCTTAGTTAATAATTAATTATGACTTTTACTTAGCAAAATTAATTATCGGCTCAATTATTAAATGATTTAGCCATTATTTTCCTTTGAAACATTCTCTTTATGATAATTAAAAATTGAAAGGTTTTATTTATTCATCTAGTTATTCAACTTATTGTTTTCACTATTTTATTAAATTACAAACAATAATAAGTCACAATCACTCGTCTATTTACAAATAAAAAGCACAAATCAATTATTCGTAAGCACGTCTCTTTAAACACCTACAAAACCTTCTCGTTATCTTGAACCTTCGAAAATATATGAACATACTAGGCACTTCAAAGAGATGAATCCTTTCGCGTAGGCGTTAACCATCCATATAAACCTCAAGAATATTGAGAATTTAAAACCCAATTGCCCACATTATACATGAACGTCAAGCAACACGCTTGTCCGCAACACTCGACCACCGACAAAATTCGATAGTTTACGTTACTCATGAGATTCAGTAACTTACATATGAGCATTCACATGATACATGAAACGTGTTTGTTTACAATATGCATGATACTAGATTGATCACATTATACTTGAGACTTGGTTGTTTACAATATACAGAAATTTTTTTTGTTATTTCTAATTTTCGGGACAAAAATTCTTTCAACTAGGGGATGATGTGACATCCGGACTTTTTAGAGTTAACTCCGTTAGCATAATTCAGTTAAATCCTAACCTAATTAACTCATCTCAAACCTCAGGGACTAATTCTGCCATTTCACCAAACTCTAATTCATATGAAACTACAAGGACTTGTTATGTAATTAGTCAAAACCTAATTCTGTTGACTTTAGAAGTCAAAATCAAGAACAATTTGGTCCTTTGACTTTTACAAGTCAAACTCTTGACTACTTTGATCCAATTCTGATTTCCAGGCATCAATTCGTTCGAATATGTAACCGATATGCACGTCCCTGCCCTCAACGACCATCATTGAGGTTTTAAACACCGGCATTAATCGAATTAAACTCAATTATGAGCATTAAACTCATAACCGTCGACACTATCATCAACAACCATCAAATTCGTTTAAGTTTTATGTTAATTCCGCGAACAAACACTCTGCACATCTCTTTCGCACTCCTCTGAAACTTTTGCACACACCAAGTCCACCGGAGACGCAACAGGAGACGCCAGAGTTCAACACATCGTACCGCGGCTGTGATCTTAGTCGGGAACCACCAATTCGAACTCAATTCTGGTAATCAATCCCCTCCTCAGTTTCGTTTTCATCTATAGATCAAAAGCCCTATGTCAATTGAGGCTTACATTACCGAAATTTACATGAACCATATTCTACGATTCCTGTGAAACCGGTTTAATCGAACACCGCCCTAGACCCTGTTTTAATTCAATTGAATTACACAATTAGAATCGCAACCCTTTATTTATTGATAACCCTATGCTAATTTAAGCAAACAACATCGAATCGAACATGATCCAGTAACTAGGGTTTTTTCATATAACAATTTGGGGGTTTCGATCTTAATAGTGTTATAAATCCAATTAATATACATGGCTAGATTCGCAATAACCTAATCAATAAAAGCCCTATTATTTCAACTGAATTTATTATCGAAATTGATCAAATTGATTCTATGTTCATATCTAGGGTTTTCGACCCTTCTTTCAGTAATTAAATGATCTTAAACTCATTGTTTTTGCAATTAAACACATACACAGGTTCGCCAACACCCGATTAACAAAACCCCTTTGATATTTCGACTGATCGCGGCCTGATTTGTTGGAATTGGGACTGATTAGATCGATGTTGGGTTTGGGGTAAGAACTCAGGGGAGTTTTGTGTTAAAAGCTTTCTGATCTGGGTTTGTATGTGATTCCCTAGCGGGTTGTGATGGTTAAGTGTGTGTGCTGGTGGGGAGAAGACCCGGGTTCGAGTCTTCCCACCCCTGTTTTGGTTTTTAATTATTTTTAAACTATTATTTTAATATAAAACTTATCCCCATATTATTATATTAATATATTAATACGTTGTTGCCTCGGAAACCACCTGTAAGCTCGGGTTTGGTTTCATAAACCATTTTTAATATTATTTCACACTTTTAAAATAATATATTTATATTATTTTCAACCCGTGACTCCGATTAAAATAATATATTTATATATTATTTTCGCCACATTAATTATATTACTACCCACGTTTATACCCTCGAATAAAAATAAAATAATTATTATTTTGACACATAATTGATTATCGTATTAATTATCCAAACTTTAAATAATATAACAAATTTATATTATTTTCCTGTGCCATTATTAATGGTACAAACTGTCACACCCGTAACACAGGACAGTTATCTACCAGAGTAGTACCTCCAACAGGTATGTTCCCAGGTAAGAGCGACGGGTCTAGAAGAGATTTATACACCGATCTTTCCTAGACAGGACATTCCGTTCGTTAGATAACTACATACCGGTTGAAGGTCGCCTTCTAGTTACTGTGACGTTTATACCAAAAATACACATACAGCGGAAGACTTGATATTATAAAACTATTTCATTTTATATATGTAACATTGTTTTACAACAAGTACTGACTGGTAAATACAACACAAAACTCTGGACTTATAGTTCAAGAAGAACGTGCCAATCACTCAGGTCTTATGGTCGCCCCGGGACCTGCCCTCAGTCATCCCTATGTCAAAACATCCATACCTCTCCTGGAATGCCAACTATCCGCTAGGGTTCACCTGTTCTCAAAACACATTTGAAAACATTTTGGATCAGCTTAATGCTGGTGAGTTCATAAACAAAATCATTTTCACGATTATCTTTGATATAGGAATGAATGCCCCGACAGGTCTTACAACCATCGCCTCCAATACATCACCTGAATCGCCCTTAGATTCTGAGTCTACAACATACATATATTTAGGAACCTTCCGGGCGCGCTGGTTACCCTTAGACCAGATCTAACCAAGAGGATCAATCTTGTCCTTAGGTCCCACCCCAATCATGGACATAATAAGTACTTATTATAGGATATATGTACGGATAGTATTGGGATCTCAGATAAAAATCATTTACAAAATATTTCATAGAGCACAGTTCAGAGTAACTCACTTCAAGCAGAACCTCCTCCTGTATCGAATATAACAATCAAAACTTTGACAGAACCCTAAATCATATCCAACATTTTCATAATTAACATCCCTATCTTAGGTTTATACGAAGGAACCCCAGGTTGTTTAGAAACCTTACCTCAGCACTATCTATGGAAGTTTGCGGACGAATTACGAGAAATCGGACTTTCGAGAGCGGACCAGAACCTCATGAGTCGAGCTACCAGAGCTTAGGGGTGTGAAACTGAAAGTGTTTGTGTGTGCAAAATGAACGAGCTCGTCCCATCTATTTATAGGGTGAATTTGGTCCCACGTCGGACCGTTATGCAGGTGATAGCGGTCCGCTATCGTCCTGCCTGCGTCAGCCCTACACGCGTCATGATCCTATTGGACCCGCCTAATTTTTGTGGCTAGCGGACCGTTATTGTTCTAGATAGCGGTCCCCTATAGAGCCACGCGTCAGATTTCAGTTTATGAGTCATAGGACATGTGTCAACACCTGGTTCAATCCTTCCCCTACACATATCAGACCGGTATGGATTAGATGTCGGTCTGACGTCCGCCTTATTTTCAGAATTTTCATTTTTAGTCCTCCATCTTTGGAAAACTTGCAGTTTATCCCCTAAACTTTGTCTTTTGATACTTTTAGCCTTTATTTGACTTGGGAATTATCCGGAAGTTACACAAACACACGAATATTTATTAGATAATATTATTCGTAATTAGAGACGTTCGACACGAAACACTTTATCTTAATTATTATATTAAGAAGTCCTTATTCCCGTGGACAAGTTCGTCTACTCGTTAATCCTAAGCATGTTCTAGGACGTTCAAATCTTCCGTGTCATCATCACAAAAAATCCCATGTATCCCTAACTGTTATGCTTATAATTCTAGGGCATACGCAGGCAGTTCACAGACAAACTCTCATGTTTTCTACTTGCACCCTTGTGTGGTGCTACCTACTACTCGTACACAACTCAGGTGAGTTTACATAGCCCCTTTTTCATATTTACATCTTTGGGGTGAAACATGATTACATTCAAACTATTTGCAATTATTACAATTCAAATATTATGATCATGTGTGCAATTTGTGCCTTATGCTTGAACACTATTTGTGCAAACAACATTTACATACTTTTTGTGCATAAGAGCCCGGGCAGTTTCAAGAAGATGCTTATGTTTTCGCTCTATCTCCCCATTCTGTTGAGGAACCCCAGGACAAGTAGTTTGATGAATAATGCTCTTCTGTTTAAAATACTTGGCATGATGAACACCCGATCCAAGTTCAAAAGCATTGTCAGATTGAACACGCTTGACTTTGGTATTAAATTGAGTCTCAACCATCTCAATGAACCCTTGAAGAATAGTAAAGGCATTGCCATTAGTGGTCAGAATATGAGTCCATGTAGTTCTAATAAAATCATCAACAATCGTGAGAAAATATTTATATCCATCATATGTTGTAGAACGATATGGTCCCCGCGTATCAATATGAATAAGATCAAACATTTGAGAACTGGATATACTACTGGAAGCAAAAGGTAGTTTGTGATGTCTAACCTTAGGACAAACAGAACAATCATCAATAGAACAATCATGTGTACCAGTAAAAACATTCAATTACTTAAGCTTGTACAAAGGTAGATGACCAAGACAATGATGCCAAAGTTTCAAAGAGACAGCAGAATTACAGTGAGAAAAAGAATCAACTGTAATAGAGAAAAGTTTATTAGGATGCAAAAGATAAAGTCCATTGAGAAGATCTCCCAGAACCAACGGACTACTCAGTGAAGGGGCCTGCAAGAAATAAGAAGTTTCAAAAAACTGAACAAGACCTTTTGTATCCCTACAGAGTTTGGGAACAGATAAAAGATTATGATTGAACTGAGGCACAAAGAAGACATTGGAGATAGAAAAAGTCTTGGTGAGATTAACCGTTCTGACTTACGTAATAGTTAAGACATGCCATTTGGAAGAAGAACATAAACAAGCGAATTAAGCAATTGAATGTTAGAAAGCAAATTGAAGTCAAAGCACATATGATTACTTGCACCAGTATCAATGATCCAAGTAGTATCGACCGTAGTCGAATTGCAAGCAATAATACCCGCAAAATTAGCAAAGCTGAGTGGTTAGACAGTAGGAACACCACCCCGAACTCTAGAATCCTGCTGAAGAAGTTACAACAAATTATTGTACTTTTCTGTAGATATACAAGAAGGTGAACTAGAAGAAGAAACAGTAGCACCAGAATCAGAAACAACATTTGCAGCAACCTTGGATTTAGTAAATTTGAAATCATTGGGAAGCCCAATTTTCACACCCAGACCGATGGCGGAATCATCGAGGCGGACAATGTGATGATTGTTCAAAAGCACATGATAACTAAAGGTTGCATAATTCATTAATTTAATTTAACGACAACAAGTTCCAAGTACAATACATTTCAAATAACCTAGTCTAGTTCAAAACATTAATTTATTTAACTAGGTCCATAGTTCCTAAGTGGAGAGATCTTCGGCAAGCAGTCACATATCCAAACCTGAAACATTATTTAAATCAAGTGTCAACTAAAAAGTTGGTGAGTACATAGGTTTAGTATTTCCTGTAAATAGTAGTCGTAAATCGTTTTGCAACTCATTGTTTATATTGTTAAACATAGTATATGATGTATCATTTTATTAATCACAATTCAAACCGAGTTTGACGCGCTTGAACAGAGCACAACAGCTAAGTCCGGTATGTTTGAATATAGTTACCCACTATATCCGATATGATTGAATATAACACGCGGTTATATCCGAGTATGCAGTAATAAACACCCTAACCGAGTGGGCTGGTCAGGCACAATAGATCTATCAATATTACAGTTGGTTATCTTGTGTTTAAATGTATGTACATCCAAATAATAAGCATATAGTCTCATGTATAACACGTATAAACGATGTGAGTAGCATGTATAATGTTTCACCCCAAAACGTATGAAAATGTAAAATAGGGGCTATGTAACTCACCTGGCTAGCGGATATGTTAATCCACGAATGCCGGAGATAAGGATGTTGAAACATAGGCACGATGAAACCCTATGTGGATGGATAAGTATTATTGTATGTTTATGAGCGTATTCGTATTTAATGAGTATAGACTTTATAATAATATCCTAAATAATTATTTGTATAAAATAGGATAGAAAATGATAACGGTTTTGTAGAACTTTAACTCATAAAAATATATTTATATATATATTGTTTTAAACAAATATTTATTATGTTTAACGCATTTATATATAACAATAACAAATAAAAGAAAATTCTTTATTTGACTAATCATATATTATATATATATTAAAATTTGTTTTAACAAGTTTATAAAAAAATATTGCAAGACTTATAAAGGTGGGACATTGTATATGTGAAAAGGGTATTTTGATAAGTTTTATAAAATTGTTACAAAGTTTATAAAAATAGGACATTTTGTATATTATAATGTATTTTAATAAGTTTATAAAAATATTACACGGTTTATAAAAATAGGACATTTTATATATTATAATGTATTTTAATAAGTTTATAAAAAATATTACAAAAATGGGATGGTTTATAAAAATATAGTTTAATCGATTTTAAAATAAGCGAGCGAGTAAACCGACTCGTTTTAGTATTTATTGTATAAAAATGATATTAAAATAAGTTAGGTTAATTAAATAGAATAAATGGAATGAAAACAGAAGTAAAAAAAATGGGCCGAAGGCCAACCGGATTCGAACCCGCGACCTGTAACTCGAACACACACATGCATAACCAGCCGGGCTACTGCCCATCGCTGGTTATGTGTGTATCGAATAATTTAAGTACACAAAGGAAAAGTTGGTCGCTGGTCCTCGGTGACCGGCAAACCGTGTCCGAGGACACTAGGTTTGCCCGGTAACTCTTGGGCGATGGTCGAGTTTTCAATTGGAAATGCTTACTAGGTGATAACAGAAGGTAAAGGAATCGATTCGAGACTCGAACCTAGTCGCGAAGGGCCTGGTCGGCAGAAGCCTTGAACCGTAAATGTCCAAAACGGGAATCAAACTTCTGGATGGAATCAGCTCCTGAATTCTTGGTCACAGCTTCTCTCAGGGAAGACGAAAGTGATGAAATTCTCAATTTGGAGTGAGAGCAGGTGGAAGGATGGTAGCGAGCTCGTACAGGGCCGACAATGGTCATTTATAGGCGAGCTTGATTTCTATGTTAGAACGTGCAATTGGGTATGTCCCGACATTGTTCTGAACGAGACGAAACTAACCAGACAATCGACACGCGTGGAGGTGGCCTGTCGAGCGCGAATTCGATCGAGGGTTTTTCGGCCACCAACAGGATCAGTCGATCCCTATGTTTAATCGACAAATTTGTCGAGGGCTTTTGTTCGCGTGGGGACGACGAGGCCAGAGAAGCTTTTTTCGGCTGTTGAGGTGTAGGGAACAGCCCTGTCGGGGTGTTCGCCGGAGAAAGCCTTGGACCGCCGGACCATGGTTGGGGGTGACCGGATAAACGAATCGGGTATTGGCAGTTTTAGTCCCTGAAGTTTGGTTTGACTTAAATTTAGTCCCTGGAATAACTTCGGATTAAACCTTTTAGTTTGCTTTGTCCAGGAATGGTCCCTCAATAGATTTCAGTTTTAAAACCTTCTAGTTTGATGAATTACCAAACAACCCCTAAAGTTTTTTTTATTAAATAAATAAATTTAATTTCTTTTAAATCAATTTAATTTATTTATATTTTAAATGTTTTTATAAAACTATTTTATTATTATTATTAAAAATAATTTTTATAAAAGTTATTTATCTTATTTAAATAGATTATTTTATTAAATATGCAACTTTTTAGATTTTTATATAAAATTTTATATAAGTTTTTAAAACTTATAAAATTTTAATTAATTTATATCCGTGAAATAAAATACCTAATCGTATAAAACTAAATAAAACTCTTACACTTTATTAAAATAGGAGATGATTACACGATAAATATAACACAAGTGCGTGAATGAAAATCCGAAACGTCACAGTCTCCCCATGTTAGAGGAATTTCGCCCCGAAATTCAACTAGTGGAGGCTATGAACAGAGATGCAGATACTTGGTCTTTATTTGGTCTTCACGTTCCCAAGTGAACTCGGGTCCACGTTTAGACTCCCAACGGACCTTGACAATGGGGATGCCGCTACGCTTGAGTTTCTTGACTTCTTGGTCCATGATTTCCACGGGTTTCTCAACAAAGTGCATTTTCTCGTCAATACGCACTTCGTCAAGGGGGATGTGGAGGTTCTCATCGGCTAGACAATTTTTCAAATTATACACATGAAAAGTCGGATGGACGTTGCTGAGTTCTGAAGGAAAATCGAGTTTGTAGGCCACTTTTCCTACCCTTTCGAGTATCTTGAATGGACCCACATATCGAGGTGCAAGTTTTCCTTTCTTTCCAAATCGGACTACGCCCTTCCAAGGTGATACCTTTAGAAGGACCATATCTCCAACTTGAAATTCCAAGGGTTTCCGTCGCTTGTTGGCATAGCTCTTTTGCCGACTTCTTGCTACCCGAATGTTGTCACGGATAAGAGAGACTTTATCGGTGGTTTCTTGGATAAGCTCGGGACCGGTGATTTGTGCTTCGCCAATTTCATTCCAACAAATTGGTGAACGACATTTTCGTCCATAAAGAGCTTCAAACGGTGCCATGTTAATACTTGTGTGATAGCTGTTGTTGTAGGAGAATTCAATCAGTGGTAGGTGAGAATCCCAACTGCCACCAAAGTCAATGACACAAGCTCTAAGCATATCCTCGAGAGTTTGGATTGTTCGCTCGGTTTGTCCATCAGTTTGAGGATGGTAGGCCGTACTTAAATCCAAACGAGTACCAAGTGCTGATTGTAATGATTGCCAAAATCGGGAAGTAAAACGCGAATCACGATCGGAGATGATGTTCAAAGGGATTCCGTGCTAACTTACGATCTCATCAATGTAGATTCGAGCCAATTTCTCGACTCAATAGTCCTCACGAATAGGTAAGAAATGAGCAGACTTTGTAAGTCGGTCGATAATAACCCAGATACTATCGTGCCCACTAGAAGAGCGTGGGAGTTTGGTGATGAAGTCCATAGCAAGGTTTTCCCACTTCCACATGGGAATTTCAGGTTGTTCGAGGAGTCCGGAAGGCTTCTGGTGTTCGGCCTTCACTTTAGAACAAGTTAGGCATTTTGCCACAAAGAGGGAAATATCCTTTTTCATGTCGGGCCACCAATATTGCTGACGGAGATCCACGTACATCTTATCAGCTCCGGGATGTACTGAATATCGAGTTTTATGGGACTCGTTCATCAAAAATATATGGAGATCGTCACGATCGGGAACCCAGATACGGTCCAAGTAATACAATAGACCGTTGGCTTTGGTTTCTAGCAAGAGTTCTATGCCACACGCCATCTCTTGATACATGTTTCCCTCGGTAATCGAGGTGTGTTGTGCTTTGAGAATACGGGCTTGGATATCGTTATGAATATGTACACTATGAAGCATGATACGTTCTTTACGACTCAAAGCGTCGGCTACAACGTTTGCTTTGCCGGGGTGGTAGCGGATCTCGCAGTCGTAGTCGTTTAGAAGTTCAACCCATCGTCGTTGCCTCATATTAAGCTCTTTTTGATTGAAAATATGTTGGAGACTTTTGTGGTCGGTGAAAACCACGCATTTTGTGCCATATAGATAGTGTCTCCAAATTTTCAAGGTGAAAACGACTGCACCAAGCTCGAGATCATGGGTCGTATAGTTCTTCTCATGGACTTTGAGTTGACGTGATGCATATGCAATTACTTGACCTCGTTGCATAAGAACACAACCAAGACCTTGGTTGGATGCATCACAATAAACGACAAAGTCGTCATTACCACTAGGAAGAGTTAGAATAGGAGCATTGCAGAGCTTGTGCTTTAGAGTTTGGAAAGCTTCCTCTTGCTTGGGTCCCCACTCATAAGATTTACCTTTATGAGTCAAGGCAGTGAGCGGAACCGCAATCTTGGAGAAATTTGAGATGAAGCGACGATAGTAACCCGCTAGTCCAAGGAAGGAACGAATCTCGGTAGGAGTCTTAGGAGTACTCCAATTCTTTACCGCTTCGATTTTTGCCGGGTCCACATGAATTACCTTATCGTTGACTATGTGTCCCAAAAATTGAACTTCCTTTAGCCAGAATTCACACTTGGAGAACTTGGCGTATAGTTGTTCTTTCTTCAAGAGTTCTAAAATCAAACGAAGATGTTGTTCATGCTCCGCTTTCGTCTTAGAATAGATAAGAATGTCATCAATGAAAACGTTCACGAACTTGTCCAAATAAGGTTTGCATACACGGTTCATGAGGTCCATGAAGACCGCAGGTGCATTAGTCAAACCGAAGGGCATGACCATGAACTCGTAGTGACCATATCTAGTCCGAAAGGCAGTCTTCGGAATGTCTTCATCGAGAACACAAAGTTGATGGTATCCGGAACGAAGGTCAATCTTGGAGAAACATGTTGAACCTTGAAGCTGATCGAAAAGATCGTCGATACAGGGTAAAGGATATCGGTTCTTAATTGTAAGTTTGTTGAGTTCACGATAATCAATGCACATTTGAAATGATCCATCCTTTTTCTTTACAAACAGCACGGGAGCACCCCAAGGTGAATGGCTCGGGCGGATGAATCCTTTGGATGAGAGTTCTTGTAATTGACTTGTAAGCTCTTGCATCTCGGAAGGTGCAAGACGATAGGGGGCTTTTGCCACGGGAGTTGCCCCGGGCACAAGGTCGATACGAAACTCCACTTGTCTAGTGGGAGGAAGACCAGGTAAATCCTCGGGGAATACCTCGGGAAAATCTCGGATGATTGGAATGTCTTGCAATTTCTTACCCTTGTCTTTCGTGTCAACTATGTGGGCCAAGAATGCAACGTACTTTTTCTGCAAGTACTTTTGTGCCAATGTGCAAGACATGATTTGAAGACCACGACACGGTTTTTCACCGAAAATAACTAACGTGTCGCCCGAAGAGAGTGGTATACGAATACACTTTTCGTAGCAAATAACCTCGGCATGGTGCTTGGATAACCAATCCATGCCAATTATAATATCAAAGCTTCCCAATTGCATTGGAAGGAGATCAACAGAGAATTCATGATTATTAAGCTCGAGGTTGCAGTTGCGGATAACAGAATTTATAGTAATAGATTTTCCGTTTGCTATCTCCACGGAATAAGAATTGTCAAGTTTCGTTCTTTGTTTAGCAAGTCGAGATTCAAAGGTAAGAGATACAAAACTCCTATCGGCACCGGTATCGAATAAAATGGATGCATAATGATTGTTTACGAGAAACGTACCGTTTATCACGTCGTTGTTTGCTTGAGCCTCATTAGCATTTATGTTAAACGCTCGTCCTTGAGGACCACCTTGATGATGAAGTTTTGGCCATCGGTCACGGAAATGGTTTGGATCTCCACATTCGTAACATGCCCGGCCATTGGGAGGTGCCGGATAGACGGGACGGTTGGCTGGAGCAGCTTGATGGACGGGAGTACGGGTACGGCAAGTAGTGACCACATGTCCATATCGTCCGCAGCTTGAGCACAATCGGCATGGTAGATTGTCAGGATGATGGTACTTGCAGGTCTGGCATTGGGGATTCGGGCCCTGATAAGTTTTCGGGTTTTGACCCAAAGGGGCCGCTTGAATAGCAGGTACAGCGGGAGTTACGGCTGCGAAGTTTCGACCCTTACGTTTCTTGTTGCGGTTAGAAGACTCGGGTTTCACATCTTTTACGGCCGCAAGAGTAGACACAACCTTCTTGGAACCCTTTCTTGTTAAGGTTCCGGCTTTGACATGGTTGTCGGATAGTGTAGCAGATAAACGGATAGCAGCTTCAAGAGTAGGAGGATTGCTTCCTAGCACAGCATCTTGAATTTGCATAGGCAGGCCGCCTATGTATTTTTCAATTCCCCGAGCAAGGGGAGTGATCATATGCGGCACCAGTAGACTTAGCTCTTGAAACCGGGTGGTGTAAGCCAAATTATCCCCGCTGTCTTGGGCAAGATCCCAAAATTCAGCCTCGAGTTTCCTCATTTCATTCCGAGGACAGAATTCATCAGTCATGGCCTTCTTCAGATCATCCCATGATAAGGATGTAGCAACCTCAGCACCACGAGTGCGTTTCTCACCGTTCCACCAGGTGGGGGCTCTCTTTTGGAGTACACTTGTGGCATAACGAACCCGAATATTATCGGGACAGTCGCTGTTTTGGAATGTGATTTCCATGCTTTCAAACCATTGAAGTAGGCCGGTAGCACCTTCAGTCCCGAAGAATTTTGTAGGATTGCACGAGTTAAAGTGCTTAAACGTGCAGTGAGGCGGGTTGGTACCACCGTTCCCTTGGATGTTGTGAGACCCGTCACTATTGTTATTTGCTTGGGTCATTTGCCCTACTAGCTGGGCAAGAAGAGTAGCAAGATCCGGGTTGGAAGTGCTAGAGTTTGCACGTCGAGGAGGCATTCTAACACCATAAGAAAAGACATTGACATTTTAGATAAGACGGATAAATATGAGTTATAGTGGGAAATAATGTAAGCAGAAATACGAGATTTATCATGACGCGTGTCAGTGCATGTGTATTTATTCTAAGTTGATAGGGGAAACTAAGTCATCTTTTCCGGGTAGGACATGATGTTATAGATCATTATTTGCATAATAGGAATTGCCGGGACTTGCATGCATTACAAATCGTTATTACGTGTGCACCCGTAATAATGATTTGCTTTGCATGTTCGTCTAGTTCTTCCTATCTTGCTATAATGTCCCCAAATTTTGAGTTTAAGTTCGGATCGTATCCTTTGCGAATACATTGACTTATCAACGTTAAATAATTCCTCAAAACTTTCAAAGAGACATGCTTTAGCCTATAGGTAAACACTCACTTCAGGAATTCCCAGGAAAGCATACGGGTCCGTTTATTTGGATTTATACGAAATGCTTTCCTAGACAGAAAACCCAATGTACAGGTGTCACCCTTCCAGATTGCACGTGTCCTTTACTGGTTTCAATAAATTAAGTCGTTGACGAGATTTTCAAGATTTTAATAGAATTGAGAGTTTATGTGTATAAAATGTGTAGGAGTGTTGCAATTAATATGGATTAGGAAAGAGTATGGATAAGGATGGGTAGTGTATTTGTTTGCATAAGTTTGTTTGTCAAATATGTATGTAAAGTATGTATCATGTATCAAAGTCTTGTATGTATGTGTATAAATCTGCCACACCCCGACCGATGTTTGTATGTTTGTTTGTCAAATATGTATCAAAGTCTTGTATGTTTGTTTGTCAAATATGTATGTAAACTACAAATAATTCACATAGCAATTTATCATTTTGCACATAACACATAGAAGGGAGTCCTAGGGTTATAGTCTAGGTCATTGTGTCTAATAACCTAATTCCCTATAACCATAGCTCTGATACCAATCTGTCACACCCCGACCGATGGCGGAATCATCGAGGCGGACAATGTGATGATTGTTCAAAAGCACATGATAACTAAAGGTTGCATAATTCATTAATTTAATTTAACGACAACAAGTTCCAAGTACAATACATTTCAAATAACCTAGTCTAGTTCAAAACATTAATTTATTTAACTAGGTCCATAGTTCCTAAGTGGAGAGATCTTCGGCAAGCAGTCACATATCCAAACCTAAAACATTATTTAAATCAAGTGTCAACTAAAAAGTTGGTGAGTACATAGGTTTAGTATTTCCTGTAAATAGTAGTCGTAAATCGTTTTGCAACTCATTGTTTATATTGTTAAACATAGTATATGATGTATCATTTATTTAATCACAATTCAAACCGAGTTTGACGCGCTTGAACAGAGCACAACAGCTAAGTCCGGTATGTTTGAATATAGTTACCCACTATATCCGATATGATTGAATATAACACGCGGTTATATCCGAGTATGCAGTAATAAACACCCTAACCGGGTGGGCTGGTCAGGCACAATAGATCTATCAATATTACAGTTGGTTGTCTTGTGTTTAAATGTATGTACATCCAAAGAATAAGCATATAGTCTCATGTATAACACGTATAAACGATGTGAGTAGCATGTATAATGTTTCACCCCAAAACGTATGAAAATGTAAAATAGGGGCTATGTAACTCACCTGGCTAGCGGATATGTTCATCCACGAGTGCGGGTGATAAGGATGTTGAAACCTAGGCACGATGAAACCCTATGTGGATGGATAAGTATTATTGTATGTTTATGAGCGTATTCGTATTTAATGAGTATAGACTTTATAATAATATCCTAAATAATTATTTGTATAAAATAGGATAGAAAATGATAACGGTTTTGTAGAACTTTAACTCATAAAAATATATTTATATATATATATATATATATATATATATTTTTAAACAAATATTTATTATGTTTAACGCATTTATATATAACAATAACAAATAAAAGAAAATTCTTTATTTGACTAATCATATATTATATATATATTAAAATTTGTTTTAACAAGTTTATAAAAAAATATTGCAAGACTTATAAAGGTGGGACATTGTATATGTGAAAAGGGTATTTTGATAAGTTTTATAAAATTGTTACAAAGTTTATAAAAATAGGACATTTTGTATATTATAATGTATTTTAATAAGTTTATAAAAATATTACACGGTTTATAAAAATAGGACATTTTATATATTATAATGTATTTTAATAAGTTTATAAAAAATATTACAAAAATGGGATGGTTTATAAAAATATAGTTTAATCGATTTTAAAATAAGCGAGCGAGTAAACCGACTCGTTTTAGTATTTATTGTATAAAAATGATATTAAAATAAGTTAGGTTAATTAAATAGAATAAATGGAATGAAAACAGAAGTAAAAAAAATGGGCCGAAGGCCAACCGGATTCGAACCCGCGACCTGTAACTCGAACACACACACGCATAACCAGCCGGGCTACTGCCCATCGCTGGTTATGTGTGTATCGAATAATTTAAGTACACAAAGGAAAAGTTGGTCGCTGGTCCTCGGTGACCGGCAAACCGTGTCCGAGGACACTAGGTTTGCCCGGTAACTCTTGGGCGATGGTCGAGTTTTCGATTGGAAATGCTTACCAGGTGATAACAGAAGGTAAAGGAATCGATTCGAGACTCGAACCTAGTCGCGAAGGGCCTGGTCGGCAGAAGCCTTGAACCGTAAATGTCCAAAACAGGAATCAAACTTCTGGATGGAATCAGCTCCTGAATTCTTGGTCACAGCTTCTCTCAGGGAAGACGAAAGTGATGAAATTCTCAATTTGGAGTGAGAGCAGGTGGAAGGATGGTAGCGAGCTCGTACAGGGCCGACAATGGTCATTTATAGGCGAGCTTGATTTCTATGTTAGAACGTGCAATTGGGTATGTCCCGACATTGTTCTGAACGAGACGAAACTAACCAGACAATCGACACGCGTGGAGGTGGCCTGTCGAGCGCGAATTCGATCGAGGGTTTTTCGGCCACCAACAGGATCAGTCGATCCCTATGTTTAATCGACAAATTTGTCGAGGGCTTTTGTTCGCGTGGTGACGACGAGGCCAGAGAAGCTTTTTTCGGCTGTTGAGGTGTAGGGAACAGCCCTGTCGGGGTGTTCGCCGGAGAAAGCCTTGGACCGCCGGACCATGGTTGGGGGTGACCGGATAAACGAATCGGGTATTGGCAGTTTTAGTCCCTGAAGTTTGGTTTGACTTAAATTTAGTCCCTGGAATAACTTCGAATTAAACCTTTTAGTTTGCTTTGTCCAGGAATGGTCCCTCAATAGATTTCAGTTTTAAAACCTTCTAGTTTGATGAATTACCAAACAACCCCTAAAGTTTTTTTTATTAAATAAATAAATTTAATTTCTTTTAAATCAATTTAATTTATTTATATTTTAAATGTTTTTATAAAACTATTTTATTATTATTATTATAAATAATTTTTATAAAAGTTATTTATCTTATTTAAATAGATTATTTTATTAAATATGCAACTTTTTAGATTTTTATATAAAATTTTACATAAGTTTTTAAAACTTATAAAATTTTAATTAATTTATATCCGTGAAATAAAATACCTAATCGTATAAAACTAAATAAAACTCTTACACTTTATTAAAATAGGAGATGATTACACGATAAATATAACACAAGTGCGTGAATGAAAATCCGAAACGTCACACCAATGAGACGATAGTACTTACTAACATCATGCCCCGACTTTTTGTAGTGATTACAAACAATACCCTTTTGAGCAGCAGAACTCTTTCCCACCTGCACAGAGGCATTCATAGAAGCATTTTGAGAAATAAACTGAGCAGATGAATGAAGCTCTCTCTGTTTCTTATCTAGAATGAGAAAAGCATATGCCTGGTTTATAGAAGGAAGAGGCTTCATCATAATAATATTTCCCCGAATCATATCATATCAGCAATTAAGACCCATAAGAAATTGCATCAAACGTTGATCTGCTTCACATTTAGCCATAAGTCTGGAATTACCACAAGTGCAAGGAGGAATAAGCTCGAGGGCATTAAGCTCATCCCAAACAGACTTAATTTTGGTAAAATAAGTAGCAACATATTCATTCCCTTGAGAAATGTCAGAAAAAGAATTCTGCAACTGATATTACCTTGCCCTATTACTCTGTCCATACCGGTCAGTTAACTCGTCAACGGTCTCAGCATACAAAACACTTTCACCAATATCACGAGACAAAGTGTTCAGAATCCAAGAAATAACCTATCATTGCACCTCTTCCACAAGTCCAGATTAGGAGAGGCAAGAGGTCTGACAACATTGCCATTAATAAACCCAATCTTGTTCTTGGCAGATAAAGCAATGGACATAGCACGTTTCCAAGATCTGAAAGCAGAACCTTCAAAGGGTTTGGAAACAAGTAAAAGACCCGGATGATTAGAGGAGTGTAAGAACAAAGGATTAGAGGAATCCATAGCCAAAATGGCAGGAGGTCAGAAATATTAGACATAATCAGAAAAACAAGGAAACGAAACTAACGAAGAACACTGAAACAAGTTCGCTAAGACATTGAAGGAAGCGAACTTAACAAGTTCGCCAGAAAGATGAAATGAAACTAAGAAGCGAACTTAACAAGCTCGCAAGAAACAGAAAGAAACAAGCGAACTTAACAAGTTCGCCTGCAACAGAAGATGACAAGTTCACCTACACGAACTGAAAAACGTGAAATCGATCCAAAAATCATCATAACTCGAAATCAGAAACGAATATGAAGAAATCCAACCATAGGAATGATCAGAAACACAAAAGGAATGTTTTGAACGGATCAAAATACCAAAAGAACCCCAATCGACTCGATAAGACCAGAAAATAAAGAAAAAACGAAACACGAATGCAAACAAAGAAAGAAAAGGAGAAGATATCACAGAATAGAGCATATTTTGCTATGATATCATGTTATGATATCGAGAGTGAAAGCTAAAACAGCAAGAATGATAAACAAGAGAATGATAAATGAGAGAGAATGATTGGAGAAAAAATGAATGATTTGATTGATAACTCCAAAAAAACTATTTATATACAATCAAAGAAACTTACAAAACTAACCGTAAATTCGCCCCTAACAAACAAGCGAACTTGTCGCGAAGATGGCAAGTTCGCAAACATATATAGCTCTAAAGAGTGGGAATAAGACAAATAACAAATGTCGTTGAAGATTGAAATTGATGGTTAGTCTTTTTCCACCAATGTCACCGGGAACTGGACTCGTCGGAGATGATGGCGTTGGCTAAAACTGGGAGCTGCGACAATAGAGGAACAAACGTGGGGTGGGTTCATTTTCTGTCCACCAATGTGCATATTTTAAATTTTACTTTTATTTTTTAATTAAGGATATTTTGATAATTTTTTTAAAATTTGACCGCTCATTTGACACAATTCATAATATGAACATACAATATTGGATTTTTTCGTAAACTGGCTAATATTATAAAAAAAGAGAGAGACTGACACACAAAGTAGAAAAAAGTATATGGTGAAAAATGGGTGAGATATTTTTATGGAAATTTAAATTTTACTTTAATTTAACTTATTTTATGTTGTCTCATTGATTATTACTCTTATTAATAACTGTAGATCGGTTTCTACAGTTAAGTTTTATCGGTTTATATAGTGGCTATCAAAGTCTGATAATTTGCAAAATAGCCCTTCCTTCCTCTTTTACTCTCACAGTCCAATGTTGGTCTAGCAAGAGCCCTACACCCAAACCGATTTACTATATTATAAACTAGTTTAAATCCCGAGTCTATAAACAGAGTAAAAAATATCAATATATAAAATTTGTAAATCTTTATATATATATATTATAGGTGTAAAAATATATTACATAAACTAAGCATATAAACAAACTCAAAATATATAAAAATTAATATATAAGTATGTTTCGAAAATAAATTAATTACTACTTAATTTAATTTAATTTGAATTTTATTTACTATTTGATTGAAATAAAAATTACATAATTAAATTTCAATGTTTCTTATAATAAGGAATAAATTAAAATAAATGTGTTTTATTAGTATAACTTTTTTTTTCAAATATATACTATTATTAAAATATAGAAGTGTATTAAATAAGAGTAGAAGCGAGAAAAAATGGTGAGAATAAATATAGAGGCGACACGTGACACTAAAAACCTTTATTTATTATATAGTATAGATTCTAATGCCTCTTTTTAAAAATTTACATTTTTAAGAATCTTTTTTTACCTTAAATTATCAATGTACTTATGATTAAATATATATATATATATATATATATATATATATATATATATATATATATCCGATTTAAGTTATTTAAAGATGTTGAAACCGAGAATTAAAAATTTTAATACTCACGCGGCATCGCACGTCTTACGCCATTTATTTACATTCTATTTCTTAATCACTCGATCTTCTTAAAGACACTTTTTACCGCGATTAAAGGCACCGCGATGTGCGGGTTATGTTTTTTGAAGAGTGTTGGATTTTTTTTTTTTAACTTACTCGATTTCTTAAATTCGTTACGTTTTTTTAAGAATTTTTATTTATTTAATTCTTTTTTAGTTGTTCGAATGCATTTTTTAACGTTTTCTTTAAGGTTTTTTTTTATCTGAATTTTTCAATATTATCAGCATCCAATCGGCGTACTTACAACGTTTTGACGCTAATTTTATTCATGGTACAATTACGTCTGTCCTTATACTTACGCTTATCGTTTTAGACTTTTATAGACTTTAAAAGTTGTTTATTTTTTCCACGGTTTAATGCGGCACAACGCGCGCGACCATTTTACGAGTTAATTTAAAAAATATATATAAAATTAGATAGTGTACTGTGAAGTAATTATGATAATCTAAATCAAGTGACAATTAAATATTTGTTTGTTGTTTCTAATGCGACGGACCCACAGATGGGTTACACTTCTGGATGTGGGACCCATGTTTGTGAATGAGAGTCTATCACATGGTAGCATCAAAATATGGATATTTAGTGGGACTTCTCTTTTAAAAAGTTTTTGGGCTATTAAGACGCGCTTTCTATGCCACGTCTCCGTTTCTTTTCAAAAGGATAAATATTGTAGGTAAGCAGTGGGTTAGCCCGCGCAAAGCGGTGGGTGTCACCGAGTCTTTTTATGTTGAAGGGACGCTCTCGGGTAACCTCTTCAAGTTCATGGGTAAGGCAGGTACAACGCCGCCAACCCTTCGGGTAAGGTAACGGGTTGCCATCAGCGGTATATGTACCCGAGAGTGAGGGTTGAATAATTTTTTAAGCTGGTGCTCGCACGAATCTGGTACTCGCAGGAATCTGGGCTGTGACCACGTGGAGAAGATGAGTATTAGGCTCGCCGGAGAAGATGAGTATTAGGGTTGTATTAGAATTATTTGTTTTACATGGAAAAGATGGGTATAAAGAATTATTTTAAAATGTAAAATAAATTATTTAGAATTATTCGTTTATTTGTTTATTAGTTTTAATAAAAAATAAATCGTTTCATAGAATTATTTGTTTATTTGTATATTAGTTTTAATAAAGAATTATTTTAAAATAAAAAATAAATTATTTAGGGTATTAGGGTTGTGCCCCCAACACTTTAGGATAATAGGGTTGGATTTAGGAAGAAGTTAGATGGCACACACTTATTGGGTATTTTTTTTAGCGTAGTTTTTGGGTGAGGGTTGTGCCCCCTTCACCCTTAAGAGAGCGCAATCTAACCCAATATGCCTTAAATACTGATTATATTTGGGTATTATTATTATTCTTGTAATTATGTAAATATTTCGTTGGTGATTTTAAAGGCGTGGACGGGACGGTTCGGTTTTGAGCCACAAATATAACCAATACCAAAAAAATTCTTTAAAAACCGGGCTAGCCAGCAAGCAAATTTTACGTAAATAGATTTTTAACAATGTTGGATAAAAACAAAATGGTACTCCCTCTTCATATAAGGTTCCCCCCACTGAAGTTCTCTATCCATCGATGTGGGATGGAGATAAAAAAACCTCTATTTATCAAGCCTCAACATTTGTTGTTTTTCTTTTTCCTATTCGATGTGGGATGACAGTAAACCCATATTTTAAAAGGAGCTTAGAGAGTTGAAGGATGGAACACCCTCATTTTACTCTTTTAAGTAGTCGTTAACTCTGTAAAGTGTCTTAGAAGTGTCTGTGACACCTGACAAATTCCTGTTAATCCCGTTAACCCAAATCCAGTTATCTCATAACCCAGTTAACTCAATCTTTAACCTCAGGGATTAATTTTGTTACTATTTAAACTAGAACTACAAGGACTAGTTGTGTAATTAGCCCAAACCCTAATTCTGTTGACTCTTGAAAGTCAAAATTGGATGATTTGGTTCCTGTTGACTTTTAGAAGTCAAACCAATCATGTTCTTGACCCAAATTCGTATTATTAACTGAAATCCGTTTGAAATTGTAATTGTAATGCGTAGTTATGACTAAACTGTTCATCATTGGAACATTATTGAGCGTTAATGATTCAATTAAAACCAAATTATGAGCATTAAATCCATAACCGTCGACACCATGGTCTCATATCATCGAATTCGACTAAATTCGGTTACCAATTCACAATTTTACTCCTTGTGCACTTCAAACGACCCCCACTAAAGCTTTTGCTCACCTCTGTTTCGCCGGAAAAGAGGTCAAGCTCGCCGGAGATCAAGCCACGCAAAGCTGGAAGTCCATTTAGTCGTGTACCTTCAATTCGACATCAATTCTGGTAACTCCTTACACCCTTAGCTTCGTTTCAGTACCTACATCGAAAGCCCTAACATAATTAAGGCTTACATCATCAATTTTTACATAAACTGATTCTAGGGTTCATACCCATTCGGGTTTAATCGAATCCTAACCTAAACACGATCTTAATTCAATTAAAGGGCATGATCAGGTTCGCTATCAGATACTCTTTGAAAGCCCTATGCTAATTCAATCTTTTAACATCGAATTTGTGATGAACCAATTCTAGGGTTCATCACATTCTGGGTTTAATTGAACACCAGTCCAGGCTTGACCTAAATCCTATTAACCTACACGGTTAGACTCGCAATCCGGTGCTTGTTGAAAGCTCCATGAATCCAGCCCCTATCATTATCAGGTTTAATCAATTCGATTTGGAGTTCATAAACTAGGGTTTCGATTTTTCAAACGATCAATTAACAATCTTAAACTTGTTGGTCTTGAAGTTAAAAGCACCCACAGGTTCGAAATGGACTGTTAATCAAAACCCCTAAACCTCTGTGTTCATCCGCGATCAAAATCGATGGATTTGGGATGGGTTTTTGGTTCGGCTTCGATAGGGGGGGAAGAACTCGGTGTGCTTGTATGTTAAAAACATTTTGAATCCGGTTCGGTATGCGATTACCCTAGCGGGTGTGTTGGTTAAGGCGCATGACTATTGGTGAGGAAACATGGGTTCGAGTCTCACCACTCCATTATATTTTTAAAAAGCTTTTTATATGTTATATTTAAATGAAAAATAATCCCTATGTTAATATCATACTATTAATACGTTTTGAACCCGGAAAAACACCCGTTGACTCGGGATTGGAATTATATCTCAATTTAGGTGTTTAAAATAATAATAAAAATAGTAAAGTTATTTTATTAACACCTAAACTATTATGTATAACTCGTTTCTAATTATTATCCCCACATTTAAAAAAATGTAATTATTTATATTATTACTCAAGGATATTATTTAACTCATACGAACACACAAACATTTATTTAATATTAATAACTTGTGTTTGGTGACGTTTGGAACATACCACATCTATTTTAAGTATTAAACTATGAATTCTTTGATTCCCGATGATTAGTTCATCTACTCGTTATCATTAGTGTGTCTTAGGACATCCAATCTTTCTCGTATTGTCGTTACAAACTCCCACGTGTCCCTAACTATTATAAATATAATTCTAGGGCATACGTAGACGGTTCATAGGCAAACTCTTGTGTTTTCGACTGTATCCTTATGTGGTGCTAGCTACCTACGCTTACACAACTCAAGTGAGTTTCACGTCCCTTTTTACTGTTTTAAATTGGGGGAGGAAACATGACGCAAACACTTTTGATTATTGTAATTCATATATTATCACTTGTTATAGACTAAGCGTAATGCTCTATCCTGAAAGTCATTGCACATCGAACTGTTTAATATAAACATTGCAAGGTAATTTTGAGTAGTACTACTGGGTTTGACAAACCCCACCCGCGTTAGTCGCGCTAACTCGATTGTAGGTCGAACGGATGTAATATTGAACTAAACACGGCACCATTGTTGATAGACATGGTGGGAGGCATTCAAACACAAACAAACAGTCAGCTTCGGTTTCGAGCGCTTTAGTAAATATGAACATAGGTTAGCTACCTGTTGATATATACATTGAATGTACATAATCTGGCAAACGCTTTTACAAAGTAAAACCTGTGAACTCACCAACCTAGTGTTGACACTTTCTCGCATGTTTTCTCAGGTCGTTAAGGCACAGGTACACGCTAGGACATGCATGGAGTCTCTTTATCATTTCCAACATTTATCAAACTATTTAAACTATTTATCTGCTTTCTACTTACTTAGACTTTGGGCGCGTTTGTTTTGCGCATTTATTACTTTGTCAATCGCTTCCGCATTAACTCTGAACATTTTATGATATTTGTTTATGTCCCATATTGTGTTGTTTGATGTAACTAATGTCTGAGATCCTGGTTTGTCACACGCCAAACGGTAAAACTCCGTTAGTGGATTTTGGGGGTGTGACAGATTGGTATTAGAGACATTGGTTATAGAGAACTAGGATTGCATACTAGACTATAACCACACACATTAGTTACACGACACAGACACTCAAACAGGCACTTATACATTACTTTACAGGAGATGTCTACCTCACCCACATCACCCGTTGCTTAGGAGAATGATGTTCCTAGTTTATCTTCACCGGAGCCCAAGAGGCATCGTCTTGGCCCTATAAATGACACCATTGTGTATGATGAGCCGTTCCATGTGCGGACAGAGGGTAACCCGCATGATTAGGAGTGGTACCCTAGTTTGATCAGGAGCTGGATCCGGCAGGAATGGGTCCCATGTCCATATTTTACGGCCACTTCTTCTACTACACATACTTTACCACTTTTGCCATGCACTATGGAGCAGGCTTTAGCTACTTTCGTAGCTACTATGGATCGGGAGATCCAAAATATGAGCGATGCAATAGGAGAAATCACAGGCCTGTTGGAACGCGAAAGGCAGACAAATGAGAAGATCGAGAAGCTGACAGCGGAGTTAGCTGACACCGATCACTACCACGGGAACTTAGTGGATTCGTCCCATCAGATGGAAACTCGAGTGGACACACTAGAGGCTACCGTCGAAGTATTCCAGGCCAGGATTGTGCAACTAGAGGTAAAATTTGAGGCTGCCCTTGAGGCAGAAGACGCACAAGATGTTGCGTCTGAAGAAGAACCAGCTGACGAGGAGGATGACGAGTCAGTTGTTTCTTCAGCTGGCAGTGGCATTTGACACTTTATCTTATTCTTGCTTATTTCTTTCATTTCTAAACCTAGATGGGCAGGGTTGTTCCCATCCAACAGATATTTCATGATTTCGATGTTTTGGTTTATTTACTTTGTAGTCGTTACAATTTATCTAATCAAGAACTATTATTGAAATATTAGATGTTGTGGTTTAGTTTCCATTTATTTACTCGTACTTATATGATGATGATATGCGATATATTTTCTCATTATTTGTATTTGTGAATGTGAAGAATCATGTTTGGACGTGGTCATGGACGCGGTGGACGAACTGGTGGCCACGGTAACATCAATATGACAGCAGCAAAACTAACAACACTTATCAATGATAGTGTAGCTGAAGCCTTAGCTGCACATAATGCTGCAGGTAAATTCGATATCAGTTGACTCTAGCAAGTCAATTCATCACTCAACTCACTTTCCAAACCTTGTAACCTCAATTGTGTATTGTTTTTAAATCCAGGCCAACACAATAACCCGTCGGCCTGCACTTTCAAGACTTTCATGGACTGCAAGCCCCACGCGTTTAGTGGGGCTGAAGGAGCTGATGGTTCGAGAAAGTGGAATCTGTGTTTGCTATGTGCAACTTCCCACAAGCAAACCAAGTCAAATTTGCTTCAGGTACTCTGGAGGGTCCTACCCTCACCTGGTGGAACTCACAAGTTCAGATTTTAGGTCTGGACATGGCTAACGCCCTACCCTGGGATGAGTTCAAGACAATATTGCGGGAGGAATACCGTCCTCGTGACAAAATCCAGAAGTTAGAAGGTGAATTTTGGAACCTAAAGATGGAGGGTTTCGAGATTGAACTGTATACTACTCGTTCACACGAGTATGCAGTCATGTGTCCTCACATGGTGACACCGGCTTATAAAAGTATTGAGAGGTACATTGACGGACTCGTACCCCAAATTCAGAGCATGGTCACTTCTTCTAACCCTACCACCATACAACAAACCATACGCCTTAGTCATAGGCTGACATACCAAGCTATAACTCAAGGTACCCTACCTCCGAGGGGCTCAACATCCAAAACTTCTGATAGTAACAAACGGAAGTTTGATAGCAACACCAACACCAAGAGCTTCAAGTCAAACCCACCGCAACAGTAGCAGCGTAGGTTCGAGCCTACCAAAACATTCAACCAGTCAACCTCTTCAGGACAAAACCATAGTGGTTATGCCAGAAAATATCCCAAGTGCAACAAGTGTGGTTATCACCACAATGGCACTTGTGAAAGACAGCGTTGCCAGCGGTGTGGTAAGATGGGTCATGCTGCGAAGGATTGTAGGGGTGAACTTCAATCCAAACAACCCTTTCAGCCATAGGGATCTACCAAGGGTTGTTTTGAATGTGGCAAGGAATGACACTTTTGGAAGGATTGTCCTCAATTAAAGAAAGGGGGAAATGGAAATGGTAACGACAATAATCTAGGCAACAACAACAATGGTAACAACAATGGGAACGGTGCGAAGGGGTGAGCCTTCGTGATTGGTTTCAGGGAAGCAAGGAATGATAACAATGTGGTTACCGGTAAGTTCTTTCTGAATGACTATTTTGCTTCTGTACTTTTTGATACTGGTGCTTGTTAGGACATGTTTTGTAACTGTTGATAAAATTCTGTGTAAGTTCTAAGTTCGCCTAGCCTATTAGAGGCGAACTTAATAAGTCCGCCTAGTCTAACAGAGGCGAACTTGTTAAGTTCGCTTAGTCTATCTGAGGCGAACTTGTTAAGTTCGCTTAGTCTATTAGAGGCGAACTTGTTAAGTTCGGCTAATGCAGATCAGATGTCTATATATAGATGTTTACAGAGTCAGTTTGTAGGAATCGATCAGAAAGCAAACAGAATTGAACGATTGAGTCTGTAAACTCTATTGAGAATTGGAATACAAGCGTGAATGTTATTTACTTGATTGTCTATATTGTCTTTTGTGTATGCAATCGTTGATTCGTTGGATTCCGCACTCCGAGTTAACGACACGTCTTATCACGAGAACGATCTGTAGAAGTGTCATGAGGACCTACAAGTGGTATCAGAGCTTATGCTTGTGATTCTTGGTGATTTTAGACGTTTTTGTATGCAAATTGATAAGAAATTCATCATCTTTGAAATTTTCATTTCCATGGAGTTTTCAAGCTTATTTTACTTCTGATTTGGTGTTTTTGAAGTGGATTTTGAAGAAATTGATCCGATAGAAAGGTTCTAATTGAGAAAATACACAATCCTACGGTTTAATTTTTTCTAATTCCTTCAAATCAGTGAATTATGAAGATTTTTGGTGAAATTGGGTTCGTGTTTTTGGGTTGAAGCTGTTCTTGAGTTTTGATTCTGCTGAAGCAAGCGAACTTGCTGAATTGGTCTGCAGGCGAACTTAGCAGGCGAACTTGTCAAGTTCGCTTCTCTCAAATTAGGCGAACTTAATTTTTAGGCGAACTTAATCAGATTTCTGGATTCTGGTTTAAGCGAACTTATTAAGTTCGCTTCATATTAAGTTCGCTCAGTCAGGCGAACTTATTAAGTTCGCTTAGGCAGTATCAGGCGAACTTAGCTAGTATTTTGGCGGGAAATTTTTTTCTAGTTTAAATTTTTTAGGGAAAGCTTATATGGTCGTTTTGAATCATTTTTGAAATTTTGAATTTTTGAAATTTTAAAAAAAGAGTATTTTGGCGGGAAATTTTTTCCGAATATTTTCGCAAAAATTTCAAAATGTCAATTTCATGTGATGATAATGAGATTAGAACTGTGCAACCGAGGCTTTTGTGCATATTAGATTTTCGTAGCTGGAAAGTCCGGTTCGAACAGTTCGTATCCGAAACTGATGAAAATTTTTGGAGACCAGTAACAGAAGGATATGTGCATCCTACTTTTAACTTTCTGGAATTTAGTGATGTTCCTAAACCAGTGACAGCTCTTACTAAAGTAGAAAAGCAGAAGTTTGATTGAGAGATGAAAACGTGTGAAACTTTAACGATGTCTTTACCAAAAGAAATCATTCATAGTCTCGGGAAGTGTCCAATTTCAAGAGATCTATGGGAAGCATTGAAGAAAAAGGGTGAAGCTACTTCTCAAACGTTTGTGGTCTTGATCAAAGAAGTATTGGAGAAGCAGGGTGATTCTCAAAGTGATTCTTCTGCAGATTTAACTGATAGTGAGAGTATTCTTTCTGGTGAAAGTACTCAATCTACCGAGACTGATGTGATGACTGAAGAAAGCTTTCAGACAGTTGAAGATGATCTGAGTGACTTAGAAACTGATGCAGATCCTGTCATTGTTAATCAAAAGGGTGAAGCTGATGATGACGTTTTCTTGGTTCCTGGTGCATCTTCTTCAGGAGTAAAACCTGAGGTATTTTCTAACTCTGAAACGTTTTGTTTTAACTATGTTTCAGTTAAGGATAAAATGATGAGGGTTATGGATGACAACGTCAACCTCATTTGTGATATGAAATCGATGCACACGGTAAACCAGAAATTAAAGGATAATGAGAATGTGTGTATTGAAAGGATAAAATCACTGAAGAGGGATATAAGTTCTCTGACTTTGAAGATCAAAGAGCATGCATATCACCTGGATATGTCCTTTGCAGAAATTGAGAAAAGAAATAATGATCTTACTAAGAAGGATTAGGAACTAGCTGAATCTAAAGAAGAGGTAATCAGATTGCATAGAAAGTTAGAAAGCTTTGAAAATTCATCATTTTTATTAGAACATTGTCATAATAATACTAAAGAGGGGAAGGGAACTAATGGTATTGGTTATGTTCCTCCACCATTCAACGGAAATTATTCTGTGACACCTAGATTATAAAAAATGAGGATTTAGATCCTAAGACTGTGTTGAAGGTGAATCCAGTCACAGGTGAAGATATGGGGTATTCTGATGAGAGTGATGATGAATATTTTGATGAAGCTAAGGTAGAGGGGATACCGAAAGATGTTAAGAAAGAAGACTCAAAGGTTGATTCTAATTCATCTGGAAATAATACATCTGGACGTTCTTCAAACTCAAGGAGAGTTCCATATGTCAGCGATTATAAAGACAGGCGTACATATTTTCATTATGATGAGATGGGACACATTGTGGTGAATTTTCCTTACAAAAATAAAGGGAAGAAGCATGTAGTTCCTGAGAAGATGAAGCCTGAATCAAAACCTGTTGAGAAAAAGTTTATTCATTCTCAAACTCCAAAAGAAGTTCATGTAGGAGAATCTTCTTCAAATGCATCTTATCGTGTGAAGATTCCTTATATGAGAGAATATCGTGAGACGAGATCTTGCTTTTACTGTGGTCTTGTGGGTCACATACGGATTGATTGTTCTCACGAAGCCAAAGGTAACCGACATGTTACTCCAGAAAAGGTAAGAACTCATGGTAAGCCTTATGTTAACCCAAATGTGTTTAAACCTCATGATACACCAAAGGGTAATTCAAAATCTGAGGTTAGGCTTTCTAGACCTCAAAGACGGAGGAGAAACAGAAGATTGAGAAAACTTTTAGAACAACAAGAGTTTTCACAATCTAAACATTTTTCAAATGAACAAGATTGTTCAAACACTTCATATTTTAAGCAAAAAGAACTTAATGAACTGAAGTATGTTTGGAAATCTAAAGTTTCTGTTTCTGACTCGTCGGAACAATCTCCAAAAATCGATGAGAGATTCGATTGTGAGGCGAGGTTTATTATTTTGATACAGATGGACGACCCATGACTACCATGGCTTGGGTCCCAATTTCAAATTAATGTTTCTTGTTAGATGTGCAGGATTTACCAAGAGGGACTATTAATACCATTTTGGTTGTTGATAGTGGTGGTTCTAAGCACATGACAGGGAATGACATCTGCATGAGTAAAGAGTTGTTGATTACTGAGAATCTATTTGTTTCAACGACTTGATGCTCAAGGGGGAGAATATGTCACACACAATATTTTGGAAAGAGTTTTACAAAGTCCAAATGATAACCTGAAACTTAGGATGACGATGGTGAGCATAAAGTCATTGATGCAACCATTTGACTAGTTAAGGGGGAGTCTACAGGACAGGGGGAGTACAGAACTGTGTTGGTGACAAAGGCAAAGGCATTCAATTACAGGATTACATCGGTTGAGTTTTTAATTGATTGACTTGCTTAATCCTGAGTAACCAAGTAAAATGTTTTTCATAAAATGTTTTCATAGAAGATTTTATTTTCGTTTGTTTTACTTTCTTTGAAAAAGATTTTGAAAAAGCCAAACAAATTGAAAAAGATAAAATCGACATTACTTGAAGTTAAAGAAGAGATGATAGTACATCAGTAGATGTTCTTTCACACATGACCTTAGATTTACTGGTTGGTGCTTTATGTTAATATATCTGAATTATATGTTTTGATCTAAACTTCAGAGACTGCACAAATAGGAAATGATAGTGTTGTGTATGCATATAATTTGAATTGTCAGTAGACTAAAAGCGTCACTGAACCATTAGTAGTGTGAAAACATAATTGCATATGTTACAACTGTGATTTGAACCCATTTTATGCCTGGGTGTGTGTGTTAAAAGATCACTACCAGATAAAGAATATTAGCTTTTAATAAAGATTTTCCTATGAGATCAGTTTCAGGTTATGTCCTTAGCACTATTCATTCAATTTGCTTCAGTGCCCAAGTCCTGAAAAGCATGCAATTTGAAGTATAATCAAGATATGTACTTGACAACATCTGTCAAACATATATTAGCCCTTGGATCATATTGATAAATGATCTTTACTGATTCCATTGAATTCATAATCCAGATAACAGTTGGATCCACGTACCTGAATCGTATGATTCCACATATATAAGCCAAAACATTGAATCATTCGATTCTGAATCTCATTGATTCATATACAATCCAATTTGGATTCTGCTATTCATGTGCTAAGTGATGTCTCCTCATTCTGGAAATTTGGATAATCTTTAGTAAAATCTCATATGTCTTAAAGTTAGTGCATTTACTTTCTATTGGCATACTAGTCGGGTACACGTTGTATTTCATACTTAAATGGTACCTTAACTCACAAGAAAGTGGGAATGAGATGCTTTAAGTTTCAAATCTTATAATATTGACAATTTAAATTTGTGTGTCATAGCCTGATCCTATTTTATTTGAATGTTTATCATGTATCATAACATGCAATATGAAAGTCTTGAAAACATAGAGTGTGATAATCTTGAAAGATATTGGTTTGATTGGTCAAGGCTTGAAAAAAATGACATAGGATACCATTTGATATTATATGGATTTTATATCCAAGATGTGTGATTGATATCTCATATATACTGATATGATCTTCTTACTCGTGATGTTCGACCAAAAAGATGTGATTTTGTATTTTACATTTCAGTTTATATAGAGAAAAACCAAAAAGATTTTGTGTTTCTTATGTTTGAAAAACTAAAAAGATTTTATTTTTCTAGCTTCCATGAAAATCTTAATTGTTTGTTATTCTTGGTTATTCTCCTTTGCAAAACTGAATATTGTAGACAGAAGTTGACAAGGGGTCCTTCTCCCAAGTTTTCTTCTAGAAATAAAGAGAGAGAGTGCAGATGAACAAGACAAAGACTACAATGTGTTTGATGATATATGAAGACGGATGACAATCTTCTGAAGCTGTTGTCAAGGGCGAGTCTGTTGGAGCATATTCTAGTGACAACGAGCTTGAAGATATTATGTCTTAGTCTTAGAGTCTTTGACTTGTAATTGATAGAATTGTTAGCAACAGTTAAAAGGGAGTCTGTTAGGACATGTTTTGTAACTGTTGATAAAATTATGTGTAAGTTCATAGAGAGGCGAACTTAACAAGTTCGCCTAGCCTATTAGAGGCGAACTTAATAAGTTCGCCTAGTCTAACAGAGGCGAACTTGTTAAGTTCGCTTAGTCTATCTGAAGCGAACTTGTTAAGTTCGCTTAGTCTGTTAGAGGCGAACTTATTAAGTTCGCTTAATGCAGATCAGATGTCTATATATAGATGTTTACAGAGTCAGTTTGTGGGAATCGATCAGAAAGCAAACAGAATTGAACGATTGAGTCTGTAAACTCTATTGAGAATTGGAATACAAGCGTGAATGTTATTTACTTGATTGTCTATATTGTCTTTTGTGTATGCATTCGTTGGTTCGTTGGATTCCGCACTCCGAGTTAACAACACGTCTTATCACGAGAATGATCTGTAGAAGTGCCATGAGGACCTACGGTGCTGATAGGAGTTTCATATCTAAGAAACTTAGTGATCTGTTAAAGGAAACTCTAACCCTATTAGAAACTAAGTACATTATAGAGATAGCAAACGGCCAAGTAATCGAAGCAACTCACATTCTTAAAGGATGTAAGCTAGGATTGGCTAATCATAAGCTTGATATCGATCTCATGCCGGTCACACTTGGTAGTTTTGATATAATTGTCGTATGGATTGGTTATCCAAAAACCAAGCTGAAATCATTTGTTGTGATAAAATTGTTCGCCTTCCTCTCCCTAGTGGAGAAACCCTTTCTGTCCAAGGCGAAAAGAGTGGGGCTGTCGTGGGCATCATATCTTTCATGAAAGCACAGAAATGTTTGCTTAAGGGTCATACTGCTATTCTGGCTCTTGTCGCCAAACAACCATCCGAAGAGAAGGAGATTGATGATATTCCAATTGTACGTGACTTTCTTGAGGTATTCCCTGAAGACTTACCTGGTCTTCCGCCTCATTGTTAAGTCGGATTTTAAATTGATTTAGCACCCGGAGCAGCGCCTATTGCTCGGGCACCGCACAGACTTGCACCTAGTGAGCTACAAGAATTATCTACGCAACTGCAAGAGTTGTTGGATAAAGGTTTTATCAGACCTAGCTCATTGCCATGGGGAGCTCCAGTCTTATTTGTTAAGAAGAAAGATGGAACTTTTCGTATGTGCATCGATTACCGTGAGCTGAACAAAGTAACCATCAAGAATCTTTATCCTCTACCCCGCATTGATGATATGTTTGATCAACTACAGGGATCAAGCTTCTATTCCAAGATCGATCTTAGATCCGGTTACCATCAATTGAGAGTCCGAGACGAGGACATCTCAAAGACTGCATTCATAACTAGGTACGGCCACTACGAGTTTATAGTCATGCCTTTCGTACTAACCAACGCACCTGCGGTGTTCATGGATCTCATGAACCGTGTGTGTAAACCCTACCTTGATCAATTCGTCATCGTTTCATTGACGATATCCTCATTTATTCTAAGAACAAGGAAGAGCATGAGGAACACCTATGTTTGATTCTAGAATTGCTGAAACAAGAGCAATTGTACGCAAAATTTTCCAAGTGCGAATTCTGGATTCGTGAAGTTCAATTCTTAGTGCATGTAGTCAACGAGAGAGGAATACATGTCGATCCATATAAATTAGAAGCCATCAAGAATTGGGCGGCACCAATGACTCCAACTGAGGTGCGACAATTCCTGGGATTGGCTTGCTACTACTGACGATTCTTCGAGGGATTCTCAAAGATCGCTCAACCTCTTACTGCCCTAACTCAAAAAGGAAAACCCTATAACTGGAGTGAAACCCAGGAATCGGCATTCCAACTGCTAAAACAGAAACTCTGTAGTGCACCCATCCTATCTCTTCTAGAGGGAACATATGACTTTGTAGTGTATTGCGAAGCCTCCATTCAAGGCCTCAGTTGTGTGTTAATGCAACGCGAGAAGGTTATCGCATACGCTTCCAGTCAACTGAAAACTCATGATAAGAACTACAAGACTCATGATTTAGAGTTGGGAGCTATAGTGTTTGCACTAAAAATCTAGAGACATTACATGTACGGTACCAAGTGCACCATTTACACCGATCACAAGAGTCTTCAGCACATTTTCGAACAGAAAAAGTTGAACATGAAACAGCGTCGTTGGATCGAACTCTTGAATGGTTATGACTTTGCAACCAAGTACCATCCGGGCAAAGCGAACGTAGTAGCCGATGCCCTAAGTCGAAAAGAAACCAAACCTAAACGAGTCCGAGCATTACAAATTACTATTCACCCTGGATTACCTGATCAGATCTGTAGTGCTCAACTCGAAGCCTTGAAAAAGGAAAACCTACCGTTAGAAGCCACACGTGGTATGGAGAACCAACTCGAAGTTAAATCGGATGGAATTCGCTACTTCACAGAGCGAATATGGATTCCAAAGTACGGGAACATAAGGGAACTGGTAATGGATGAATCTCACAAATCTCGGTATTCTATTCATCCTGGCTCCGATAAAATGTATCATGACCTAAAGGTACATAAAAAGCTGATATAGCCACCTACGTTAGCAAGTGGTTGACCTGCTCGAAGGTTAAAGTTGAATACCAAAAGCCATCTGGTTTGCTTCAACAACCAGAGATTCTGATGTGAAAATGGGAGCAAGTTTCCATAGATTTTATCACCAAACTACCCCAAACTCCTAGCGGATGCAACACCATCTGGGTGATCGTAGATCGTTTGACTAAATCCACTCACTTCCTGGAAATTAAAGAGACTGATAAGATGGAGAAGTTAACTCGCATTTATCTGAAGGAAGTAGTCTCTCGACACGGAGTGCCAATCTCAATCATTTCTGATCGTGACGCTTGATTCACCTCACGTTTCTGGCAATCTCTACAAAAAGCTCTAGGTACGCGCCTGGATATGAGCACAACATACCATCCTCAAACAGATGGCCAAACTGAATGTACTATTCAAACCCTAGAGGACATGCTACGAGCTTATGTGATTGAATTCGGTAACAGTTGGGAAACTCACATGTGTTTAGTGGAGTTCTCCTACATTAATAGCTATCACACTAGCATCAAGGCAGCACCGTTTGAGGCATTATACGAGCGGAAATGCCGATCACCTATCTGTTGGGCTAAAGTTGGGGATAGCCAACTTACGGGTCCTGAATTTGTGCTTGAAACTTTAGAGAAAATCGTTCAAATTCGAAATCGTATGGCGGCAGCCCGTGATCGTCAAAAGAGCTATGCCGATAAGCGTCGGAAACCGTTAGAATTTCATGTAGGCGACATGGTTTTATTGAAAGTCTCACCTTGGAAAGGTGTAATTCGATTCGGGAAACGAGGCAAGCTAAACCCTCGTTATGTTGGACCGTTCAACATAGTGAAGAAAATTGGCCCAATAGCCTACCAACTGGACCTACCTGAAGGACTTAGTGGTGTGCACAATGTCTTTCATGTCTCAAACTTGAAGAAATGTCTAGCAGACGAGACACTCGTGGTTCCGCTTGAGGAACTACAAATCGATGAACAATTACGCTTCTTTAAAGAACCGGTAGAAATCATGTATAGAGAATTCAAAACGCTCAAACATAGTAAAATTCCTATTGTCAGAGATCGCTGGAACTCGAAACGCGGACCGGAATTCACATGGGAGCTCGAGGATCAGATGATGCGCAAGTATCCTCATCTGTTCAAGCAATCCACGTCAAACACTTAAGGTACTATCTAATTTTCGGGACGCAAATTCTTTCAACTAGGGGATAATGTGACACCCCATAAATTTTTTTTATTATTTTATTTTTCATGACGAAAATTCTTTCAACTACGGGTTGATGCGACACCCGAAAAATTCCCGTTAACCCAAATCCAGTTATCTCATAACCCATTTAATTCAATCTTAAACCTCAGGGATTAATTCTGTTACTATTTAAACTAGAACTACAAGGACTAGTTGTGTAATTAGCCCAAACCCTAATTCTATTGACTCTTGGAAGTCAAAATTGGATGATTTGGTTCCTGTTGACTTTTAGAAGTCAAACCATTCATGTTCTTGATCCAAATTCGTATTATTAACCGAAATTCGTTTAAAATTGTAACTGTAATTCGTAGTTATGACTAAACCATTCATCATTGGAACATTATTGAGCGTTAATGATTTGAATTAAAACAAATTATGAGCATTAAAGCCATAACCGTCGACACCATTGTCTCATATCATCGAATTCGACTAAATTCGGTTACCAATTCACAATTTTACTCCCTGCGCACTTCAAACGCCCCCACTAAAGCTTTTGCACACCACTGTTTCGTCGGAAAAGCGACCAAGCTCGCCAGAGATCAGGCCACGTAAAGCCGGAAGTCCATTTAGTCATGTACCTTCAATTCGACATCAATTGTGGTAACTCCTTACATCCTTAGCTTCGTTTCAGTACCTAGATCGAAAGCCCTAACATAATCAGGGCTTACATTACCGATTTTTACATAAACTGATTCTAGGGTTCATACCCATTTAGGTTTAATTGAATCCTAACCAAACACGTTCTTAATTCAATTAAAGGGCATGATCAGGTTCGCTATCAGATACTCTTTGAAAGCCCTATGCTAATTCAATCTTTTAACATCGAATTTGTGAAGAACCAATTCTAGGGTTCATCACATTCTGGGTTTAATCAAACACCAGTCCAGGCTTGACCTCAATCCAATTAACCTACATGGTTAGACTCGTAATCCGGTGCTTGTTGAAATCCCCATGAATCCAACCCCTATCATTATTAGGTTTAATTAATTCAATTTGGAGTTCATAAACTAGGGTTCTGATGTTTCAAACGATCAATTAACAATCTTAAACTTGTTGGTTTTGAAAATAAATGCACCCACAGGTTCGAAATGGACTTTTAATCAAAACCCCTAAACCTCTGAGTTCATCCGCGATCAAAATCGATGGATTTGGGATGGGTTTTTGGTTCGGCTTCGATAGGGGGAAGAACTCGATGTGCTTGTATGTTAAAAAGATTTTGAATCCGGTTCTGTATGCGATAGCGGGTGGGTTGGTTAAGGCGCATGGCTATTGGGGAGGAGACCCGGGTTCGAGTCTCCCCACCCCATTATATTTTTAAAAAGCTTTTTATATGTTATATTTAAATGAAAAATAATCTCTATATTAATATCATACTATTAATACGTTTTGAACCCGGAAAAACACCCGTTGGCTCGGGATTGGAATTATATCTCAATTTAGGTGTTTAAAATAATAATAAAAATAGTATAGTTATTTTATTAATACCTAAACTATTATGTATAACTCGTTTCTAATTATTATCCCCACATTTAAAATAATGTAATTATTTATATTATTACTCAAGGATATTATTTAACTCTTATGAACACACAAATATTTATTTAATATTAATAACTTGTGTTTGGTGACGTTTGGAACGTAGCATATCTATTTTAAGTATTAAACTATGAATTCTTTGATTCCCGATGATTAGTTCATCTACTCGTTAATCATTAGTGTGTCTTAGGACAACCAATCTTTCCCGTATTGTCGTCACAAAATCCCACGTGTCCCTAACTATTGTAAATATAATTCTAGGGCATACGTAGATGGTTCACAGGCAAACTCTTGTGTTTTCTATTGCATCCTTGTGTGGTGCTAACTACCTACGCTTACACAACTCATGTGAGTTTCACGGCCCCTTTTACTGTTTTAAATTGGGAGAGAAAACAAGACGCAAACACTTTTGATTATTGTAGTTCATATATTATCACTTGTTATAGACTAAGCGTAACGCTCTATCCTGAAAGTCCTTACACATCGAACCGTTTAATATGAACATAGCGAGGTAATTTTGAGTAGTACTACTGGGTTTGGCAAACCCCACCCGCGTTAGTCACGCTAACTCGATTGGAGGTCGAACGGGTGTAATATTAACCTAAACACGGCACCATTGTTGATAGACATGGTGGGAGGCATTCAAACACAAACAAACAGTCAGCTTCGGTTTTGAGCGCTTTAGTAAACATGAACAAAGGTTAGCTACCTATTGATATATATATTGAATGTACATAATCTGGCAAACGCTTTTACAAACTGAAACCTGTGAACTCACCAACCTAGTGTTGACACTTTCTTACATGTTTTGTCAGGTCGCTAAGGCACAGGTACACACTAAGACATGCATGGAGTCTCTTTATCATTTCCAACATTTATCAAACAGTTTAAACTATTTATCCGCTTTCTACTTACTTAGACTTTGGGCGCGTTTGTTTTACGAATTTATTACTTTGTCAATCGCTTCCGCATTAACTCTAAACATTTTATGATATTTGTTTACGTCTCATATAGTGTCGTTTGATGTAACTAATGCCTGAGATCCTGGTTTGTCAGACACCAAACGGTAAAACTTCGTTAGTGGATTTTGGGGGTGTGACAATGTCTTAAAATGTGGGTAAATTACCATCCCATCCTTCCAATATGTTTAATATATAAATAGTGGGTTGGCTCGCGTAAAGCGACAGGTGTCACTTAGGCTCTTTTTGAGTGCGTAATCTAACCCGACCTGCCTTAAACACTGATTATATTTGGGTATTTTTATTGTTATTATTATAATCAAACCTGGCTCACAAGCTCATGAGTCGAGCCAAGCCTAGATCGGGCTAAGCTTGTTTACAAACCAAGCCGATCCAAGTTCGAAAGTTTACAACTGGAATGATTTGAAGCCGAGATTTTTTCAAGCAAGATTCGAACCTCGGTTAAATATCCAATTTTAGCAGTAAAAAGGTACATTGTTGTTTACCCAATCTAGCCCAAAAGGGCATGAAGGGCATGGAACACATGGTTCAATTTTCTCAAGTAAGGAGGCTTCTCTATTTATTGTGATTTATTTTATGATTAGGTTGGGTAAACCACCAATGTGGGACAAGCTAAAAAGTAAAAAAAATAATATTTTGTTTAGCTTTAAAAGATTAGCTTTGATGTACTTGTACATCGTGTTTAACAAGTGGTATTTAAGTTGGTGTCTTAAAATTGGATAATATTACCCTTTTGCCGACCCAATATGCTTTATAAAGTAGTATAGATAAAGATAAAATGAATTTAGAATTACTTAAAATGTAAAAAAAAAACAAACTACTTTGAATTTTGGTTGTGACGCTGACACATGGTGAAATGTTTCCTATGCAGATATGTTGTATTAGACCCGACCCGACCCGTCACAAGTTAGGTTTAATATTAGTAAGCCTAACAAGTTAAAGATGGTTCGTTAGGTTAAGGGTCAACAAGCTCGTATAAATAAAAGGCTTGTCCTCAACAACAAAGACCCGTCATCATGCTTCTCTAACATGCACGCACTCTCTCTCTCTCCCATACATATGCACATATGATTTATGATCTGGTATACATACTGACTTAAGCGTCAGAGTGTCCTCATAGCTACTTGTGATTGGAGTGTATATCATGACTTGCGAAAAGGACAAATGAGGTTACATCATCATTGAGACAGATCTAAACTCGAGAGTCACTCCCTTGCACTACTACCTGAGTCCTTGACATGGAATTACTAGTTTTTGTTAGGGTGAAGGGGGTGGGTTACTCGGACATAACCGAGTATGTGAGATAGTACCCGGATAAAAGGGGAACACCACCCCCATCACCACGGTTTGAGGATCCGAGTAAGTTGATCGAGTTATTTTACTCGGGCTGGGTAGCTGATTCACTCTCTCTCCACTCTCTCTCTAGTGGACCCCACCACTACCGCACATACCATTTATAATTAAATATTTTTTTAAAAGTGTGTGAGTAAATGAGTAGGGTGTTTCTAATGAAATCTGAGTAAATGAGTAAATAATTAGTTTTGAGGTAACATAATTATATTGGACAGTTTTGCTGAATAAATTGGTAAATGGCCCCTTCACCCTTATGGCTCCTATGTTGTTTTCAATCGTAGCATCCGGGATATATGCTTAATATTTAAATGGTTTTATTAAACTATGTATAAATAAATTAAATAATATATGTGGGGTGTGTAGAAATAAGAACCGTTACTTGGGATTTAAATAAATTACTTTTTAGTCTTCAGTAATAAAAGGATAAAAGAAAACATGGGTAACGATTCATGAAGTAGAAGAGAATCAACCATTCGTTAAAATATAATGTATTAAAGTATAATCTAAATGCTAAAAAATGGTTCTGTAGAAGCATGTTTTGTAACTATAGATTAAATTCTATGTATCGGTGTACGTGGCTAGTACGTAGGAGGGTGTTCCTGAGTACTCAGCCCGCACACCAGTTTGGTCCTGCGTACTTAGTAAGTACTCAAGGCTTTTGCCTTGCATACTTGTCAAGTACGCATGACCAAACCATGCGTACTTAGTATGTACGCAAGGCTTTTGCCTTGCGTACTTGTCAAGTACGCAGGTAGTGTTCCTGCCCCTATAATAGAAGACTTGTCTTCATTTGTTGGTGGAACTCTGGAACAAGGTTGAGAGGTGTCCGGGTCAGGAAGAGCTCTCCCGAACCCTGGACCGTGAGCTTAGATGAGAGATGTGTGCTCCTTCGGTATGTAGTCTGTAATACGGGATGACTTCTATGTTATGGATTACGTGTCGTTTCATTATCTGTTGTCTTTGTTCATGTTTTCTCCGTCTCGTTTCTTTGTTCCCACACAAATCACAGAACATGTCCGTGTTATTTCCGCTGCGTGACGAGGCTCCCGGGACCTACAAGTGAGTGTTGCTACGAGTTGATCAACAATCGACTTCCCAATCTTGATTACCTAGTTCCTTTTGGTAGTCCCTGTTCCTTGTTGCTACAGTACAAAGACCGCCAGTCTAAGTTTCATGCAAAAGCGGTCGAAGGCATCTTCTTAGGATACGTTGCCAACTCGCCTTGCAAGAGAGTGTACAACATAGGAACTCGTACTGTCGAGGAATGGTTCGAAGTGGATTGTAGTAAACACAGCATTCCACCCGAACCAACAGGTCCAGCTTGGGGTTTTGATTATGATGCGCTATTCAAGTCATTCAATCTTCCTGATCTATCTGCAGTTGACGCCGCAAATGTTTATGAATTATTGGGTGGCGACAATGAATCCAGTTTCTCTACTCGTGCTACTGTACCGATTATAACTCATGATTCCAATGCTGCATCTGCATCTGGAACTCATGACAGTGATAATAGTGAAGATGCTCATGTTGATGGAAATGGCGCTCAAACCAATCCTAACACAACTGTAGGAAATGAAGCTCCAGCTGATCCAATTAACATTGAATCTTCTTCTTCTGGAACACAGGAAATGGGGGAGTTAAGCACGAATCTAGATTCAGAAATTCAGGAACTGATTGTACCAGAGACGAGAGTGCATAGGAATCATCCAATCGACAACATTATTGGTGATCCTTATGCCGGTGTTCAGACTCGTCATCAAACCATCACTGAGAACACCAGTCTTTACACAGAGATACTTGACACTGGTGTCATGGAAACATGTCTGCATGCTGCATTCGTGTCCCAGTTAGAGCCGAAGAATGTGAAGGAGGCTCTCACTGACAACTGCTGGATTGAGGCGATGCAAGATGAATTGTGTCAATTCCAAAAGTTGCACGTGTGGGATTTGGTTGACTTGCCAAAAGGCTTTCAGCCAATTGGAACCAGATGGGTGTTTAAATGCAAGACAGATGATCGTCATGTAGTTGTGAAGAACAAAGCAAGGTTGGTTGTTCAGGGTTTTTACCAACAAGAGGGCTTGGATTACATGGAAGTATATGCCCCAGTTGCTAGAATTGAGGCCATTCGACTGTTCTTGGCTTATGCCACATATGTCGGCTTCAAGGTCTATCAACTTGATGTGAAGAGTGCTTTCCTTTATGGTAAAGTTCATGAAGAGGTCTATGTCACTCAACCTCCCGACTTTGAAGATCCGCATAATATCAATAAAGTGTATAAGCTCGACAAAGCACTTTATGGTCTTCATCAAGCACCGCGGGCATGGTATGAGACATTATCTAAGCATTTACTGTCTAATGGTTTCGACCGTGGATAGATTGACTCGACCATCTTCATTAGGAAAGCAGGAGGTGACATTCTTCTTGTACAAGTATACGTCGACGACATTATTTTTGGATCTACCAATGAAGGGATGTGTAGGGAATTCGAGCAGGTGATGAAGTCCAAGTTTGAAATGAGTAATATGGGTGAATTGTCGTTCTTCCTGGGTCTGCAAGTTAGTCAAAGAGAGGATGTCATTTATCTACATCAAACCAAGTATGTGCAGGACATCTTGTCAAAATACAAGATGAATGATAGCAGTACTTATGTCACACCTATCCCAGTCAATCATGGTCTGCAACCTGACAAAGATGGAAAGGATGTAGATAGCAAATTGTACCGTGGGATGATCGGATCATTTATGTATCTCACAGCTTCAAGACCCGATATAATGTTTGCTGTGTGCTTGTGCTCAAGGTTTCAGTCTCAACCGAAGGAGTCACATATGATAGCCGTGAAGAGAATTTTCAGATACCTGAAAGGGAAACCCCGATTGGGTCTTTGGTACTCTAAGCAGCAGTCATTCGACTTCAAAACCTACACTGATTCAGACTATGACGGTTGTAACCTTGACAGAAAGTCAACATCTGGTGGATGTCAATTCTTAGGAGACAGACTGGTCTCCTAGCAGTGCAAGAAGCAGTCAACAGTTTCTGTCTCAACTTGTGAAGCAGAATACATTGCTGCGGCGAGCGGTTGTTCTCAAATATTGTGGATTCAGCAGCAATTGAGAGACTAAGGCTTAAACTTCACTGGAACTCCTTTATTCATTGACAACAATGCCACCATGTCCATCATAAATAACCCGGTGAAACATTCCAAAACTAAACATATAGAAATTCGCCATCATTTCATCTGTGATTGTGCTGAAAAGCATTTAATTGAACTTGTAAAAGTTCACACGGATGACAATCTTGCTGACCTTTTCACAAAGGCATTTGATCGATCCCGTTTTGAGCATCTTGTCAACTTGATAGGAATGTTCAATCCTGAGTGAAAATTAATTTTTCTTAAATCAATTCAATTCATGGAAGTTAAACTTTATTTCTTTTAAATTTTCTGTATAGTTCTTTTAATTTTCAAAATATTTTACAAAATAAAAAAAAATAGAAAATGGAGAAAATTTCAAAGTTAACTTGAGAAAAGAGGAAATGATAGTACATCAGAAATGATCTAAACATCACAGATTGCTCATATGGGAAATGATTGCGTCATGCTTACTTAATTGTTTAAATTATTATGTTTTTAATCTGCTTATTTACAAGTAATTTGAATTGTCAGTAGGTTGTAGGCGTCTTTGAATCACTAGTAGTGTGGAAACTAAATCTAAATTACAACTGTGATTTGAACCCATGTTTGCAAGTGTGTGTGCGTAAAAGAATAGAAAAGATCATTATCAGATAAAGGATGTTAGATTTTGGCAATAATTTTCTATTGAGGTCAGTTTCGGGTTATGTCGTTAGCACAATTAATGCGGTTCATCTCACTGCCCATACTCACAAGTATACAAGGAGAGATTGAATCAAGACATGTCTCTACATCAACCGTTGAGCATGTATTCACCCTTGAATCACTCCTGGTTCATTGAAATCAAATCCAGATAAAAGTTGGATCCCCTTACCTTATTCAAATACCATACTCATTATCCCGAATCATCATACCGATATTCAATGAAGAAAATCAAATGAAACCAAGACAAATGAATCACTCGATTCTGAATCTTATGATTCCTGATAATCATTATGGATTCTGCTTGATTTTTCCTGTGCTAATAGATGTAACTTCATTTCGAAAATTTAGAAAATCATTGGGAAAATCTTAGATGCCTTGAGATAATGCAATTTACATTATTGTAGCATATCAGTGGGGTACACGTTATATATTTTATAATTAATACCTTAATACACAAGAACGTGATACAAAGATGCCTATAGTTTCAAATTTTATAATATTGTCAACTTGAATTACTTGTTTATGTGCTTATTATGTATGAATAAATAGTAATACATGACATGATCCCATATTCTTTGATGTTTATATTGTATCGTTTTTACTAAAAGATAGCCTGATATGACCCTCTGCTCGTGTCTTTGATCAAAAATAGTTTGTGTGAATACTTGTATATTTCTATGAGAAAAGATCAAAAAGATTTTAAGTTTATGCATAGTTCAATTTTATTCAGAAAAGCCAAAAATATTTGTGTTTAACCTTCCTGAATTGTATTTGAATCCTCCTGATTGAATATTTTTATCTTGTTTGTTATTTGACTTGAAAAACTTCATAAATTTGAGTTGAAAGTTTGCGCATTTAAGGGTTTGTGCGTACTTGTAAGTGCGCATGAAGTAAGCCCTGTGTACTTAACAAGTACGCAAGAGTTAAGTCTTGCGCACTTGTAAGTACGCAAGAGTTAAGTCTTGCGCACTTGTAAGTATGCAAGAGTTAAAGCGTGCACACTTGCTAAGTACGCACGGCCTTTTGATGTTGGGTATAAATATGGGACTTAGAAATTTTCTGAGTTTTTCATCGCATTCAAACTTATTTTTTCCCTCTACAAACTTACTCAAAAATTCGTGTGTTCCAATCCGATTTCTAGTCCCATTACAAGTTTCATCATCTCATAACATCTATTCAGTGAGAATCTAGGCTCAAACCATCCGCAAAAACTCGTGATTTTGGACCGATTCATCTTAGGTTTTTGTTCGAGATTTTTAGAAAATTTTTGGGTTGTTTGGGTAAAACCAAATAATTAAAACTTGTTAAGAATCATTAATCGATCACCTATGAGACCCTAATCGTCCAATTTCATCTTTAATTTTGACCCTGTGCTTGAAGTTGAACCGACAGTGGTTCGGTCGACCGTTTTAGGTCAAAATTGGTCATGTATAGCAGTGTCTTGGTGTTGATATTGGTCCCATAGGGTAGAATCTTTGATTCCGACCTAGTGGCGACCTAATACACACCGATTTTTTAACATCATTTGAATTTCAAATTTCTGGAATTTTTCACCAAGTGTAGTTCTTGCGCACTTAACAAGGACGCAAGAAGCAATTCATGCGTACTTGTTAAGTACGCAAGAGGAAAATCCTGCGTACTTGCTAAGTACGCAGGACCAACACTTGGCAAAAATTTCTAAGTCTGAAATTTCAGTTCAAAGAGTAACTGCTATACTGAGTCATGTTTATTCATTTCCAATGATACGTGTTGTTCTGATTATGTTTTCTACGTTTTTGCAGATCATGGCTCGGGCGTTTACTAACGAATTCAACCTGTTAGCTAACACTGAACCAGAATGGAAGGGTGCAGCACTGCAGTACAGAGACATAGTTTTGGGAGACTGCGGATCATGATTGCACGGTAACCCCCAACGTTATATGGGCTACCGTTGCTGGTCATGCTATCGCTTTCTCTGAAGATACTATTAGAAGGGTCCTTAAATTCAGAGATCTCTCGACTGACCCGACTACTTTGTGGACGGCTGTTGGAGACAAAGAATGGGATATGTCGGGGCGAGAGACTATGCTTCATATAAGAAGATGTGGGTGTTAGACCAATGGAGATACTTCACCCACGTCATGATCATGAGCATCTCATCAAGGAAAGCTGGAAAAGATGCCATGGGTCATAACCTTGCAGCAGCCATGGTCGGCCTTTCTCTCAATAAGGGCTACAACTTCTCCCGCTACATATTCATAGCCATCAATGACCAGATCAACACGGTGGAGAGGTTTAGGTTCTTATTATACCCTAGGTTTGTGCAACTTTTGATTAATGACGCGTTGCCAAACCTACCTGCTATAGGGGAGAGACTGCAAGTCAAGAGGGTGGACAAAAGAGTATTCGCACAATTCCTAAAGCCAGGCAGTGTAGATCCTACCCCTGTGCATACCGAACTCTTTGGCCACCTAATCAATGAAGCATATGTGGCCCAGGTGACTGGAGATGGTACAATCACGACTCGGAGCCTGAATTGAGTGAACACTCCGACGAACAACAGCAACAACAGGAGGAAATGGAAAGTGATGATGGATATTCTGATGATGGAGATGACGAAGGAGGAAATGATGGTGCTGAGGGATCCGATTCAGAAGAGACTGAGTCAGATTCTTCCGATTCCGATGGTGCACCATCGCAGGTACACCCAAGGAGAACGACAAAGGTAACCCTACCTGAGTCATCCTCCAAGAGAAAGCGACAGTCTTCTAGCAGCGAATACGAGCCAGACTCTGACTCTGACGCTGCTATACAAAGACAAAGACGGGAAAGCATTCACAAGAACAGGGGCGATAGGCAACAGCTCTCTATCCCCAGTGAGGTGGAGGCTCAGCAGCAAGTACAAGTTTCGGTTGCAAGTTCTGATTCAGCCTCCACCCCACCTTCACAGCAACTATATCGTAGGAGGAGGAGGCCACAAGTGCAACTTGATGTGGCCGTCACTTCAATCACAGCGGAAATTCCTGTGATAGTGACCCTCCCTACCACAACTGCTCAGGTGGCGGTGACTACTCCAATTCTCACGGAGTCAGTCACCATCACCCCTACCTTAACTCCTACAACCCTCATCACATCCTCAATCCCAACCACCACCATTGAGCCTTTAAGTCAACCCTTCAATTATGGAGATTTCACACAAGGGTTTGACTTCGATACCATCTTCTCCTCCCCTATTCACAATGTCGAGGCGTCATCATCCAGACATCCTAATCCGAATGATGCAAGGATAGATGTTCTGGAAACCCAAGTTGCTGGATTATTGGAGACTATTCGGAAATCAAAGGAGGAGTCTGACGCTCAACAAGCACAGATCAATTCTTTGGTAGACGAAGTTAGAATCCTTCGTAGCCAGAGAACAGGGACTGATGAAAGACTGAAGAACGTCATGGCCCAGAACGAGCTCTTAATCAAGACAAATGAAATGATTCTGGGTCACAGGACGTCCTTGGAGCTGAGGTTTGATACTCAAAGGAAAGAGCATGAGCCGATGGTCAAAATGATTGTTGATCTGACCAAGAAGCTTGATGCTCAGGGGAGAAAGAGAAGGAGAAAGAGAAAGAAAAGAGGACTACTGGTGATGAGGCTTGTCATCCTGTCGACTTGACTAAGGATGACGACAAAGACAAGGATCCTGAAGCCGGTCCTAGTGGAGGTGAGTACCAAGCTTTAGCAATCGTGCCCATCTCTGCTATTCCAATGGCTCAGGGGGAGTCTACTCATCAAGAGGTTGGTGATACCTCTGGTGGTGGTGGTGACAAAGGAAAGTCAGTGGCTGAAGTGCTTAAGGACTTATCTGATGATGAGATCCTATACCTAGAGCCTGACTATTCCAATGAAGCACAGATCGATGCTCTCTTTAATCTGGAAGAAGGTGAGATCGACTCTGGTGACGACTGGGATGATGATGATGATGAAGGCTTTGTAATTGAAATTGCCAAGGGTGACGGGGAAGGAGAGTACGAGTTAGAAGATGGAGAGATCTTTGAATTTCCATCCTTCGAAGCTCCGCTCGACACAGGTTCAGTCGAGCATGCTAGTAATGTGGAAACCTCGACTGAAGCCTCCTTAGTTGACCCTGCACCTGTGGACCCAGAGGCACCGAAAGAAACATATATGCCTTCTACTTCATCAAAGGGTCCAGCTCCTGTGTGGCAAAAGACGTCTATAATAGACAAACAAGGAGCAACAGGGATGATATTGGCTGTAAGGTTCGAGGAGGATAAGCAGTTGTTCGCAATCAAAAGATCTGGCAGGGTTCAATACTTGAAACCCACCAGTGAAGCGTTCAGCTCCTTACCCAAATACGACCTTGTGAACCAAGCAAACCGAGAGCTGCTGGGTCATTCTAATCATGCAGTGGCGATGGGTTTGTGGGTGGTTCTGCAACGAGAAGCAAGATCTGGGAAATTCGAGATGTTCAAGCCTCAAGTGCCCAAGAGAGTCAATGATAAGCACGCTAGACATCCTGTGACTAAGAAACACTTAAAGAAATTGGTATACAAGCCAGTGCGATGTGAAACTAAGATTCCCCTGAGCAAGTTATCTCAGGATATTCTTGGTGACATGTGGTACTGGTACGTAGATCCAAAGACGGGAGAGGCTGTGATCATGGGAAAGGTATGTTCAGACAGTGGAAACATAGTGCCAAAGGAACTGATCAGAATATTTGATGAAGTCTGCTTCATCAACTTTTCTGTGAAAGATCTAGAGGCACTAGCAGACAGATACTGCGTGTACACTAATGAATGGACAAAGCTCCTTGCTTCTAAATATGACAAGGTGATTAAGTTCTGCTTTGAATACAAGAAGAAGATGGAAGCTAAAGATCAAGTGCTGTGAAGACTGAAGATGCGAAGACTGAAGACTGAAGATTATCCAGAGCTGTTGTCAAGGGGGAGTTTGTTGAAGCACTTTCCTATGATAAACACTCTGGATAGATAGAGTCTTAGTTTGTATTTCCTGCTTGTAATTGTCTTTGTATGTAAGAGTCTTTATGTATTAGTTTATTGAGTTGTATTTACTTTTACATATTGAATGTTGCAAAATTCTCTAAGTGTTTTGCGCACTTGTAAGTGCGCAGGAGAAAGCTCCTGCGTACTTAGCAAGTACGCAAGAATACCTTTGCGTACTTGCTAAGTACGCAAGAGCATTTTACCCTGCGCACTTAGCAAGTGCGCAGGCATCAGGTCTTGTATAAATAGGATAAGTTGACAGAAGTTAAGTACGCAGACATAGGCAGTCACAGTAACAAATACGCAGATTGTAATCTCAGTACTTCTCTCTGTAACCTTCAAGTGTTTATAATACAAAGAACGTTTAAAGTGTTTTCTCTTGTCGGTTTACTTTGTTTAGTCAGACTCTCCGCCTAGTCACGGGTATTCCGCACCCGGTCCGACTAGTAGACCCACTTGCATGTGACGATCCGCCACACCCGAGGGACCTACATATAGGCATGTCGTATGCTAATTGTGGTCTTGCCTAAATCTTGGCGTATCAGAGGGATGACGATAGATCTGTTTTCTCGATGTTATCGGTTGACTTATAGAGTGGATTCTCCTTCAAGGAAATCAAACTTGGGAAACTAGTGGGGTGTGAGGAGGAATTAGTGGTGGCTTCAAGAAATCCAAATATTCTAGACGAGCTAGAAATCCCTTTGGGAAGGCAATACTTGTTGTTGGCATATGTGTGGAAGTTACATAGGTGGAATGATGGGACACACTACACCATAGTGTTCTAGTCCTAATCATATGTGATACAGTGGTTACAAGTTGGGACACATTCGAAGTGAACGTCCCGAGTTTAAACCACGCAAATGAAAGGGGGAGAAAATAGAAATTTTAAGGCTGTCGAGCCAAACATTTCTAAACTACCAAAGACGGGGCTGAAGTCTTTTGACATAATTGTTGGATTATATTTTATGAGAATCGGTGGATTCGGAGGTGATCAACATTGCGGTTTTCATAATGTTGACAAATGTATAAGTTAATAATCGAAGGATGTGGGTGAAACAATCACATGGAATGGAGTCCTAAGATTGTAGTGGAAATTGTGGTGTTAATTAGTAACCGTATCGATGTCGTGTATGACTAATGGGTGATGTGTCGACTTGTTCTCACCTATAGACAGTGAAACACGTGGCGCATGAATTGGTGTATGCCTGGATTATGCCATTGGCACCAACCGGGGAAATGGAATACTTGATGTTCCAGTTGCAAGGAAGTTCATGAGGGTTCTATACCTGAATGTCTATTCTTGGGGTGTAACCGTTCTCTTGATAAAAAGAAGAATGGAAGAATGTATACGTACATTTGTCGGGTTTGAACAGGTGTCTAAGTCCTAGTTCCAACAAATGAATGTAGAGGAAGGTGATATCCCATGGATGGTATCATTTCCGTTGTTAATACTATGGGATTGCGGATGTAACTTTCTAGCTTATTAGAAGTTACGCGGTTTATGTGGATCATGTGAAAGGTGTGTATACCTATGTATGCTAATAAGGTGGTCGTTTATTCGATGATAGTCGTTTCTATCTTTGAAGAAAAGTCGTTCAAGCTCATTATCTTCGTGAGTTTCTTGAAATTACCTGAAGGGAGAGGCCTTTCTTCGGAATGATTTGGTGTGCCATTTTGGAAAAGGGTGGAAATCCATTTTTGGATAAGGCGGTGAATTCAAAAAAATTATTTGTTGACTCGGCACTGATGGATGTAATCAAGGGGTATATGGTGTTGGAGTCCTAGAACTTCATAGTGGTGTTTGAAGTCTTAAAATTTCACAACCGGTGATTGAAAATGAAGTCTTTGAACTTCAAAGGGGAGAATTTGGAGAGGGAATTAATGGCTGTATACGCGGGCGAGAGTTAGAAGTTTGAATTGAAGTCCTCGAACTTCATCGGTGTTCTTGAAGTCCTCGAACTTCATCGGTGTTCTTGAAGTCCTGTAACTTCATGGGTGATGACTGAGACTTAAAAGTCTTGTGGGTTATTGTATGGTTGTTTTAGAGTTTAACTTTTGGTGGCTGCGGATGAAAAGAGGCACAATCTAGTGTGTGGTTATAAGTGTCTCACTTGCCTACTGGTTAAGGTCGAATACCAAAAGGGAACCTACTCTTCCTTGAGATCGGAGAACTTTGGTTCAAGAAGTGTGTGATACGACATGGTACATCTGTACCTGTTGAGTCGGATTGAGGTGTTAGTTTCTTCTTCAATTTGGAATAAACCAGGTGACTATTTACCATTAGTTGAAAGATGGTGTCCTATTATCTACCATTTGAGTATTCATATTCGATTGAATTAATTACTAAATCATGAACGGTGTCGAATACCGTTTAGTTGGGTGGTATTGGTTGTCGCGAAACTAAGAATCATGTTGTGATTCAAGACTTAGCGTGTAAGATCTTGTTTATTGAGTGTGATTGAGAAAACCACTCAAGGTGGATAGAAAACCCTAAGTGGATTTAGGGAGGAGGTGTATTGAAATTCAAATGGGAACTTTGGCGATATAAAAGTTTCCCTTATAAGGGGGTGTAACGGGTTCGAAAACGTTGGAGGCTAAGTCCCCGTTTAGTGGGACCGTTCATACTTCACTTTAGTTTGTAAAGTGGTATGTCATTATGAGTTACTCGGGGGTTGTGTAGTCTCCATGGTACATACCTCGTGGTTCATCCACGGGAATGTATGGCAAGAGAAATGGACGTTGCTTCTCTTAGCGGTGTTGAGGTGGATGACATATGTTTCTTCTAAAGGAACCAGTGGCTACCTTAAGTAGCTAGGTGAAATGTTTGTGGTATAAGCGGATTAACCAAGTGTTGGTTCAACAAAATCATTTGATAAAGGGGCGGAAACTACTCGGGAACCAGAAGATGAGATACTCAAGTATTACCCTAATCTATTTATCTAATGGCGGGTTTCGAGGACGAAACCCAAAATTAGGGGGAGTGATTTGTAACGAACCAACTTTCGGGTTTGCCCTATAATATATTAATTATATTGTTGGGTGTGTTTTTAAATAAAACAAGGTTGAGGGTTTGTTTTTATGATGGAAATACCTAGTTTTGGGTACAAGGAGTCATTTTGATATTTGGAGGGGTTGTTTAGTATTTAACACAAACTTAATTTGTGTTAAATGTCTTGATCAGGCAAAAACACACACTTCTGTGTGTGTGTGTCACGAAATTGAGAAGAGGAGAAAGGGGAGAATGAGCCAATAAGCTTAAAATCTGGAAGATTGAGGTGAAAGATCATGGATTTGATGATGATTGAAGCTCAAGCAACCATCAAGTAAGTTCATCTTCTTCACCTATACCTCCATCAATGGAGTTTTGTGGGTTTTGGTTAGAAAACCCAATTGGTGTGGTGATTCGGGTTTAATGTCATTTATAAACCTTAATCTAGTATCACTAATGTTGGAGAATCATGTTTTACATGATTTAACACCTAATTTGATGTTTGAAAAATTAGGGTTCTTGAGGTGAAATGGGGGGTTTTTTAAATTAAGGTTGTTTAGATGTTGATTAAGGGTTGGTAAGTGTTTATGGTGTGATTAAACATCTAACCAAGTAATAACCCTCAATCAATTTGGTGAATTAAGAATTTGAGGTTTTGGGTGAAAACCCAAATGGGTCAAATGGGTGAATGTTGTGTAGTAAGGTTATAACTTGTTTAATGTGTAATTAATCAAGTCTAGAATGGGTGTAATCCATAAGGTCTAGGGTGGATGTTAGACCTTAATCGAAAATGGTGAATTGGTGGATTGAAAGTTTGACTATTATGGGTCAAACGGGTCATTTGGGTTATAAGGTGATAATTGGAGTTTGGGGTTTGATTAAGGTAATGTTAGTCAAACTAAATTAGGGTCTTGATATTTATATCATAAAGGTGTGTTGGGTTTCAATTGGTGATCAACGGATTACTAATTGTAAATTGGTTGTATAGGTAATCAAGTAGTAAGGAAGCTAGCTTGGATGATCAAGAGGGATCATCTTTAGCAAAAGGTAAGTGCTTTGCACTTACTTAGTAATGACAGGTGGTGGTAATTGCACATATTTAATTTACATGATTGGTTATTCAAATAACTTATTGTGTTTAATTGTATGTTGGAACTTAAGGAGATTGCATATGGTGAAAATATGCAAGGGTGGGTGCATGGTGTTTGAGGTCTAAGAACCTTGCCTTGTTGGTTGATGAATTAAATTAATAAACTTATATGGTGTATTGGTGTAAAGTTGACTTATGTGGTAAAAGTCAAACTTGTACGCATAATGTAGTTTGAAATTAGTGTAGTTGACTATGTGGTATATAGTCAAACTAAAACGTAGAATATTAAAAATTGGTGTAGTTAACTATGTGGTATATAGTCAAACTAAAATGTAGAATATTAAAAATTGGTATAGTTAACTATGTGGTATGCATTTAAACTAAAAAGTAGAATGTGGTAATTTGGTGTAATTCACTTATGTGGTGTATAGTCAAACTAGATGTGGTAAATTGGTGTAATTGACTTATCTGGTGTAAAATCAAACTAAATGTGGTAATTGGTGGTAATTGACTTATGTGGTATATAAGTCAAACCATTGTGGAATAATGGTGAATTTGGTGTAAATTGACTTATGTGGTATATAAGTCAAACCATTGTGGAATAACGGTGAAATTGGTGTAAATTGACTTATGTGGTATATAAGTCAAACCATTGTGGAATATGGGTGAAATGTTGTAAATTGACTTAACGTGGTATAAGTCAAACCATTGTGGAATAGTGTTGAAATTGGTGTAAACTGACTTATGTGGTATATAAGTCAAACCATTATGGAATAATGGTGAAATGTTGTAAATTGACTTAATGTGGTATAAGTCAAACCATTATAGAATATTGGTGAATTAGTATAATAATAAGACTTGTATGATGTCAATACTTGTCTACATGTCGGTCTTGGAGTCAATTACTCAATGACATAAATTAACGAGTGTGGTAAACTCGGTGGTAAGTTTGTAGTCAAAGACTCCAAATAATAATGAATTAGTCGGATTAGATAAGGGGTAAAAATGAGTTGTGGTTCTCGTATAAGGAGTTTAAAACATTCACAAAATGTTGTTGGTTGCTTAAAACGACCGTGGGTCAAGTCGGGAGGGTCGAAAAGGTCAAAAAATTAAAAAACTGGGTGTGTAGGTCTGAGACCAGCGTTCTAAACGTCGGTGGGCTTCTGGTGAACGCTGGCTCAAACGCCAGCTGCTGAATTTGGGGATTTACTAAGAATTGCGGAGTTAAGCACTTGGGGTTATTGTGCCATGTTATATCATTACTAATGGTGTTTTAAATGGTGTTCTTGTAGGTAAAGCTTCGGTTTGAGCCCCGGGTCATGCTTCGTGTCGGATGGATTCTCATTAGTTTTGGTGGACGTTAACGGTTGAAGTTAGAACTCCGGTTGGGAGTCTTTAAACTTATATTAAGTTGTTTCTTTGATGCTAAAACTTGTTGTTATCTTTAATTTGTCGGATAGTTGTTTTGAAACAAAATCACGTCGTTGTCGTTTTGTTGTTTTTAAAATGAGTTGTTTGTCAAGGGTGTTTTATGGGACCTATTTTTCGCATGATTTTGAAAGTTAAAATCGGGTGTAAAATTTTGGCTGTTACATATATAATAAAATAAAAAACTAATCGTAATGTTGAAAACACCATGACCAAAAAAGCTAAAACGCCATGTTCAAAATGATCCAGGTGTAAAACACCATGACTTGAAAAACATCGTAACCAGAAAAACTTTATGTTGAAAAACACTTAGTTAAAAACACCATAGTTCTAAAACACCATAAATCTAAAACACCATGTTAAAAAAACCCACTTTCATGTTATTTAAATAAAAATGATTTAAAATTATATATATATATAATAAAAAAACTAATCGTAATGTTGAAAACAGCATGATCAAAAAAGCTAAAACGCCATGTTCAAAATGGCCTCAGGTGTAAAACACCATAATCAGAAAAACACCATATTAAAAAACACTCAGTTGAAAACACCATAGATCTAAAACACATGTAGAAAAAAAACCCACTTTAATGTCATTTAAACAAAAACGATTTAAAAGAATATATATATATATATATATATATATATATATATATATATATCAATACGATACTCGTTATAAAGATAAAAAACGCTCGATTTTATGGTGAAATTTAAAAAAAAATAATGACGTATAAAAAAGTTATGGACGTTTAAAAAAATGGTGTAAATGACATGTGACTTGCATGTACACTTTTTGGCTTAGCTCTTCCCACTATACCCTTTCTGTTGGATTTCAGCTTGCTATTATTTACAAAAATGTCATCGCATGAATCTCAGCCACAAATCACAAAGATCTTGTAGCTGAGATTCCTTCATACACTTTTTAGAGTTTCTATTCTTTTTAGCGGAACCTCTGCCTTTATATATATTTTAATTTATTAAATCAATTAAAAACCTTTAAACTTATCTTAACCGATTAAAAACCATTTTCTTTATTTCTAAATCCTATCCTAATCATTTACATCCATTAACTAACTAATTTTGAACTCAAAATCTCATCCCTATCCTTTAAATTTTACAATCATGGACCTATCCAATATCAAAAGCCTTATTTAATCAAAATTGTTCAAACTTTTATTTGAAAACTTGATTTTGATCTTTCTTGTTCCTTTAAATTTCTAAAATCATGTTTTTACTAAAACTCCTTATTTAAATATTTCTAATATTCAACTTATTTCATTTCTATCCATACTAATCTCATAATTACACTTTGACCCTTATACTTTTCAAACTTACCAAACAAACCCTAAGCTTGGTTTAGTATACCGATAAAGTAACCATCCAACCGTTATGCAGTTATCTGACAAGCAAAAAGTTATGTCTATGGAAAGAGTGGTGTATAAATCCCTCCTGGACCCATCATTCTTTCCTAGGAACGTTTCTGTTAGAGGTACTACTCTAGGGACGATAACCACTCTAGTATACGACAATCACCTTCCTCTATTTACAATATCAACCCCTCGACTATTCTAAACTTGTTTCTAATTAACTTAACAAACTTACTTAAGGAATCATTAAGGCATTCAAATCCAAGTCATATAAAGTACAAGTTCAACCCTCAAACTTGCAAGGTGAGTTCATAGCCCCTCTTTTACTTTCTATCTTTGGGGGGTGGGGGGATATGCTCTCGTATTCAAACTCTATATCAATACTATTACTATACTACAATGTTTTCATACTATTTCAAAAACAACTTTCTACATTTGTAAATTTAAGTAAGTTCATATCTGTGACATTTCAGATTTTTCATTCGCGCATTTATAATATAATTATCGCGTAATCATTCTCAAATTAAATAAAATACGAGTGTTTTATTTAGTTTTATACAAATTGGTACTTTCATTTTACGGATTTAAATTAATTAAAATTTTAAAAGTTTTAAAACTTATATATAATTTTTATATATAAAAATCTAAATTTAAAAGTTCCATATTTAATAAAATAACCTATTTAAATTAAGATAACTAACTTTTATAAAAATTATTTATAATAATAATAATAAGATATGTTTATAAAATATATTTAAAAATTTAAAAGAAATTAAATTAATTATTTTTATAAAAGATAAGGGGTTGTTTTGAAACTTTTCAAACTAAAAGGTTTTAAGCTAAAATCAGTTGAGGGACTATTTCTGTACAAATAAAACTACAAGGACTCATCCGTAATTATCTCAGGGGCCGAATTAAATCAAAACCAAACTACAAGGACCAAAACTACCAAACCCCAATTCGCATTTCCGGTCGTCCCCTACATTGTCCGGCGGTCCGAGATAGTTTCCGGCGAACACCCCGACAGGGCTGTCCCCTGCACCTCGACAGCCGCTACAGGCATCCCTGAACTCGTCTTCCCCATGCGAACAAAAGGCCCCGACCAATTGGTCTCCCCAACATACGAATCGCCTGATCTTGTTGGTGGCCGAGAACCCACGCCTCGAATTCGAGCCCGACAGTCAACCTCCACGCGTATTTAATAGCTCGTTAGCTTCGTCTCGTCCAGACAAGTGTCAGGACGTGCCAAAATTGCACGCTTTGTCATAAGAAACGAACTCGGCTATAAATAGCCATAGTCGGACCTGCTCGAGCTCGCGACCCCTCTTCCACCCAATCTCACTCCAAATTGAAGGCACCATTACAATCGCCATCTCTGTGTGAAGCTGTGACCAAGGTTGTAGAGGCTAATCCCACCCAGAAGCTCGATTCTCATTCTGGACATTCTCGGATTTAAGACTCTGCCGTCCAGCCCCTTTGCGACCACGTAAGAATCCTCGACTTCGTTTCTTTACCTTCTGTTATCACAAGACAAGCTGAACCAATCGAAGTCACGACTCCAAACCATCGATTACCGGACAAACTATGGTTCTGAAAAATTACTGTTTTATTTTTGTAAAGTCTGGGCCATCGAAACTACTTAGTTTCGATTGAGTAAATGGTCAATCGAAACTAGTAGTTTCGATAGATGGTAGTTTCGACAGCCTGTGTATCACTTATAAATGATCAATCGAAACTAGTAGTTTCGATAGATGGTAGTTTCGACAACCTGTGTATCACTTATAAATGATCAATCGAAACTAGTAGTTTCAATAGATGGTAGTTTCGACAGCCTGTGTATCACTTATAAATGGTCAATCGAAACTAGTAGTTTCGATTGAACAAAGTTTCGATACCTGTCACAACTATAAAACAGTTTCGATCAAATCAGTAATTTCAAGTAAATATGGACCAACTTTTATGCAAATAACACTGAGAAATGCTATTATAAACCTATACACAATTAAATACTAATACGCACATGTAAACATACAATAATACCCATTTATCTACATAGGGTTTCAACGTGCTTAGACTTCAACATCTTTATCACCTACACGCGTGGAAAAATACCCGCTTGCAAGGTGAGTTACATAGCCCCTATTTTACATTTTTATACGTTTTGGGGTGAAACATTATACATGCTACTCACATTGTTTGTACGTGTTATACATGAGACTATATGCTTATTCTTGGATGTACATACATTTAAACACAAGACAACCAACTGTAATATTGATAGATCTATTGTGCCTGACCAGCCCACCCGGTTAGGGTGTTTATTACTGCATACTCGGATATAACTGCGTGTTATATTCAAACATATTGGATATAGTGGGTAACTATATTCAAACATACCGGACTTAGCTGTTGTGTTCTGTTCAAGCGCGTCAAACTCAGTTTGAATTGTGATTAAATAAATGATACATCATATATACTATGTTTAACAAGATAAACAATGAGTTGCAAAACGATTTACAACTACTATTTACCGGAATTACTAAACCTATGTACTCACCAACTTTTTAGTTGACACTTGATTTAAATAATGTTTCAGGTTTGGATATGTGACTACTTGCCGAAGATTTCTCCACTTAAGAACTATGGACCTAGTTAAATAAATCAATGTTTTGAACTAGACTAGGTTATTTGGAATGTATCGTATTTGGATCTTGTTGTTTTTAAATTTAATTAATGAATTATGCAACCTTTTAGCTATCATGTGCTTTTGAACAATCATTTCATTGTCCGCCCCCGATGATTCCGCCATCGGTCGGGGTGTGACAGATTGGTATCAGAGCCATGCTTATAGGGAATTAGGTTATTAGACACGATGACCTAGACTATAACCCTAGGACTCCCTTTTATGTGTTATGTGCTAAATGATTAATTGCTACGTGAATTATTTGTAGTTAGGTATTATTTGAATTTTCCCAAGTTTGGTACATGAGACTTATACATACAAGTCTTAAATACATGATACATACTTTACATACACATTTGACAAACAAACGTATGCGAACAAATACACTACCCATCCTTATCCATACTCTTTCCTAATCCATATTAATTGCGACATTCCTACACATTTTATACACATAAACTCCCAATTCTATTAAAATCTTCAAAATCTCGTCAACGACTTAATTTATTGAAACCAGTAAAGGACACGTGCAATCTAGAAGGGTGACACATGTACATTGGGTTTTCTATCTAGGAAAGCATTAAATCCAAATAAACGGACCCGTATGCTTTCCTGGGAATTCCTGAAGTGAGTGTTTACCTATAGGCTAAAACATGTCTCTTTGAAAGTTTTGAGGAATTATTTAACGTTGATAAGTCAATGTATTCGCAAGGATACAATCCAAACTTAAACTCAAAATTTAGGGACGTTATAGCAAGATAGGAAGAACTAGACAAACATGCAAAGCAAATCATTATTACGGGTGCACACGTAATGACGATTTGTAATGCACGCAAGTCCCGGCAATTCCTATTATGCAAATAATGATCTATAACATCATGTCCTACCCGGAATAGATGACTTAGTTTCCCCCATCAACTTAGAATAAATACACATGCACTGGCACGCATCATGATGAATCCCGTTTTTCTGCTTACATTATTTCCCGCTATAACTCATATATATCCATCTTATCTAAAAGATCATTGTCTTTTCTTATGGTGTTAGAATGCCTCCTCGACGTGCAAACTCTAGCACTTCCAACCCGGATCTTGCTACTCTTCTTGCCCAGCTGGTAGGGCAAATGACCCAAGCAAATAACAGTGACGGGTCTCACAACATCCAAGGGAACGGTGGTACCAACCCACCTCACTGCACGTTTAAGCACTTTAACTCGTGCAATCCTACAAAATTCTTCGGGACTGAAGGTGCTACCAGCCTACTTCAATGGTTTGAAAGCATGGAAAGCACATTCCTAAACAGCGACTGTCCCGATAATCTTCGGGTTCGCTATGCCACAAGTGTACTTCAAAAGAGAGCCCTCACCTGGTGGAACGGTGAGAAACGCACTCGTGGTGTTGAGGTTGCTACATCTTTATCTTGGGATGATCTGAAGAAAGCCATGACTGATGAATTCTATCCTCGGAATGAAATGAGGAAGCTTGAGACTGAGTTTTGGGATCTTGCCCAAGACAGCGGGGATAATCTGGCTTACACCACCCGGTTTCAAGAGCTAAGTCTGTTGGTGCCTCATATGGTCACTCCCCTTGCACGGGGAATTGAAAAATACATAGGCGGGCTGCCTATGCAAATTCAAGATGCTGTGTTAGGAAGCAATCCTCCTACACTTGAAGCTGCAATCCGTCTATCCACTACACTATCCGACAACCATGTCAAGGCCGGAACCTTATCAAGAAAGGGTTCCAAGAAGGTTGTTTCTACTCTTGCGGCCATCAAGGATGTAAAACGTGAGTCTTCTAACCGCAACAAGAAACGAAAGGGTCGAAACTTCGCAGCCGTAACTCCCGCTGTGACTGCTATTCAAGCGGCCCCTTTGGGTCAAAACCCGAAAACTTATCAGGGCCCGAATCCCCAATGCCAGACCTGCAAGTACCATCATCCTGCCAACCTACCATGCCGATTGTATTCAAGCTACAGACAATATGGACACGTGGTCACTACTTGCCGTACTCGTCCTCCCGTCCATCAAGCTGCTCCAGGCAACCGCCCAATCTATCCGGCACCTCTCAATGGTCGGGCATGTTACGAATGTGGAGACCCAAACCATTTCCGTGACCGATGCCCAAAACTTCATCATCAAGGTGGTCCTCAAGGAAGAGCGTTTAATGTAAATGCTAATGAGGCTCAAGCAAACAACGACGTGATAAATGGTACGTTTCTCGTAAACAATCATTATGCATCCATTTTATTTGATACCGGTGCCGATAGGAGTTTTGTGTCTCTTGCCTTTAAATCTCGACTTACTAAACAAAGAACGAAACTTGACAATTCTTATTCCGTGGAGATAGCAAACGGAAAATCTATTACCATAAATTCTGTTATCCGCGACTGCAATCTCGAGCTTAATAGTCATGAATTCTCCGTTGATCTCCTTGCAATGCAATTGGGAAGCTTCGATATTATAATTGGCATGGACTGGTTATCCAAGCACCATGCCGAGGTTATTTGCTACGAAAAGTGCATTCGTATACCTCTCCCTTCGGGTTACACGTTAGTTATTTTCAGTGAAAAACCGTGTCGTGGTCTTCAACTCATGTCTTGCACATTAGCACAAAAGTACTTGTGGAAAAAGTACGTTGCTTTTTTGGCCCACGTAGTTGACACGAAAGACAAGGGTAAAAATTGCAAGATATTCCGATCATTCGAGACTTTCCCGAGGTATTCCCCGAGGATTTACCCGGTCTTCCTCCTCCTAGACAAGTGGAGTTTCGTATTGACCTTGTGCCTGGAGCAACTCCCGTGGCAAAAGCTCCCTATCGTCTCGCACCTTCCGAAATGCAAGAACTCGCAAGTCAATTACAAGAACTCTCATCCAAAGGAGTCATCCGACCAAGCCATTCACCTGGGGTGCTCCCGTGCTATTCGTAAAGAAAAAGGATGGTTCGTTTCGAATGTGCATCGATTATCGTGAACTCAACAAGCTTACAATTAAGAACTGTTATCCTTTACCCCGTATCGACGATATTTTCGATCAGCTTCAAGGTTCAACATGCTTCTCCAAGATTGACCTTCGTTCCGGGTACCATCAACTTCGTATTCTCGATGAAGACATTCCGAAGACTACCTTTCAGACTAGATATGGTCATTACGAGTTCATGGTCATGCCCTTCGGTTTGACTAATGCACCTGCAGTCTTCATGGACCTCATGAACCGTGTATGCAAACCTTATTTGGACAAGTTCGTGATCGTTTTCATTGACGACATTCTCATCTATTCTAAAACGAAAGCGGAGCATGAACAACATCTTCGTTTGATTTTGGAACTCTTGAAGAAAGAACAACTATACGCCAAGTTCTCCAAGTGTGAATTCTGGCTAAAGGAAGTTCAATTTTTGGGACACATAGTCAACGATAAGGGAATTCATGTGGACCCGGCAAAGATCGAGGCGATAAAGAATTGGAGTACTCCCAAGAATCCTACCGAGATTCGTTCATTCCTTGGACTAGCGGGTTACTATCGTCGCTTCATCTCAAACTTCTCCAAGATTGTGGTTCCGCTCACTGCCTTGACTCACAAAGGTAAACCTTACGAGTGGGGACCCAAACAAGAAGAAGCTTTTCAAACTCTCAAGCTCAAGCTCTGCAATGCTCCTATTCTAACTCTTCCTAGTGGTAATGACGACTTTGTCGTTTATTGTGATGCATCCAACCAAGGTCTTGGTTGTGTTCTAATGCAACATGGCCAAGTAATTGCATACGCATCACGTCAGCTCAAAATCCACGAGAAGAACTACACGACCCATGATCTCGAGCTTGGTGCTGTCGTTTTCACCTTGAAAATTTGGAGACATTATCTTTATGGCACTAAATGCGTGGTTTTCACCGACCACAAAAGTCTTCAACATATTTTCAATCAAAAAGAGCTTAATATGAGGCAACGACGATGGGTTGAACTTCTTAACGATTACGACTGCGAGATTCGCTACCACCCCGGCAAAGCAAATGTTGTAGCCGACGCCTTGAGTCGTAAAGAACGTATCATGCTTCATAGTGTTTGTATTCATAACGATATCCAAGCCCGTATTCTTCAAGCACAACACACCTCGGTTACCGAGGGAAACATGTACCAAGAAATGGCATGTGGTGTAGAACTCTTGCTAGAAACCAAAGCCAACGGCCTATTGTATTACTTGGATCGTATCTGGGTTCCCTATCGCGACGACCTTCGTATATTTTTGATGAACGTGTCCCACAAAACTCGATATTCGGTACATCCCGGAGCTGATAAGATGTACATGGGTCTTCGTCAACATTATTGGTGGCCCGGCATGAAAAAGGATATTGCCCTCTTTGTGGCAAAATGCTTAACTTGTTCTAAAGTGAAGGCCGAACACCAAAAGCCTTCCGGACTCCTCGAACAACCAGAAATTCCCATGTGGAAATGCGAGAACCTTGCTATGGACTTCATCACCAAACTTCCACGCACTACTAGTGGGCACGATAGTATCTGGGTTATTATCGATCGACTTACAAAGTCTGCTCACTTCTTGCCTATTCGTGAGGACTATCGAGTCGAGAAATTGGCTCGGATCTACATTGATGAGATCGTGAGTCGTCACGGAATCCCCTTGAACATCATCTCCGATCGTGATTCGCGTTTTACTTCCCGATTTTGGCAATCATTACAATCTGCGCTTGGTACTCGTTTGGATCTAAGTACGGCTTACCACCTCAAACTGATGGACAAACCGAGCGAACAATCCAAACTCTCGAGGATATGCTTAGAGCTTGTGTCATTGACTTTGGTGGCAATTGGAATTCTCACCTACCACTGATCGAATTTTCCTACAACAACAGCTACCACACAAGTATTAACATGGCACCGTTTGAAGCTCTTTATGGACGAAAATGTCGTTCACCGATTTGTTGGAACGAAATTGGTGAAGCACAAATCACCGGTCCCGAGCTTATCCAAGAGACCACCGATAAAATCTTTCTTATTCGTGACAACATTCGAGTAGCAAGGAGTCGGCAAAAGAGCTATGCCGATAAAAGACGAAAACCCTTGGAATTTCAAGTTGGGGATATGGTTCTCCTAAAGGTATCACCTTGGAAGGGCGTAGTCCGATTTGGAAAGAAAGGAAAACTTGCACCTCGATATGTGGGTCCATTCAAGATACTCGAAAGGGTAGGAAAAGTGGCCTACAAAGTCGATCTTCCTTCAGAACTCATCAACGTTCATCCGACTTTTCATGTATCTAATTTGAAAAAGTGTCTAGCCGACGAGAATCTCCACATCCCTCTTGATGAAGTGCGCATTGACGAGAAAATGCACTTTGTTGAGAAACCCGTGGAAATCATGGACCGAGAAGTCAAGAAACTCAAGCGTAGCCGCATCCCCATTGTCAAGGTCCGTTGGGAGTCTAAACGTGGACCCGAGTTCACTTGGGAACGTGAAGACCAAATGAAGACCAAGTCTCCGCATCTTTTTCATAGCCTCCACTAGTTGAATTTCGAGGCGAAATTCCTTTAACATGGGGAGACTGTGACATTTCGGATTTTTCATTCGCGCACTTATAATATAATTATCGTGTAATCATTCTCAAATTAAATAAAATACGAGTGTTTTATTTAGTTTTATACGAATGGGTACTTTCATTTTACGGATTTAAATTAATTAAAATTTTATAAGTTTTAAAACTTATATACAATTTTTATATATAAAAATCTAAATTTAAAAGTTTCATATTTAATAAAATAACCTATTTAAAATAAGATAACTAACTTTTATAAAAATTATTTATAACAATAATAAAAATAATATAAGTTTATAAAATATATTTAAAAATTTAAAAGAAATTAAATTAATTATTTTTATAAAAGATAAGGGGTTGTTTTGAAACTTTTCAAACTAAAAGGTTTTAAGCTAAAATCAGTTGAGGGACTATTTCTGTACAAATAAAACTACAAGGACTCATCCGTAATTATCTCAGGGGCCGAATTAAATCAAAACCAAACTACAAGGACCAAAACTGCCAAACCCCAATTCGCATTTCCGGTCGTCCCCTACATTGTCCGGCGGTCCGAGATAGTTTCCGGCGAACACCCCGACAAGGCTGTCCCCTGCACCTCGACAGCCGCTACAGGCATCCCTGAACTCGTCTTCCCCATGCGAACAAAAGGCCCCGACCAATTGGTCTCCCCAACATACGAATCGCCTGATCTTGTTGGTGGCCGAGAACCCACGCCTCGAATTCGAGCCCGACAGTCAACCTCCACGCGTATTTAATAGCTCGTTAACTTCGTCTCGTCCAGACAAGTGTCAGGACGTGCCCAAATTGCACGCTTTGTCATAAGAAACGAACTCGGCTATAAATAGCCATAGTCGGACCTGCTCGAGCTCGCGACCCCTCTTCCACCCAATCTCACTCCAAATTGAAGGCACCATTACAATCGCCATCTCTGTGTGAAGCTGTGACCTAGGTTGTAGAGGCTAATCCCACCCAGAAGCTCGATTCTCATTCTGGACATTCTCGGATTTAAGACTCTGCCGTCCAGCCCCTTTGCGACCACGTAAGAATCCTCGACTTCGTTTCTTTACCTTCTGTTATCACAAGACAAGCTGAACCAATCGAAGTCACGACTCCAAACCATCGATTACCGGACAAACTATGGTTCTGAAAAATTACTGTTTTATTTTTGTAAAGTCTGGGCCATCGAAACTACTTAGTTTCGATTGAGTAAATGGTCAATCGAAACTAGTAGTTTCGATAGATGGTAGTTTCGACAGCCTGTGTATCACTTATAAATGATCAATCGAAACTAGTAGTTTCGATAGATGGTAGTTTCGACAGCCTGTGTATCACTTATAAATGATCAATCGAAACTAGTAGTTTCGATAGATGGTAGTTTCGACAGCCTGTGTATCACTTATAAATGGTCAATCGAAACTAGTAGTTTCGATTGAACAAAGTTTCGATACCTGTCACAACTATAAAACAGTTTCGATCAAATCAGTAATTTCAAGTAAATCTGGACCAACTTTTATGCAAATAACACTGAGAAATGCTATTATAAACCTATACACAATTAAATACTAATACGCACATGTAAACATACAATAATACTCATTTATCTACATAGGGTTTCAACGTGCTTAGACTTCAACATCTTTATCACCTACACGCGTGGAAAAATACCCGCTTGCAAGGTGAGTTACATAGCCCCTATTTTACATTTTTATACGTTTTGGGGTGAAACATTATACATGCTACTCACATTGTTTGTACGTGTTATACATGAGACTATATGCTTATTCTTGGATGTACATACATTTAAACACAAGACAACCAACTGTAATATTGATAGATCTATTGTGCCTGACCAGCCCACCCGGTTAGGGTGTTTATTACTGCATACTCGGATATAACCGCGTTTTATATTCAAACATATCGGATATAGTGGGTAACTATATTCAAACATACCGGACTTAGCTGTTGTGCTCTGTTCAAGCGCGTCAAACTCGGTTTGAATTGTGATTAAATAAATGATACATCATATATACTATGTTTAACAAGATAAACAATGAGTTGCAAAACGATTTACAACTACTATTTACCGGAATTACTAAACCTATGTACTCACCAACTTTTTAGTTGACACTTGATTTAAACAATGTTTCAGGTTTGGATATGTGACTACTTGCCGAAGATTTCTCCACTTAAGAACTATGGACCTAGTTAAATAAATCAATGTTTTGAACTAGACTAGGTTATTTGGAATGTATCGTATTTGGATCTTGTTGTTTTTAAATTTAATTAATGAATTATGCAACCTTTTAGCTATCATGTGCTTTTGAACAATCATTGCATTGTCCGCCCCGATGATTCCGCCATCGGTCGGGGTGTGACAATATCCCATATTTTACTTTCTATCTTTGGGTTGGAAAACATGCTCTCGTATTCAAACTCTATATTAATACTATTACTATACTACAAGGTTTTCATACTATTTCGATAACAACTTTATACATTTGTAAACTTAAGTGAGTTCCATAGCCCCTCTCTTTTACTTTCTATCTTTGTGGTGGAAAATATGCTCTTGTATTCAAACTCTATATCAATACTATTATATACTACAAGGTTTACATACTATTTAAATAACAACTTTCTACATTTGTAAACTTAAGTGAGTTCATAGCCCCTCTTTTACTTCCTACTTTGGGGTGGAAAACATGCTCCTATATAAAAACAAAATCGAACAAAACTATCCTTTTGCACTCAATAACATACTTTCTAATTCTAGTAACACTAAACGGGTTTATACATATTGTTATACTATGTCACTTTTCATTACAAAGCCTCTTATTTTCTAAAACCTACACAACCATTAACTTCGGGGAAGCCACGGGGGTAAGTAAATAGATCTATTGGTCTGACTAGCCCATCCAGTACTCGGGTTAGTGCATGCCAATCAATTCTAAGTGTCCTTCAATTATTGATTCTGGTCAACTTGGAAGGAGCTGGGTGTTTAGAAAGTGCATACTAGACACTTATACTTAGTCTAACACCCTGACCAGGTGTTGGGAGAGAGAGCTATCGATCACTAGGGTTGGTTGTGGACTCATGTATAAAAGTCTAATTACTGGGAATTATGAAACTTGTTTATGACTTGCACCTTGATATCTATTACTATGTATCTACTTAAACCTATGTTCTCACCAACTTTTTAGTTGACCTATTTTAGCGTGTTTTTCAGGTAATGGAAACTAAGTTGATGCTTCGATCACGCTAGGATTTCAAGGACTCATGCTTTAGTGTACTTAGCTAATTATTAACAAAAAGAAGATTTATTTGTTCTATTTGTCTTGTTTGATTACTTTGTAATCAATGTAATAAACTATTCAATTAATAGAAATCTATTTTGATCATGTGTAATGATTCAATTTCGTCGCTCCCTCGTGTTTCCGCCTTGGCGAGGGTGTAGTAGATTGGTATCAGAGCTATGGTTATAGAGAATTAGGCTACCTTAGAATAGACCTAAACTATAACCCTAGGAATCCCTTATTAGAAAACTATGTGCTCTACTTGTCTAACTGTTTCTCTAACCCTTACATGCCTTCTCATCCCTCTTTCTCGAAAACCAGACGCTTATCTTGATCAACCATCACACAGAACCAGACGACCCAGAATTTGCATTCTGCCACGGAGAGCCTTTATCGCCCGAAGAACGTAGTCATAGTACGACTAGCTAACCCTACACCATTAAAGAGTAGCAGTGCAGAAAGCAGAGTTGGACTCGATCCATTTGCAGCCAATCCACTTCTGGAGAAACGATGCCACACCCCCGCAAGCGACGGAAACACGGGAGTGCGATGACATTCAATAAGATAACATAAGGCAATAAAGAAAATTACTATTAACATTTCATAAACATTAAATTGATTACATGTGTCTCAAAATAATCAAAGATAATAATCTTGATCAAACAAAACAACTTTAAAATAAATCATAAATCTTCAATTGATAACTAGGCCATCCTATGTGAGCTAATCCAAAGTCTATCCTTACGCCGTATTTCCTGAAACATGTAATAAAACGAGTTAACTAATAAAGTTGGTGAGATGCATAGGTTTTTATAAAATAAACAAAGAAAGATGTATACAATTCATGGCAATACTTCACATACTCACATTAGTAAAACGTCACAACATAAAGCCACAACCAAAACTAATGACATGCCCTCTCCGGTTCAACCCCCCACGGGTTAACCTAAGCGTATGTGTTGGATTTCAATCACCCAAACCCCTAACCGGGAAGATGGGTGGGTTTTTCACACCTATAGTGCTATAATTGTACTACTTTTGGCTTGTAACAAGTTGATGATTTTGTATATGTTTGAAAAGGAGGGCCTTAACGTGTTTATGCAGTCATGTTGTCCATAGTTAAATAATGTTTTAACGTTGAGTATGAAAACCTTTCCCAATTGTTTGAATTGTATGTTCTAAAAACATCTTTTGTGATTACTTGTTACATGTTCCACCCCAAAAGATTAGAAGAAAAGGAGCTATGAATCTCACCTTGATGATTAGAGAGGAGGCAGGTGTATCAACCTTAGTGAACGTGCCCTATAGAGTTTAAGAATTGAATAAGTTTAAGGAATTATCATTACGCGAAGACAAATTTTGAATGGGAACGACGAAGGAGGGTAGGTGGTTACATAATAGAACATGATAATCCACCTAGAGTAGTACATCTAATGAAAAGATTCCCAGGAAAGAGGGGTTGATCGCAAAGGACTCGTTTAGATTATCGCGCCTTTTCTAGCCAGAACCGTTTATTTGTCATATACATACATCGTAGGTTTGGATAGGGTTCTAATGCATACAATACCTTAGATTATGAATAAAATATTTTTAAGAAAAGAAAGTCAAACAATTAAGGGTGCTCAAATGTTAGAAGATTAGGGTTAGTTTTGTAAAATTTAGATTTAAACAGATTGTGTTGGTGAACTTTAGGCATTTTTTAAAATATTAAACAATTTCCAAATATTCTGAGATTCTCCAGATCTTTAATTTAGGTTATAATGAACAACTTTTGTTAATAAATCTTTTAATTTGGGCAACTTAAATATCCCAAAATCGTGACACAAGATCAATGGTCCAGAATAGACCTTTTTGTCTTGATTTGTCATTTTAGGGAGTATTACAAAGAGTTAGAATGTCAATTACACATGGTTTTAAAGAATATTTAATAAAATTTGATTTACAAACAGATTGAACACGATTGGATTTGTAGAATGAGAGATATGGTCCCGGAAAGTAATGACAAATATTCTGTCAAAAAGTCATAATTGACCTCTACCTCTAAAATAATACGTTTGAAAACCTTAAACTTGTCAAAAAACTACGAGGTTAGATTTTATGGAAAGAAGACTCTTTGAACTTAGATTTTGGTTCAAAAACAGCCATTTTTGGATTAAGGATGACCAAGATATGGCCGTCACAAGTTGACACAAGTATTTTGTCCAGAATCCAAACTTGCACTTGTAGTTTAGGGTTTTAAAGTGAGTTTTCGGTTATGAAACATTAATGTAAGCTTGTTTAAAAGTTAAATCATGAATATTTAGGGATTATGATCATAAAATCACAAAATAAAAAGAAAGAGATTTGAGGTGTAGAGAAGATAAAATCAAATAACGAAAGAAACCGAATCGAAAAGGGTGATGTGACTTACTTGTTTGCTTCTTTCTTGATCCTTTCTTGCTAATTGCAAAATCCAAGAGTGATAGGGCAGATATTTTCAAAGTTTAGAGCTTGGATGATTTTTGGAACTGATTTAGCAAAGAATAAGGCACCCTAGACCTCCAATTTATACTAGAGATTGAAGGGTTGTATATTAGGAAAGAACTTGGAGTAAAAGCCAAGGGTTTCTAATCCTAATGCAACCTCCAACCACCCCTTACAAGCCAAAATTTCGAAATTATGGTGTAGGAATGGACAACTAGGTCCCTCAAGTATACAAGTGGTGCATCGGTGCACAAAACGTTTGGTTTTCGCAATTCGGAGTTTAATTAAGGAAAGTTTTGTAAATGAAAGATGTTTTATTTAATGAAATGGATGTGTTAGTTATTTTAAAACATAATTTAGTTTCATAAAGGATGTATTTGGTGGTTGTGAACGGTACAGAGTCAAACTTCGGTTTAGAAGGTGAACAGATACGTATAGGCACTAACTAACGTACTAGGGCATCAATTTGAATTATGTGACAACTTGAATGAGTTAAATAACTATGTTAGGAACATATGGTTGATACATTGCCTTTGAATTATTAGTGGGTGAGTTTTCGTGTCAGTTTTAAACGGTTTAATGGTACAAGTTTCAATTTAAGGCAATTCCAAGCGTTGCAGTCAACATGTGACCATGTAATAAGTATAATGTGCTTGAAATATGTATGTTTCAAGTATGATGTGAACACGAGCTATGATGAGGGTTTGAAGATTCATTGATTCACGAATATGTAAGCGTTACATGTACGCGAAAAGCAAAAATGTTACATACGAAGACTAAGCTACGATGCCGAGACTACTCCATAATTACTCTCATCAGAACCAAGAGCCCGATTGGTGGTTGATAGGAACATGTGTAATCTGGAAGAGTGGATACCTGTACACGAAGGATTCTGACTAGGAAAGATGTGGTGTATAAATCCCTAAGCAAGGACCCGTCACATCTTCCTAAGAATCTTTGGTGTGAGTATCGCTTATAGGCTAAAACACATCTTCCTATCATCTATCATACGGACCTGGAGTTTTGATTTGTCATTATTTTCCTCTTTAAATTCAAATTCCAGACACAAGCACATGTATTGTGTCTCTATCTTTCTTCATTTTCGAACCAATTTGTTTATAAATGAAATTCCATTTTTGTTTATTTACGATTCTATCACTTGTCATCTTATTAAAACGTGCTGGAATGCCTCATCTTCGTGACACTACCGAAATCAACACGATTGCCACCGTTTTCACCCAACAACTATCCAATATCCTACCTGGTATGGTAACCCCTGCTGTACCAGTAAACACTATTCAGGGTCACTACTTAAGTGCCCTAAGTGTTCACTACATCACATTGGAGTGTGTCATAAGTGCAACATCAGGAAAGCATGATTTCGAACCTAGGTACTCAATTAGATATGATGGAAGAAGACAGAGAAATCTTCAATACCCGTATGGAAGCAACTAAATATGAAGCCCGATTTGTAGTACGAGTGACTATAACAATGTTCGTCATGGTGCTTATCTGTTCCTTGGTGGAAATCTATCTGAGGCGTTAACTTATTTGTTTTATTTCATTGTTTCGTATTCTAGTTTGGAAATATTACACTATGTCTGGGATGTTTTATGTTGACATTTGATCATTTGGTATTAACTTCATTATATGGATTGCTATATGTGAATGCGACTACTCACACAGTATCAGTATAATTCAATCTTGTAAGCATAAATTACTTTTCCTCATGTTATCAACAAGACTACCAAACTTGCTACTCTTATTTCACAGCAACTCTCTGCTGTTATCCCTAACATGGTTACTTAAGCAAAAACTAACTCTTTGATACCTCTAGGAATAGATAACCCTTTACCTTCGACAATCCAGTCAAATGGACATTGTAGAAGGACAAGAGGAACTAGGGTGATCATGCAAAGTAAGCAATTATTACGGGTGCACACATAATAAAAGTTTGTAGTGCATGCGAATCCTGGAAAATCCTATCATGTAAGCAATAGCCATTATCTTTAGGAAAATTTTATTTCACCCCCAATTCTCTAGAACTTCAAACTTAACCGTGAGATTGAAGATGTTTACCAAAACAACAATCCATCTTTAATTTCAAATCTCATTTGTTAAAAATGAGTGGTCGATCTCTAACCTAGGACGGACCATACCTCAACCTTTTAGACCATACAACCAGATTACCGTGAAATACTCTCACAGCCACAATAAAACTAGACAAACCTGGATTAGACGACACTTAGGCACTCATATTTCAAGTCATTCATCCAATCCCTGATCCTAATATATTTGATTCATAACTAGAAACCAAAACCTGATTTTCTTCTGAACGGATGGCTTCGTAACCCATGAGGAAATCACCTACCCTGAACTCCTGACAAACCGTATGCCAACCGTCATTAGCTCTGTTAGTGGTTAGTTTTGGTAGGTGACTAGTACACTTTCAAGGTGTCAGAAGTGGGGTGGTTTAGTTACGGTACACCCTATATATAAACACTAATGGTACGTTAGAAGTGGGACTAGGAGCCGAACTAAGAACTAGTATCAAATAACGACCCTACTCTCAATACATACCACCCATCATTAGTCGATTAGTGGTTAGTTTTGGTAAGTGACTTGTACGCTTTCAAGGTACTAAAGAGGTGGTGGTTACGCTGTGCTATACCTTATATATAAACCTCTTTAATGCATTGAAAGTAGGACCGGAAGCTAGACCAAGAACTAGCCTTGATAACATTTAATGAACTCACACATATTTTAGGATAACAAAACCTCAACTAGTGGAATTTCGGGACGAAATTCTCTTAACTAGGGGAGACTATGACATCCCTGATTTCAATGCCTGGATTCTAAGACTTGTTGATCATATGTCAAATTCGTGTGCCTCATACTACTTGTGAGACCATTTCAATTCAATCTACTAAGCCTTGTCTAAAGTTAGTATTCTATTGCACTTTAGAGAGTCTTGCCTATTCTATTGTGATTCTATATCTGATTCTCGTATTCATTCTAGAACTTGCTACTTATAGTAACTTTGGATGCCTTAAACTCTAACCTAATCAAAACAATTCAAGTTTGTAACTTCGTTTGACTAAAATAAAATTTCAAGGGAACGTCTTTGAAATCTAGTTACTTTTTGAAAATTCAATTATATATTATTATTATTATTATATTCAGATTTATTTATATATCTATATATATTATTTAATTTATTAAATCAATTAAAAACCTTTAAACTAATCCTAAACAATTAAAAACCATTATTTTTATTCCTAAATCCTATCCTAATCTTTTCCATCCATTAACTAACTAATTTTGAACTCAAAATCTTATCCCTATCCTTTAAAATTTCGTGACCTACGACCCTCCCACCCATTATTTTTGAATTTTTTTATATAAAATATAACAAACTAGTTGCAATCCTATCCCATTTAGCTATTTAAAATTTGCCTTTAATCCCTTAATCCCACTCTGTAAATAGAGCCCTTATTCCTCATTCATTTTTCGCACCTCAACGATCCTCTAGGACTCTATAGCAACTAAAGGTCGTTCCTCTCATCCTTTGAAAGATTCTAGCTTAAATCCTTCCATTCTATGTAAGTTCTTCTTATGTTCTTGATTGCTCATCTTTTCCTTTCAAAATTCTTCATAACTAGCTAGATCTATGATTCCCTAATATGTTTATGTTATGATCATAGACCTATCCAATATCAAAAGCCTTATTTAATCAATATTGTTCACACTTTTACTTAAAAACTTGATTTTGATCTTTCTTGTTCCTTTAAATTTCTAAAATCAAGTTTTTACTAAAACTCCTTATTTAAACCTTTCTAATATTCAAATTATTTCATTTCTATCCATACTAAATTTATATTTACACTTTGACCCTTATACGTTCCAAACTTACCAAACAAACCCTAACCTTGGTCTAGTCTACCGATAGAGTAACCATCCAACTAGTATGTAGTTATCTGACAAGCATAAAGTTCTGTATAAGGAAAGAGTGGTGTATAAATCCCTCCTGGACTCGTCATTCTTTCCTAGAACGTTTTTGTTGGAGATACTACTTTGGGTACGATAACCACTCTAGTATACGACAACCACCTTCATGTATTTACAATATCAACCCCTCGACTATTCTAAACTTTTTTCTAACTAACTTAACAAACTTACTTAGGGAATCCTTAAGACATTAAAATCCAAGTTACATCAAATACAAGTTCAACCCTCAAACTTGCAAGGTGAGTTCATAGCCCCTCTTTTACTTTCTATCTTTGGGGTGGAAAACATGCTCTCGTATTCAAACTCTATATCAATACTATTATATACTCCAAGGTTTTCATACTATTTCAATAACAACTTTCTACATTTTTAAACATAAGTTAGTTCATAGCCCCTATTTTATTTTCTACTTTAGGGAGGAAAACATGCTCCTATATCAAAATAAAATCGATTTCTAGAGTCAAAACTATCCTTTTGCACTCAATAACATACTTTCTAATTCTAGTAACACTAAATTGGTTTATACATGTTGCTATACTATGTCACTTTTCATTACAAAGCCTCTCTTACTTTCCAAAACCTACACAACCATTAACTTCGGGGAAGCCACGGGAGTAACTAAATATATCTATTGACCTGACTAGCCCATCTGGTGCTCAGGTTGATCCATGCCAATCAATTCCGAACGTCCTTCAAGTTGTGGATTCTAATCAACTTGGAAGGAGTTGTGTGTTCAAAAACTGCATACTAGACACTTATACTTAGTCTAACACCCTGACAATGTGTTGGGCGGAAATGCTATCGATCACTATGGTTGGTTGTGGACTCATGTATTGTAAGTCCCAAATCTATCGATGGATCTTCAAATATGAACATAAACAAACTCGATATCAACGTCTCACACAAAGTAGGCGGAATCTACTTTGTATGGTGATTCAAGAAGAGAAGAATTCAATGTAAAACCAACTTGTATTGCTAATCGAAATTACAAAGAAGAATATCAAAACCACTGTTGACCACATACGGTTAGGGTATATAAGTATATATACTTAGCTAATGAATACTAATCCCATAATACAAGTACTCAACCTAAGACCCATTACACCCAAACTGTGAACCCTTGTTCACGGTTATACTAAAATGTGTTTGATACTTAATCCTACACACAATCAGGGTCTTACAATCTCCCCCTAGGATTAAGCTATCAATTGCCATTCAGAAGTTGATATCTTTGTTATGGCTTCCATCGCCCGCATAAAGCTTCTTTCTTATGATATCTGCAGCTGCTCAAGTATAAACCTTAACTTGTTTTTCAAACAGTTGTTCGCTTCTGATCTGATTCCTTGGCAACACATTTATGTCTTCTTCAACCCCTCGTTCTTGAATTGAAACAAATCCTAAAAATTCTCAAAAATTTTGTAAGCAGACATTTATATGCAACAGGGGATCCCGTATTCACACGAATACCTAGTACATCCACGTACTATCAAACTTTTGAAATTTTAGTTCTTTTGATGATAAGTCTTTAAATCTAAGAATGGTTAATTTTTGTAAAGATAAAATAAAAGTAAAATAAAATAAAACTAAAAACTAAACTAAAGCTAAAGTAAAAATAAAGATAAAATTTGATGTAAAATCTTTTTGAAATTTTCTTAACAAATAGCAACTAAAAATAAACACAAATTTAAAACAAAAAAAAAATTAACCTTTTTCAGCACATATTTACATAGACAGGTCACTGTGATTCAAGTTATCATGTTTTGCTAGAATTATTTATGACTCAATGGGTCCCACACTCATATCTTAGAAACCTGTAATTATTTGTGAATTATGTGAGTTCTTGATGAACTTTAATGGACCCCACAACTTATCAGGTAAACCTTACCTTTCTCATGATCTTTTGAGCACCTAAGTAATAACTAACTGAACATAACTAGCACGGGTTTGTGAACTGATTTAAGGAATATCAAAATTTTTCCCAAGAATACAGCACAACGGACTTATGTATCCTGAATTCATCAAACTCCTTTTATCTCAGTCACCATGGCCCAAAAGAAATATATATATATACATATATATATATATACACACACATTTACGTACGCCTTTAGACATATCTTTTGAATTTTTCCTATTACACGACATTGCGTGTCTTTTTGCTCTTAAACTCTGCTTTACAGATTAGCCTTGCACTTTCATTGAGGGTCTTTTCACTTTTTGCACGAAAACGCATGTCTTATATATATACTATATACATAGACTTGTAGCAAGTCAGCTCGCAACCCCTTTGTGAAGGGTCTCGGTTTGTGCAATCTCGATAAAGCATGGTTTATCCACAGTTCATCAACCTTTATGTTTAAGTTTTCAATTATTAACAGGAAATCACTAATTACACTAATCTATGAGATGTTCCTCACTAAGGCCATAAGATTATTTTGTTCAAGTGTATCACATGCAGAGCCTATCAACATATCCAACATAGATCCTAGTCATTTCAATTTAGTGCCTTACACGTGTTGATCTAATCCTTAAAAAAACGAACATTCATATCACTTCCCATTTATTTGCAAACAACCGACTCAAAACAAAAACACATTCTTTTTGGATTTGTCTGATTTAATAAATGAAAGCAAATGAAAAGCAAAATCTTTTTGAATTTTTTTATTTACTTAAAAGCAGACTCAAATAAACAGAATTGTAGGCAGACTCAAGTAAACTAAAAAATATTTTTGTATTTAAAACTAAGAAAAATATATATACTAAAGTAAAGAAAAATCTTTTAACCATTCTCAAATTTCAAAACTCATTATTTTCAAAGCATAATGTACCAAAGTTAATTTTACCTTTATTTTTGATCTTACCTCCCTTATCTCCTACAAAGGAAACATACCCTCCAATAAAAGTATTAACGTTATGCAGCAGAGAGATGCCGCACGTCATGTGCCTTGAACAACCCTCATCAACATACTAGTCTGGTTTTTGATAGTCCTTCTTGGCTGTCCCTTGACGAATGAGAAGATTAGTTAGACATAGGCACCCAAGCCATTGTTGACCTGGGCATTCCTGAAGCATCAATGTAAGACACTTCATGTAAGCACATGTCTTTATCATTGTTAGAGTCAAACACTGGTGTTGCCACAACATTCTCCTTTGCCTTCCAGATAGGTTTTGATTGAACATATGGTTTTATGTCTTTTGAAACTGAGACTTTAAGTTTCACTGTTTGCTTATTTTGTTTAACCTTTTGTCTTTTAAAATAAGTGTAGAGACATGTTTTGTGAAAATGAGATTTGTAATAGAGTAGGTCTTTTTATTGTCTTTATGTTTCGTGTATTGTCTTTTATGTTTGAATGTGTAATAGACTAGTTTAGTTTTGTATTAGACAAACTTAACAAGTTCGCCTAGGACAAGTTTTGGCAAACTTGTTAAGTTCGCCTGTGGCAGTTTGTGTGCCTATAAATAGGTGTTTACATGTTCTAGTATGGATGTTATTGGAATAGTGATCAGTTCTGTAAACACTCAGTTTGGAGCAATAGAAGAGAAGATTATTTACATCTTGTGTTCATTGCTATTGTTGTTGTCATCTATACACAAACATGCATACGGTTGGATACGTGTGTGTGATACGTCACGTGTCGAGACAGATCCGTATTGACCCCGAGGGGACCTACAATAAGCCTGTCTATTTCTCTTTGCAGCATTCCAGTCACTGTCAGAAGGCTTAAATTTGGGAGACTGACTATTCATTGCCTTTGGCTGGTTAGCCTTCACTGGCTTAGAGTAAGTTCTATCCCTTGGTGTAGTCCTCTGATTTTTCATGTAATAGGGCTGATAAGGACGATGGATGCAATTTCTTACAATGTGACCGGCATTGCCACACGTGTAGCATGTCTGCTTCTTAGCATAAGTAGCATATCCCAATCTATTTGACCACGAAGATGAAGATGGTGATGATTGTGAGTGATAAGATTGATTATTCCTAGAATGATGTTCACATATTCTCTTTGAAGAACTTTCAGCTTTGGTGAAGTGCTTAGGTGAAGCACTTAAGGTTTAAACAATAACCCTCTGTTGGAATACTTAAAAATATGTTTTTCATTATTTCCATCAGTGACAGGTTTAACAAATCTAGTTTGGCTATCATTACATGCAAGCAATTTTGAATTTGAAGAAACATTTTTTCAAACCCGCACATAGGGTTTGTTGCTCTTAGAAGCAACGCCCTTAAAAGTATCATTTTTATTTTTGCAACCAGAAATAGAATTAGTTTTATTCTTGCAAAAACAAGCCTCTTCATACTCATCATTCTCACTATCCCATTCCTCAATCTCTACTTTGTCTAGACATGAAGTAGAAGCATCATAATTGTTCACACATTTAATCTTAGAAGCTAAGGATGATGATTTATATTCATCAGTGTCTGACGAATTGCCAGTGGAGAACTCCTTATCACATGCCACTTGTTCCTCAACTGATGGTAGAACAATGGTAAATTTTCCATTAAAAGGAAGAGGCATATTATTGTACCCAATCCCTTTACTCATATTTCTGGGTTTATGAAGTTGACTTTCCATCATATCAACTACTTTACTAGATTGACCATAGAATTCTACTTTAAATTTAGCTTCAGCAAAATTGGATTTTGCTTGTTCTAATTCAACAATCAATCTAGTAATATCTTGCCTAACATTAGTAGGCACACAACATTTTTCACTTAGTTGAGATTTTAACAGAGAAATATCTTTCTTATTGGCTTCTATTACTTCTTCGTATGCCTTCTCAGTTTTAGAAAACTTTGACTTTTGATATTTAAAATTTTCAATTTCAAAAATCAAATCAGCATTTTGTTTTATATACATCTCCACCTTATCAATACAAAATTGAGAATAGAGATAAGATGTTACCTGGTGGAGTTGAAGTTGAAGACGATGAACATGTTTCTACTTTAGAAAACATTCTATCTTGATAAGAAAATTTTTCCGCCAATTTTCACTAAAAATCTAATATTGCCAATTTTTCAAAAACAAATTCAAATAGAGATATAACCATCCTCTCAAAATTTTGACCAATTTTTTTTCCCTCTAAAGAATATGGATTTTGATGAAATAAAATTTCAAAAGTACTATCTTTTCAAAAATGGCTCGAAACAAGCATATAAACTCCCCCTCAAAAAAAATTTTAAGAAAAATATTCCCGCCAAAAAAACTTATGTCAAAACCGTGAACTGCCTTTGAACCCGTGAACACCAGTCGTGAACCTCTCCCGTGAACTCCGGCCGAGAAGTTAGCAACCCGTGAACCTGAGCTGTGAACTTCCAGCCGTGAATGTCTCAAGCCGTAAACTTTCAAATACAGCAGATTGACTTTCCAGTTTTAAAATCCGAAAATCTTGGGATTTAAAAATTTGAATCCCAAAATATCAGCAAAAATTTCAAAGAACACGAAGGAGATTGCTTAATGTTCTTTGATGATTTTAGCCAAAAACTTCACGAAAACTCAGCACCACGATGAACACATTACTTTCTTTGACAATTTTAATAAAAAAAATCCTCCGAAACAGCAGCAAAACAGCATTAACAAGCAAAGAAAAATCGTTTAAACACATATATTCAATCGAAAAGACTAAATATACCTCTGAACTTGAATCTTTGATATCAAACCGAGCCTTGAATGAATTCAGTGGCTCTGATACCAATTGTAAGTCCCAAATCTATCGATGGATCTTCAAATATGAACAGAAACAAACACGATATCAACGTCTCACACAAAGTAGGCGGAATCTAATTTGTATGGTGATTCAAGAAGAGAAGAATTCAATATAAAACCAACTTGTATTGCTAATTGGAATTACAAAGAAGAATATCAAAACCACTGACCACATATGGTTAGGGTATACAAGTATATATACTTAGCTAATCAATACTAAGCCCATAATACAAGTACTCGGCCTAAGCCGACCCATTACACCCAAACCGTGAACCCTTGTTCACAGTTATACCAAAATGTATTTGATACTTAATCCTACACACAATCAGGGTCTTACATGTATAAAAGTTTAATTACTGGAAATTGTGAAACTTGTTTATGACTTGCACCTTGTTGTCTTATACTATGTATCTACTTCAACCTATGTTCTTACCAACTTTTTAGTTGACCTATTTTAGCGTGTTTTTCAGGTAATGGAAAGTAAGTTGATACTTCGATCATGCTAGGATTTCAAGAACTCATGATTTAGTGGACTTAGCTAAATATTAACAAAAAGGAGATTTATTTGTTTTATTTGTCTTGTTTGATTTTATTGTAATCAATATAATCAACTATTCAATTAATAGAAATCTCTTTTGATCATGTGTAATGATTCAATTTCGTCGTTCTCTCGTGTTTCCGCCTTGGCGGGGTGTGACAGTTTGCATTATCAAAACTTGAACTCAACCCTTATTTTAAAAAGTTGTATAACAAAAATATGAATCGTGGCTACATGGCGACCCAAATGACTTATAATCTGATTAGTTACAACCCATCATAACTGACTAATTATTTATGTGACATAACAAACCATATTATAACCCATTAAAATCTATTATGACTTTTAACATCCAAAACGTTTCATTGATATGAATTAGTGTATTGAACGGAATATGAAGTATATGAATAATACAACGTAATATAAAGCATAACCAAGTATCACCTAATGTGAATAATTATGAGCCAATTTTTACAGATTAATTAAGATCTGGTATGATATATAGAACTATTTTTATGATATATTAAACCTTTGCCCCAACAAAAGAGTAATTATAAAAATAAAAATATTAAGATTAAATTATATTTTTATTTGTGTATATGCCAACCGGGTGTAGTTCCTTTGTTAACCCACATTTTTTGTGTTAACCAAATAACTCACTTAGATTGAATAAGATCTTTACATTTGTCACAAACATTTTTTTAATAGAAAAAGGTAAGTTGGTCATTTTAAACATCCATCTACATCAACTTAAAAATCAGATTTAGCCATTCCATGACAAGTATCACACCTAAATAAATATTTAACCTTTTTTTTTTAATAAAGATTCCCCTATTTTTTTTAAACATTCATAACTTTTTTACACTGTGTTATTTTTTTTTTATAAAAAATACACCATTAAACTTGTCGCATATATTTTTTTTCATAGGTCTGTAATTACATTGGTGTAAAATAACAATAGTGAAAACATAGGGTATTACATTGATATACTCAGGGGTGTTTCACTAATGTAAACCAAAATCGACTCATTTACAAACCAACACTTTTAAAAGCAACTTTACGGTCTGAAACAAAACGGTTAAAACAACTTTATGGTCTGAACACACCAAGTTCAATCAATATAAACTTAAAAACAGGAAATTAGTGATTATACATGATTAGCAAGGGGGTATTACACTGATGTAACATGATGTATTATATTGATGTAAAGAACATTTACATTGGTGTAAAACATATGGTCCCACTTGATTGTAATGTTTTTATTCGGGTCAAGTGCATCTGTAACATCCCGAAATAATAAAACAAATTGATGGAAGCAAGGTCGGGAATTAATTAAAGGAAAAGCGAAAGAAAGGGGAGCGGGCTTGGGCTTGGCCCTGGGCTTGGCCCCAATGGGCCGATATGGACCCATGTATATAAGGATATGATCAGCCTCTCCTTCCCTCATTCATCATCTTCAACCTTCAAACCTTAGAGAGAGAGAGAGAGAATTCTAGAGAGAGAAAGCTCAAGAAGACCCATTCAAGCTTGGATCTGATCTCATCTTGTCTCTTCATCATCCTTGATCGATTCTACACCTCGAGTTTTAAGGTAAGAATCAACCTCAGATCTGAGTTTTTTCTACAAAAATGGGGTTTTAGGGTTTATGGGGGTTTTTTAACATAAAGGAAGGATTTTTACATATGAAAAGTGGATTAAAGTTCAGATCTAGCTTCATGGAAGCTAGATACACGTTTTAAACGTAAAAAGTGAAGGTTTTGGAAAAAAAAATCAGACCTGTAAATTCTCAATGTTCTTGAGCCGACTCTCGAGAGTCGGCCACCTGCATGTGGCGACTCTCAGCGAGGAAGAAGAAGAGAGTCGATTGTAAGAGAGTCGACTGTCAGAGAGTCGACTGTCAGAGTCGACTGTTAGAAAGTCGACTGTCTGAGAGTCGACTGTCTAAGAATCGGCCATTTAAGAAAAACGCTGAGTATCAACCCATTACACAACACAAAGTCCTGAACCCAAGTTCAGGCGACACTCATGAGTGTGGCTAGCGATTCTCCTAGCCGACACTCGATTGTGGCTAGCGATTTTCCTTGCCGACACTCGAGTGTGGCTAGCGATTTTCCTAGCCGACACTCTCGGCGATACCCACAAAACTGTCGACTCTTGCATGAAATAATAGAAATTGTACTTTAACTTATGTGCAGATCGGTATACGCACTGACAGTAGCTAAAACATCACCTTCGGGTTAAACACCGGAAAACATGTGAATTCTATGTGCCCCCTGTATGTTACGTGCAAATCTTTTCAAATGTTTTGGGGCTGAAGTGTATACACTAAATGAAAGAATGTTATGAATTCCAATATGATCATATGTGATATATATATATATATATATATATATATATATATATATATACGAATGCCAATGTGATCCTACGAGATATATGAAAATGAATAATGAACAAAGAATGAAACGTATGTATACAGAGAATGAAATGAATGAATGACATAATGTAAATGAATGAAATCTTGCATTATACTCATATGTATTGCATGCTATGAAAGTATGAAATACATTATGGACGCTTCGATGATAACGGCTACTTCGGTAGACGGACGACCACGTGACTATTTTGCAGCCGGGAATATACGGACCTTCATCAGCTAGGCCGTTTGAATGGCAATGACGGACGAGTGCAATAATAAGTAGAACGGTTGCATAACTAATAGTTCGCGTGGGAAACGGATGCCTTAGGGTAGACGGGAGAAAGGACGGACTATGACGGTAGACATGGTATGAAGGACGGACTACTTCGGTAGACACGGTATGAATTACGACCTACGACGGTAGGGCGGACCGTCTATCTTTGTAACTTACGCAATCAATGACGGGTTGATCACCCTTATGTGTATAACCAATGAATGTTCAATGTATGCATATGCACATAATTTGTGTATAGTCAACGTATGTTCAATGAAAACAAAGATGTATACATATATACCAATAGTACAAATGAATAACCAACGTTATACCTATTTGCTATAAATTATAACTCACTAGTGTTAGCTGAATTTTAGTATGCACTTCAGGTAACAAGAGGAAAGGACGGGTAAAGGCTTGAAGGTTACCCGGCTCAAGACTGACAGCCTGTTAATTACATTTATGTTAAGACAATGTTTTATGTTTAAATTTTAAGACTTCCACTGTCAATGTAATTGAATGATAAATGCTTCCGCTGTGTTTGAATGTTTTTAATTAAAGTTTAGTGATTAATGACTATGTTTATGAGTAAATTCAACAAGTGAGGTCTCCCAGGAAAGGGGCCTTATAAGTTGGTATCCGAGCAATAGTTTGAGAGATTCTGACATCCCTAAAATGTCTGGACTCAAGCTGATAATGGGACTAACGAAAGGATGTCACTTCGGGTAGCCATCGCCAACGCCAAAACTATAACCAAATAGTAAAGTTAATGCCTATAGTTAGGGATAGATGCCTTAACTTAGAACACATAGATGTCAATGCCACCACTGATGTGAAGAGTTTTGAACGAAAAGAAAAGCAAATTATTAATCACAAATCAGTCACTGTAATTAAGAATTTATCTTGCTCGTACTTTTCTAAACTATGATCAGAAGGAATGACATTGGTGTATTCCCCTTTTACTCGTCAGGAATTTAAAATCTATGGCTGGTAGAAGAGGAAATGGACGTCGTGGCGGTCGTACCGGTTGAGTCGGTAGACCACCGTTGAACCAGAGACGGAACGAAGAAGCAAGTGTACACGTGGAACATGAGCCAAGTGTGCACGAAACTAATGTGACTCCATCAGAGGATGGAAATGACGAACCTCTCCAACTGGAACCCGAGGTTAGGGATGCTATTGCCTGAGAAGTGGTACTCACTCTGAAAGACGTACTACCTGACTTGTTAACTGAAACACTAAAGAAAAACAAACACGAGGAAGAAGAAAACCCTGAAGAAAAAGTCTATGACAATGATGGGGATGAGGTCAACGTTGGACCGAACACCAAGGGATGCACTTACAAAGGCTTAAAAGACTGTGACCCGCCAAAGTTTGACAGGAAAAAGGATTCGGTTGACACGTTTGAATAGATTGAAAAAATGAATGGAGTGATAGCATAAGTGAATGCCGAGTTGACCAGGAGGTCAAATTTGTTGCTCATTCCTTCACTAACGAGGCCTTGAGTTGGCGGAGAACTATTCTGCGGTCCAAGTCACCAAATGCACTCAAGAGGATGACATAGGAAGACCTTAAGGAACTGATGATCAGGAAGTTATGCCGTCAAAACGAAATTGACCGAGTGGAGAACGAGTTTTTAAACTTCAAAGCTGGCAACATGACTCACCGCCAGTACACTTCAAGGTATAATGAACTAGATCAGCTAGTACCTCATCTGGTGGAAACTGAAGGGAGACTGATCAAGTACTATGTGAAGGGCTTGCCTCAAAGGGTCCGCGTACATGTGAAAGATAACCTACCCTTGACCTTCGATTCGGTAGTGAATATGAGTGGAATCGTCTTTGACGATTATGCCAACAAGGACCCGGCCCCTGAAGCACCGAAAAGAAAGTGGGAAAACTCATCTATGGGAAACGAGAAGGGAAATTATGCAACGGAGACCAAGAAGCCAAGAAATGAGGAGAATGAAACTTGCACGAAGTGTGGGAAACAACACCACAGCAAATGCCGAGCTGGCAACACCATACGCTATCGATGTGGGAAGGCTGGGCACTACTCGAAAGACTGTAGGGGTAACATCAAGTGCCAGAACTGTGGCATGTTTGGGCATGCAACCAAAGATTGCAGGAAAACCGAACAGTCTGGTTCGGGAAAGGAGAAGGAACAAGAACAGCCCAAGGCTAGGACCCGAGCCTATGCCTTAACTGAGGAAGAAGGCAGTGGAAATCCTGACGTTGTGTCAGGTACGTTCCTAGTTAATGATGAAAGTGCTACTATATTGTTTGATTCTGGTGCTAGCAAAAGCTTTATATCAAATGAATTTAGTCGCAAACTAAACTGCACAATCACCAACCTCGTAATGGCTTTTGGCATAGAAACTGCAGTTGGTAGAAACTCAGTAGTTATCTTGGGAGGATTTGACATAGTATTGGGCATGGATTGGTTAGCTGCCAATGAAGCACAAATCGTTTGTAAGCGAATGATGATACACCTCAAAGCCACTGACGGCAGTCCGATTACGGTTTATGGTGATTGGAAATGCACAATGTCGAACGTCATCTCGATGATCAAGGCCGAAAGTTATATGAGGTGCGGTTGCGAAGCTTATCGGGATATGTTATTGACGATGCAATGAAAATGAAAGAGCTCAAAGACGTACCCGTGGTGTTCAACTTTCCAGAAGTGTTCCTAGAGGACCTACCTGGCTTGCCGCCTGATCGGGAAATAGAATTTCAAATCGACTTACTGGCGGTTGGTTCTTTTTGAATAGACGATCTTAAAGATCAACTACAAGGCGCGAGTTGGTTCTCAAAGATCGATCTTAGGTCGGGTTACCATCAATTGAAAGTAAGGGAAGAGGATGTACCGAAAACCGTGTTTCACAAACGTTATGGACATTATGAATTCCTCGTGATGTCTTTCGAACTAACCAACGCACCTGCAGCATTTATGGATTTAGTGAACATAGTATGCCAACCAATGTTGGATCGGCCGGTAATAGTTTTCATAGACGACATTCTCATATACTCAAAGAACGAGGGTGATCATCACTGTCACCTAAGAGAAGTATTAGAAGTTCTGAAGCAGGAGAAGTTGTATGCAAAATTCTCTAAATGCGCGTTCTGGCTCAGGGAAGTTCAATTCCTAGGTCCAATTATCAACCCAAACGGTATTATGGTAGATCCTGCAAAGATCAAAACAGTAAAGGAATGGAACATCCCGAAAACGCCAACGGAGATACGAAGTTTTCAGGGATTGGTAGGCTACTATCGAAGATTCATTCAGGATATCTCGAGGATAGCCTCGCCACTGAAAAGCTGACGCGTAAGGAAGTGAAGTATGAATGGGGTCCAACCCAAAACAACGCATTCGAAGAATTAAAAACACGATTAGCCCAAGCTCCAGTCTTGACCTTACCTGAGGGAAATGAAAACTTGGTAGTTTACTCTGACGCTTCGGGTTAGGGATTGGGTTGTGTACTTATGCAACGAGGAAAAGTAATTGCTTATGCCTCGCGACAGCTAAAGATCCACGAGGTTAACTACCCGACTCACGACCTAGAGTTGGCAACAGTAGTTTTCGCATTAAAGATTTGGAGACACTATTTGTATGGGGTTAAATGCACCATTTACTCCGATCACAAGAGCCTGGAGTATTTCTTTGAGCAAACAGAATTAAACATGAGACAAAGAAGGTGGTTGGAACTACTAAAGAATTAAATACTATACCACCCAGGCAAGGCAAACGTAGTGGCTGACGCCTTAAGCAGAAAGGAAGAGTCGACACCTATCTGGATCAAAGCATGTCAGTTGATTATAACACCAGATCTTATGAATGAAATAACGAAGGCACAAGATGAAGCACTATTAGAAAGGAATGTGATACGGGAAAGAATAGTAGGACAACAGGGAAATCTGGAGACCAATGCGTACGGTGTACGAACTCGTTTTGGTCGGATGTGGATACCTAAGATTGGTGAACTTAGGGCCAAAGTTCTTAACGAGGCCCATAAGTCTCGCTAATCTATCCACCCCGGAACTAACAAGATGTACTAGGACTTGAAAAAAGAATATTGGTGGCCCGGCATGAAGAACGATGTGACTGGATATGTAAGCGAGTGCCTAACTTGTTCACTAGTTAAGGCAGAGCACCAGAAGCCATGTGGTAAAATGCAACCCTTGCCGATACCAGAATGGAAGTGGGAGGAGATCACGATGGTCTTCATTACCAAGCTACCGCGAACAGCTAAAGGAAATGATACCATTTGGGTGATCGTCGACCGCTTGACGAAAAGTGCTCACTTCTTACCAATATGTGACGCTTTTTCATCTGAGAAGCTAGTAGAGTTATTCATCAATGAAATTATAAGCAGACATGGTATGCCAGTGTTGATCGTGTCCGACAGGGACACTCGATTCACATCGAGGTTTTGGAAGAAATTCAATGAAGCAATGGGCACTAGACTGAATATTAGCACCGCTTTCCACCCTTAAACCGATGGTCAATCGGAAAGGACCATTCAGACCTTGGAGGACATGCACTGGGCCTGTGTCATTGATTTTGGTGGGAGCTGGGATAGCCACCTACCATTGGTAGAATTTTCATATAATAATAGTTATCACTCAACCATAGGCATGCCGGCATTTGAGATGTTGTATGGGAGGAGATGTAGAACCCCGGTATGTTGGGGGGAAATTCGACAGAAAGACTTTGCGAGTCTCGAAGTGGTCAAAGCTACTTCCGACAAATTTAAACAAATCAAAGCTCACATGAAAGCCGCTAAAGACAGATAGAAATCATATGCGGACAAGAGAAGAAGAGACATAGAGTTTCAGGTAGGGGACATGGTACTGTTAAAAGTGTCGCCCTGGAAAGGAATCATCCGATTCAGGAAGCGTGGCAAACAAATTCGAGGTTTGTCGGACCTTTCAAAATCCTAGCAAAAGTTGGTCACGTTGCTTACCGACTTGACCTACCCGATGAGCTAAGTGGAATTCACCCTACATTCCATGTATCGCACTTACGCAAGTGCCTTGCTGACGATACGGCTCACATACCATATAATGAGATCGAAGTACATAATGGTTTAAACTATGTAGAAGAACCAATATCTATTCTTGACTGAGCCGAGAAACGACTACGCAATAAGTCGATTCCTTTGGTTAAAGTACAATGGATGCATAGAAAAGGGTCAGAAGCTACTTGGGAAAAAGAGGGTGAGATGAAGGAACTGTACCCTCAACTGTTTAACTTGTAGCATGTTTTGAGGACAAAACCTTTATAAGGTGGGTAGACTTGTAATATCCCAAAATAATAAAACAGATTAATGGAAGCAAGGTCGGGAATTAATTAAAGAAAAAGCGAAAGAAAGGGAGCGGGCTTGGGCTTTGCCCCAATGGGCCGATATGGACCCATGTATATAAGGATATGATCAACCACTCTTTCCCACATTCATCATCTTCAACCTTGAAACCTTAGAGAGAGAGAATTCTAGAGAGAGAAAGCTCAAGAAGACCCATTCAAGCTTGGAATCTGCTCTCATCTTGTCTCTCCATCATCATTGATCGATTCTACATGAAGAACCTCGAGTTTTAAGATAAGTATCAACCTCAGATCTGAGTTTTTCTTCAAAAATAGGGTTTTAGGGTTTATGGGGTTTTTTACATAAAGGAGGGATTTTTACGTATGAAAAGTGGATTTAAGCTCAGATCTAGCTTCATGGAAGCTAGATACATGTTTTGAACGTAAAAAGTTAAGGTTTTGGATAAAAAATCAGACCTACAAATGCTCCATGTTCTTGAGCCGACCACCTGCATGTGGCGACTCTCAGCGAGGAAGAAGAAGAGAGTCGATTGTCAGACAGTCGACTATCAGAGAGTCGACTGTCAGAGTCGACTATTAGAAAGTCGACTGTCTGAGAGTCTACTGTCTAAGAATTGGCCCTACAAGAAAAACGTTGTGTATCGACCCATTACACAACACAAAGTCCTGAACGCAAGTTCAGGCAACACTCATGAGTGTGGCTAGCGATTCTCCTATCCGACACTCTCGGCGATACCCACAAAATTTCCGACTATTGCATAAAATAATAGAAATTGTACGTTGACTTATGTGGAGAATACATCACCTTCGGGTTAAACACCGGAAAACAGGTGAGTTATGTGCCCCCTGTATGTTACGTGCAAATCTTTTCAAATGTTTTGGGGCTGAAATATGTACACTAAATGAAAGAATGTTATGAATGTCAATATCATCATACGTGATATATATATATATATATATATATATATATATATATATATATATATATACGAATGCCAATGTGATCCTACGGGATATATGAAAATGAATAATGAACAAAGAATAAAACGTATGTATGCAAAGAATGAAATGAATGAATGATATAATGTAAATGAATGAAATCTTGCATTATACTCATACGTAATGCATGTTATGAAAGTACGAAAAACATGATGGACGCTTCGATGATAACGGCTACTTCGGTAAACGGACAACCACGTGACTATTTTGTAGCCGGGACATATACGGACCTTCATCAGCTAGGCCGTTTGAATGGTAATGATGGACGGTCACATTCGTGCCGGACGATTGCAATAATAAGTAGAACGGTTTCATAATTAATAGTTCGCGTGGGAAATGTATGCCTTAGGGAAGACGGGCGAAAGGACGGACTACGACGGTAGACACGGTATGAAGGACGGACTACTTCGGTAGACAAGGTATGATTTAAAATGAAGGACTGACTACTTCGGTAGACACGATATGAATTACGATCTACGATGGTAGGGCGGAGCGTCTGTCTTTGTGACTTACGCAATCAATAACGGGCTGATTACCCTTATGTGTATAACCAATGAATGTTCAATGTATGCATATGCACATAATTTGTGTATAGGTAATGTATGTTCAATGAAAATAAAGATGTATACATATATATATTGTTAAAGCGGCTGATATCTTTTTTAATGTTTATGTTCTCATGAAAACAGAAAAATGATGACGCAAACAAGGAATTACCTACATTAAACAAATCGTTTTAGCGTACACATAAAAGGCAACAAGGACGTGCATATGTGATACATATGATGGCACGAAAAGGAATATTGTAAGTTCATATTTCAATGTCACAACATGTTTCTTTTTTTTACATTAAACTAGTTTTTAATAGGGTGTTGTTCAGTTGTAATATTTTCTTATTCTTTTTCAAAAAATATTGAAGGAACAAATAAAGAACTATAAACCTCGAGAAGATGGAATTGCTTTGGTCGATCCATTTATTGTTGTAATGAACAAAGAGAGAGATCGATATTATCGACTTTATGATAGAGGCATTACCAATAAATTGGTAAAAAAAAGTTGATGGCGGTGATACATCATACATGATTTCAAGGGGTAAATGGAATCATTCAAAGCGAGAATTGAAGTTGAAAAAAATCCAGTTGCTTCAAATGCAAAAAGAGATTGAAGAGGACCATGAAAGGAAAAATGTCGAGTTAGAAGCTACGGAAAAAGATATTGATAACCAACGAGAAAACTTTGAAACTACGGTGTGAAATCTTATGGAGCGACTACCTTTAAGGTTGAGAGTTTCTAACATGAGTAGGAGGTTCTTATTACCTTTAAGGTTGAGAGTTTCTAAATGGAATCATTCAAAGCGAGAATTGAAGTTGAAAAAAATCCAGTTGCTTCAAATGCAAAAAGAGATTGAAGAGGACCATGAAAGGAAAAATGTCGAGTTAGAAGCTACGGAAAAAGATATTGATAACCAACGAGAAAACTTTGAAACTATGGTGTGAAATCTTATGGAGCGACTACCTTTAAGGTTGAGAGTTTCTAACATGAGTAGGAGGTTCTTATTACTCTTTATGATTGTATTTTATAGATTTACATTTACTACATTGTTTTTTTTCCTAAGTTTAGGCATATGTTAAAATACACCATAAGATTATCTATGTTATTATTGTTTTGGCGTAATTGAAATAATAATGCATACTAATTGTAATTGTAGTGCTTGAAACAACGATGTTAAAAAGTTGCTTTCAGTGTAAACAAGGTTGCATTTGTTGTAACTAAAATTGTAAAAAAATGTGTCGTTTAGTCTAAAGAAGGTTGCATTTTTAACTACTAAAATATAATAATAGTTGCATTTGATTATAGAAAACGTTGCATTTTTGTAAACAAAACTTTAATAAAGGTTGCATCTAAGAGCATTCCCAGCAGTCTTCCCATATTCATCGCTATAATTTAACTAAAAAGCACGTTTACTTTTAAAATTTAAAGACTTTTTTAAAACCTCTCACATCAGGTTCTCCATATATTATTCAACTAAATAATATTTTTTTTAATTCTTTTTATTACTTTTTCACTTTTATCCACTCATAAACACTCACAAAAATAAAATAAAAAATAATATAAGGTTGAACAGTATCTTCCTATAATTAGGGGGCTCCTAAGGTTTTCCTTTAAATTTAAAGGATGGGGGATGGGGATGAGGATTCTGAAGTGGAGTGAAAAACAATAATTTCTTATATTCTCCCTAAATTTTAGAGAAATGGATGAGAACTGGAGAGCTGATGTAAATGCTCTAAGTATAGAAAAAGTTGCATTTGAAAATAAAAAGAGTTGCATTTGCATATAAAAAGGTTGCATCTGAATGCTATATTCGACTCTTACAAAAAAAGGTTGCATTATCTAACAAAAATGTTGTATTAGATCTAATACAACTTCACCTAACGCAGCCCTTGATAAAAGGCTGCTTTAGGACTAATGCAACTTTTTAAGGCCTAATACAACTTTTTTTAAGACTCAATACAACATTTTACTAGGGTTACATTAACTTTATTTTGTTGTAGTGGTTGTTAATGTAAAAAGGGGTTTTACGTGCTAAATGTGCGAATGATTTAGGATCTGAAACATGTATATTCGTGAGCTTTTAGGGAGAGGGTAGGTACCTCTTTTTATTCTGGTTTTAAACACATCATTATAATAGATTTAACTTGTAATCAAATAATTTATGGTTTTCATCTAAATGCGACTCTACATATACATTTACATTAGAAAAAAAAGTTTTTTTTTTTATTAAAACAATAGATCACAACCAAAAGGAGATTGACAAGTTACTTTGAAAGATGGTCCTGTTAATATTTTTTGTGGGCCGTGATTGCCATCAAATTAGAAGGCTTTGTTGACCTAAGAAGCCCAGTTAAAACCTATCTTCCGTTCTTGTATTGCACGTATTGGAGATACGCAAAACCACAACCACCAACATGGACTTGAGTAAATGTCACAACCAAACGAAGGGGTTAGGCGTGATTATCGAATACAGGGGTGTCTAGGATCTCAAGCTGACATCGGCGGTCGCTTAGGGCCTGTTTCGCGGGGGCCCAAATTAAAAAAAAATATGTGTATATATATAAATAATTTTTTTTAAATTAGAACTAAAATAAGTAGATGAAAATTTTATTGAGAGGTCCATAAATAAAAACCCAAAAAATATTTAAATATAAACCTATTATTTACTATTTAACTATTACCATACTTATTTAAACCAATAACTTAATTTTGTTGAGAGCCCCATAAACAATACTAATTTTCATTTAAATGCTAACGTGGATTTTTAATTAAAAAGAATAATTAAATAATAATGTGAAACAATTAAGAACATTATTTTGGCAGTCGTTCTTTGCAATCCTCGACTCTTTGCAATCCAAAAATTGACGATTCAATACCCACCATTCAATCTCAAAATTATTCAATCGGTAAGTGAATATTATTTTATAGCTATATTGTTTTTTATTAATGATTTACGTGAATATTAATCTGAGGATTTTAGTAAGAATGTTAATATGTGGATTTCAACAAACTCCATAAGGTATTCGTTTTTTTTTTTATTTTGATTTTGCTATTCAATTTTGATTTTGGATTTTATTATCATCTTATACAGTAAGTTTGTATTTGGATTGTAGTACCATCTTATACAGTAGATTTTGATTTTGAATTTTGGTAACATCATAGAAAAAAAATTGATGAGAATTCAAGTGACCAAGAAATTTTATTTTCAACTGGTGATAATTTTAAAGTTAACTACTTTTTATATATTGTTGATCAAGCGTCTGCTTCACTTGAAACAAGATTTGAACAATACAAAAACTATGGAAAACTATTTGGTATTTTGTGTCCTGATAACTTGAAGTATGTTGAAGACAAAGAACTTAAGTCGTGTTGTATTTTTCTTAAGGATGCACTGAAGTATAAAGTAGAATCAGATATTAATGGTATTGAGCTTTATATGGAGGTAAAGTCGTTTAACACAATATTACCTGATGATATTCTCAAATCTACTGATGTTTTAAAATACTTGAAACGTGTCCATTTTTTTCCTAATTCATTAATTGCATATCGAATCTTCTTGACTATTCCAGTAACAGTGGCATATACAGAAAAAAACTTCTCAAAATTGAAGTTGTTGAAATCATACTTATGATCGAAAATATCTCAAGAAAGACTTAATGGATTGACAATGATAGCTATCAAGAATAATATAATAGATAGTATCAATTGTGAAGAATTGATCAACAACTTTGCTTCGAAAAATGCTAGAAGAGTCTCTCGATTCGTTTAACTTTGTTATGTTTATTGTTTAACTTTGTTTTGTATTTGTTTATCGCTACAATAACGTTTTTTGTTTATTGTTATTACATATATCATCAATATTTGGGAAAAAAATATATTTAAGGGCCCATTTTCTAGTACTCGTCTAGGGCACCCGAAATTTCGAAAACGTCCCTGATCGAATATCAAAACAAAACATAGCGAAAATAACGTAATATAAATTTTACCAATGTCAAGGGTCTATACTAAGTCAAAGTTACATTCGATAACTATACATCACTTTTATATATTAACTATAAAAAAAATTGATGGCTTCTATCTTCCCATCAAGGCTTTCTCGTGTGTAGTCTATGTCTCGACATAAGTCTTCTAGAAGGATCATCTATCTTCAAACAAGCTAATATCTAGGTTGCTAATTTCCAAATCTCGATAAGAGTTACCTGAATACAAGCTTAAAAATAATATGCCAACTAAAAAGTTGGTGAGTTCACGAGTTTAGGTTACAAAACATTTGTATAAAGAGTCCAAAGTTGTAAGATGCAAATTAAACAAGTTCACAATCATCATGTGTCCACGACCCGTGAACATCTGAATATTACCCTTACCGATACCATTTATTATTATGGGTCATTATACTTATTCTACCAACATAAGTAAACAAAATGCGGCAATATATGTTACAAGATATCATTTATCATTCAGTGGGTTGTCGTCCTTGTCAAAATGGCCCATTGTGTGCGGGGTCTTCTCAGATAGTACTACGCATATATCCCGTCGGCTCCTTACTAAGTTAATGATTGTGCTACAAACTCGGGAATTATTTATGGCAGCCAAGCTGGTCTTTGTTAATAATTACACAATAAGTATAAAAAGGTTTAGAAGCATGTAATCACCACAAAGGTTTAAGAAAGAGGGGAAGCAAATGAACTCACCTGGTAATCTTGTATAGGTCCAAACAATATGCTAAAGTTGCGAGCTTGCTATCGTGTATGCAACCATCACGACAAATCCTAATTATGATTGACATTAGTATATGGTATTAGAGTAATGTAATCCGTGTGGTTGAGCTCGACCGATTCGTAAAGTGTTGGGACCGCTTGGTAAACATTCTCGGGTTGTAATCCTCCGTTTATTATTTTAGTAGATGTACCAATAAGTGTATGTTGGGATATGGATAGAGACAAATTTGCTACCACTAGGGAAGGTACCAAATATTTTAGTTACTACCGAGGCAGTCAGTACCTAAGGAAAACTTGTTGCTGTTGATGGTAGATACTGATGTGCTAAACAATCAAAGATACTGAAGTCAAACTTAGCGAAGATCATGGAATATTATTTGACTGTTTCCTTTTGTTATGTAACCACATAACTATGTAATTATAGTGTAGTTTGTTATGTTTTGGCTAGTGCTATGATTGTGGGGAATATCTCGTAATCAGTTACTTTCGGACTTGTATAAATATCAGTCGTATGACTTGTAATCAATCATTAGTTTTCATATCAATATACGAGTGTTTGATAGTACTACTTTGTGTTCTTATCATTTGTGTTTTCACTATCATTCGTTATTTTTTTAGATTTTTCCGCCAATTTATACAAAGGGGAACCATTTTACTCGATCCTAACATGTGGTCTCAAAGCTGTTGATCAAGGACAATAATTTAACAATTAGTGTTCTTATCTTGTGGTTCTAGAACTCGTATAATTTCATTTCTAAATCTCACTTTTTATTAAAAGTCTCGCTCAGAAATAGATTCTTAAATTGGAACCATTAACAAGCCACCAAAATTGCTTTTCAATGATTTTAACATGTGGAAGATTAGGATGGAGGAATTTCTTGGATTCTATTATTTCAATATATGGAGATTTGTTCAAGAAGGCCCTCATATTCCTATGACCACTGTTGCTAATAATAATGCTTTGCCAGTTCCCAAAGAAGTCTCAAGATATTTCGAGGAAGATAAAAAACTCAGTGAAAGAGATTTCAAAGCAAAAAGTGCTTTAGCCATGGCTATTCCAAATGATATCTGTCAAGGATTCCTTCATTGCAAAAATGCTAAGGAACTCTGAGAAGCACTTCAAACCAAGTTTGAAGGACCTGAAAAAGTGAAGGCCAACACGAGGAAGACCCTCATTCAAGAATATGAGATGTTTGCTCATATTTAGGGAGAAACTATGTCACAATAATCTGACAGAATCACAAAGATTCTTAATGAATTGAGAACTAAAGGTAGAGAGTGTGACATTGATGAGGTATTGGAAAAGTTCTTAAGATCTCTTCCTTCACAATGGAGAATGTACACACTCTCTATTAGGAACTCATTTGATCTTAAGAAGCATGACTTAGTGGAGTTGCATGGTATGTTGAAAACATACGAGTTAGAGATGAGTCAAGATAGCAAAATGTTGAACAATGCCAAGAAAGGTACCGAGGCATCTACTCAAGGTGCCGCCTTCTTTGCACCCTCTGTAGAAACTAGTGAGTACACAGTCACCTTTCCTACTGAGAGTACATCCACCTCTTCCAACACTCAAAGCTCCTCATGGCCAATGGTCCTGAATTCTTTGACTTTATCAGAGGAGATTGTAATACTTTCATCCAGATGATCTGGAAGATTTGGATTTGTAGTATTAGATGGCAATGATAGCACACAAGGCTGAGAAGTTCTACTCAAGATCTGGAAGACCATATCTCAACACTATATCAAATGGGATAATTAGTCTTGATAAAAGGAAGCTAAGGTGCCACAACTGTCAAAAGTTGGGACACTTTACAAGAGAATGCAGATCAGCCAAAAGGGCTTATGGGAATCAAGCACAAATAACAAATAATCAGGGAAACACAAGAGAAGCTCATGTCAGACATGAAAACAATCACACTGCTGCCATTGCAACAACTCAGCAGGAATGCTTAACAGGAGAAGAATATGATTGGAGTTTCTAGTCTGATGCATCAGCACCAATCAATCGTGCCTTCATGGCACATGTTTCAGGGCTTCCTGAGCAGGTTTGAAAATCTCTTTGTTCGCAAAACTGTATTGATATGGTTATGAGCTATAGAGATCATAATGAGAATCTGGTTGAAAAAATTGAAAGTTTTGTGGATTAAAAATCTGATTTCAGAAAAACTAAAAGAGTTTATAAAGAAAAAGTAGAAGCCATGCAAAAGGAAATTTCTAGCCTAAAACATGAGAAAACCAACTTTGAAACTCACATTGATGACCTTTTAAAGAAACTAACTCTTGCAAGGGATGAGCTTGTTGAAACCAAAGTTCATATTGAAAAATTTGAAGGTGCAAACTCTACCCTTCAAAAGCTTTTAGATTCACAAATCAATAGTAAATTGAAACTTGGGATTATGTATAACTCTAATGAACCACCAATAGAATATGCTCCCATTCTTGAACCTATGAATGATATAAAGCTAAAGTTTTCAAGTGATCCTGAGCCAATCGAAGAAGCTTACAATGCTTTCAATCTCTCAACATCTGAAAGTGAGTATGAGCCTACCTCAGAGACTCTGAAAATGTATAATCCTTTCTACCCTAGTTCTGAACAACTCATAGTTATAAACAAAAGAACCTCACAGCAGATCTAATTCACCAAAAGGTTTTCAAAATTACAGACAAAAGAACTTTAGTGAAACCAACAAAAATAAATCTTTAAGACAATTTGAAAGAAGAAACTAGATTAACTATCTTCAAAACTTCAAAGCAGATTTCCAAAAGGAAAGTTGACTTAAGGGAATCAAAACACACTCAATATAAAATAAAAAGAGTGTCTGGTGTGTGGAAAGTCTGGGCATTTGGTTGTGGATTATTACTACAATCCTTGAAAACAAAGGGCGGTACCAAAACAGAAAATGTAGGTACCAAAACAATCGGTACCTAAGTCTGTATCAAAAAGTTCGGCATCTAAACAGAAATCAGCATCTATCAACGTTGGTGCTGATGTTTAAAAAAACATATGGGTGTTGAAAACAATCAAATGAAGAAGGTTAACTTTGTTCCAAAAGAGAAACCCAAGACTATAAGACCTGTCAATAAAATGTCCAAGAAATGCAAGGAATTGAACCACATGGACTAGTTTTGCCAAAATCCTGAAGTTCAGGGTTTAAAATGATTTTTTTGCATTTTGACACCTTAGCGAACCGCTAAGGATGCCTACACGGTCCGCTACGTGGTGGCTAAGAAAACACTCAGGAGACGCCACGTGTCTGCTAAGTAATGGGAAACAAATCTGACGCGTGTCAGCTTAGCGGACCGCGAAGCCTTCCAAAACGGTCCGTTAGCTGCAATCCTAGGAAGGGTCTAATCAGGAAAAGACGTGTAGGGCTGACGCATGCATGTGGGTGGTAGCAAACAACTACACGTCTGGTTAACAGTCCGCTACGGGCCAATTTTCAGCCTATAAATAGGTTAATCGAGCTCAGTCCATTTGCACACCCAAACTCGAATTCCTTCACTCAAGATTCATCCCAAGCACTATTATTACGAACCGACTTCATCTCGGAACGTCTCATACCCGTTTAAAAGCCCTACTCTCAAAGAAACGCACTCGAAAACGAAGAAACGCTAGGCTAAGGTGCTAGAACTATAGTCCAAGCCCTAAGAAGCCACTTTCTTAAGTTGTTACTATCTCCAATACTAAGGTGAATACAACAAATGAAGTATCCATCTCCTAAAAATGAAGTATCAACTCCATCCTCCGAGAACAGAAAGAAAAGCCTAGGAAAGAAGATCAGAAAAGCAAAAATCATCTCCTGGAATCACATTGGGAAATGGTATGTAATCAAAAGAGATGATGGCAGCAGGCAAACCTTCAAATGCATCTCAGAAGTCATGAAGCTACCACACTCTGATGTTCAAAAGATTATGAGTCTAGGTATTGATAGGTATAATGAAAGTGAAAGTGCTAACAGACTAATTGAGGCATTGAAGTTAAAGGGATTTTCTAGGTATGAGAAGAAGAAGGTTGTGGATGATGATCCCATTGAAATAATTTCTATTGTATCATGGGAATTGTTGAGCAAGATGATGAAATTTCTGATAACTTATCAAAATGGAGTACAAGAGTATTTGTCTGCTGATAGAATTGTAACACGGGTTCTAACTGACCTCCAAGCTCTCATTGGCTTTCCTCTGAAGAATGAATCCAATGACAAGTTTGGAGATTTTATGATCGACTTAATTCATAGGAAGTTGGAAGATGTGTCATCTGAAGGGAGTTCAAGAAAGGATGAAGATGAAGAAGAAGAACAGTTCTTTGGGAATGAAGACGAACCAGACAATAGTGAAAAGGATGATGACCCTGTAGAGACTAAAGTACCTCTTGCTCAATCAAAGGTTTCAATCTCATAATGGTTTTATGATTCTTGTAAAAGATGTTCGTGGTTAAGAGAATAGACTTCACACTCTCCACCTTCTCTGAACTAGTTGATTTAAGTGCATTGTGTACTGCCAAGCTAAAGATGTTGAGCTTACTACCAATGTCTACTAAGACTGAATAAGGAAATAAACTATTGGAGATGATAAGACAGTCAGTCTAGACTGTGAGTGGGCAAGAAGAAGTTACTCCTATATCCTCCTATATTCCAATCATCTCTTAGGAATACTTGGATGGAAATTTTGTTATGAAGAGAGAAAATGGGTCAAGTGAAACCTTTAACTCTGATAACCTTTTGTGCATGGATGAAAGATCACTGCTGAACTTGGCTGATATATCGATGGTTAATCAAGAAAAGAATGACAAGGCCAACAACATTGAGCAAACAATAAAGGCCTTTTCTAAATCGTATGTCAAGGTCAATGGTTGAAGATTGTTTTGGTAGATTTGTCTAGGGGTAGATTGTCGGGATATGGATAAAGACAAATTTGCTACCAACTGTTGAAGGTACCAAAGATTTTAGTTACTACCTAGGCATTCAGTACCTAAGGACAACTTGTTGCCGTCGATGGTAGATACTGATGTGCTAAACCGTCAAAGATACTAAAGTTAAACTTAGCGAAGATCATGGGATATTATTTGACTGTTTCCTTTGTTATGCAACCACATGTAATTATAGCGTAGTTTGTTATGTTTTGGCTAGTGCTATGATTGTGGAGAATAACTCACAATTACTTACTTTCAGACTTGTATAAATATCAGTCGTCTGACGTGTAATAAATCATCAGTTTTCATATCAATATATGAGTGTTTGATAGTGCTGCTTTGTGTTCTTATCATTTGTGTTTTCACTATCACTCGTTATCTGTTTAGATTATTTCCGTCAGTCTGTACAAAGTAGAACCATCTTAGTCGATCCTGACAGAGAGTGATGTCTGTATCTAAGCTTGGTAGGATTTTGGGATTATACACGAGGGCCAAGACATAAACAACTTTGTTCACTGATGGGATCACTGAGTTCCCCTCCGAGGAGGAGAAGGACCAATTCTGGCACGATCATAGATTTGGCATATATGATCCGAGCCTCACAAATTCTTCGAGCTTTCGAGAACCCTTACACCGTGTTCTTCATCATTGCATTGTGTACTCGGTATCCGACAGGGGCAGGGAGAGACTGTTGTGAATTTGAGGGAGTTGTTCTACTTGCATTGTTTGGTTCGCCGCTTGCAACCCCGCACACTCAATTGCGGTGTATTTGGTAAACAGTTCTTGGCGGGATGTGACGAGTGCCATCTGTGGCGGTCAGTTTGTCACCAAGATCACTAGCACTACCATTTGTTGACGAATGAGATACTTCCAGATTTGACATCAACAACAGAGACGGTCGTGATGATTGTGCAGACTTTGAGAAATATGTATGTCGTTCGTCAGGCACTGGTACGATCGAGGTTGAGGAATCGTTGGGGTCGTTTTTGAGACCCAGACCAACCGGGCCCCAACCCAGACATAGTCGAGGCGGCGGCAGTAGTCGCCGCCATTCAGGTGAGATGGGGCAGCATCAAGAGGGCAGCATCAAGAGGGCCCACAACATCCTATTCTTATCTTATTATTTTATCAGAGTTTTATTGCGGAAATTGGTTCCAAATTTTTCAAAAACCTTGTCATTGGAATGACATAGGTATATTTTATTATAAATATTGTTTGTACATACAATATTCTAGTACACATATCGTAGGGATTCTTCAACTACGACGGTCACGTCCTCAGGAAGCTTTATTCCAAATGCTTTTTCCCTGTAGTGTTTGGAAAATATTTTTACATTAGCTTAGCTAAATAAGTACACTGCTTATTTCTTTTATTATGGAACCCTTCGGTTCCTTGTTCAAGTTTCACCAGGCAGACATGCCCCCGTGACTACCATAGGAGGTACCTCAAGTCACGTCACTCGTTTAATTTTAGACAAGACCCGCCCTGTAGGCTGGACATCCCGTCACAAGGCCTGCCCCGTAGGCTGGACATCTTGTTTATAAGGCCCGCCCCGTAGGCAAGACACCTTATTTTATCCTCGAGACCCGCCCCATAGGCTGGACATCTCTTTATATTTCTAAGACCCGCCCCACAGGCTGGACATCTCATTTCATTCCTTTCTTATTGAGTCCCACCTCATAAGCTGGTGTGACACCCGACATTTCAGGTCAATATCCGTACATGTCATAAACAAGTTTACAATATAATTGATTTTGTGATTTACTTAATTTCACAAACAAGGACATTAAGGTCTAACAAAGACCGTACATGGTCTCAATTCATGTTTTGGTAATTCTAGGAGTTACCGGTTCACATACCCATATAAACCGACTAATACGAACGTTAGTGGTTAATTTAAATAACCATAAAAATATATATACATATATATTACATAAACTTTACGTTGGTCAATAATTTATTTTAGACTAAAACATACGGTATAAGTAAAAGTAAAATAACGAACCCTTTCGAAGACGTTACCACGTATCGTCACCTTTAGGTATTTATACCTACGAATAATCACCTCAACGAACTATACAATCTAAGATTTAAAAAAACTTTCATCAACGAGCCATAAACTTGCTAGATTTACAATGCCGTGAAGAATCTAAACCGAATTAAATTACCCCTTAAAACTCTAATTGATATTAATACCATTAATAAACTAATACTTAAAACTAATTATTAACTCTTAAACCACTTTTTACTTTCTCGGCCGAAGCCAGAGAAGACCATTCCCCCTTCACTCGTCCCATACCATACCTGAGAAAACTCAGATAAAACCATACCTCCTCAGTCTCAACCTCACATTCCTTCTCATATTTCTCATTTTCATACGGCAAACATTCCAATTCTCTTCAATTCGAAGTCCAGTTTTAAAGGCAAAATCCATCTTAATTCGGTGTTTTAAGAAGAGTTTCAAGTGTTTCTGAAAAGAGTTTAGCAAAAGATTCAAGATCATTTCTCTGTTATTCTCGAAATCGCCATCTCTGTTTTAAAGGTAAAAACTCAATACTATCTACATTATTTTCTTTAAACCGTAGCTAAACATACAAAATATTCAAACACAAATAAGATAACAAGAAAAGTGTGTCGAATTCAAGATTTAAAACGTAAAAATATGCAGTACTGATTCTGTCAAACAGAAGTCCAGTAATCGAAACTAGAGTTTCGATACCTGCTACTCAATCGAAACTAGGAGTTTCGATACCTAAATGTCCAATCGAAACTAGTAGTTTCGATACCGGTTACTCAATCGAAACTAGGTAGTTTCGATACTCAATTTGTTCAATCGAAACTAGGTAGTTTCGACATCTGTTCTGTTCTGTTCTGCTCAATCGAAACTAGGTAGTTTCGATACCCAACTACTCAATCGAAACTAGGAAGTTTCGATACTCAATTGCCCAAACGAAACTAGGTAGTTTCGATACCTGTGTTAGTCCCCTTTGGGCAGTAACTTAGAACTGTTTTTATAACGAAACAAGTGTTGAACAACTAAGAGGATATTTTAAACAAAACAACCAGATTTACAAAGTCGGTGAACAATTTGCAATATGAGACGTCCGGTCTTAACACAATTTACCCTTTGGTATCTAGGGTACGAATAGTCAAGTTTGACTACAACAAGTATCATTACAAGTATACACAAACTCAAGGTGAGTTTCACGGCCCCTTTTTACTGTTTTCAATATTTGGGGGAAAAACATACTTACAACTATTTTATGGGATAACAAGAGAATAAGGCACGACTTTTATGTTTACATGAGATGAGAACAACGAGTTGAGGCCGCTAAAGTCCCCTGGAACAAAGTAGTAACCATTAACTATAGCCTAGGGTCCTATGAATAGTACTATGGAGAGTGACGTCTCCCGGTCATGGTTAGTCGCGCTAACCACAATCTGGAGGATTTATGGCCGCATAGAACCGGATAACGAAATTAGGGGCGTGTACAATTGTCATGGTTTGGTTACGCCTCATGTACGAACATATTATTTGTATTCCTAGCTAGTTTACAAATGGGTCAACAATTCTTATTCTGATTATCACATACACCTGAAACTATTTGCGAACAATTGAATTTTTCAAAGAACTATTTGATTAAACCTGTGAACTCACCAACCTAGTGTTGAAAATTTTAAGTATGTTTTTCAGGAAATTGAACGTGATCGCAAGGTTAGCAATGTAGATTACATGCATGCACGATGGATACAACTTTTGGGGGGGATTTCTCTTGTATAACTCATTGTAATAGAGTCATATAAATCTTCACTTTTTGTAAACTCAATTGACATTTTGGAATGTAAAACTTTAAACTTGTTTATGTATCCATTTATCATGTATGTGTTTGCGGTAATCATATGCTTTGGAAACCATGAACGTCGCGCCTCGCGTTTCCGCCTTGGCGGGGTGTGACAGAACTTGGTATCAGAGCCATTGATTATAGCGAACTAGGAGTCTACAATGGAACCTAGTCTATAATCTAAATGACTCACTAAAATGTTTTCATTGCATAAGCATTGCATAACCAATCAACATGTCATATGGATATTGTAGTCACAAGCATGTCGTCACATTCACACTCTGATCCCGTCTCCGACACTGAATCAAACGAGGAACTTTCCGCCACACGTCCCAAAAATCGAGTACAAACCCGCAGCTCCACACCACCCAATGTTGCCTTGGGAGAATCGCCTATCGTCTACCGAAAGAAAAGCGGAGGACCAATTAAAGTACAAAGTGCTAGGAAGAAGATTCGACTTCCGCGCAAGAGAAACCTGGCAGCCCATGACCCGAAAGACTTGGAGACCAGTGAAGAACCACCTAAGAAACGACCCTGCTACCACCCTACTTTGGGAACTATCCGTTGGATGCCCCGTACTCTGGCACGATGGAGGGAGATGGAGAGCATCCCATCTACCTTTGAGCTCGGAGAGTCTTCCAACTCCCCAACATCCCTACCCCACACTGGGGAAGCCATGGAGATCACAGTGCCTACATTAGTAGCACGCGTTCGTACGCACGAAGAGCGTCTTGATGACCTCCTAGATGATATTCGGGCACATGGGGATGCAGCCATGTGCTTACGTCAAGGGCTCGGATCTCGAGTTCAGACTCTAGAGGACAGCACCCGAGACATACAGGGTGGCACAAACTATATAGAGTCGAGAGCTGACATGGACTGGCAGTTCACTGTCATAGTCTGAGACATGGTGGAGGCGCTGGAAGAAAGGACTTTGGCTGCAGAATTTGTGGCGAGAGCTAGCTTTGTCATGGCGGGACTTGCCATGATGATTGGATTGTACTCTCATTTCTTCTTTTAAACCTATTATGGGCGGGTTGTGCCCATAGCACATTATGTAGTTTAAAACTTTGGTACTGATGTGGTCATGAGAACCCATCCCTTTTGTATCCTTGTCTTTTGGAACAATGTACTATGTATGTTTTGACTATGTAAGTGATGGTTTATGTTGTAATGATGGTTGTTTACGATTGATGTTGTTGTATCCTTATGTCATTATCTATCATTATTTTTATATAATGTTGTTTCTTTTTAATTGATATGTTAGAAAGAACGTCATGGCACCTAAGCGTAGGACAACCCGTAACACTATTGATGACAACAACGAGGCGATTTCCCCAAACGTGGAACAACTCATAGCACAGCGAGTAGCTGCTGCCATGGAGCAATATGAAGCAAATCGAAATAGTGGAGGAGGAAACGGCAGCGGTACCGGCGGAGGAGGTGCAGGAGGTAGCGGTACAGCCGGAGGTTCCGGAGGTAATAGAATAAATAAGCCGTAACACCTAGTCATGATCCGAATTAATGACGTTATGACTTGTAATTCTATAGATGCTCCAAATAGGAAGTACACCTACAAGGCCTTTCTATCTTGCAACCCCCGCAACTTCAATGGCACCGAGGGTGCAGTAGGTCTAATGAGGTGGATAAAAAAGATGGAATCGGTAATCAATATTAGTGAATGCACCGCTGACTGCATGGTGAAGTATTCTACATGCTCACTCACTGATAAAGCTTTAACTTGGTGGAATTCACAAGTAAAGACTTTGGGAAGGTAGACAGCATATGAATTGTCATGGGAAGACCTAAAAGCCATGATGATCGAGGAGTACTGTCCTCGAAATGAGTTACAAAAGATCGAATCTGAAATGTGGAATTTACAGATGATAGGAGATGATGTTGCTGGCTACACTGACCGATTCAATGAGTTAGCAATCTTGGTTCCACACATGGTTACCCCAGAATACAAGAAAGTTGAAAGATATTTGTGGGGTCTCGCACCTCAAATCCGAAGTCTGGTGACTTCATCGAACCCTATGGATGCCAAGAGCGCTATAAATCTAGCATTCAAGCTAAGGGATAATGTTGTGCGTGATGGTTTGTTTGGAAAGAAGGAGACCGAAGAAGGAAAGTATGGAGAAAAGAGGAAATGGTTTGGAAAACCAAGTAATCAAAACAAGAATCAGGCTTACAAGAGACCTGAAACTATGAAAGCCTATGCTGCCAACATTGAAGGACAAAGTGGATATCTTGGAACATGACCGAAGTGTGACAAGTGTGGATATCATCACAGTGAAAAGTGTATCCAATGTGGAAAATGTAAAAAGTATGGGCATATGGCCCATAACTGTTGGAGCAATGCAAACCCTAATAAGATTAATCAAGTAGCAGGAAAGGTCAAACCAGGAACAGGAAGGATGAATCAGGGATGCTTTGAGTGTGGAGATCCAAAGCACTTTAGTAAAGACTGTCCAAAGTTGAAGAACCGAAACGACAATCAGGCCCGTGCAAGAGCATTTGTGATGGGGGCCGGTGACGCACGACAAGATCCGAACATTGTCACTGGTACGTTCCTGATAAATAATCACTATGCCTCTATACTTTTCGATACGGGTGCTGATATGAGTTTTGTGTCAAATGACTTTAAGTCCCTACTCGGTATTAAGCCCATCAAACTAGATCAAAATTATACAATTGAATTAGCAAACGGGAAATTAATTAAAATTGGAGAAGTCATTCAGGATTGTACCTTATGTTTTAAGAACCACACATTTAGTATAGACCTGTTACCTGTTGACTTGGGAAGTTTTGATGTTGTTATTGGTATGGATTGGTTGACAAAGAATCACGCCGAGATTGTTTGTTTTGAGAATATTGTCCAAATCCCACTCCCAAACGGAGAAATTCTTTCGATTCAAGGTGAGAAGAGTGGAGTAACGTTAAGAATGATAAACTGCATGAAAGCTCGTAAGTATCTACGTAAAGGCTATTGCGTATTCCTGGCTCACGTCGTCGAGAAGAAACCCGAGGAACGTCGACTTGAGGATATACCAATCGTTAAGGATTATCCTGAAGTTTTTCCAGAAGACTTACCTGGATTACCACCACTGAGGCAAGTCGAATTCCAAATCGACTTGGTACCAGGAGCCGCCCCGGTTGCGCGATCACCGTATCGATTAGCACCTTCTGAAATGCAGGAATTATCAAATCAACTCCAAGAGTTGCTTGATAAAGGTTTCATAAGACCGAGTTTCTCACCTTGGGGAGCTCCGATCCTATTCATAAAGAAAAAGGATGGAACCTTTAGGATGTGTATTGATTACCGAGAATTAAACAAGTTTACAATCAAAAACCGATACCCACTTCCTCGAATAGATGATTTGTTTGATCAACTACAAGGTTCTAGCTTCTACTCTAAGATCGATCTACGGTCGGGGTATCATCAACTAAGAATCCAAGAAGAAGATGTACCAAAGACGGCATTTAGGACTCGTTATGGCCACTACGAATTTCTAGTTATGCCGTTTGGTTTGACGAACGCACCAGCTGTTTTTATGGATCTCATGAACCAAGTGTGCAAACCATACTTGGATAAATTTGTGATAGTATTTATTGATGATATATTAATATATTCATGAACCAAGGAGGATCATGAACATCATCTGAAATTAATCTTAGAACTACTCAGGAACGAGAAACTTTACGCTAAATTTTCTAAGTGTGAGTTTTGGATCCGAGAAGTGCGTTTTCTTGGACATGTCATCAACAAGGAAGGAATTCACGTTGATCCATAAAAAATTGAAGCGATCAAAAACTGGGAAGCACCAAAGACTCCGACAGAAGTACGTCAATTTTTAGGCTTGGCCGGCTATTATAGACGATTCATCGAGAATTTTTCAAAAATAGCCCTACCTTTAACCACATTAACCCAGAAAGAAAAGAAGTATGATTGGAGTGACAAGCAAGAGTCAGCTTTTCAATTACTGAAGCAGAAGCTGTGTAGTGCACCGATCTTATCCCTTCCTGAGGGAATCGACAACTTTGTCGTATACTGCGATGCATCACACAAGGGACTTGGTTGTGTGTTAATGCAAAGAGACAAAGTCATCGCATATGCCTCACGACAACTAAAAGTGCACGAAAAGAATTATACGACCCACGACTTGGAGTTGGGTGCATTTGTGTTTGCGCTCAAGATATGGAGACATTATCTTTACGGTACAAGATGGACTATCTTTACTGATCACAAGAGTCTTCAACATATCTTCGATCAAAAGGAACTTAACATGAGACAATGTCGTTGGGTAGAACTACTAAACGACTATGATTGTGATATCAAGTACCATCCCGGGAAAGCCAATGTCGTAGCAGACGCCTTAAGTCGCAAAGAACGAGTTAAAACACTCCGTGTTCGTGCCCTAGGATTGACAATTCATACGAGTCTCACGACTCAAATCCGGATGGCACAACAAGAGGCAAGCAAAGAAGAAAACATTCAGAATGAAGCTTTACGAGGAATGATAAAACAGTTGGAGCCAAAGTCAGATGACACTTTATACTTCATGAATAGAATTTGGGTGCCATGTTTTGGTAACTTACGGGAGTTAGTTATGGACGAAGCCCACAAGTCCAGGTACTCCATTCATCCAGGTTCAGATAAGATGTATAAGGATCTAAAAGAATTATATTGGTGGCCCAATATGAAAGGAGATATTGCCACATATGTCAGTAAATGCTTAACGTGTTCAAAAGTAAAAGCCGAACATCAGAAACCGTTTGGTTTGTTACAACAACCTGAAATTCCCCAATGGAAATGGGAACAGATTTCTATGGACTTCATCACGAAATTACCCAAGACGTCTAGTGGTTATGATACCATATGGGTAATTGTCGACCGTTTAACAAAATCAGCTCATTTCCTACCTATCAAAGAAACGGATAAAACCGAGAAACTTGCAAAGCTTTATATCAAGGAAATTGTGGCAAGGCATGGAGTGCCATTTTCTATTATCTCTGATAGAGACAGCAGATTCGTGTCTAGAATTTGAAAATCATTACAAGAAGCCATGGGCACACGTCTTGACATGAGCACGACATATCACCCACAAACAGATGGTCAAAGAGAAAAGACCATTCAAACTTTAGAGGATATGTTGCGTGCGTGTGTAATTGATTTCGGAGGTAATTGGGATACTCATTTACCGTTAGCAGAGTTTTCCTATAATAACAGCTACCACACGAGCATTAAAGCAGCTCCGTTTGAAGCTTTATATGGTCGTAAATGCCGCTCACCGCTATGTTGGGCGGAAGTTGGTGAAAAACATTTGACAGGCCCTGAGATTGTCCAGGAAACCACTGATAAGATCTTCAAAATTAAGGACCGTCTGAAAGCGGCCCGAGACAGACAGAAGAGCTATGCTGATAACAGACGGAAACCATTAGAATTTCAAATTGGTGACCGAGTAATGTTAAAAGTCTCACCATGGAAAGGCGTTGCAAGTTTTGGTAACCGTGGTAAGCTCAACCCTAGATACGTTGGACCGTTTGAAATACTAGCTAGGGTTGGCCCTGTAGATTACAAGCTCAAGTTGCCACAAGAACTAAGCAACGTACATGATACGTTTCATATATCAAATCTCAAGAAGTGTTTATCAGACGAGACGCTAATTATACCGCCTGACGAGATTCACATAGACAACATGTTGCATTTCATCGAGGAACTGATTGAGATTTCAGATTGGAAAGTTCAAAGGCTGAGACGTAGTCGAATCAAAATGGTTAAAGTACGTTGGAACTCAAAACATGGTCCTGAGTATACATGGGAACGAGAGGACCAAATGAAAACAAAGTACCCATCCTTATTTAAGGATACACCTGTTCAAGATGACACGAATTGAATTTCAGGACGAAATTCTTTTAACATGGGGAGAATGTAACACCCGACATTTCAGGTCAATATCCGTACATGTCATAAACAAGTTTACAATATAATTGATTTTGTGATTTACTTAATTTCACAAACAAGGACATTAAGGTCTAACAAAGACCGTACATGGTCTCAATTCATGTTTTGGTAATTCTAGGAGTTACCGGTTCACATACCCATATAAACCGACTAATACGAACGTTAGTGGTTAATTTAAATAACCAGAAAAATATATATACATATATATTACATAAACTTTACGTTGGTCAATAATTTATTTTTAGACTAAAACATACGGTATAAGTAAAAGTAAAATAACGAACCCTTTCGAAGACGTTACCACGTATCGTCACCTTTAGGTATTTATACCTACGAATAATCACCTCAACGAACTATACAATCTAAGATTTAAATAAATTTTCATCAACGAGCCATAAACTTGCTAGATTTACAATGCCGTGAAGAATCTAAACCGAATTAAATTACCCCTTAAAACTCTAATTGATATTAATACCATTAATAAACTAATACTTAAAACTAATTATTAACTCTTAAACCACTTTTGACTTTCTCGGCCGAAGCCAGAGAAGACCATTCCCCCTTCACTCGTCCCATACCATACCTGAGAAAACTCAGATAAAACCATACCTCCTCAGTCTCAACCTCACATTCCTTCTCATATTTCTCATTTTCATACGGCAAACATTCCAATTCTCTTCAATTCGAAGTCCAGTTTTAAAGGCAAAATCCATCTTAATTCGGTGTTTTAAGAAGAGTTTCAAGTGTTTCTGAAAAGAGTTTAGCAAAAGATTCAAGATCATTTCTCTGTTATTCTCGAAATCGCCATCTCTGTTTTAAAGGTAAAAACTCAATACTATCTACATTATTTTCTTTAAACCGTAGCTAAACATACAAAATATTCAAACGCAAATAAGATAACAAGAAAAGTGTGTCGAATTCAAGATTTAAAACATAAAAATATGCAGTACTGATTCTGTCAAACAGAAGTCCAGTAATCGAAACTAGAGTTTCGATACCTGCTACTCAATCGAAACTAGGAGTTTCGATACCTAAATGTCCAATCGAAACTAGTAGTTTCGATACCGGTTACTCAATCGAAACTAGGTAGTTTCGATACTCAGTTTGTTCAATCGAAACTAGGTAGTTTCGACATCTGTTCTGTTCTGTTCTGCTCAATCGAAACTAGGTAGTTTCGATACCCAACTACTCAATCGAAACTAGGAAGTTTCGATACTCAATTGCCCAAACGAAACTAGGTAGTTTCGATACCTGTGTCAGTCCCCTTTGGGCAGTAACTTAGAACTGTTTTTATAACGAAACAAGTGTTGAACAACTAAGAGGATATTTTAAACAAAAACAACCAGATTTACAAAGTCGGTGAACAATTTGCAATATGAGACGTCCGGTCTTAACACAATTTACCCTTTGGTATCTAGGGTACGAATAGTCAAGTTTGACTACAACAAGTATCATTACAAGTATACACAAACTCAAGGTGAGTTTCACGGCCCCTTTTTACTGTTTTCAATATTTGGGGGAAAAACATACTTACAACTATTTTATGGGATAACAAGAGAATAAGGCACGACTTTTATGTTTACATGAGATGAGAACAACGAGTTGAGGCCGCTAAAGTCCCCTGGAACAAAGTAGTAACCATTAACTGTAGCCTAGGGTCCTATGAATAGTACTATGGAGAGTGACGTCTCCCGGTCATGGTTAGTCGCGCTAACCACAATCTGGAGGATTTATGGCCGCATAGAACCGGATAACGAAATTAGGGGCGTGTACAATTGTCATGGTTTGGTTACGCCTCATGTACGAACATATTATTTGTATTCCTAGCTAGTTTACAAATGGGTCAACAATTCTTATTCTAATTATCACATACACCTGAAACTATTTGCGAACAATTGAATTTTTCAAAGAACTATTTGATTAAACCTGTGAACTCACCAACCTAGTGTTGACAATTTTAAGTATGTTTTTCAGGAAATTGAACGTGATCGCAAGGTTAGCAATGTAGATTACATGCATGCACGATGGATACAACTTTTGGGGGGGATTTCTCTTGTATAACTCATTGTAATAGAATCATATTTGCGAAATCTTCACTTTTTGTAAACTCAATTGACATTTTGGAATGTAAAACTTTAAACTTGTTTATGTATCCATTTATCATGTATGTGTTTGCGGTAATCATATGCTTTGGAAACCATGAACGTCGCGCCTCGCGTTTCCGCCTTGGCGGGGTATGATGTCACACCCCGACCGGGCGGCGGAACACGTCGGAGTATGACCCGAGTTGTAACCAGATTGCTCGTAGCACTTGGAACTATTAAAATTTCATAATTTTATTCAATAAAATTAAAAGTGCCTCAAAGGCTAAGTAGTTCAAATAAACAAGACAAAACATAGTTCCAAACAAGATAAAATCAGATTTCAAGTTTCTAAGTCCAAGCCTAAGTGTTGAACATAAATCAAGCGTTGCTTGAACTTGGTGCACCTGAAACATGTTTAAAATAAGAGTTATCAACAAAATGAATTGTTGGTGAGCAATCATGGTAGATATAGATATAATATAGTTGAGATAAAAGTACAAATTCCATGCTAAGACAAGTTGTACATTATAGTCTTATTGTATATACACACAGTCCAAATTAAACCTTCCTTTTAAGATTTATCCAATTCAGATTGTCCAACATATAGTTAACAGTTTTTTAGTATCAGAATTCATTACATGCATCCTGGATCAAAGAAATGCATGGGGTAGCTAACCCACATGGTACCACTAATTCCATTCCTAGGCTGTAGAAACAGTTAATAATATGAACTAGTGTAATCAACAAATTAGCCACATAATGCAATTAAACAAGTCTAACATATGGGAATTTGTTTCAAGTTGTGAGATTTGTCAATTGTGTAAGTGTGGTTAAATAGAAACATGTTTCACCCCAAAAGTGGTAAAATGTATAAAGAGGGGCATGAAAACTCACATGGTTTGTAAGTAGTTTCCGAGCTAAGTTTGATCCAAAGATATAATCCAAAGTAGGTCACAATTAACCTATTATAGTTGTAGTTTAGTCATTTAGTTTAAAGGAATAAGCTAAGGTTTGTTCGTGTTCTCGAATTTGGGAAATTAGGATTTTGGAAAGTTTAAGGTTTGAAAAGTAATTTGGTTATGGTTTAAGGTGTGCAAGTATTTAAATTACTAAATTATTATGTTTAGTAATTTAAATATAATTTCAGATTTTATAAAATATTTTAAGTGATTATTTAATTAATTACTTATTTAGTAATTTAGTTAATAAATGTGTTTAATTAACTAAATATGTCAAAAAGATAGTAAGAATATAAATATAATTTAAATTATAAATTTTTATAAATATTTTCTGTTAATAAGTAAATTTTTATAAAATTTACTTATTTTTAGTTTAATTAAATCAATAATTCCATTGATTTAATTACAAAACAAAATTAGTAAAAATTAGTAAAAATGTCTAAAAGTTCCAGAAACTTAATATTTTGTTAAAAATATATAGATTAAGTTTCTGTAATTTTTGTATAATTTTTGGAATAGATTTACTAATTTTAAATAAATAGTCCAAGCTTTAAATTTAGACTTTTAAATAATTAATTTTATAAACTCAGAAAGTTTTCTGTTTTTATTTTATAAAACAGTAGAGAATTTTATTACAAAAATTTGGACTATTTATTTGTACATTTTCGAGTTGTAAATAAAAAGTTATGAATTTTTAAAGATTAAAGATTTAATAAAAAGAAAAATCAAAAATAGGAAAATGTTGAAAAGTGGGCGAACCGGCCACAAGGCGGATCGAACCTGGGCTACTTGGCTTAGCAGCAGTGCACCTGACCGTTGGGCCAAGTGGCTAACCTGGTAATAAGTTGAATTGGGTTATATTTAACCCGGATCTTGGATCCGGTTTGTGTTCGTTTAAGCAAAAAAAAAGGCTCACGGGTGAGGGCCTTAGCCGGACTCGAACCCGTGACCTCTCGTTCGTAATACGCGCACCCGGCCATCTCGGCCAAGTGACTAACTCGTAAACAAACGGAGAGAGGTTCCTTTTAACGACGTTTTCGAAATAAAATCCCAAATCCGTTTGAAACACAAGAACCCTAATCTGAGTTTGTTCGAATTCGATGAATCCGTATAATAGGAACTCAATTAACCATAGGGCTTTTGTTATACGTTCAATTACGAGCCTAATGACGTATTGAATTACCTGGAATGATCAACTGATCGAAGTTCTGGACTCGTTGTTCAATTCGTCTGAACTGAGATTCCGAGAGAGAGAATTAGAGAGTGTTAGGAGTTGTGATTTGTTTCAAATGGACGCATTAGGTGTCGTCGAGGTTTGTACAACCTCAATTCGACAAATAAATTCGCGAATTAACGAGTTTTGATTACGGTTTAAGACGGTTTAAAGTTTTTAGCCGTTTTCTACTGTTACGAGTTAAAATTTCGAATTAAACGAGTTCATCATGCTCGTTTATGAGTTGTAATGGGATTTCAGTTACGAATCTTTGCTCTTATCATCTCAAAACGCGTTTTCGAATATTCAGAACCCAAAACCGGGTTCCCCTTGTTTCGAACCCACGACCCCTTTTGGGTGGGTTTTAAAACAGAAAAATACAACTTTGGTCCCTGAGGTTTGTTAAGTTGACTCCGGTCAACTTAAACTTGAAAATAAGTTTGAGGAAAGGCAGTTTAGCCCTTGTAGTTAAGTTTTAACCAAAAACTAAGTTAGTTAGGTTAAATAGGGTTTTTAGTTAATAAATTTGATATATTTTGATATTTAAATGTATAAATTAAATTTAAATTATAAAAGAATTGTTTATTTCTATAAAAATGATATAAAATGACATATTTTTATAGAACTTTATTTTAAAAATATTTATTTAATTAAACTTTATTTATTTGATTTATTTAGGAATAAATCTTATTATTTCTTAAAAATTCATAAAAATTTATAAAAGTCATTTTAATTTATATAATTTGTGTTTTAATTTAAATAAAACACATTAGGATTTTTTTTTTCAAATTAAATAAGTATAATTTTTTTTTTTTACACTTAGATAATTTATGAGATTTATTTTATATAGTTTAGGGACTTTATTCAAATACCATGAATATTAGCCCTAAAACATAGTTTGAGTATGGTTTTTAGCCACATAGTTTAAGCAATTCATTTAAGAATTTTCACATATTATTAAATATGGATAATTAGGGTTTACAATAAATGCCAAATGGCCGGAAATTGTAAACGGAAAAGTACAGATATTACATATGACAACTGGACATCTCATTTCATTCATTTTAGGCCCTTCCGCCTCATAGACTCGGCACCTTAACCAGGCCCTTCCGCCTATAGACTCGACACCTCGTTTTCCCTTTCACAACCAACACATATACATGACATTCGGTCATGTTATTTTCCATGTATTTCGTCATGCCATTGGACCTAGCCCCTCACCCTAAACCTTTGTAATGGTTTCTCCTTCAAGTATCAAAGAAGCTTATATATAGGGTCCCCGCAGCGTTCCCATCACTTCTTTGTTACCTTGAGGGTACGCCGTTACTCAGGTCTAGAGCTAGACTAGTCCTCACCACACATCCACATTTATCACATAATAGCACGTTTCTTTGCCATGTTTTTTATATCTAGTCCTTACCCCTAAACTGCTGTAAAGTTTTCTCCCTGGAGCATTAAAGAAGCTTATATATAGGGTCCCCCACAGCGTTCCCACTACTTCTTCATTACTCCGTGAATATGCTGTTACTCAGGTTTAGTGCAAGACAAATCTTTATCACACATTCACATTTGTCATATAATAGCATGCGTCTTTGCCATGCTTTTCTATACCGGTCCCTACCCTAAACCTTTTTAATGGTTTCGCCTTAAAGTATCAAAGAATCTTATATATAGGGTTCCCCGTAGTGTTCCCACCACTTCTCCAATATCTCGTGGACATTCCTTCATTTAGAATTAAAGCTTCTATTCCATATCCATGGGTGTTTAGCATGCATTTATGCCATGCTATTTATCCTTAGTCTATACCCCTAAACATTTGTAATGGTTTCACCACGAGACATTAAAGAGGTTTATATATAGGGTGTACCAATGGCGTACCCACTACCCCTTTGATATCTTGTGGATACTCCATTATTTCAGTTTAGTGTTTAGACTAATCCATTATTCCCCCGTACCTTATTTTACACAAATCACATAATCACAAAAACATATAGTATTTGATAAGGTACGGGTACATTGTACTTACCATAGTCTCGGGTCGTTTCCTACGCTCGTTCTCTCACTTAAACGTTCCTTCAATACAATCCGCACTCACACTTTAACATGCACTAGCTTCTTTATTATTCTATAGAGAGTGTGTGTGATATATGGTGTTTATGTGTGTGTTTCTCCAAGTGAAAGACTTCAAGTACCAATTTATAGGCAAAATTCTGAGTTCGTAACGGACCATTACCGCCGGTGACGGTCCATTACCGTTTTCTTGGCCTCCAAGCACTTCCTGATCACGTAACGGACCGTCACAACCCATGATGGTCCGTCATGGCCTTAGGGTGGGATGAGTTAGTGAAACGTGGCGAAAACGGTGACTTTTCACGATTTTGCTGCGTGACGGCCGTCACGGCCTGTGACGGTCCTTTATGGTCATGACAGACTGTTACACCTGGTCAAGGTCCCTTATAGCACCATTTTCAAATTCTTCTCGCCGAGGCCCCCCAAGATTCATATATTATGGTTTTCGTAACTAATTTTCTAACCCGACATATGCGTATACGAAGTTTTGGGCTATTTCCGGTAGAACCGTCTTTCTGTTTTCGCGTCCGGTTACGTTCTATTGTCGTGTACTTGTCCCAACTTATTTTAGGAGTTTGGGATGTTACAATTGTACCCTCCTTAAATTAGGTTTCGTCCTCAAAACCTGTTAATTTTGGAATAAATGAGGATAATTTTTTTTCTCATTTCCTCCTCACTTTCCCAAGTCATCTCCAATCCTTTTCTGTGCTTCCATTGGACTAACACTTGTTTGATTGTTTTGTTACGTAATTTCTTCTCTTTAGTGTCTAGAATCTTTATAGGTTCTTCGACATAAGTTAGTATCTCATCAATCTCTATCTCTTCCAGAGGTACATGAGTAGTCTCGTCCGCCAAACACTTCCTTAAATAAGATACGTGGAACGTATTGTATATCTTATTTAATTCTTCTGGTAGCTCTATTTGATAAACCACCTTTCCGACTCGTTTGATGATTTTGAAAGAACCGATGAGTCGTGGACTTAGCTTGCCATGTTTCTTGAATCCAATCAGACCTTTCTAAGGAGACACTTTTTAACAAAACGTAATCTCCTTCTTGGAATTCTATTGGTCTACATCTCTTATCTGCATATGACTTCTGTCTATTTTGTGCAGCCTTTTAAATGAACTTTGATCATGTCAAGTTTTTGAGCTGTAGCTTCAACAATTTCTTTGCTTCCTAACTCTTTTTGACCAACTTCTCTCCAACACACAGGAGTTTAACACTTTCTGCCGTATAGCATCTCATAAGGTGGCATACCAATACTTGAATGGTAGCTATTGTTGTACGAGAATTCTACTAATGGCAAATGATTATCCCAGTTTCCACCAAAATCAATTATACAAGCACGCAACATATCTTCAAGAGTTTGTATTGTTCTCTCACTTTAACTGTCAGTTTAAGGATGATATGCTGTGCTAATTAATAATCTAGTTCCCATTTCTTCATGGAATTTCTTCCCGAAACGTGAAGTGAAACGAGTATCTTGATTTGAGACAATCGAGACCGGCACTCCATGCTTTGAAACAATCTCTTTAATGAATAAATAAGCTAACTTCTCCGAAGAGTATGTCTCCTATATTACTAAGAAATGAGCACTCTTAGTTAGCCTGTCTACAAACACCCAAATGGTATCGTAACCTCTAGCTGTTCTGGTAGCTTGGTTATGAAATCCATAGCAAGGTGTTCCCACTTCCATTCTGGAATCTCTAGTGGTTGTAATCTTCCATATGACTTATGATGTTCTGCTTTAACTTGTAAGCAAGTTAAGCATTTGTCACATATTTCATGATATCAAATTTCGTGTCAGGCCACCAATAATTTTTGCGCAGATCTTGGTACATATTTGTAGTACCCGGGTGAATAAAATATCGTAATTTATGTGCTTTGTCTAGAATCTTAAGTCTACACTCACATGATCGTGGTATCCATATACGACCAAATCGAGTTTTGACTTTATATTCATTCTCTTCCAGAAATCTCTCTTGACCAGCCATTCTTTCTTTCTTGACATTCTCACTTTTAATGCTTCGATTTGTGCGTCTCGAAGTTGACTCATGAAATAAGGAGTTATCACTAATTTATATGCTTTCACCCGAATGGGATGATGCTCTTCCTTACGGATTAAAGCATCGGCTACTACATTAGCCTTTTCCCCGGTGATATAATATTTCATAACCATAATCTTTGACCAGTTCCAACCATCTTAGTTGTCTCATGTTCAAATCTTTCAGGTCAAAGAACTATTTTAGACTCTTGTGGTCTATATAAATCATGAACTTTGTTCCATATAAATAATGCCTCCGGGTCTTTAGCCCGAATACCGCCGCCGCCAATTCTAGATCATGGGTTGGATAATTTGCCTCATGTGTCTTTAATTGTCAAGAGGCGTAGGATATCACCTTTCCTCTTTGCATTAAGACACATCCTAATCCAAGTCTTGAGACATCAGAATATACCATAAATTCCTCCACTCCTTCTAGCAGTGCTAGAACTAGAGCTTTTGTCAGTCTTTCCTTTAAAGTTTGGAACGCCTTCTCTTGCTCTGCATTTCATTCAAATCTTGTATTCTTTCGAGTTAGTTTAGTCAGTGGGGTGGCTATTTTAGAGAAATCTTGGATAAATCTTCTATAATAGCTTGCTAACCCCAAGACGCTTTTAACTTCTGACGTTTTTTATTGAGACCATTTCATTACGGCCTCTATCTTTGCTGGGTCCACTGAAATGCTTTCTGAATTCACCACATGGCCCAGAAACTGAACTTCTCTCAACTAGAAAGCACATTTTGAAAATTTTGCGTACTTTTCTTTCATAAAGTGGTGAGAGCTTCACGAAGATGATGTGCGTGTTCTTCTTCTGTTTTTGAATAAATCAAAATATCATCGATAAAGACGATAACGAACTTATCTAACATCAGCTGACATACTCTATTCATGAGATCCACAAAAATTGTCGGAGCGTTTGTCGCTCCAAAAGGCATCACCACAAACTCATAATGCTCGTAGCGTGTTTAGAACGCAGTCTTAGGCACGTCTTCTTCTCGTACCTTGACCTGGTGATACTCGGATCTTAAGTCGATTTTTGGAAAACCAACTAGATCCTTGCAATGGATTGAACAGATCATCAAATCTAGGTAAGGGATACCTACTCTTGATAATCATCTTATTCAATTCTCGGTAGTCTATACACATTCTCATACTACCGTCCGTCTTTTTCACGAACATAATTGGTTCACCCCAAGGGGATACAGTCCGACGTATAAATCCCTTGTCTAACAACTCTTGCAGTTGTGACATTAGTTCCTTTATTTCAATGGGTACTAACCGGTAAGGAGTCTTGGCTACCGTCTTAGCTTCAGGAATTAAATCAATTATGAATTCGATCTCTCTCTCTCACAGATGGAGCACCTGGGAGATCGTCAGGAAATACTTCAGGAAATTCATTCATAACTGGAACTTGATTAAGTTCCTTCCCTTTCATCTTTGCATCAGCTACGTAGGCTAAGAATGCTTGGTGACCTTGCCTCACGTTGCCATTTATCTTAGCCATCGTACACAACGTAATCTGGTTCCGTCGTTCTCCAACGGCACTAACTTCTTTTCCTGTAGATGTCGTGAATCGCATGATCTTTTGATTACACATAATCGTCGCAACATACGAAGATAACCAGTCTATTCCAATGATCACGTCGAATTCTTGTATCGCCATAGGAATTAAGTCAAGATATACCTCTCCTTCGATCAGTAGTCGACAATGTTGGCATATTTTGGTTACTACGCAATTCTTATCACTCGCGATCTTAACCTCTAATACCTTAGCCACCTTACTTCTATCAAATTTTGACTTTCTAAGGGATTGAATGTTCCCTTGAATTCCACTGGTTTGCACGTCATAAAGTCCTTGTACGTACATTGGGTTGACTTCGTATCAACCTTTGGATTTCCACCTTCTCCATTATCAGGTTTATCTATCTCCTTATGGTTTTCGAACCAGCTTTCTAATGAACTTTGCAGTTCAGCTTGCATAATATGAAGATTTGCATCGAACACCTTTCCTATCTCAAAAGCAAATGGTCTCCGGATATTCTCCAGGACTTGTTCGACTTCAATCTCATCGGTAGGTGGAGATGCATTTCTCCCATGACTCCCTTCGTCACTTATTTCTACATTTTGATTTTCAGCCATCGTTTGCTGAAATACGAATTTGTTTAATTCCTCACCCGTTTACCCTAATCATAGTCTAGGTTTCTATATTTATAGTCCTCTTATTATTCTAACCCTATTTAAGCATTCTAGGGTTTCATGTAAAGCCACATTCATGTAATTACACATATGCACATTCGTTTATGCATCTTAATCATGCATTTTCACATTCCCTGCTTACTAGTTGTTGACATAAGTTATCATATGATATTTGCGATATCATGATGGTCCCATACATTAACTCTCATACTAGCCAGGTATGAGGTAATATATGTTACACGTCATCACATGGAGCTTATCTCATACAAAATTGAACCCACGTACATTCACACATTTATTTCTAGTACTGGAATTTAAACATACATGCTTCCTCAGACGGCCTCGAATTTAATCCCTATTTAAATCATGAGCACTTATGGTTTGAGTTTAAGTATCACTCCGATACTCAAATTCCCCAAACCGTGCTCTGATGCCAACTTGAAACATCCTATTCTTATCTTATTATTTTATCAGAGGTTTATTACGAAAATTGGTCCCGGATTTTTTAAAACCTTGTCATTGGAATGACATAGGTATATTTTATTATAAATATTGTTTGTACATACAATATTCTATTACACATATCAGAGGGATTCTTCAACTCCATCGGCCACGTCCTCATGAAGCTTTTTTCCACATGCTTTTTCCCTACAGTGTTTGGAAAATATTTTTACATTTATCAAAACTTTTGTTTGACAAAAAGATTATGCCTTTTCATTTGGTGTGGTTGTGTTTAATAAATCGAGCACTAGTGAACTGTGGTTATGTTTGTATGTTTTGGTTGGTTTATCTTTGTAATTTTTATGGGTTATTTAGAACCCATTGTAATAGTTATGTTTATTTATTTTATTTATTTTTAGTGTATTTGTAAATAGATTATAAACCTAAAGAGAATAAAACTTGAAGACCAAGGCGTACTCAAACGGGGTTAAAAATGGAGATCTTGGACTAAGTGGGAGATAGCAAGATTATTGATTTATTTTTGTTATCCCTTAGTCCAGTCCGGTTTTCGTTTGATGGCTCGAACGAAACCGAACAATACCTACTAGTTGCACGGTTTATATGTTTTATTTATTTTTGTGGTTGTGACATTATTTAGGATAATAATTAAACCGCAAATATTTTATAAAACTTTATACACAATTTTAAAGACGACGAGATATTTAAATTGTTTAAAAGATTTCTCGGGAAGGTTATTAAATAAAAGTGTTTTTATTTAAAAGTAAAACATGTTTTAAATTTAATAGTTTTATTTAAAACAATTTTAAATTAATTAAAGAGTTGATTAGTTTAAAAAAAAGATAGTTCGCGATTAACGACCAATTTAGATTAAATAAGTTATTTAAAATTGGATCGTGTGGAGTGTTGAAATGCGTTTCATGAACTAAATAGTAAAATCAGTTTAATAAAATTGCATGACTTGGATCATGCTCCTCGTCGTCCGAAATGTTTTTGACCCTAAATGGTAAATTTAAAACATTAAAGCGAATCCCAAATTTAAATCGATATTTCTACGCCACCCTAAATTGTAACACTTTAACTGATCTATCCGAACCCCCGGTGTTAGTGAATTACCCTGCATCCGGCCCTATGGTTTTGGTTAAAGGTAAAGCCGCGATTCCTGAGTTACTTAGGTCGACTCTACAGTTACAAATGAAGGACAAATATCACTTAAGTCGTTTAAGTGGGCGTAGTCGAGGGAAACGTATCCAAGCTTGACAATTCTCGTCATGCCCCTCAAACCGAGAATTGTGTAGTTAACACAATTGGTAATCGTTATCTACCTACCTAGCCGTGCCAGTGGAGAGTGCTCAGCCATTCACTAGGTTATGGTGAACCGGGATCTCACTCCTTATTATATATTTTTGCAATTGGGTCATAAATTTAATCAGGACGTTATGCATGAAAATACTAAAACTTTACTTTTGAATTTTGTAGATGTCTAACGAATCCAATCCCAACTCCTCATTCTCCCTAAAGTCAACCCTTGAGAAAAACAAACTTGACAACTCCAACTTCATGGATTGGTACCGAAACCTAAAGATTGTCATCAGGGCTAAGAACAAGATGTATGTTCTCGAGGAACCAATCCCAGGAGAACTTGATGCTGCTACGAGCCTTGCTTGTAAGACCTGGGATAAGCATGTTGATGATTCCATCAAGGTCTCTTGCTTGATGCTTGCATCCATGATACCAGAACTTCAAAAGAAACTGGTTGATATGCCAACATACAACATGATTAGGCAACTAAAGGAAATGTTCCAGCAGCAAGCCCGTCATGAACGCTTTGAGGTGATGAGATCACTTATAAGTTGTCATATGTAAGAAGGTTCTTCGGTCAGCACTCATGTGTTGAAAATGAAGGGGTATATTGATCACTTAGCACTTCTTGACTCTCCCTTAAGCATTGAGCTGGTCGGGGATATAATTCTTAACTCACTACCTAAATCATATGACCAGTTCACTTTGAACTATAATATGAATGCTTGGGACAAGACCGTCCCGGAGTTGCATATGATGCTTTAAAACTGCCGAGATGAATATATCGACTTTTGCTAAGTCTGGTCCGGTGCTAATGATCAAGGAGGGTCGAGTCAGGAAATCTGAAGCCAAAGGGAAAGGCAAAAAAAGCTACCAGAGCAAGGGCGAAGGCAAGGCTGTTACCAAGAAACCTCTGAAGGATGTCAAATGCTTTCATTATGATGAAGCCGGACACTTGAAAAGGAACTGCCCCAAGTATCTGGTTGAATTGAAGCAGAAAAATTCTTCTAGAGGACAGTCCTCGGGTATGTTCGTCATTGAGATCTTCGCCCTGTCTAGCAAATCTTTGGTTTTTTGACACTGGATGTGGTTTTCACATTTGTAATGATTTGCAGGCACTAAAGAAGGTTAGGAAGTTGAAGCAAGGCGACTTGGAGCTCCATGTGGGAAATGGGCAAAAGGTCGCAGTGAAAGCTATAGGAGAGTATGTTCTTTTAGTTCCTTCTGGTCTTGAACTTGTTTTGAACAATGCTTATTTCATTCCTAATTTGACTAGGAATATTGTTTCGGTCTCCGCTTTGCGAGAACAAGGATTTTATTATGCTTTTGATGGTGATTACATTTCTACATATTTAAATGATTTGTTTTATTTTTCTGCAAAGCCTCATAATGGAATCTATGAGATAGAGGTCCATGATAATAACGTTCTATTCAACATCTCCTCCAAACGTAAGAAATTAGATCTCAATGATACGTATCTATGGCATTATAGACTTGGACACATAAATAATAATCGCATGAAGAAACTCCAAACCGCCGGAATTTTGAATTCCACAGGTCAAGAGTCTTTTGATGAATGTGAATCCTGTTTAAGTGGCGAGTTAACCAAAGCCCCTTTCACCGGTATTGGTCAAAGGGCTAAGGATCTGTTAGGACTCGTACATACTGATGTATGTGGTCCATTCAGAACAATGTCTAGAAGTGGAGAGAGATACTTCGTTACATTTACTGATGACTTCAGTAGATATGGTTATGTTTATCTTATGAAGCATAAACATGAAACGTTTGAAATGTTCAAATAATACCAAAACGAGGTACAAAATCAGCTCGGTAATATGATTAAGATGCTTCGATCTGATCGAGGTGGTAAATATCTTAGTCAAGAGTTTGAAGAACATCTTATGAAATGTGGGATCATTTCTCAACTCACTCCGCCTGGAACACCACAACTTAATGGTGTGTCTGAAAGGAGAAATCAAACTTTACTAGATATGGTTCGATCAATGATGTGTCGTACAAACCTCCCACACTCCTTCTGGAGTTTTACTCTCGAGACTACCAAAAGAATCATAAATCTAGCTCCTACAAATAAGGTGGATAAAACGCCTTATGAGATATGGCATGGGGAGAAACCCAAAGTGTCCTACCTCAAGGTCTGGGGATGTAACGCTTATGTTACCGGTGAATCTACGGATAAACTGAATCCCTGTGGCGATAGAGTCGTTTTTGTCGGATACCCTAAAACCATTGGTTACTACTTCTACAATACTGTTGAAAACAGGGTTTTCATTAAACGCAGAGCTACCTTCTTAGAGAAGGAAATTCTTGCGCGAGGGATTGGAGAAAACCATGTGGATCTAGATGAGATCCGAGGACCACAAGTAACCGAACCCCAATCTGAATCTGTCGTTCCACATGAGACTGTTGAAACCAAATCTAGAAATGTTCAAGATGCAACTATGACACAAACCATCCGCATAAGTACTAGGGATCGTCTTGAACCCGACCGTTATATCAGAGTTCACCAGATTGATGACATCCTGATAGTTGATCAGGTTGAGCCCACTAGTTACAAATCTGCAATCTTAGATTCAGAATCAAAGAAATGGCTTCAAGCCATGGATGCCAAAATCTAATCAATGTATGACAACCATGTATGGGACTTGGTTGATCTTCCTCACGAAAGTCGGACCATAGGAAGTAAGTGGATTTTCAAGAAGAAAATCGACATGGATGGAAACGTGCAAACCTTCAAAGCAAGGCTGGTAGCGAAAGGCTTTACTCAGACTTAAGGAATTGATTATGATGAAACCTTCTCGCCAGTAGCCAAGCTTAAGTCGATTAGGATCTTACTTGCCATTGCAGCGTATTATGACTACGAAATATGGCAAAGGGATGTCAAAACCGCGTTCCTAAACGAACACCTTACTGAAGATGTCTATATGGTTCAACCGGAAGGTTTTGAAGATCCAAAGAATCCTAATAAGGTATGCAAGTTAAACAAATCCATTTATGGATTAAAACAACCATCCAAAAGCTGGAATCTTCGCTTTGACCAGAAAATCAAAGAGTTTGGTTTTGTCAAGAACGAAGATGAACCGTGTGTCTACAGAAAGGCAAGTAGGAGCTATATCACCTTTTCTGATTCTGTATGTAAATGACATACTACTCATTAGAAACCATATTCCTATGCTACAAGACGTAATGTCTTGGCTAGGTAAATGTTTAGCAATGAAAGATCCTGGTGAAGCCGCATATATTCTGGGAATAAAGATCTATAGAGATAGATCAAAGCGGATTATAGGTTTAAGTCAAAGTACATATATTGATAAGGTCATTCAACGTTTTTTCATGCAAGACTCAAAGAGAGGATCTTTGCCCATGGCACATGGAACCATACTGAACAATAAACAGTGACCTCAATCTGACGAGGAAAAGAAAAAAATGGAAAGAGTTCCATATGCTTCTACCATTGGTTCCATCATGTATGCCATGATATGTACTAGACTAGACGTATCGTACACATTAAGCATGACTAGTAGATATCAACAGAATCCTGGTGAGAGTCACTGGACAGCTGTGAAGAACATCCTTAAGTACTTGAGAAGGACTAAGGACATGTTCTTGATATATGGAGGACTGGAAGAAGAATTAGCTGTAACATGTTACACTGATGCTAGCTTCCAGACTGATCGAGATGATTCTCAATCACATACGGGATTTGTGTTTGTTCTGAACGGTGGTGCTATCACTTGGAAAAGTATTAAGCAAAGTGTTGTTGCTCAATCCACCACCGAATCTGAATACATTGCCACTTCATAAGCTGCAAAGGAGGCTGCTTGGATGAAGAAGCTCATTGTTGATCTCGGGCTAATGCCTAGCATTCAGAAACCAATCGAGATACTGTGTGACAACACTAGTCCCTTTGCTCAAGCCAAGGAACCAACGTCACACCATAACACAAAGCACATACTCAGAAGATTTCATTATATCAGGGATATACTAGAATGGGGAGAGATCGTGTTAAACAAAGTTCACACATATCAGAATCTAGCGGACCCGTTCACTAAGCCTATGCCTCATTCTAAACATGAGGAGCATGCTGATAAGATAGGCCTTAGATTTGCTAGACAGTGGGTTTAATCTGTAATTTAGTATTTGGTGCTTTCGAACAATATAGTTACATTAGTATTTTACTTTGATTTAATGGTTAAATGCATTATAAATAGATGTTTCTATGTTCGATATTTTATACGTTTTAGAATCCTTGAATATTGTATTATAAATGTCCGTAGTCAGTCAGATTCATGAGAATCAATCTGAATGTAAGACTATTGTGAATTAGATGATTGGTTCATTATGAATGAAAGTCCAAGTAGTTGGAAATCATATTAATAGATATTCATTAGAGAATTAATATTGGACGTAACTTGTTTCAAAAATATATTCATGGATCAAGGTCTTGAGAAGTTTTGAATAAGGTAAGATCTGTCGACTCTTCGACCCGAGGCACATATTAGAACTAACTTTGACTGAAGTTTGTTCTTTGACCATATCTAACGTTGTTCCGTGAAAGGCGGTAATAAGGGTATGATTGGGAATAAATCTGAAGTTAAGAGGGAGTTATACGTGATCAAAGGAATTATGTTCTCCTTTGATCAATTTGATCAGGAGTTGGACATTCTGGCGCCCTTGTTAATTCGAACCGGTATCAAACGCATGGCCATGCTTAAACTAAGAGTAGTTTGTTTAGACCACTCTAAATTGGTAATGAGAACAAGAATAGTTGAAAACATATGAGAAATGACTTGCATCCCTGTCTCATGTTCAACGGATGTCCTAAGCAGAAAGGATACATAGAGATGTTTACCATAACCGTTGTACTTGGTTAAGTAAGAGTTACTTGAATACAAGGAAATAGTTGACGATTGTAATACGTCATACCATGCTAGGGGCAGTGAGATGCATCTAGGCATTCACCATTGGCTACGATCTGACCTTGCTATTGGACTAACACCATCGCTATAACATTCTTTCTTATTTTCCATTCCTGGTGTCTAAAATCTTGATCGGTTGTTCAGTAAAATGAAGCTTGTCGTCTACATGTACATCATCTAGTGTAATAGTCTGAGCTGGATCAGCTAAACACTTGTGTAAACAGGATACGTGAAACGTATTATGAATCCCTTGTAAAGCTTCAGGTATATCTAACTTGTAGGCTACTGCTCCAATTCTTTCAGTTATCTTGTAAGGTCCGATATATCTTGGTCCTAACTTTCCGCGTTTTCTGAACCTTACAACACCTTTCCAAGGTGAAACCTTTAGCATAACATAATCTCCGACTTGGAATTCTAACGGTCGTCGTCTGTCAGCATAGCTCTTTTGTCAATCGTGAGCAGCTTTCAGTCGTTGTTTAATCTGGATTATCTACTACAAAAAAGAAGGATATTTGAGACTAACATTTTAGTCTCTAATACCCCCGTATCAGTACTTAATGGTTATCAGAAAATGATTTCGCCAGTCCCCAGTCAGTGACGAATACTTAGTCCTAAATAGTTAGGTTAGTACCTGAAAATCAGTCCCCATTGTATGTCACCAACAGGGACTAATTGTTAGTCTCTAATACAAAAAATCAGTCCTTAATTTGTCTCCCAAATACCACGTTATTTCAGTCCCCAATACGTTTATTTAGCGACTGAAAATTAGTCTCGGATAATAAGATATTTCAATCCCTAATGTATACTTTTAGGGACTGAAACTCAGTCCTCAAAAAATGTCTATATTGTCCCTGATATGTTTCCTTAGATTCGTGATACCATATCAAATCAGTCTCCAATAAGATGTTTTAATGACTGATGATTAGTCCCGGAAACACACGATTTTAGTCGTTATTATCCTTGTTGTTAGGACTGAAAATCAGTCTCAGATAGCATATTATTTTAGTCCCTAATAGGGTTTTTCAGAGTCTGATAATCAGTCTCTAATGTGTTTCATTACTAGAAAACTAGGCAATTGCGACCGCTTTTTCAGTCGCAAATACCCATTTGCGACCGAAATGGCCGTCACATATGCCTCCGTGTGTGATGCTCTGTTGCGACCGAAATTGCGACCGGTGTTAAATTTGCAATTGATTTTAGCGACCGGACTTGCGGTCGCAATTTTTGCGACCGCCCTATTTTGCGACTGATTTGCGACCAACCTTGTAGCGACCGAATTGCGACCAACCTTTACATAGAATTTGTTTTAACATATTTTTAATTTCTTTACAAAAGTATTTAAATTTCCATAAATATATAAATACAAATCAAACCAAATGTATCCAAAAATTTCATAAAGTAAGATACAAATTCATACATTCATAAAAAAAATACAGTAATCAAATAAAAAGATTTCTATAAAGATTTCAATAAATTATGAGTACGCCCTTTCTTCAATTGCATCTTGAATTGACTTTGACTTATTCAAAGAAGACCCTAAGCCAAAACAAAAAAAACAAGATTATGTCAGCAATAGGAATGATGATCACACATAATCAACATCAGTTGCAGTCTACAAGGAACAAAATATCACACACAATGTTTACATTTAGTTCCATAATCCAAATAAGTATCAAAACAAGGAAAGACATTGAAATTGGAAAGCAAGATAGTCAAAACAAGGAAAGACATAAGAAACTAAACTTAAACTCTATTCTCGGGTCTAACATACATTTATAGTTATATGTACCGATTAAGCAATTTCAGATTAAGTAGATTCAAGTAGCATGAGATTAAAAACTAAAAATGAATACTGCTCAGTTTAATTAGTGGGGACTAGGAAACATGAGTTTGTTGATACGACTCAAAAACTAACTCACAATCTCAAACAAAAATTGCCATTAAAATCCCATTACAGATGCATTTATACCATTCAAACAAGTATGGGTCTGTTAATTGATTACCTTGAATGGCCAAAGGGTTGTAAGCATCAGCCAATGAATGGCCAAAAACGTATTCATACATATTCACCATATCAATGACTGTAGCTGGAGAAAAAAATAGATATGAAACAAATGAAAATATATAAATTTATAGATCTTTAAAGACGTTGCAAATAATAATCATGTATTCAGAAAACCTTCCTTGAAAACAAACTTCAAATTCCATATCAAAATCATAAAGCTGAAAAGTAAACTGACTAAATCAAAAGTCAAATTGTGCCAAACTGAAATGCTTAAAAATACAAAGTAAGCATCTCCAGTCCAATGACATAGCAGATAAACAAAAACTGGATAATCCAATTGAAGAAAGTCATGGTTGTATCTTGTAGCCTAAAATCCAACAAATCAAGGGATCTTTAATAGATCAAAAAGCATGACATTGTCATGTAGTAAACTTTCTTAATCTAAACTGCCAAAACAACAAGCTTGCAGTCAAAAGTAAGCATACTACACACCCCTCGTTAAGAAATCAAGTTCTTTTCAGTTTTCACATATCTTCATTTCTAAATCCACGCTTAAGTTCATTCCAAATAATATCTACCACCAACTAGAACCCGCTAGATAACGGGAAATCAAAAGAGTGAAATGATCAAGCATATAGCATCAATTGAGACACTAAAGCATAATCAACAAGAACTACATCAAGCTCTAAACACAAACCTAATAAAAAAATTTAGTGAACAAATACGTAGATAAATCATAAACTAAAATATTATACATTAACATCACAAAAAACTCAATTCATCCTTTTAGATATGGTTTAATGACAATATAATGCTAATATTTATTTAAAATGGAAATTTACAATACAATCAAGTTAAATATGAACATCGTACCTGTTTTTTTTTACATTGATTGTTTAACAAAGGAATATGTATGTCAGCCATAGTACCATTTGGTGTCATCAGAGATGCTTCAGACCCCTCTACAGAGAACTCCCCTTTGATATTCAAAAGAGGCCTAAAAACATGCAAAACAAAAACCCAAAATAATTACTCATATTATTGTATCACTCCACTTTAATATTCAAAAGAGGCCTAAACACCTGCTAACAAGAGCATTATCATGATCTAAATCCTATAACATCCATGCATCCCTGCTGATAAAAGAGGCCTAAAAACCTACTAAATCCCATAACTTCCATGCATCAAAGTTCAAATGAACTAAAACACAGAAACATTAAGTAGAAAAAAGAAGCCCAACTTGAATGATATGAAAATATGAAACTACCAAACATTATGCATTTGGCAAGACACCAAAAAACCCAATACTAAACTGCAGCCAATTTACAAACAAAATTGAAAATTTGGGTTTTTTAGTACATATATGTATTGTCACAAAGTACATAATTTGTAGGCATTCTAATTCAAAACAGAAACAAAGACTTGTAATAATGTGATGCCATAACCATATACCACATTTTGCAGCCACTGTGATATGGAAATAAGAAAATAATGAAATACATAACAATTTAAGTTCAAGGAAAAACATATTACTATTTAGAATTAGATGGATCCAGTTAGCATTTCATATTTCAAAATAGGAGATGAACGCAATGCAATCAAAAGTACTAGTTGGTAATATCGCATAAGAGCAATTCAGAAACTAACCATACTAGTTGAAAAGAAACCGAACAGGGAACATGGCCGCTCGTGACCAAATCACCATGGAACATATACGCAGAAGTGACGATTCAGTTTTGAAATGTCGGTGTTCCAGACCTAATTAGACGTTCTCCCCAATCCAATCATGAAACATGGCCGCTCCTGATCAAATCACCTGGATTAGGGTTTTTGAGAAGGATGGAGAATAGAAAGGGAGGTGGATAGAGTGAGAAAACCTAGAGAAGAAATTAAGGGAGCGGGAAATAAATGGGAGGAAAGTGAAATTAGGGTTACGGGAGGGAATGATAAAATTTTTGGAAAATCAAACTCGGAGGGAGATTAAAGAAATGGTGGGAGGGAAATCAAATAAGTGGTGGGAAAAATCTAGCATATGAATTAATTTTGGGGAAATTAATTAAAATTTAGTTGTAAGTTTTAAATTTCTATTAAAAAAACATTAAATTTATTATTTATATATTTTAATTAAAAAGCTAAATAAATAATAAAAATACTTTAAATACGTATTTTATTTGGAAAATAAAATTTGAGCGTAATTTTGAAACATGTTTGTTAAATATGAATTAATCTTTTTAAATTTTATAAAAGGTATTACATTTTTGAAGTCTTAATCGTCATATAATATTATAGATATGTATATAAGTATTTCAAATTTGAAGTTTTAATTGGTCAAACACCCGCATGATTAAGTATGTATCACTATACTAGACCAAGCCTGACCTACACTGACTGTATTTGACTTAATTAATGGGTTGTTAAGAGTCATATTAGATCATTATACGTAATAATGATACATAAAGAATCTTAATAGGTCATTTACGCATATGATTGACTATGTATCGTTATGTTTGACCACAGTTCACCACTATTGACAATTATTTGTCCTACATTCTATGTGCTTGACAATGATTCATGCCACTAACCATAAATTGATCACTTATGTACATGTATAACTAAGATTGGGCATCATGTGCTCAATTATACCATGATTGACCGTCCATTAAAATATGTATGATCTACTACTGTCCATTATCATTTAGTATGACTTATGACAACTTGATCTAACACTTTCAAACCTAATATGACATAGTAAAGCCCATCATGGTCCATAACTACACACACACACACACACACACATATATATATATATATATATATATATATATATAAAAGTTACAACGACAACCCTATATGCCCAAAATTTACCCCCAATTGACACTAAGTGTTTAATAACAATAATTGAGCATTATTGAACCTAATTCACTATTATTGGGCCTAACTGGCTCTAAAGTATCATCAATGGCCCTAGTAGGTCATCAATCACCCTATTTGACCTTCAATGAGGACAAGTTAGCATAACAACCTTAATTCAAAATAACTGGGCATAAGTGACCCTAAATTATCATAATTGTCCATAATTAAACATCATTGACCCTAGTTGAGCATTAATCACCGTAGTTGACCTTCAATGATGATAACTGAGCATCAACGACCCTAATTCACCATCATTGAGCCTAATTGACCCTAAAGTATCATCCCTGACCCTAAACACCATTGATCCTAGTTGGCCATCAATCACCTACCCTATAATTTTAAATTATATTTCTTTTCATTTCTTGCAATCGATTTGTGACGGGTATTTTAAACTTACATTTAAATTACTTATTTTTTTATGACCGATAATTAATTTTATTTTTCTTTTAACATTTTGTGATCACCTTTGAAGGTCGTAATTTTCACGACCTACTTTCGATTGATCTTCATAATTTAATTTTGATTAATTATCACCTTATGTTTTTTGCGACTGAATTGTGACCGAAGTTCAGCGGTCGCAAAATCTGCGACTGAATTGTGACCGAAACTGAGCGGTCGCAAAATTTGCGACTGTATTCCAACCAGATCTTGTGCGGTCGCTAATTTTATGATTTCGGTCGCAAATCAGTCGCTAATATTGCGACCGGCATTTCGGTCGCAAATTTCGGTCGCATTTGCCCCATTTTCTAGTAGTGTTTCTTTAGGGACTGAAAATCAGTGTTAGAAACTAATCCCTATTATGTATTATCAGTGACTATTTTTTAGTCTCTAAATGTTTATCTTTTACAAACTGAAAATTGACTTCCGATGCAATTTAATTCAGTCCCGAACATGTATTCAAAACCCGTAACGAATTTCTTTAAAGACTGAAAAGCAGTCCCAATGCAGGTGTTATATAACTGATTTATAGTTTTATATATTAAATTTCGTCTGTATAACTAAGATTTGACACTAATTTTCAGCTCCCGATACCTCCCAACAAATGGTAGTATATGTGCAACATACTTGGAGACTGAATATTAGTCACTGAGCATTTCCTATAACAAAAGGCATTCGAGACTGATTATCAGTCCCTAATTCAGTCTGTATTGAAAATACAAAGGAATGATTTTTAGTCCCGATACATTCTCTATATTTGAGACTGAAAATTAGTCTTTAACACATTTGCGCCATTATTCATATACAGGGAATATATTAGGGACTGAAATTCAGTAGCCAATAAGTTTCCCTCCAAAAAACTTTACGACACAAACATATTTGCAACTGAAATTTAGTCTCAAATAAGGGACCTAGATATTAGGGACTGATTATTAGTTACTAAAATATGTTGCGTAAAATTAGTCTCAAATACCACCAGCAACTGATAAATCAGTTCCTAATACAACTTATTTGAGACTGATAAATCAGTCCCTAAAACTTTAGTCCCTAATGGTAACTTTTTTGTATCTGTTGTTTCCTGTATGACTTCAGGTCCAGATAATTGACTGTCTCCTATTTCAGTCCAACAGACAGGAGTTCTGCACTTTCTTTCGTATAGTGCTTCAAATGGTGCAGCTTTGATACTTGAATGATAACTGTTGTTGTAAAAGAATTCAATCAATGGTAAATGATCATCCCAATTTCCCCCGAAATCTATAACACAGGCTCTTAGCATATCTTCTAGAGTTTGAATTGTACGTTCACTTTGTCCGTCAGTCTGAGGATGATATGCAGTACTCATGGTCAGTCGAGTTCCCAATTGTTTCTGAAAACTCATCCAGAATCTAGATATGAACCAACTGTCTCTATCAGAAATAATAGACAGCGGTACGCCACGGTGGCTCACAATTTCATTGATGTAAGTTCCGGCTAACTTATCCATAGAGTATGTTTCATTGAAGGGTATCAAATGGGCTGACTTGGTAAGTCTATCGACCACGACCCATATGGCATTATGCCCTTTCTGAGTTCTGGGTAGCTTAGTAACAAAGTCCATTGTAATACGATCCCATTTCCAAACAGGTAATTCTATTTGTTATAACTATCCTGTTGGTTTCTGATGCTCAATCTTAACTTGAAGACAAGTCAAGCATTTATCTATGTACTGTGTTATCGATCTCTTCATGTTTGGCCACCAGTAATGAGTCTTCAGATCTTTGTACATCTTGTTGGCACCAAGATGCATGGAATATTTTGACTTGTGTGCTTCGTCTAATATCTTTTCTTGAATATCTCCAGGCTTTGGAATCCAAATTCTTTGATTGAATATCATGATTCCATTATCTCCTTTGGATAACAACTTCTGTTTCCCAACCATACGTTCTTTCTTAACATTTTCTTCTTCTAAGGCTTTCGGTTGGATTTCCTTAATTTGTTCTATTAAATCTAACTTCAGGTCCAATCGTAGTGCTTTTACTTTAATCGGTTGGCTTCATTCTTTTCGACTTAAAGCATCTGCCACTACATTAGCTTTCCCGGGATGGTATTTGATTTCACAATCATAGTCTTTGATGAGTTCCATCCACCTCCTCTATCTCATATTTAAATCCTTTTGATTAAAAATATGTTGGAGGCTTTTGTGGTCTGAATATATCACGCATTTAGTACCATACAGAAAGTGTCTCCAGATCTTTAGAGCAAACACTATGGCACCAAGTTCTAGATCATGCGTGGTATAGTTTTTCTCATGAACTTTAAGTTGGCGTGATGCGTAGGCACCTTGTCTCGTTGCATCAACACACAACCCAGACCAGTTCGGGAAGCATCACAGTAGATTACAAAATCATCATTTCCTCCAGGTAATGCTAAGATTGGTGCATGACTGAGCTTGTCTTTGAGAATGTTGAATGCTTCTTCTTGTTTTGTACCCCATTCAAACTTGGCTGCTTTCTAAGTCAAAGTAGTTAAAGGTGTAGCAATCTTGGAGAAGTCTTGAATGAATCTTCGGTAATATCCGGCTAATCCTAGAAAGCTCCTAATCTCTGTCAGAGTCTTTGGGGCTTCCCACTTCATAACTGCTTCAATTTTAATTGGGTCCACTTGTATTCCATGCTTATTCACAACGTGCCCAAGAAATTGTACTTCTCATTTCTAAAATTCACATTTTGAAAACTTAGCGTACAATCTTTCTATTCTCAGGGTTTCTAGAATGATCTTGAGATGCTTATCATGTTCTCCTTGGCTCCGGGAGTATATAAGAATATCATCGGTGAACACGATGACAAATTCATCAAGCAATGGTTTACAAACTCGATTCATTAGGTCCATAAATGCTGCAGGGGCATTTGTTAGACCAAATGACATGGCCAAAAATTCATAATGACCATATCGGGTCCTGAAAGCAGTCTTAGGTATATCCTCTTCTTGTACCTTTAACTGATGATATCCTGATCCAAGATCGATTTTTGAGAAATACTTGGCTCCTTGAAGTTGATCGAACAGGTCATCTATTCTAGGCAATGGATATCTGTTCTTCACAGTTAGTTTATTCAATTCCCGATAATCAATGTGCATCCTCATGCTTCCATCTTTCTTCTTTACGAATAGTACCGGCGCTCCCCAAGGTGAAGTACTGGGACGAATGAACCCTTTGTCTAATAGTTCTTGAATTTGTTTCATGAGTTCTTTCAATTCGGAAGGAGCTAGATGATAAGGGGACTTTGCAACAGGTTTAGCTCTGGGAATGAGTTCTATTCGGAATTTGATCTGACGATCGGGTGAAAGACCGGGTAATTCTTCCGAAAAGACATCTGGGTGATCATAGACTACTGGAATATCCACAATCTGTCTTTCGGGTTTAACATTTAGAGCATGTAGTATGAATATACCGCCTCCCTTAATTAATTCTTTCTTAGCTGTTGCTATGGAAATTATTTCAATCTTATTATTATTATTACTATCACCCTGAATCATCAAACTAGTTTTATCTGGTTTCTTAATCTTGATCGTTCTTTGGTCACAATCAATCTGGGCTTGGTATTGGTTTAACCAATCTATCCCTAGGATAACCTCATATTTGTTCAAGGTCATCGGCATTAGTGTAACTAATACCTTATCGTCACCAAAATTGATGGCACAATTAGGGTATGATTCGGTTATCCTAATATGTTCGCCACTAGCCTTTTCAACGACATAGGCATGAATAAGTGGAATAGGTCTTACGCCTAAATATGGTGTGAATGCACATGAAATAAAACTTCTATTCGCCCATGTATCAAATAAAACCTTGGCGTAACTATTATTAACTAAGAAAGTACCTGCCATTTCCTTGGCTTTATTTTTTCGTTTCACTTCCGCTTCCTAGGGCGAACACTCGTCCTGTGCCCTTTTTCTAACCACCCATCACTTGCTTAGGTGGTTTAGGACAGGAAGTCCTATAGTGCCCTACCTCTCAATAATTAAAACATTTAACATTCGGGCAATGGATTGCCAAGTGACCAAACTTCTGGCAAGTCTGGCATTTCATTCCCTGATTGGTTCTGTCAGAGTTGGGGTTAAATTCTCCTCTTCTGGAAAATTTACTATTTCCCGATTTAAACTTATAAATAACCTCTTCAGTTTTTCTCTTTTGATCAATCTTTGGTGGCTCTTGGGCTGCCACCTCATCAAACATTACAGCACTCTTCTCGGCCGCCAAATCTATCGTCTCGGGTGCAATAGATTTCACTAAGGTACGAACATTAGGAGGTAAGCCTTGAATATAACATTTGACTCTTCGTGATTCAGGAGTAACCAAATGTGGCACCAGCTTGGCCATCTCATTAAATTTGGTTGTGTACTGCTTATGAGTCTTTGTTCCAGCTTCAAACCGTAGAAATTCATATTCAATCTTATCCACAGCATTCTGTGGACAGTACCTCTTCATGATTAAAGTTTTGAGATCTTCCCATGTCATTCTAGCAGTAACAGCTTCTCCCTTCGTCTGTTTGACTGACTCCCACCAGTCAAGAGCTTCCAATTCAAACGAATGGGCAGCAAACTTCACAGCTTGGTCCGATCTGCATTCACTCATCTTTATCACAGCTTCCATAGATGTGATCCACTGCAAAACTACAATGGTATCCTTCTTTCCATTAAATGGTTTGGCATGACAGTCACTGAAATTCTTGTAGTTACATCTGTGGCCATGAATTCTTGTACTCTGGTTTGTCATTCCAACTGTTTCATGAGTTCGGGTGGTGCCTACATTGTTTCCTACAGGAGAGGTATGCAGGTTATCTTCCGTTCGGGGCATAGCACCACTTGTTCCTTTATTCCGATTTACCAAACTGTTATGATTCTCCCTTCTCCTAAGAGCATCATCAAGGATTCCAGGTAGAGTTGTTTGAAGAACTCGGGTGACCTTAGATGCCACCGCCCCTTGAAATTGGGCTTCCTTCATAATGACTTCTTCCACAGGTTGTTCGGGTTCAGTATTCGTATTGACGTTTTCGTTTGGATCATTGTTCGTGTTTGTCGTGTCGCGAGTACGAGACCTAGTATTGGGCATCCTACACAAACCTCTGCCTTGTCTTCGACCACGTCCTGCTATTTTGTACCTATATACAGATGTATAACATCATAATTTGTATAACTGGTCATAATCCAGAAATTCAGAAATTAATAACATCTGGCGAAAAATGCATTTAATTATCTGATTTCTAGGTATTTCCCGTTACAGGTCATACTGAATGTATACACCTAACTTATCTTGAGGTATTCCAGATTAATCTCAGAGTCTTAGTTTAAGTCAAGACACTATTTGTGTAGTATCTAAATCCCTTAAACTAAGGCTTTGATACCAACTTGTCACGCCCGTAACACATGATAGTTATCTAACCAGAGTAGCACCTCCAACAGATATGTTCCCAGGAAAGAACGACGGTCTAGAAGAGATTTATACACGGCTTTTTTCTTAGACAGAACATTCCGTTTGCCAGATAACTACATATTGATCAGAAGGTCGCCTTCTAGTTACTGTGACGTTGATACCAAAACACACGGCGGAAGACTAACTCATAACTTCTATTAATATCAAAACATTGTTTACATCATGTTTAACAAAAGTTACATCATTCGTTCCTAACAAGGAACATGTCATTCGGGACTTATAGTTCCAGGCATGCCCATTATCTGGATCGTTCATCTTTTCATTCTAGTCCTGGAAATGCCTTGTCTAATGACTAACTATGATGCGTTCAAAAACATTTGATAAAACATAGGTCAGCGCAAAGCTTTTGAATTCATAAACTAAAATAGTTTATTAAAATGACCCGCCAAAGTATCTTGAACACATTTATGGGCTTCAACACCCAAATTCATAGACAACTATGAACAATCATTCAGTATATATATAACCAAAAAACCGTTCCACGGGTCCTGTCCAACATGCCGTTTCACGGGCAAGTGAAATACATTAAGCTCTTAGAATACGTTATATATAAATAATCGGTGCAATCATTTCAAGATACTCAAAATGTTTTCATAAATCAATCATTCCAGACAAGGTCATGATTGGGTTCATGCATCACAGTTTAAGAAATCACCTCGACAGTAACTCGGGTTATCAATTAAGTAATATGGCAATCACCTCGGATAGAGTTCCTAGATATGTAATGACATTACTTAAGTACACAATCATAGCTTAATGGTGTATAACAAAAGCTTAATAGGAGGTCGGAACCTTACCTCAGCACTATCTACGACAATTTGGAGTAGAAATGCTAGAAACCGGACTTTCGTACGCGAACCGGGGCTCGGGATTGGAACTTTAGAGAGAGAGTGTGTGTTTTGTGGTGTGGAGGGTGTGTGGAATGAGCCAAGATCGACCATCTATTTATAGGGTGAAAATGGGCTCATGTCGGACCGACCTATGGGAGCATATCGGTCCGACATCCTCTATGTCGGTTTATTTGTGTAGCGCACACATATCGGACCGACATCTAAAACCATATCGGTCCGACATCCACATGTCGGACCGAGTTGTAAAAGCATATAGGTCCGACTTGGGGCTGAGTCATCAGACACGCGTCTAATTCTCATGATTTCCTTCCTCCCTACACGTCGGACCGACATGGTCTGAGATATCGGTCTGACATCGACTAAATTCAAAAAAGAATTATTTTTAACCCTTGATCTTTGGTATATTTGCAATTCAACCCCTGGACTTTAATTCTTGACATCTTTAGCCCTTATTTTCTGTAGGAATTTTCAAGGTGTTACACATGTTTATTAGAACTTGCTTTTGTTATGCATTTCAAAACCATGAACATAAATATTGCATAAATATGATTGATGCATTAGGTTTACCCACTTTTGTTAGCCTTTTTATTTTATTTCCTCACTCGAACATCACCATTAGTTGCCATTGTTGAGCCTTTTCCCGTGTTTTTCTTTCACACCCGCATCACACCACCACTTAGCCATATATAGCCTTTTTATTTATTTTTCCTCGTTCTAGATATCCGATTTGGCTAATGTGTAACTTTCATTAATTATTGTTGTAATTTTATATTTTTAGGAGTTTTTATCTAAGGAAATATATGTTGACTTAGTTAGCTTCAAAAGATGAAAAAAGAGCATTAGTAGTTGTAAAATTCGCCACAATTAGGTGAAGTATAGCCGAAAAGAGCAATTTTGTGAGCGAAAAAGCAAAGATTCCGGTTGATAGCTCTTGGTTTACAAAATCACTTTAGTTTAGTTTATTTTTCGTTTATAATCCTTGTTTAGTTTTTGAGTTAGCATAGCCGCCGAGTTTTTAGCCGTTTAGCCACTTTTAAATGTCCACTTCCACACCCTTAGCCATTGCCAAATTACAACCAACACAAAGCCCTCTTGATTTATGCAATTATTTCATGTTAGTTGGTAGATATTTGATCCTTTAGCAAGCTTATAATTTTGCATGATTCATTGTCTTGGCAATGAGTGTTCTATACATACACATCACATGTATGACCATAAATATACCTAAGTGTGTGAACGTTGTGAGGAGTGTAAAATTTGCATGCTAATGACTTCATATGCATAATCATTGTTCTTCGGTTGTTGCCACACGTATTTCCTTGTGCTAGTTGGTTTTCATTTAGTTGATTTTGCATTTCTTGAAAACTTGTTAAACCATTGGAAGTTTTCTTTAATTTGATTTGCTTGAGGACAAGCAAAGGTTCAAGTGTGGGGTTGTTTAATGCGCTTGAAATTACACATCTTTATTGCACAAACCTTTCTAATTTATAAGCAATTGAAGGAAATTTCAATAGTTTAGACACTAATTGGCTTTGTTTATGAAATTTAGGTTTTTGTGAAGCTAAGGTGAAAAAGATGGAATTTCCAGAAGTTTCAAGAGACAATTTAGGGTTTTTTTGTGTTCTCCAGCAAGGAGGCACAGTCATGCCCCTCACCAGGCGTGACCGTGCCTAACCCTAACCCTAATTGTGCCCGTGTCCAGCCAACCATGGTCTCGTCTCCGTCTCGAGATCCGAAGTGAACAGTGAACAATACCCTCGAAGACTAAAGACCTAATGGGCAGAGAAGATCGATCAACAACCCTGACACACGACCGCGCTCTTAAGACATAAGATCGTGCCTCGTGCACCGGTGTGGTCGTGCCTCCCTTCAAGGCACGGTCGTGCCTCACTTTTTTCTTATAAAAACCAAGTCGTTTCCTAGAGTTTAGGAGGGGAGTCCAGGAGCAAAAATATTGTTTTGTGCTCTGAAAATCAATGATTTCAGCCTCATTGCAAGCATCTTGGAGGGATTATAACATCAAGAAGATCATCACATATCATCATCATCTAGCTTGGATTGTTGGTTTGATTCTTGTCATTTCTTTCATGAATCTTGTAACTTTTCCTTGCTTATATGTTGTTCTTGAGCTCATGATGAGCTAAATTGTTTGTGTCACTTCGATTTAGATGAAGTTTAGTAACATTTGACAACGTTATGGATTATTGGCAAAGTTTATGTTAATGTTATAACAATGATATGATTATTCTTCAATGGTCTTGTGTATTTGAGAGTTTGATTATATTTTCAAGACCTGTAAGTGTTTAAACTATGATATGTTGGAAACTCATGGTATATGCATTTACTCATAGATTAGTGTATGTTTATGCTAGTTTATGGCTTTTGACTAAGAATGATAGATGAAGTCTTGATCATGTTTGAAAACCCTTGAATGTGCATCCTTATGCTTATGTTTGGAAAAACAAAGTGCTTGTTATGGTTTGTCATATCTAGTATTATGTTTATCTAGGACTTGTTAACGCAAACTCCTCATTTATATAGTCTTGATTTGAACATCGTTTGTTGAAGAAGTGCATGTTGTTGTTTACTTTAATCAACTTTAGATGGATTATGTGTTTTTCATGATATCTTTCCGAAGAGTTGTTGGATTTGTCACCCTTAACAGGAAACTAGTCCAATCTTTATAAACATTGACATAATCGTGTCATGTGAGCTTCATTGTATGATTTTAGGTGGTTAGTTTGTATAATTCATGCTATTGATTAGATGTCTTTGACAAGAATTTAGTCAACTTTTCGTGATCTTTCCATGTATCTATCGTTGTTGTTATGTGTTTACTAAATGGATTTGAGATCAAAGTGATATTCCTTCCTTGATTGTTTATATTGTGTTCATTAGCTTAGTTTATATATTTCGCATGTTACTTTAGTCAAATCAACTCAAATATCGTTTATCATAACTTAGCTAGAAAGTAGCCTTAGTTTATTATCATACTTCATTATATCGACGGATTGGTATCCGGTTCTTAACTTTAGCTATATTACTATCCGATAGGTACACTTTACTGTTGTTTGTGTAGTTAGTTTTTTTGGTGAAAACCCTTTTTAAAACTCAATTTGTGTATTTAAATCTTTATAAATATATATATATATATAGGGTGAGGTTCAAATGCTAACCAATATTTATGTGATAACCATGATAACCACTCTTAAACATAGTGTTACGTATATGTAACAATTATCATTTTGTTAGTATTACACATACGTAAACACTATGTGTCACGTATATATAACATTATTTGATACGTATATGTAAGACTCATCATTTCCGTATTTATGTTCAAGATATATGTTCACGATACTTAAATACTCTTTTAAGAATTAAAAGAAAAAATAATTTATAAATTATGTGATTGTTGGATAGTGGTTAGCATGGTTATCACATAAAAAGTTGGTTAGTATTTGAACCCTTCCCTATATATATATATATATATATATATATATATATATATATATATATATATATATATATATATATATATATATATATATATATATATATGTGTGTGTGTGTGTGTGTGTGTATGTGGATTGGGATTTTTTAATAACCCTCTGTTATTGTGTTAACCCAAAAAACCCTGCAAAAATCGATTCAATCATTATTTTTTAATGGGTAAAAAGACAATTATACCCTCATAAATGGTCTTTTAATGGGTAAAAAGACAATTAATGGGGAAGGTTTGGGGAAGAATGTGGATGAGTATAGATAGTATGGTTTTGATAAATTACATAAATGGTCTTTTAATGGGTAAAAAGACAATTATACCCTCATGTGCAACGCACATGCTAAAACTTAACAGAAAAACTTAACACCAGTTAGTGTAAAGGACATAGGGTGTGCAAAAGTATCTAAAAAAAGGACAATTGGTGTACTTATTGAAGTAAAAGGACAGAGAGTGTAACTTCTAGTATAATTAAAGGACAATCTGTGTAATTTACTCAAAAAATAATGATTAATTCAATTTTTACGAGGTTTTTTTTTGTTAACACAATAAAAGTGGGTTTTGATTGGATCCTTACCCATATATATATAGGATGAGGTTCAAATGATAACCAATATTTATGTGATAACCATGATAACCACTCTCAAACATAGTGTTACATATATGTAACAATTATCATTCTGCTAGTATTACATATACGTAAACACTATGTGTCACGTATATGTAACATTATTTGGTACGTATATGTAAGACTCGTCATTTCTCTATGTATGTTCAATATATGTTCAAGATACTTAAATACTCTTTTAAGAATTAAAAGAAAAAATAATTTATAAATTATGTGATTGTTTGATAGTGGTTATCACGGTTATCACATAAAAATCTGGTTATCATTTGAACCTTTATATATATATATATATATATATATATATATATATATATATATATATATATATATATATGGAATGGTTTATTTGCAAGAGTTGTTAGCTGTCGGTTACTAGCCAGTTACCTGGTGAATTGTGTTGTCGATGCTAGTAATAAGGGTAACTTTGTTGCATTGACCGGTGGTACCATCTTGGATGTTTCGGTCCCCGCTTATGCCATATGTGATTCTCCCGTATCTGTAAAATTATTCGGTATGCTGTTGTTGATGATGTCTTGAATCTTGGCTAACCCGTATGTCTCATGTAGGTTTATTGGGTAAAACATTTTAACAGGGATTTTGATCTTAGGTTTCAAGTCTTTCAAGTACAGGCTAACTGCATACGGTTCACCGATAGTCACAAAAGCATTCCCCTTTTGACCTCTTTAACTCGAGTTCTTTACCAGTTAAACGCTTCGAGTTGTTAGCTATATGTTTAACAGTCGGTTACTCGATGAATTGTGTTGTCGGCGCTAGTAATAAGGGTAACTTTGTTGCATTGACCGGTGGTACCATCTTGGCTGTTTCGGTCCCCGCTTGTGCCATGTGTGATTCTCCCATATCTGTAAAGCGATTCAGTAGGTTGCTGTTGTTGATGTCTTGAATCTTGGCTAACCTGTATGCCTCATGTAGGGTTATTGGCTTAAACATTTTAACGGGTCTTTTGATCTCAGGTTTCAAGTCTTTCAAGTACAGGTTAACTGCATACGGTTCACTGATAGTCACCTTGTATAATAAACAATCAAAAGAGTGACATTAGTCCTTCAATGAATCCATTTGCCTAAGTGATGCGATCTCTTCCATCATATCTTCAAACATGGCGTCGGTAAAATGAGTTGATATAGCTCTGACATAATCTTCCCACGATAGTTCGGCAACAGTAGCGGCACATGTCTTCATGAATGATTGATGCCACTGAATGGCATCGCCTTCGAGTTGGATGACTGTATACCTGAGTTTCATGTTATTTGGTGTCTCATTGATAGTGAAAAAGTGCTCGCAACGGTAGAGCCACCCTTCTACGTCTTCCCCGTTGAATATGGGAAACTCGACTTTTCCAATCCTCATCTATCGAGTGCCAGCGTGTGGATCACCATCTGGGTGTCGACTGAGTACACCATCCAAACTGGATGAATTCTTGTCGTTCACCTTCAAGATCTGTTCCTATCAAATCATCATCACAACTAGGGTTTCTTGGAGTTCAGCGAGTCGTGCTCCTTGATCTCTTTGTCAACATCCTAATTGCGTGTGTTTGTCATGGTGAGAAATGAAATCCGATGAAGATCAGCACAATGCTGATACCCTTGATAGAGTTGGAACTGATTACCAGAGAGACAAGCTAAATAGAGAGGGAATAATTATCTCAAAAGCATGTTGATCTTCATTCAATCGAATACGTAAATAAATAGAGTTAAGCAATTACAATAAACCCCCTTAACAATCCAACACTAAAAACAATAGTAAAACATACATATATACGTATCAACATATCATAGATACACACCAATCTAAGACTTAATGATTTTGAACCCAAAGATCACCATCGCTAGTGCTATTACAGATTAAACAATGCTTAAGTTCTCAAAGAAAACTAAATATTAATATTAGAATTATATCTATCCAAGAGAACTAACTCTTATCTCTGTTAAGTTTCTTTTCGAGCTTCAATCAGGTTACATGATGATAGCCCTCCTGACAGAATCCACATGTGCTAATAAGCGTGTGCATGTGAAAGATCTTTTCTCTAAACATACAACACATGTAAGACAATTGTCAACTCATGAGGTCAACAAACATATAACTTCTCTACAGATTGACCTGAATGAATAAACTGTTAAACGTTAGCATTGACCAAGTAAATACTCCCTAAGCTGCTTGACACACTGTTAGCTTATACAAAGATGACAAATGGGTTGCACCCATTGGGTTTCTACCCGACCCAATACAACCATTTTCGCACATGCTATGAATATTAGACTTCTAGAAACCAACATGAATATTATACATGGAGCACAGTAACAAGCAAACACAAATTGTTGGTATGGATCTACAATTGATTGTAAAATAAGATGAGATCTCGGATCGAATGACATTGACCCGTACAAAAAAACTACTCAAAATGTGAAAAAAAGGCGAAAGCTAATTCAACTAGGTTTCTATATACATGGAGCCCCTACATAAATATTGTTATACAGAACCCCTTTCGATCCACCAAATCTCAGACCGGCCAAGGATACCTGCATAGTTTGTTTCTAAGAGCTGCAGGTCCAGAATAGAAATAAAAGACGTTTGGATATGATTTTACATGAAGAAACTCCCACAACAAATATATATATATATATTTACACAGATATATGCGCGCACGCCCACACATATATACACTTACTTTTGATGACTTATATTAACCAAAAGAAAGAATGAAGACTAACAGCTGTTGTTTTGCAAGTTTCCACAACTATTAATTGGTATCATTTGGTTGCAAAAGTTTCTTTTTCATAAGAGACATTTCTATTTCCTGATCATTCTTGAGGTAACTCTGTGCGGTTGAAGTTATAATTGTGGAAAAAAAGTTCAACAGCATCAGCCATATGATGGAGTTCCAAACCGAAGCAAATGAGAGATTCCACTTTTCCACCTGAGAAGTATGAAAATTAAATAAAATACAATGTAAGAAATCATGGGCTGCTCTTGATGACACTTATATTTGGCTGGAGGCTGTCTTTTCAATAACCAAAAAGAGGTGCACTGTGAATATTGAATTCAAGGTTTTCTAATATGGAAAAAATTGTGGTTATTCACCGTTCTTATAATTTTTATTTTTACACAACATAAAAGAGTGTGGTGTATGGCGTACCCTAGTAGTCAACGGCTCAAGGCGCCTAAAAAGCAAGGACTTTTTTTAAGCAAGACGCATAGTATAAACATCCCGTTTTTAGGGGTTTTAACATCTTTAGGCTTGTTTTAGGCTGTTTATACCTGTTCCAGGCTATTTTTAGATGTTTCAAACTAGTTTTGGCCGGAATCTGGCCGGAATCCTCGCCTGGGGGCCTAGGCGAGCACCTTTTGCATCTTTGACTACTATGTGCGTACCCTCAATTCAATGTGAATCTGCCCCTGAAGGCCTGAATATTGAGCTGGTCATACAAACTACTCTTCAAATTTAATTATTACAAATTTTACACCATCGTCTTTTAATTTGTCATGCATGTTAATTAGTATGATTTTGTAAACGAGCAAGTTGTTAGGAATCAGAGTCGGTAGCGCAGCGGACACAACACACAAACACACTTAAACGAAAAGAAGAAAGCAATAAACGACACAAGGATTTATAGTGGTTCGGTCAAGGTGACCTACATCCACTTGCTGCAACTAAGGTTTATTTTTATTGATAGGTGCTATAAGAAATTATAATTACAAGACTGAGTATTTATAAACCAAGATTAGGGCTGGTTAATAAGGCAATTACTAAACAATAGGAATTAGGGCCGGCAGCCCCTCTTCCCTCTATTCCAGCCGTAACAGGCTAAGTAGCCCAGGCCCAAACCTGGCCCAGCCCGATCCAGCCCAAAAGCCTTCATAACCCAACAATCTCCCACTTGAAGGCTTTGCCCATACAAAACATCCAAGCAAACTCAGCACCAGTAACTCCAGTAATCTCTATAAACAAGTCCTCCAAGCCTAAGCTAAGACTCCATGTCAAACCCTCCTAGTTGTAGCGGCCCTTATCATCAGTTACCTGAAAGGCCCGTTGAAGCTCCACCAAGCTTGAACCCAATACCAGTCGTACCAGACCCAACCGTGATTATCTCCATCACCGACCCATCTTCTGTCTCAACCGACTTGCACGTTCCGCCGGCTCCAGAGATGCACCTTAGACCATCATCACTCTCCAAATTCAGCAAACAATCCTCAGGAGAGACTTTCTCATTCGGAATCTTGGTTTTCAAAACCCAACGGACTCTTGGAACTGTACCCGGAACACGTCCCGTGCTCACACTGTTCCCAAACCCCTTGACTGGTTTCACCCTCCGAACACATTCAACTGACATCTCAGTAGCTCCAGGCTTCACGTTTGCAAAGTGAACCCTCTTAGTGCGAGATTCAGTGAACCGGATTTTATTACTCTGAACCGGGACGGTCACACATCCTTCAGCAGGTACCTCAACTAAATACAGTGATCCTCGTTTTTCTCCCCGAGCAATAACGAGATTTCCATCTAACACTTTCCACTTTCCAGCGCCAAACTTGACATCCAGTCCCTGTTCATCCAATTGACTAACAGAAATAAGATTCATCATCAGACCTGGAATTACCCTGACGTTTTGCAAGTTCCATGCAGTTTCTAATGGAGTCTTCAGATTCACATCTCCCATGCCCGTAACCTTTAAGGTTTCACCATTTCCTAGTCTTACCTGTCCAAAATCACCTTCTTTTAGATTCACCATTGATTCACCGCTATGCATAGCATGAATCGATGCTCCTGAATCCATGACCCAAGAGCCCACACTGCTTTCCACACTACAAACCAGTACATCATCATAACAGACGACCTCAGTAGTGTTCACTTCAGCAGACTTTTCCTTTTTGGCCTTTGGACACTGACTCTTAAAATGCCCAACTTCTTTGCAGCCCCAACATGTGACAGTCTTAGGAGTTCTAGATGCACTCCTACCCCTGCTCCCACTTTCCCTGTTATTCCCTCTTCCCCTGCTTACACTTAACAATTCAAAAGAAGATGAGCTACCTTGCTTCCTGCGTCTTACGTCTTCTCCAAGAATCAAATCTCTCATCCCTTCAAATGTAAAACCACTGGCCCTGTAGAATTGGTAATAGCAGTTACCGTTCTGGACCAGCTATTCGGCAGTGAAGATAACAGCGCCAGACCTTGAGTTTCATCATCAAAATTGATTCTCACATAACTCAATCTGGACAAAAGTGAATTTAAATTGTTGATATGTTCTGTCACAACGTCTCCTTCCTTCATCATAGTCAAGAAAAATTCTCTCAACAAGAACAGTTTATTTGCCCCCGACGGTTTCTCATACATGTTTGACAGAGCTGTCATCATGCCACGAGCCGTGGTTTCCTTCATGATGTTGAACGCGACACTCCTCGTCAAAGACAATGTAATAGCCTCCTTGGCCTTCTTGTCCTTCGAAACCCAAACATCTTGACTAATCTTATCAGTTTTTTTCTTCCAATACCACATCCAAGTCCTTTTGACTCAACAGAGCTACAATTTGCATCTTCCACCATGCAAAGTCCGTCCCGTCGAACTTTTCAATTTGTACCTTCCCGTCCTCAGCCATCTTAATAGCAAACATAAAACAGATAAACGAACTTGAACACGAAAAAAAAAACTTAACCCGTCGACTCAAGGGTTAGAACCCTAATCGGCGATCAACCTGGCAGCAACCCAATTCAACAGCGACCAGAAAACCAGCCACCACAGTCCCGGCGACCAACAGTTTGTCCGGCGGCTACCTCAAAACCCTAATTGAACCCGCTCTACTCTTCCTCCCTTCCTGCGACAGCGATTAGCAGCCAAAACAGGCTCCAATCAGCCCTGTTACGGCCGAACAGAAGCAGAACAGAATCGAAACAGCAGCAACAGTCAGCGACAGACCTCCAGCGACAAAACCAGCCGCAGAACAGACCCAACCAGCCCTTGCGGCTTCGAACCAGAACACAGCAGATTGGTTAAACACCAATCGCAATTCTGACAGCCTCTCGGATCGTTTTTCCGTGCGAAAACCGTGTGTAACAACGAGCCAAAGCTCTGATAACAGTTGTTAGGAATCAGAGTCGGTAGCGCAGCGGATACAACACACAAACACACTTAAACGAAAAGAAGAAAGCAATAAACGACACAAGGATTTATAGTGGTTCGGTCAAGGTGACCTACATCCACTTGCTGCAACTAGGGTTTACTTTTATTGATAGGTGCTACAAGAAATTACAATTACAAGACTGAGTATTTATAAACCAAGATTAGAGCTGGTTAATAAGGCAATTACTAAACAATAGGAATTAGGGCCGGCAGCCCCTCTTCCCTCTATTCCAGCCGTAACAGGCTAAGTAGCCCAGGCCCAAACCTGGCCCAGCCCGATCCAGCCCAAAAGCCTTCATAACCCAACAATCTCCCACTTGAAGGCTTTGCCCATACAAAACATCCAAGCAAACTCAGCACCAGTAACTCCAGTAATCTCTATAAACAAGTCCTCCAAGCCCAAGCTAAGACTCCATGTCAAACCCTCCTAGTTGCAGCGGCCCTTATCATTAGTTACCTGAAAGGCCCGTTGAAGCTCCACCGAGCTTCAACCCAATACCAGTCATACCAGACCCAGTCGTGATTATCTCCATCACCGACCCATCTTCTGTCTCAACCGACTTGCACGTTCCGCCGGCTCTAGAGATACACCGAAGACCATCATCACTCTCCAAATTCAACAAACAATCCTCAGGAGAGACTTTCTCATTCGGAATCTTGGTTTTCAAAACCCAACGGACTCTTGGAACTGTACCCGGAACACGTCCCGTGCTCCCACTGTTCCCAAACCCCTTGACTGGTTTCACCCTCCGAACACATTCAACTGACATCTCAGTAGCTCCAGGCTTCACGTTTGCAAAGTGAACCCTCTTAGTGCGAGATTCAGGGAACCGGATTTTATTACTCTGAACCGGGACGGTCACACATCCCTCAGCAGGTACCTCAACTAAATACAGTGATCCTCGTTTTTCTCCCCGAGCAATAACGAGATTTCCATCCAACACTTTCCACTTTCCACTTTCCACCGCCAAACTTGACATCCAGTCCTTGTTCATCCAATTGACTAACAGAAATAAGATTCATCATCAGACCTGGAATTACCCTGACGTTTTGCAAGTTCCATGCAGTTCCTAATGGAGTCTTCAAATTCACATCTCCCATGCCCGTAACCCTTAAGGTTTCACCATTTCCTAGTCTTACCTGTCCAAAATCACCTTCTTTTAGATTCACCATTGATTCACCGCTATGCATAGCATGAATCGATGCTCCTGAATCCATGACCCAAGAGCCCACACTGCTTTCCACACTACAAACCAGTACATCATCATAACAGACGACCTCAGTAGTGTTCACTTCAGCAGACTTTTCCTTTTTGGCCTTTGGACACTGACTCTTAAAATGCCCAACTTCTTTGCAGCCCCAACATGTGACAGTCTTAGGAGTTCTGGATGCACTCCTACCCCTGCTCGCACTTTCCCTGTTATTCCCTCTTCCCCTGCTTACACTTAACAATTCAGAAGAAGATGAGCTACCTTGCTTCCTGCGTCTTACGTCTTCTCCAAGAATCAAATCTCTCATCCCTTCAAATGTAAAACCACTGGCCCTGTAGAATTGGTAATAGCAGTTACCGTTCCGGACCAGCTATTCGGCAGTGAAGATAACAGCGCCAGACCTTGAGTATCATCATCAAAATTGATTCCCACAGAACTCAATCTGGATAAAAGTGAATTTAAATTGTTGATATGTTCTGTCACAACGTCTCCTTCCTTCATCATAGTCAAGAAAAATTCTCTCAACAAGAACAGTTTATTTGCCCCCGACGGTTTCTCATACATGTTTGACAGAGCTGTCATCATGCCACGAGCCGTGGTTTCCTTCATAATGTTGAACGCGACACTCCTCGTCAAAGACAATGTAATAGCCTCCTTGGCCTTCTTGTCCTTCGAAACCCAAACATCTTGACTAATCTTATCAGTTTTTTTCTTCCAATACCACATCCAAGTCCTTTTGACTCAACAGAGCTACAATTTGAATCTTCCACCATGCAAAGTCCGTCCCGTCGAACTTTTCAATCTGTACCTTCCCGTCCTCAGCCATCTTAATAGCAAACAGAAAACAGATAAACGAACTTGAACACGAAAAAAAAAACTTATCCCGTCGACTCAAGGGTTAGAACCCTAATCGGCGATCAACCTGGCAGCAACCCAATTCAACAGCGACCAGAAAACCAGCCACCACAGTCCCGGCGACCAACAGTTTGTCCGACGGCTACCTCAAAACCCTAATCGAACCCGCTCTACTCTTCCTCCCTTCCTGCGACAGCGATTAGCAGCCAAAACAGGCTCCAATCAGCCCTGTTACGGCCGAACAGAAGCAGAACAGAATCGAAACAGCAGCAACAGTCAGCGACAGACCTCCAGCGACAAAACCAGCCACAGAACAGACCCAACCAGCCCTTGCGGCTTCGAACCAGAACACAGCAGATTGGTTAAACACCAATCGCAATTCTGACAGCCTCTCGGATCGTTTTTCCGTGCGAAAACCGTGTGTAACAACGAGCCAAAGCTCTGATACCAGTTGTTAGGAATCAGAGTCGGTAGCGCAGCGGACACAACACACAAACACACTTAAACGAAAAGAAGAAAGCAATAAACGACACAAGGATTTATAGTGGTTCGTTCAAGGTGACCTACATCCACTTACTGCAACTAGGGTTTACTTTTATTGATAGGTGCTACAAGAAATTACAATTACAAGACTGAGTATTTATAAACCAAGATTAGGGCTGGTTAATAAGGCAATTACTAAACAATAGGAATTAGGGCCGGCAGCCCCTCTTCCCTCTATTCCAGCCGTAACAGGCTAAGTAGCCCAGGCCCAAACCTGGCCCATCCCGATCCAGCCCAAAAGTCTTCATAACCCAACAATCTCCCACTTGAAGGCTTTGCCCATACAAAACATCCAAGCAAACTCAGCACCAGTAACTCCAGTAATCTCTATAAACAAGTCCTCCAAGCCCAAGCTAAGACTCCATGTCAAACCCTCCTAGTTGCAGCGGCCCTTATCATTAGTTACCTGAAAGGCCCGTTGAAGCTCCACCGAGCTTCAACCCAATACCAGTCATACCAGATCCAGTCGTGATTATCTCCATCACCGACCCATCTTCTGTCTCAACCGACTTGCACGTTCCGCCGGCTCCAGAGATACACCGAAGACCATCATAACTCTCCAAATTCAGCAAACAATCCTCAGGAGAGACTTTCTCATTCGGAATCTTGGTTTTCAAAACCCAACGGACTCTTGGAACTGTACCCGGAACACGTCCCGTGCTCCCACTGTTCCCAAACCCCTTGACTGGTTTCACCCTCCGAACACATTCAACTGACATCTCAGTAGCTCCAGGCTTCACGTTTGCAAAGTGAACCCTCTTAGTGCGAGATTCAGTGAACCGGATTTTATTACTCTGAACCGGGACGGTCACACATCCCTCAGCAGGTACCTCAACTAAATACAGTGATCCTCGTTTTTCTCCCCGAGCAATAACGAAATTTCCATCTAACACTTTCCACTTTCCACTTTCCACCGCCAAACTTGACATCCAGTCCTTGTTCATCCAATTGACTAACAGAAATAAGATTCATCATCAGACCTGGAATTACCCTGACGTTTTGCAAGTTCCATGCAGTTCCTAATGGAGTCTTCAGATTCACATCTCCCATGCCCGTAACCCTTAAGGTTTCACCATTTCCTAGTCTTACCTGTCCAAAATCACCTTCTTTTAGATTCACCATTGATTCACCGCTATGCATAGCATGAATCGATGCTCCTGAATCCATGACCCAAGAGCCCACACTGCTTTCCACACTACAAACCAGTACATCATCATAACAGACGACCTCAGTAGTGTTCACTTCAGCAGACTTTTCCTTTTTGGCCTTTGGACACTGACTCTTAAAATGCCCAACTTCTTTGCAGCCCCAACATGTGACAGTTTTAGGAGTTCTGGATGCACTCCTACCCCTGCTCGCACTTTCCCTGTTATTCCCTCTTCCCCTGCTTACACTTAACAATTCAGAAGAAGATGAGCTACCTTGCTTCCTGCGTCTTACGTCTTCTCCAAGAATCAAATCTCTCATCCCTTCAAATGGAAAACCACTGGCCCTGTAGAATTGGTAATAGCAGTTACCGTTCCGGACCAACTATTCGGCAGTGAAGATAATAACGCCAGACCTTGAGTTTCATCATCAAAATTGATTCCCACAGAACTCAATCTGGACAAAAGTGAATTTAAATTGTTGATATGTTCCGTCACAACGTCTCCTTCCTTCATCATAGTCAAGAAAAATTCTCTCAACAAGAACAGTTTATTTGCCCCCGACGGTTTCTCATACATGTTTGACAGAGCTGTCATCATGCCACGAGCCGTGGTTTCCTTCATGATGTTGAACGCGACACTCCTCGTCAAAGACAATGTAATAGCCTCCTTGGCCTTCTTGTCCTTCGAAACCTAAACATCTTGACTAATCTTATCAGTTTTTTTCTTCCAATACCACATCCAAGTCCTTTTGACTCAACAGAGCTACAATTTGCATCTTCCACCATGCAAAGTCCGTCTCGTCGAACTTTTCAATCTGTACCTTCCCGTCCTCAGCCATCTTAATAGCAAACAGAAAATAGATAAACGAACTTGAACACGAAAAAAAAAACTTAACCCGTCGACTCAAGGGTTAGAACCCTAATCGGCGATCAACCTGGCAGCAACCCAATTCAACAGCGACCAGAAAACCAGCCACCACAGTCCCGGCGACCAACAGTTTGTCCGACGGCTACCTCAAAACCCTAATCGAACCCGCTCTACTCTTCCTCCCTTCCTGCGACAGCGATTAGCAGCCAAAACAGGCTCCAATCAGCCCTGTTACGGCCGAACAGAAGCGAAACAGCAGCAACGGTCAGCGACAGACCTCCAGCGACAAAACCAGCCGCAGAACAGACCCAACCAGCCCTTGCGGCTTCGAACCAGAACACAGCAGATAGGTTAAACACCAATCGCAATTCTGACAGCCTCTCGGATCGTTTTTCCGTGCGAAAACCGTGTGTAACAACGAGCCAAAGCTCTGATACCAGTTGTTAGGAATCAGAGTCGGTAGCGCAGCGGACACAACACACAAACACACTTAAACGAAAAGAAGAAAGCAATAAACGACACAAGGATTTATAGTGGTTCGGTCAAGGTGACCTACATCCACTTGCTGCAACTAGGGTTTACTTTTATTGATAGGTGCTACAAGAAATTACAATTACAAGACTGAGTATTTATAAACCAAGATTAGGGCTGGTTAATAAGGCAATTACTAAACAATAGGAATTAGGGCCGGCAGCCCCTCTTCCCTCTATTCCAGCCGTAACAGGCTAAGTAGCCCAGGCCCAAACCTGGCCCAGCCCGATCCAGCCCAAAAGCCTTCATAACCCAACAATCTCCCACTTGAAGGCTTTGCCCATACAAAACATCCAAGCAAACTCAGCACCAGTAACTCCAGTAATCTCTATAAACAAGTCCTCCAAGCCCAAGCTAAGACTCCATGTCAAACCCTCCTAGTTGCAACGGCCCTTATCATCAGTTACCTGAAAGGCCCGTTGAAGCTCCACCGAGCTTCAACCCAATACCAGTCATACCAGACCCAGCCGTGATTATCTCCATCACCGACCCATCTTCTGTCTCAACCGACTTGCACGTTCCGCCGGCTCCAGAGATACACCGAAGACCATCATCACTCTCCAAATTCAGCAAACAATCCTCAGGAGAGACTTTCTCATTCGGAATCTTGGTTTTCAAAACCCAACGGACTCTTGGAACTGTACCTGGAACACGTCCCGTGCTCCCACTGTTCCCAAACCCCTTGACTGGTTTCACCCTCCGAACACATTCAACTGACATCTCAGTAGCTCCAGGCTTCACGTTTGCAAAGTGAACCCTCTTAGTGCGAGATTCAGTGAACCGGATTTTATTACTCTGAACCGGGACGGTCACACATCCCTCAGCAGGTACCTCAACTAAATACAGTGATCCTCGTTTTTCTCCCCGAGCAATAACGAGATTTCCATCTAACACTTTCCACTTTCCACCGCCAAACTTGACATCCAGTCCTTGTTCATCCAATTGACTAACAGAAATAAGATTCATCATCAGACCTGGAATTACCCTGACGTTTTCCAAGTTCCATGCAGTTCCTAATGGAGTCTTCAGATTCACATCTCCCATGCCCGTAACCTTTAAGGTTTCACCATTTCCTAGTCTTACCTGTCCAAAATCACCTTCTTTTAGATTCACCATTGATTCACCGCTATGCATAGCATGAATCGATGCTCCTGAATCCATGACCCAAGAGCCCACACTGCTTTCCACACTACAAACCAGTATATCATCATAACAGACGACCTCAGTAGTGTTCACTTCAGCAGACTTTTCCTTTTTGGCCTTTGGACACTGACTCTTAAAATGCCCAACTTCTTTGCAGCCCCAACATGTGACAGTCTTAGGAGTTCTGGATGCACTCCTACCCCTGCTCGCACTTTCCCTGTTATTCCCTCTTCCCCTGCTTACACTTAACAATTCAGAAGAAGATGAGCTACCTTGCTTCCTGCGTCTTACGTCTTCTCCAAGAATCAAATCTCTCATCCCTTCAAATGTAAAACCACTGGCCCTGTAGAATTGGTAATAGCAGTTACCGTTCCGGACCAACTATTCGGCAGTGAAGATAATAACGCCAGACCTTGAGTTTCATCATCAAAATTGATTCCCACAGAACTCAATCTGGACAAAAGTGAATTTAAATTGTTGATATGTTCCGTCACAACGTCTCCTTCCTTCATCATAGTCAAGAAAAATTCTCTCAACAAGAACAGTTTATTTGCCCCCGACGGTTTCTCATACATGTTTGACAGAGCTGTCATCATGCCACGAGCCGTGGTTTCCTTCATGATGTTGAACGCGACACTCCTCGTCAAAGACAATGTAATAGCCTCCTTGGCCTTCTTGTCCTTCGAAACCCAAACATCTTGACTAATCTTATCAGTTTTTTTCTTCCAATACCACATCCAAGTCCTTTTGACTCAACAGAGCTACAATTTGCATCTTCCACCATGCAAAGTCCGTCCCGTCGAACTTTTCAATCTGTACCTTCCCGTCCTTAGCCATCTTAATAGCAAACAGAAAACAGATAAACGAACTTGAACACGAAAAAAAAAACTTAACCCGTCGACTCAAGGGTTAGAACCCTAATCGGTGATCAACCTGGCAGCAACCCAGTTCAACAGCGACCAGAAAACCAGCCACCACAGTCCCGGCGACCAACAGTTTGTCCGACGGCTACCTCAAAACCCTAATCGAACCCGCTCTACTCTTCCTCCCTTCCTGCGACAGCGATTAGCAGCCAAAACAGGCTCCAATCAGCCCTGTTACGGCCGAACAGAAGCAGAACAGAATCGAAACAGAAGCAACAGTCAGCGACAGACCTCCAGCGTCAAAACCAGCCGCAGAACAGACCCAACCAGCCCTTGCGGCTTCGAACCAGAACACAGCAGATTGGTTAAACACCAATCGCAATTCTGACAGCCTCTCGGATCGTTTTTCCGTGCGAAAACCGTGTGTAACAACGAGCCTACCAGTTGTTAGGAATCAAAGTCGGTAGCGCAGCGGACACAACACACAAACACACTTAAACGAAAAGAAGAAAGCAATAAACGACACAAGGATTTATAGTGGTTCAGTCAAGGTGACCTACATCCACTTGCTGCAACTAGGGTTTACTTTTATTGATAGGTGCTACAAGAAATTACAATTACAAGACTGAGTATTTATAAACCAAGATTAGGGCTGGTTAATAAGGCAATTACTAAACAATAGGAATTAGGGCCGGCAGCCCCTCTTCCCTCTATTCCAGCCGTAACAGTCTAAGTAGCCCAGGCCCAAACCTGGCCCAGCCCGATCCAGCCCAAAAGCCTTCATAACCCTACACAAGTAACATCATAAAGTTAAAAAAGCAAGTTACCTTGATTTTTGATGATTCTGGAGGTGGGGCTGCCATATATTTATTCTTTAACGCGTGCAATTTAGCTACTATTCCAGGCAGGACAGAAGCAACACCAGGGATGAAGCTAAGTGTCCAAATCAACTCGCTTTCAATCCAGTTAAGAAGTTGATTGTTGCAGACTGAGATGACGAATACAGTCTGCAAAAGAAACGTTAAAGTGGTTAGTCAAAGCTTGGTCAAACCCAAGGTCTAAACGGCCCTCTAAAACACCTTATTTATGAGAATATTGTACATAAAAATGGCATAATTAAGATTAAATCCTAGGAAACCTGTATGTGGGCTTTGATGATTGCCTTCCCAAGAACTGTCGCGAAAAAGAACTCCCAAAATGGAATCCGAAATTGGCCACACATTATTCCAGCAAGGTCGAATAGTGGATTAGGTACCTACAAATTGCTTAAGCTACTTAGTGGAGTTTAAAAAAGGCTAACACAACCATGAAACAAAGATTCGGTTCCATATTATATTATCTAGTGAAATAGCAATGCTGACCGAAGCAAGCAGTAGAATTGTGAAGAAGTTCAAATATTGTGCATGTGACAGGAACCAGCGCTTCAATCGATCCATGTTTGAATGAACTCCATTATGATCTCCAGTGGAACTATTGAGTTCTTCTAGTTCATCCGCTTTGCCACCAGAGATACTTGCTGCATAAGCATACACACTTTTGTAAGATAGATTTAAGCATACAAAGTGTTTCTCGCATGTTGAAACAAACAATATAAGGAAAAAATACATGAAAATTTAGTTTATGACAAACCTGCTCTTGAAATAAAATATGGGGGGAGCTCGCCAATTGCAGTTCCAAAGCCCCATAGAATAGATTCCATCTGAACTTGTGATAAAATGCTACTAAGTGAGACCTGAGGACCGTCCGGAGGTGAAAACAATGGAGGACCAAACTCTGAGCAATTCTTGTTAAGCCATGTAGGACTTCTGTTTAGTGATATTGTATCATATGGAGCACTTTTGATATCCACTCGACCGCACTGCATAGCCTTCATCGTGAAGAAAGCAATGTGGGGCCCGAGATACAGGACAAAAGTGTGCAAGCCAGACCCTGATCATAGTTATTTGATAAGAAATGCAGAGTAACTGATAAAACAGTATTGAAGTTTCTGTTTCACAAAGATCATTATCTTATGGTATATTTGTACACGAGGTTATTAGATTGTGTATTCAATTAGGAACGCAAAGATCGTTATCTTTTTCAATTCTTTATCTTAAACTCTGCACCAGTGTTGCAAGAATCGCGATTAATCGCTAATCATCCAATCACCTAGGAATTTTGAGCTAATCGGCCAAAAATTGCTAATCAGTCCTAGGCGGCCCTAATCGGCCAAAAATAGGTGGCATCCCACTTTTCCGGACAGATTCCGGCCGTTTTCTTGTAAATTCCGACGATTTATAAAAATGTCTGTATATATATATAATTTTGAACAGTACATATAAAAATGTGTATATATATATATATAATTTTGAAAATTACATATAAATATGTGTATATATATAATTTTGAAAATTACATATAAAAATGTGTATAGGGGATGGATATTTTGAAAACCCACTTGAGTTGTGAAAACATTGAAAACTCTAAAAAAAAGTGTTTTTACATGTTTAAAAAAAAATTGGAAATCATTCTAAGCAACTTTTATAAGATTTTCATCAAAAAAAATAAAAAAAACGCCGTGCCAATTTTTTTTTAAAAATGGACAAAAATCCTCGTTTTGTGTGAAAAAATCGTGTTACTTATGTAAAACAACATTTTACATATGTAAAACAACTGGGCAGAATTTAAAAAAAAAATTATAAAAACATCTGTTCGGCGCTTTTTTGATTTTTTTTTTATAAAAAGTTTTGAAATTACATATAAAAACTTTTCCAAAAAAAAAAAAAAAACCCTTGTAAAAACCCGTTTTTTGGAGAGTTTTCAATGTTATCACAACTTGGGGGGTTTTCATCCTATACATTCCCAATGTGTGTATATATATATATATATATAAAACTGAAAATTACATATAATAATTCCAATCAGATTAATCACTAGTCGGTTACCCCAACACCCGATTAGCGCCTGGCGATTTTTACAACACTGCTTTGCACATTGATATAGTTTATCCAACTCTTGGTGAATTGAAGTAGTCGATGACCTTCCTCCTAGAACACACGTGATTTCCTAGTTGTCATCTTTAGATTCAGTTAGTTGAAGTAATCATCTTGATCTTGTGTAGTTATTTTGATCTTCAAAGTAACCATCTTGATTTCAGATGTGTGGATGTTCTCTTCCAATCTTCGACTTGCATTTGGATATTTCAATGAGCTCCTCAAGCCTACATGTTCTCCAAGTTGCCATGTTGACCTCCTTATATTTAACTGGCATTTATCTCCAAAGATGATTAATCGTATTTCTCATTATAAGTGATAAAGATAACTCGGCGTGATTTCAGATTTACTAGGTACTTTCCCAATTTGATGTGGTAGTGGATTTTTTAGACGTGTGTAATCTGCGACGGTGTTAGTTTCCGTTTCCAAGGAGTTATATTTCTTATAATTCTTAATCTGATAATCTAACTATGATATTTGAGGCCCAAACTGAACTGGCAACATGGGAAATACATATTTATTTATATTATTTATGTATATTTCTATTTTCGTATCATTTTTTATGTTTTAGGTGGACTCTCTTGGATTTCCATCATGCCTACTACATGTAAGGTGCTTCACTTTGACACTTCTTGGTTCATATATGCAAAATGGTGAATGAAATATTCATAGAAGTGACAATGGTGGTGAGTTTTCAACTTTCTTTTCCATATTTCTTTGTCAAATCTTGAGGTTCTTCCAATAATAAAAATGTGGAATAACCCCTCAAGAAAATGGTGGTTTTTTTTCCTTTTATTTGTTAACAATGAGAACCCGTAACTGGAAAACTCATGGGACCCCGTCAATACCTTGCTAACCAACAGGATCAGGTAGCAGTTTGAGTTGGGCAGATAGCCTTCAAGAGGTTATGGCAGAAAACCACTGAGACCTCTTCTAGGTGCTTACCACTGCTCCACCCGAAGGTTAAGAAAATGGTGACTAGGAAGAGAAAGACTGATCAAAAGAAGTTCAATGACTGCAAAGTTATCATTTGACTTGCTTATCTCTAGTCCTCTTCCTATCTTGATGTACTACAAAAATTCTAGTCCTGGTGCCATTTCCTCTAGTCATGTGCATCATTCCCAAATGATGCTTATAGACATGGGTAGTCACTTTGTAAGAAAAAGAATAAAGTGCCAATAAACACTGTGATTGATTGTATTACTTTGTGTGTTACAGATGAGAAACAAGAGAGGATTAAATAGAAACCATAACTACACTTTAACCCCTCTAGAATAGACAAATACTTATTGACTAATATTCCTCTGCAAGCTAAGGTCGGGGAGCGACCTGTAGCTTGGACCGTAAAAAGAGGAACCATTGTGAAGGTAGCGGCTTAGTGAATACGTCGGCAATTTAATCATTGGTTGAAATGAAATGGACCGAGAGTTCTTTCCGGGCAACTCTTTCTCTAACAAAGTGGAAGTCAATTTCAACATGCTTTTTACGGGCATGGAATACGGGATTTGCTGAGAGGTACGTGGCGCCGAGATTGTCACACCATAACGTCGGAGCAGAGTTGTTGGAGACCCGTAGTTCTTTTAATAACGCTTGAAGCCAAGTGAGTTCAGTAATGGTGTCAGCAAGGGCCTTGTATTCGGACTTAACTGACGACCGTGAGACAGTTTTCTGTTTCTGAGCAGACCATGAAACCAGGTTGGAACCAAGATATATTGCATATCCCCCGGTGGATCGACGGTCGTCTGGACACCCAGCCCAATCGGCATCGGAGAAAGCTGTCAAGGAGTTAATTGCAGCATCTGTGTAGGCGTGTAGACAGGTGCCAGAATCATGTTGGAGTAGAAGGCCATAGTGAGAGGTTCCCTGTAGGTACCGGAGGATCCTTTTAACCGCGGACCAGTGGTTTGTGGTGGGCAAGTGCATGAACTAGCAGACCTTGTTGACTGCAAAGGTAATGTCGGGCCGAGATAAAGTCACATACTGAAGGGCACCAACCATTTGACGATACTTAACCGGTTCATCAAAAAGAGGGTTGTCTCCGAGGGCAAGGTTGGAGGTTGTGGAGATGGGAGAGGACATTGGCTTGGACTTGGAGAGATTAAGCCCGGGCAAGTAGTTTAGTGACGTATTTCCGCTGAGAGAGGATGACATCAGCACCTTGATGAGAGATTTCAATCCACAAAAAATAAGATAGGGACCCCATATCCTTAACTGCAAAAGCTTGTTGGAGACGGTTAACCACCTGATCAATGTCTTGGGGGTTATTACCTGTCAACACAATGTCATCAACATATACAAGCATATACAATAAGGTGCCCTGAGAGGAGTACACAAATAGAGATGGATCGGTTTTGGATCCAATAAAGCCAAGTGCCAAAAGGGCCGAGGATAGGAGTTGGAACCAGGTCCGGGGGAGCCTGTTTAAGGCCATAGAGGGCCTTATGGAGCAGGCATACATGATCAGGGTATCGAGAATCAACAAATCCAGGAGGTTGTTGTAGATAAACCGTCTCAAGGAGATCACCATGTAGAAAGGCGTTCTGAACATCAAGCTGCCGTAGGGGCCATCGTTGTGTGACTGCAAGAGATAAGACAACTCGGATGGTGGTAGCCTTAACCACCGGGCTGAAAGTTTCTTGATAATCAATCCCTGGTTGCTGATTGAACCCCTTAGCAACTAACCTCGCTTTGTAGCGTTGAATCGCCCCTGTCTGATCTGTTTTAAGCATAGTTGTCAAAAGCGCACTAGGCGCTCAGGTGAAGCGCAACGTCGGAAGAACGCCTCATGGCAGTCCAGGCACAGTTCCGGCCAGTTTCCAGCAAAATTTCGGCAAACTCTTGAAAATTCCGGCCAAAACATGTCTGAACATCAAAAACTGGTATGGAACAGCCTTAAAACATCCTGGAACAGGCCTAAACCAGCCTCTGCAGTTAACCACGTTGAAGAAGAAGAAGAAGAAGAAGAAAAAAAAAGAGAGAAGAAGATGAGAAAAGGAAGAATAAGGCCTATGTTTAGTATTTATTTTAGTGTCTATAGGTCAATAACTTAGATTTTGACAGCACATTCAGAAAAGCTTTCACTTCACATAAAACCACACTTTTTAACCCTTAAACACACCCCACACTTTAACCTTTCATCGATCAGCAGAGTGAAAAAAAACAGTAAAATGGAGTTGATTTCACTGGATTTTATGTCCTTTTTATTTTTATTTTTTCTTGTGATCAAGTATTGCTAGGATACTAGTAGTCTACTAGATATGATACAATTTTTTAAATCTAATTATTTAAAAGGTTCTTAAAATTTTTGATATTGGTAAGATGATTTTAGTTGCTGATTATATTAGTTTTATAAATTTATTTAGGGAGTAATATTTATTTTAGGGAGTATATTGTCTCGGGCGTGAGCTTTTTTTGCGCCTTCCGCCTAGGCCCAAGGCTCACCCTTTGCGCCTTGCGCCTTCGACAACTATCGTTTTAAGTTTGTACACCCATTTGCAAGTAACCACATTGGTATTAGGCACACGTGGGACCAGAGACCATGTTTTGTTTCTCATTAGGGCTGAAAATTCTTCATTCATGGTAGCCCGCCAGTGAGGATCCTTGTTAGCAATGGCAAAGGTGGGAGGTTCAGGAGAGGTATGATAGGACGTAGGAGCAAAGGGTTTGGATTGTTTAGGGTGTGGCCGGAGGTTAGCAGGCCGGGTACGGGTGGGAGGTTGAGCAAGGGCTGGATCAGGAGGTGATGGAGGAGTAACAGCAGAAGGTTTAGGGCGACGGCGACGGCGCTGGTAGGTCTTGAAGACGGGTGGAGGTGGTGGTGGCGGTGAGGTGGGTATTTGGGGTGACTGGTTATGCGAGGATGAAGGAGATGTGGGAGGTGTTGGTGTTGTTGGTGGAGTGTGTATTTGAGCAGACCGGGTGTTTGAGGGTGAAGGAGGGGAGGGAGGTGGTGGTGGAGTAGGGTAAGAGGAGGTGTAAGGATTTGATTCGGGTGGAGGAGTGGAAGCACCCGTGGGTGTGGAGAAGGGAAAGGATTGTTCATGGAACCGGACATGAAGAGCGATGTATAAACGCTCAGTTGCAAGGTCAAGGCACCGATACCCGTGATGGGTGGGACTGTAGCCGAGGAAAACACAAGGAATGAACCGAAAGTCCATTTTATGATTGTTATACGGACGAAGGTAAGGATAACATTGGCACCCAAAAAGTGGCGGATTGAAGACAAGCCCGGGGGTGGCGAGGCAACCGCTGAGATTCATCGTAGTAGTAGAAAACATTAAGGTTTTTTAAGCTGGCACCTTCGAAAATACTTAGGAGGCACCTATGGCATCCGATGATTGAGAGAGAAAGAAGGAAACCGAAGATGTTGGTGATTACTTCCTATGAAGAAATGCCGCTGTGAAAACGTGAAAGCTTAATGGTTGACATTGTTTTGGTGGGGAAGATGAAGTTTAGAGAGATAAAAGTAGAGAGAAGATGATGTTGATTGGGAACAATTAAATGTAGAGAGAGGTAACTTTGTCTAGGGAAATACATTATTTAATTTCAACATTTAAAGGTGAACTTTAACACCATTTTTTTTTAATGACAACATTAACCCAATTTAATTAACTTAAGTTACAATTTAAGTTTTATTTAAATTTTAAGTAATCATAAAATTAACATCTCATATTATTATATTACGTATTAATCATAATTAATTAAATTAAGTAGATGAGTAATGTGTGTTTTCTTTAACAACAGTTTTTTTTACTCTTAAAAATAGCATATAAACCTACACTTGTGAAATTACACCACTTTTGTGGGGCAATTATTTTTTTGTTTTCTATATAGGTTTGAGTTTCATCGGAAGATGTTAAACTTATTATATCACTAAGTAAATAAGTATGTGTAGTTACAATATCATTAAGTAAATAAGCGTTAAAAGTTTTTTATCCGACCCATTTTAACCCGGCTTGTTTTTTTATAGTCGACCCGTTTTTACACGACTTTTTTAGTCGACTCAATTTTGACCCTACTTATTGAGCCGACCCTTTTTTGTGCACCCGCTCAATAAAAACTCTGGATCCGCCACTGCACCCAAAAACCCCCAAGGAACGAAAAATCCGGAGGATGTTTAAATACTTATTCAAAGGGGAAATGTTGGAGTTGGTACGGGTGGGCATCCGATTAATAAGGTACACGGTCGTATCAAAGGCAAAATACCAAAAACGATGTTGGACATGTGAATGTGCTAATAGGGTATGGCAGGTTTCAACCACATGTCGGTGGCGTCATTCCACAAAGCCGTTCTGTTCACTCGTATGTGGACACGAGACACGATGTGTAATCCCTAAGGTGGAGAAAAATTTGGAGAGATTACGAAATTCTTCCCCCCAATCAGTTTGGACGGACTTAACCTGAGTTTGGAATTGTCGTTCAACTGTAGTTAGAAATTATTTAATGGTTGCAAAGACATCAGATTTTAATTTCAAGGGAAAGATCCACATAAACCGTGAGAAATGATCAACACATAACAAGAAATAATTGTAACCATCAAATGAGGGAACGGGAGCGGGACCCCAAACATCACAAAAGACTAAGTCCAAAATATTAGTGCTTTTATAAGGTGATAGTGACTAGTGAAGTTTTGAGGACTTGCCAATGGCACAAGAGTCAATCGAGCATCCTAACAATGCCCACAAAATCACTACTAGACCACATCAGGTGCATCTGCTGTGTCCTCCTATGGTTCCTCACAAAAGTTATTAGCACATTTATTCAACAAAGGTAAACCATATTTAGATAACATAGATGTCAAAAGCTGCGGATGTGGATGCCCTAGCCGTTGGTGCCATGTGATGGAGGAAGCACGAGTGGTGGAGTATGCTGTTTTCTGAAGTAGTTGAATTTTAGGAGGCTGAAATGAGTAGAGTCCACCATTACTTAGACCCGTGAGGAGGGTACGACGTGTGGGTTTGTCCTTCACAACAAAGAAAGTAGAGTGAAACTCAAAAAACACGTTATTATCATGACAAAAGCGTTGAACTGAAAGTAGATTTTGTTTGATTTTAGGAACATGAAGGATATTCTTTAAAGAAAAAGTTTTGTTAGGGGAGTACAATGAAGTGGAACCAATGTGGAGGATGGGTAACCCCTTACCATTGCCAACGTGAAGGTTGTCTTCACCATAATAAATTTCAGAGTTGTCAATGCTTGAGAGATCCGAAGCAACATGATGGCCGGAACCTGTGTCTGGGAGCCAAGATGTGGCAGTTAGAGACCGATAATCATTGAAGTTCGCGGAGGGCTGTTGTGACCCGAATTGTAGAGGGGTCACGGTTCAGGCATTGGGATGGTACATGTCCAATACCACACCGAGAGCACGAGCCATAAACAGTATTCTGGTTAGAGGCCCAACTAAACTAGCTTCGATTTCCACTGCCTTGGTTGCGGGTATTAGAACCTCGTCACGGTTAGTTTGAAACCGTGAGGGCTGAGAACTGGTGTAGAAGGCCCGTGGAGGTTGTTGTGAGCCTGATGGCTAGAGTTGGTTGGGCAACAAGTTGTTGGAGGGCTTGAATGGTTCCTGGTTGCGTGGAAGAAGAACCAACCGAGACAGCCGAATTATTGTTGGACATGGCTGAAAAGGCCAGAGCCGGAGGCACCTCGACAGCCGACTACCAAAATCATGATCCGATAACAGCCCATGAAGTTCAGAAAAAACAGTTAGAAACTGACGTGTAAGCAGGGTAGACTTCAACCCGTTGTAATCATCTCTGAGCCCTGAAATAACAAGCATAACAAGGTCCTTTTCTTTAACCGGCTCGCCAATATTGGCTAGAGCATCGGAGTACTCAATTGCTCGAGTAAGATACGCAGATGATGATTCATCTCCCATCATTTGTATTTTTAGCAACTGAATTTTTAGGGTGTATTCCCTGGAAGATGTGTGGGGTGCATAAGCATGTTCAAGAGATAACCAAAGATCACGAGAGGTGTTACCTTGGACATGTTGGAATGAAGATTCAGAGACAGTTGACAGAATCAGCATCCGAATATCGGCATCATTGGAGATCCATGTCGAGAGAAACATGGATTTGGTGTCAACAGGAAACCAGTTGAGGTCTCCTCCTCCTTCCCTGAAGTCTCTGATTGAATTGTAGCATGGGAGCAGGAGATAGTGTCGTCGATATAACCAAAGAGGTTGTTTGTTACAAGGAAGGGAGTAATCATCGTCTTTCAGTGTCCATAATTGGTGGATGAGAGAGTAAATTCAAATTTGTGGGAGTTGTGGGTTGTCTTCTCAGTCTGGGAAAAAGCTGTGACCGCAGAACTGGCCATTGTTGGCTGAGATGGATAGTCCGGTCACTGCTGGGCAAGGATACCAGAACAGAGAGCCGGCCGAGATAGGAGGAAGGTAATTAGGCGCTGGTCAGATGAAGGGACACAGCTCTGATACCACAATAAACACTGTGATTGATTGTATTACTTTGTGTGTTACAAATGAGAAACAACAGAGGATTAAATAGAAAACACAACTACACTTTAACCCCTCTAGAATAGACAAATACTTATTGACTAATAAGTGCAAAAAACAAAATCAAGTTGCAAACTTCTTTAGTGATGCCTTGTGTAAAGCTTGATTTTTTAAGTTCATAGAAGTTGCCAAGGTAATTAAGTAGTGGTGTTTACCAAGACCAATAGAAGATGCAACACCAAGAGCCACCCACCACAATCCAAATCTCAGATATTCTACAAGCACTTCAACATGCTGCACAAACAGGTGAATGACATGCAACCATTCAATATTAGCACTAAAAATGCTAACTAAATTGTTGCTAGAATTATATGTTATATCAAATGTACACACTTTTGTTGTCATCTTTATACTTAAACGTGTATGATTATAAAATTTATGCATCCTGTTGTGTAAAGAAATTGGTTGCCAAATATTGATCTCTACATTTTAAGCATAGATAATTTTATATCTTTCGACGTTTATAAATCTGAACAACTTGTTCTTCAATAATAAGCGTGATGTTACAAGAAATGAATCAGAAACACAATATGAAGTACCTTTGTATGAGGACCATCATCAGTCACAAGCAATACTGCCACCGCCATGACCGCCACTATCAAAAGCATAAGCAAGAAACCATGTGTGACAATGTATACCGATGATCTATTTATGTGCTGAAGCATAGCCAATGTAAAAAACTTGAGTGTTTTGAAAGGTTGTGATGTGATTGTCAGCTTCTCTAGTTCCCGTTTATGCTTCTCACGCAATTCTACAAGAAATAGCAATCAGTTAGCCCACAAAAATAGGCCATAAATTGTTAAAGTGGAGCATAGCAAAATAAAAATTCATAATACTTGACACAAATAGCCTCGGGTTCATGATAGTCAAATCAACATTCACCAGCAAAGTAGATGATCAAAAATCTATTTACCATTTGTTTGCCCTTAAACAATAGGTGATTAGTCCATTTAGAAGACAATAATTTACATGTGAGATGTTCAATATTTGCAATTCTAGTTACTTACAACAGTAATATGAATTCTCTTTTTCTTAGATTTTGATGGTCAACTTTTAGGCATTTAATTTTATGTACATAGAAACATCACAATCTCATGCTATAATTACAACAAATAATCATTCAATGATGCGTGACAAAAACATAACATTTCAATTTGGTGCCCTAATCTATAGTTTAATCATAGGATTGTATATATACAACAACCCAATTCTCCAATCTCATGGATGATAAAATAAAGCGAGAGAATACGATTCAAATTACACGATCAATCAAAAAAGCTTGCCTGAAATAGACATGGCTGAGATGAGTTCTTCTTCTTCTTCTTCAGTTACATGCTACGAACATAGATTTAGAAGCAATCGCCATGGTTGAAATCAAATACATTTGTGTAAAGGTTGGAATATGGATGTAAAGAAGATGAAAAATTGTATCCAGGTTTTCTGGAAGGTTGTCGCAGCACCACTGTTTTTGCGCTCTCCCCTTGCTTTTCTTGTCCAACGGCATGTGCCATTTCAGGGCTCTATTTCTTTCCCTGATTAAAATTATTATTTTTTAAAAAGTTATAACAATTAATGTTTTTTTATCAGTAAAAACTAATTTACACAGGATTTATAATTTATTGTATCAAATTCGGTCAAGGATATATATATATTTTTTTAAAGGCAAAGCTAATCGATCGACATCCGAATAACAGGGTGGCTCCACTTTACAAGGAGGAAACCCACGGTCTCACAACCCTTACAAGGAGTGAGCCACCCTAAAAAACCAGCTAGGGATCAAGGATCAAAGCCATGATCTAAACCTCACCCATCATGTCTGTTACCACTGGACCAAAGCCTAATGGTCTCGGTCAAGGATATATCCTTTTGATTTCTAACAACCAAAAATATCATCCTTTTCAAGAAAAAAATTGTCATATAATATGATTTGATACATGCTCTAGTGGTTCAAATTTAGCACACACCCATGTTTTACTAATTAACCTCCTGTATTGATCTTTTACTTTTCATTAAATAAACTAGTATTTGTGCCCGTCCAGTGGCGGATGTAGCTACTCAACTTTTTACGCGCAATAAAAAAAAATTTTACGGTTTTATTTATCCGGTTATAAATTACGTTACCCCTTAAAATTTTTTAAAAACTCAACACTTCATAAAAAGTTTAAAATTTTATAAAAAACCCAATAAGTTACCCCAAGTCCCCACATTTTATTAAAGGTTTTGAGGTATTGGGTTTTAATAAAAATTTGTTTACATGAAAGTACGGTAAAAAAAAAATTTGATTCATTTACATGAAAATACGGTAAAAAAAAATTGTTTACATGAAAGTACTGTTAAAATTTTTTTTTGTTTCATTTACATAAAAGTACGGTAAAAAAAAAATAATTTTGCTACCCCTGAACTTTTGTTCTAGATCCGCCACTGTGCCCGTCCCTTGTGGTCGGAACAAACATTATAACAAACAACCAACCCATACGGGCATACCTGCTTGAAAGTATCGGAAATGATTTTAAAAAAATGTTAAAAAAATTTAAACACCTTCATATTAATTAGTAAAAAAACAGCAATTCAAACATTGGCTTAAACAAATGAAATTTTAACGATTTTGGGTTTTCTTCCATGGAAAAGATATTCTTAGCTAAAGCGGTATTATGGTCACTCCATCTCTAGTAGATGCAAGCTCGCGCGGTGCGGCGAGGGCATTAGCTTAATACTAAAACCACAAACCGTGAAAAAACTTCATGTCCAAAAGTATGATATCATATTTACTTATTTCATTAAAAATAATTCACAAATAACCATTTTACTATTAAAGTATGGTCATAAAATTAACGTTTTTTAAATTAAATATAAGATATATTAATTTTGAGTTAAACATATATATAAAATTCCCCTCATTTTTCAAACTTAATCACACGCACATTAGAGGCGAAGAAATTAAAAATAGAGGGTCATTAAACCCAAACAAATAAAGCCCATTCCGGTCCATGTCACCTATATCTTCATCCAAATAACCTACCCCTCTTTGCCAAAAACCCTAGATCCCCATTTCTCTCACCAGTTCGCTCATGCGTCGCCGCTCGATCTCTTGTCACCGTCCAACCTCTCGAATCGAACATGGCCACCAACGGTGTTGGCATCCCTCTCCTTGCCGTTACGAAATCTTCTATCCGTCCCTATATTGTTTCAATCTTCTTCCTCTTTTTAAGTTCGCTTGCAAGGTTTCTCCTCTAGAATTCCTCCACGCTTTGTATCATAAGGTCAATCTGCATCAACATGAAAATCTAAAACCACATAATTTACATATTACCCTCGTCGATCATCTTGTTCTTGCCCTTCCTTGCAGACGTTTTAGAGGAACTAAATGAAATTGTTCGGTGATATAGAGAAATAAAAAGGTATCCAGACAAATGGTAACACAATCGGAGATTTGTGATGGCGCTGAGGATTATATAGGGTGTGAAACGATGGAAAACGACAGGGGAAGTTGTGGTGGCCGCTGCAGGAGATGGCGGTTGATTATAAAGTCACGACGGTACTAGAATGTTTTGTCGGTTCCATCACAATATCTAGTACTGTAAGTTTTAGAAGAGTAAGATCAAGTTTTTGTTATCAGATCGTTACAATGAAACCGTTTTTTTTTTCGGTTAACTTCCCGGAGATAATACGGGCAAGGTGGTTTTGTTTAATGTTATCCCACTCAACAGTATTTCTAGTTGATTTGGTAATCGTTTATGTTCGCTTGTCTTCTTTTTCGTTCAACACCCATTTGGGTCCTTCGTTGATGTGCGTGTGTTAGTAGTATATTTTTTTATTAAGATTTGTAACACATTTTCAGTTTTAAATTTATAAAATGATTATTACTTTACTAACTACACACAATAGGCAATTGCACTTATCACATCGTAATATAGTTTAGGTAAGAACTAAGTATCGAACTAATGGACACCATAGCTCTTTGTACTCAATCTTTGTTATTGTTTACTCTAATAAAAGGGATGGTAGTTTATAAAAGTAAAAACAAGCGAGGCAAAAAAACAAGAGAGAGGTTTTGAGATATAATCAGATCAAATGCGTATCACTTGGGTTGGAATCACTTGGTAATAATTTGGGTTTTTATAAAATCAATGATGTGGTTAATTATAGGGGGTGGACAACTCCTTGGTCAAGATACTGCCCTAACAACCGTCTGGAATGCTAACGGGCTCACGTAAACGTGACTTTCTTCCTCGGGTCGTTATTCGGACTAAGATTATTGATGTGTGATGTTTGATATAGTAAATATTATATAATAATATTTAGAGATTTTGGTTTCACAAGATCAGGTTTTTAATTTATAAAATAAAATGATAGTTTCTTTAAACTTACAACACACACAATAGGCAAGTGTATCTATCGCAGCGTAATATATTTAGGTAAGAACCAAGTATCGAAACAATGGACACGGTCGAGTTCCAATACTCAACTTTTGTTATAGTTTAACCGGTTTAATTAGTGAGTGGGTTATGTGTGCTTGTGAAGCAGAAAAGTAAATGACAGAAAAGTAAATGATGGTAAAGTAAATAACAGAAAAGTAAAAACATGTGTGATGTGTGTAACGGGAATGTAAATAACATAATAGTAAATAGCAGGAGAGTAAATAGCATGAGAGTAAATATCTCGGAAATGATCAGGTCACGAATAGTATTGCTTTGGGCTTCGAATCCGCTTGGTATATGATAATGTTTTGTTGCTTCTAGTTCTGGATGCTCAAAGAATTGTCAAAATGATACTCATTCATGTTCACAGAAGATGTCTCATAAAGCTGCTGATGAAATGATGGTCATGATTGCTTCGTTTTTCACCTCTTATGAGAATTTCATTTATGGAAAAATAATAGATCCTGATATGATAGAAGAAGATTTCAAGCAGTTGGATAAAGATGCTCTTGAGGAGATGAATATTCAATGGAATATGACTTTATGGATGAGGCAAGGTAAGGAACATCTGAAGAAAACATGAAAGAAGGTCATTGGTGCTACAAGCAAACAAGAATGGGGTTGGATAAATCTAAAGTGAAGTGTTACAATTGTCAAGAGTTTTTTGCTAGAGAATGTACCAAACTTAAGGTTCAATATCAAAATTCATCTTCAGGACATAAGAAAAACCAGAATAATCAGAGTTCATCTACAGCATTGATTTCCCAGCAAGATGAAAATTATGATTGGGGAATACACCTGGATGATATTGCTGCTCATATTAGTCAAGCTTTTCTTGCTGAAGTTCATAGTGAAGCTGTTTCTGATAGTAGTTCGTCAGACAGTGACTCGAGTGATTCTGGGAGTGTTGCTGGAAATGATGAATCTACAAATCAGAGTGTGGAAGCTAAAGTGGAAGCTAAGGTGACTACTAAAGAGCTAATGAATGATAATGTAGCTGCAGGAAAGGTGACAGAGAAAATTGCTAAGATGTTTGCTGAAGCCAGTGGATTCATGGCTGATTCTAAACAAGTAAATGAGGTTGTGTTCTGTTCCTTGTTCTAAATGTGTTGATTCTGATTTGAAAATTCTGAGATTGTGCGATGACAATACTAACCTCATTTGTGATTTGAAGGCAAGTTATCTAACTAATCAAACTTTGAAAGATAATGAAAAGCTTTTAAATAAAAGAATTGAGTCATTGAAAGATGATATCAAAGTTTTACAAACAAAAGTAAATGAATAAACTTTTCACATTGATGTAGCATACTCTGAGTATGAAAAGAAAATAAATGAACTTGCCAAGTCACAGAGTGAAGTCACCAAGTTGATGAGAAAGCTTGAGGGTTATAAGAATTCCAGTTTTTTATTGAAATATTATAATGAAAAAGCTAGTGGTGAGAAAGTAGTTGGAGGAGTTGGTTATTGTCCTCAGGATGATAAAGTTGTTGGAGGAGTTGGTTATTGTCCTCAGGATGATAAAGTTGTTGGGGGAATTGGTTACTGTCCTCCATTCAATGGAAACTACATAGCTAGAAGTGTTGAAGTAGTGAAAGATGAAGATTTAGAGCCGAAAACCATTCTCAAGGTTAATCCAGTTACAGGAGAAGATATGGTTTATGATGACTTCAGTGATCATGAATGTTTTGATTCAGAAAAGGTTGAAGGTAAAGTAAAAGAGTGTAAAGTTGAAGAACCCGTTGTTGTCAAGAAAGTCACTAGAGATAGGTGTATCTTGACTGACGCGGATGAAGACATTGAGCAACCAAAACCGAAACCATTAAAACCTTTTGTGAGTGCAGAGTTTGATTTTCAAGAAATTAACAACAATGAGAAAACATCATATGTGAATTTTATAAAAGAAAAGGTTAATTCTGATAAATCCACGGTTGCTTAATCGTCTAACACTGTCTCTCAGAGTGAATCATCTTGTTCAAAAGATGTTCAGAAAGAAAGGTTTGTTCGGGTGTACAAAGAAAGACGTACATGCTTTCATTGCAGGTTGGTGGGACTTATATTGATGAATTGTCCATACAAGAATGTTGGGAAGTATCTGGAAGATCCTAGACTGGGTAGACCATTTGTTGAACCAGCTGTTGTTAAATCAGTGGTGAAACCAGTTGAGAAACCTGTGATGAAACCAGTTGTGGTCAAACATGTGACGAAACCAACTGTAGTAAATTTTGTATTGAAACCTGTTGTTAAAGTTTCTGAGGTCCCGGTTAAGACAAAGGTTGACAACATTAACTCATCTGAAGTTAAACCAAGTGAATCATCAAGTGGAGATACAAGAGAAAAGGTTAAATTGTCAAGAAGATAGAGGAGAAAAAGAAACAAGAGGCTTAAGAAGCTTTTGGAACAGTCGGTTGAGAAAGAAGTTAGTGAAGTTTCTGAGAATTCCAATCCTAGTGATAGTGGTCAATCAAAGTGGAAACCAAAAGTTTTCGTGTCTGATTCTATGACACAATCTCCTAAGATTGAGGAGAGATTTGATTGTGTTTTAAAAGAGATTGTTTATTTTGATGAGTCAGGCCGACCCAAGACCACGATGGCTTGGGTCTCGATTGCTAACTAAACTTTTCTGTTAGTATGCAGGGGACTCCAAGGAGGACTGTTGGCAACCATTGGTATATTGACATTAGATGTTCTCTACACATGACAGGCAATCTTAACTTATTACAAAATGTGAAAGAGATACAAGGCGGATATGTAGCCTTTGCAGGAAAGAAAGGAGGCAATATTTCCGGTCAAGGAACTGTGTCAAATTGTAACATTCGTAAAATTTTCATGCCAAATATTATAAAAATAAAAGTTAAGGGACTAGAAGTATAAATATATAAAAGAACAAGGACCAAAAGTGAAAATTTTGAAAAATCGGACAGTAACGGACTGTCACAGCCCGTAACAGTCCGTTACGGGTTGGCCACGCGTGTAATAAGGGTGTGCCACGTGTCCCGTGACTAACGATTGGAATCTGACACGTGTAAACCCTATGACGGACCGTCACGGCTCCGTAACGGTCTGTCACGCCGTAAAACACCCGGACGCTGACGCGTGTCCTTTGACTCGCCAACCCTAGCTTGGTGACGGACCATCACCAGAGATAACGGTCCGTTACGATCCCAGCGGTGACGGACCGTCACCATCCATAATGGTCCGTCACAGCCGCAATTTTACCCTATAAATAGAAAGCTCAGATTTGAAAAATTCTCACACTCCCAACTCGATTTCCAGAGCTCTTTCCACTGATACCAATCTCCCAAAACCATTCCCACTCATACGTTTAAGTTTCGGAAGTGCCGGTTCACTTAAGAAAAAGACGAGAAGCCAGGAAACGCTCATTTAGAGAATCCAAGCTAGACGATCTAAGTAGAGACGCCGCCCACTAGGACTCTGATTCTAGAAGACTACTAAGCCGAAACTCTGAAAAAGGTGAATACTGTTAGGACATAGAATGTATGACAAAAGCTTTGTAATAGTTTAGGTCTTATTGTCTTTATGTTTTTATGTAATTGTATAGATTTTGTTTAAGTGATAGAACAAGTTCTGCTAGAGGCGAACTTGTCTAGTTCGCCTAGTCTATCAGAGGCGAACTTGTTAAGTTCGCCTAGTCTCACGTGAGGTGAAATTGTTAAGTTCGCCTAGTCTATTTGAAGCGAACTTGTTAGGTTCGCTTATTGCAGAGTTTGTGTCTATAAATAGGAGTTTACAGATTCTGTTTGAGTGCAGCATATTGACTGAACGATTGTATTCTGTAAACTCTGTGTTTTATGATATACAAAGAGAAGTTTATTTACCTGCTGTTTCTATTGTCAATTCGTATACAAACGTTAACACGGTAGGATTCCGCACTCCGTGTTATCGAGACGTCCTGTCACGAGATAGCTCTGCAGATGAGTCATGTGGAGCTACAAGTGGTATCAGAGCTTTTGCTCGTGATTTGTGTTTGATTCTTGATGATTAGATACGATTTTGTGTATAATTTGACAATAAATTGATCATTTTTAGAAGTTTTTGTATCCATGGAGTTTTTAAGTTCTTGAAGTTGATTTTGCTGTTGAATTCGTGGATTTGAAGTGGATTTTGGTGAAATTAATCCGATAGAAGTGTTCTAATTCATAAAATACTAAATCCTACGGTCCAATTTCTTCAAATTCCTTCTAATCTGTGAGAAATGATGATTTTAGGTGATGTTTGTTCGTGTTTGGGTTGAAGTTCTTGCTGAGTTTGTTACAGCTGAAGCAAGCGAACTTGCTGAGATTTGTTGCAGGCGAACTTAGCAAGCGAACTTATCAAGTTCGCTTCTCTCAGTTTAAGCGAACTTATTCTATAGGGGAACTTACCGGATTTTCTTGTTTTAAGCGAACTAGTTCGCTTGATATCAAATTCGCTTGTTTGGATTTGAAGCGAACTTATTATCTTCGCCTGAGGGGAGTACTTGTTCAATACTTGGAAATTTTTTCTGAAAATGGCAAATATGGTGTAAGTGACTAACATGTTAAATTACGATAACGAGATTGGTACATCTCAGAAACCACCCAAATTGTTAAGTCTTGCAGATTATTCTAACTGGAAAGATCAGTTTGATTAGTTTGTGTCTTTTACTGATACAAGTTTATGGATTCCAATCTTGGAAGGTTATACATATCCGACATATACTTGGATGGGAAAGGATGATGTTCCTAAATCGGTATCTGCGTTAACCACAGAAGAAAAATTATTGTTTGATAGGGAAAAGAAGGTTATGTCTAGTACCTCAATGTCTCTTCCTAAAGAAATTTATCATAGCTTTAAATAATTCAAGACTTCTCAACAATTGTGGGAAGCGTTACAAAAGCGGTGTGAAGGTAGTTTGGATGTTAAGAAAAGCATAAAAGAATTAATGAAGAAGCAGTTCTTAGTATTCAAGCACTTTCAAAATGAATCTTTAGATGATCTTGCAACGAGATTCTATCATTTGCTGAGTGAATTGTCAAGTGCTTCAGTGGTTTATGAGACTGAAGAGATAAATGATAAGTTTTTGGAGGCATTACCATCTAAATTTGATGTGTATTCAGTTTTGATAAAGAAGAATGTCAGGTATAAAACTATGTCTCTTGAAGAGGTTCTTGGCAAGATTCAATCACATGATTTGAATATGAAGAAGAAGGAAACCAATATGGAGCATATTCAAGATCCTTCAATGTATTTTGCTAAGACTTCTGGCAAAACAAGTGCAGGGGTTGCGTTCTTTTCTGGTGATACTCAAGATGTTTCTAATGATCATTGTTCTAGGGTTCCAAGTCATTCTGGTTTCTCTGCAAATACAACTTCTTCATCATCTGGAACACATAATATGAATCACAGAGTTGCTGATGATTATTTAGCGATGTTTTCTTCCTTTATGGCTTCTTATGAAAATTTTATTGGAGGAAAGATTCATGATCTAGATGTTATTGAAGAGGATTTTAGACAAATTGATCATGTTGATCTGGAAGAGATGAACTTTCAATGGAACATGGCTATGCTGATGCGACAAGAAAAGGATTTTTTGAAGAAGACTGGAAGGAAGTATATCGGTTCTAACAGTCGTTCACGTATGGGATTTGACAAAACCAAAGTTTGTTGTTATAATTGTCATTTCGCCAAAGAATGTGTGAAGCCAAAAGTTGAATTTGATTCTCAGAAGAAGCCTAATAACTTTCAGAACAATCGTAATCAGTCACATGGCTCCTCTGGCTCTGGAAATTCTAATCATGCATCTGCATCATCTGCTTTGGTTACTCAGAATGATGAAAATTATGACTGGGATATTCATCTTGAAGATTTGGTTGGTACTGTGAGTCAAGCTTTTGTAGCTGAGATTCATTTTGCAAAATCTGAAGAGTCAACTGATGATGATAGCTCAAGTGATGGTGAGAGTTTGCCAAGCGCTGATGAAGAGCATGATCAATTACAAAATGTTGAGTCTGATATTGCATCTGGTGTATCTGAATATGATATAGTATTAACTCAAAATTCTTCTGATGGTGCTGATTCTGAAAATATTCCGATTGCAAAAGTCTTCATGGCAGATATGTCAGACCCTTCAAAGGTAAAAGATTATGTCTGTCACATTTATTGCTCTAATTGCATCAGTATAAAAGATAAAATGCAAAAAGTAATGGATGATAACACAAATTTAATTTGTGATATGAAATCGATGCATTCAGTTAATCAAAAATTGAAAGATAATGATAAATTGTGTATAGATAGAATTGAGTCTTTGAAAAGAGATTTGAACTCTTTGGGATTGAAATATAAGGAACAAGCATATCATTTGGATATGGCTTATGCTGAGATTGAGAAACGAAATGAAAGTGTCGCTCAGAAGAACAAAGAAATTTCTGATAAAGAATCTGAAGTGATCAAATTACATAGAAAGCTGGAAAATTTTGAAAATTCATCTGTGGTATTGGATTACTTTAATGCTAATGCTGATCGTACAAAGAGGGTTGCTAGAATTGGATTTGTTCCTCCACCATTCAATGCAAATTATGTGATTGAACCAGAAATTATTCATGAAGAAGAAATTGATCCAAAGACGGTGTTGAAAGTAAATCCAGTAACTGGTGAAGATATGATCTATGATTCTGATTCTGAGAATGAAGTTTTTGATGATAAAAAGGTTGAAGGCATTCCTAAGGAAGTGAAAATTGTTGAACCAAAGGTGGTGAAACAAGTTACCCGTGATAGATGCATTTTAACAGAACCTGATGAGGTGAAAGTTGATCAACCTAAACTTTCCAAAATGTTACAATCAAGTGGTTTTGTTGCTGCTAGTCAGCAGAAGAAGAATTTATCAATGGTGACTAAACAAGTTTTTGTTCAAAAGAAGTCAGTCAGCTGTTTAGTAAAATCTTCTGAAGCTTGTTCATCGGAAGGGTCATCAAATTCAAGAAAAAATCCTTGTATCAGAAATCATCAAGATAGAAGAGTTTGCTTTCACTGTAATAAGGCTGGTCATATTTTGATTCACTGTCCGTATAAGAATCAAGGCAACTTAAAGAGTGTTTCCTCACAACAACGAGTGGTGACGATTTTGAAAAGACCAAATATGGGAAAGCCTACGTATAGTGTTGTAAAGAATGTGCCTTGTCAATCATTTGCTAAATCTTCGGGATTTAAGCAACATGATAAGCATATTTCTAAATCAGTTGTTTTTCAAAATAAGTTTGAGATTCCACATGTTGGAATTCCAAAAGATTCTCAACCTGAGGTCAAACTTTCTAGACCACAACGAAGAAGACGTAACAGAAAATTAAAGAAATTTTTAAAAATATCTGAATCTGATAATCATAAATCTAATAATGTTTTTCCAATTAATCATACTGTGTCTTCATTGAGAAGGTCTAATTGTGAATCTTATGTTCCAAAGGTTGATGACAATGTTGATTATGAATTGCTTGAAGTTCTTTATTTTGATCCATCTGGACGAACCAAGACCACAATGGCTTGGGTTCCTATTTCTAACTGATTTTCTTTGTTTATGTAGGGGCAACCAAGGAGGACTATAAAAATACGTGGTATGTGGATAGTGGTTGTTCTCGACATATGAAAGGGAATATTCGTTTATTGGAAGATGTTATTAATATTGATGGTGGCTATGTCGCTTTTGCTGGAAATAAAGGCGGGTACATAACTGGCCAGGGTACTTTGAAGAACGATAAAGTCAATTTTGAGAAAGTGAACTATGTGGAGTAACTTGAACACAATCTTTTGAGTGTATCTCAAGTGTGTGACAAGAAGTTTTCATTTCATTTCAATGATTCTGAGTGTTATATCTTGAAACCGGGCTTTGTTATTCCTGATGAATGGATTCTAATGAAGGCTCCGAGGAGAAATGACACATATGTCCAAGACATGAGTGTTGCTACAACAACGGATTCAATTCCTACATGTTTACTCTCCAAGGCGTCTGAGTCGGATTCTATTTTGTGGCATAGGAAACTTGCTCACATCAATTATCGGAAATGAATTATCTTATGAAGAATGATCTGGTTATTGGTGTTCCGAAAATGAAATTTTCCGTTCCTGATGACTGTATTCCTTGCAAGAAGGGGAAACAACACAAGAAGTCCCACAAATCTAAGACAAAGAATTCAACTGTGACTCCTTTGGAGCTACTGCATATGGATTTGTTCGGACCGATTAGTATCAGGAGCATTGGTGGTAAATCTTACTGTCTGGTAGTAACAGATGATTTCTCTAGATTTTCATGGGTTAATTTCCTTGCTTCTAAAGCCGAAACCACGGAGTTGGTACAATTCTTAATCTTGGGTTTAGAGAATTTGTGCAATCAGAAAGTCAGAAGAATTAGGAGTGACAATGGCAGCGAGTTTAAGAATAGCAAGATGGGTTTATTTTGTCTTCAAAAGGGAATTCATCATGAATTCAGTGCGCCATATGTACCTCAACAAAATGGAGTTGCTGAACGAAAGAACAGGACTTTGGTTGAAACGGCACGTACGATGCTTGCAGATTCTAAGCTTCCAGTCACTTTTTGGGCTGAGGCTGTGAATACTGCGTGTCACGTTTTGAATAGAGTTTTGACCGTTAAGCGACACAACAAGACATGCTATAAGTTGCTTAATAATCGGAAGCCGAATCTGGATTATTTACTACCTTTTGGTAATCCATGCACCCTGTTGAAAGTTAGAGCTGTCCCAACCAAGTTCAGTGCTAAGGCTATTGAAGGGATCTTTCTGGGGTATGTTGCGAATTCTACTACCAAGCCGGTTTATAACAAAGAGACTCGTCAGGTTGAAGAATGGTTTCATATTGACTGTTCTAATCGGTCTTTACCTCAAATGGCGATTGGACCAGACTGGCTTTTGATTATGACAATTTATTCAAGTCTTTTCAATTACCTTCTGATATTTCTCCTGAGGAAGCTGCTGTATTATATGATTCATGTCAGGATGCACAGAATGGTGGTTTTCTACCGACTGCGGTTCCACAATCATCTGTTCCTTCTACATCTGCTCCAGATCCTAATGTTGCTTCTTGTTCGGGAACACAAGAGTCTGATAGTGAGGACGACAATGTTATTTTCCAAGATTCTTCTGCTGATCCTTTGTTAGTTGATGAAGCTTCTAATTCGACACAGGCTCAGGGGGAGATTCCTACAAATCTGGACTCAGAGATACCAGTTAATCAGTATATATGTCTTATCAATCTGATACAACTCAAGTTGATGTGTTGCCGGTTCCTGAGGTTGCATCAATCAAGGAACTCAAAGCTCATCCGATTACAAATATCATTGGGAATTTGCAAGATGGAGTGCAAACGCATTCTATTACTGACAACACTTGCTTGTATACAGGTATTAAGGATACTGGTGTTCTTGATGTATGCTCACATTTCTGTTTTATTTCTCAGGTCGAACCAAAGAATGTCGAAATGGCGTTACGTGATAACTATTGGATACAGGCCATGCACAAAGAACTTGCTCAGTTTGACAAACTCAATGTTTGGAATCTTGTAGATCTTCCAAAGGGTGTGTATGCAATTGGTACAAAGTGGGTGTTTGAATGCAAGAAAGACGATCGAGGTGTTGTGGTGAGAAATAAGGCAAGATTAGTTGTACAAGGTTTCAATCAACAAGAGGGAATTGATTACACTGAGGTTTATGCTCCTGTTGCTAGGCTTGAAGCTGTACGGTTGTTTCTTGATTTTGCTTCATACAAAGGGTTTAAGGTGTTTCAATTAGATGTAAAAAGTGCTTTCTTATATGGTAAAGTCAAGGAGGAGGTTTATGTGTGTCAGCCGCCGGGGTTTGAAGATCCAATTAATCCGTTTAAAGTTTTCAAGCTTGATAAGGCTCTCTATGGTCTTCATCAAGCTCCCCGAGCGTGGTATGAAACGTTGTCTACACATCTTATGGATAATGATTTTGTTCGTGGTCAAATTGACTCGACCTTATTCATTAAGAAAGCAGGGGGAGAATATCTACCGGTGCAGATATATGTAGATGATATTATTTTTGGCTCTACAAATGAAGGGTTGTGCAAAGAGTTTGAGAGTGTTATGAAATCGAAGTTTGAGATGTCAGATATGGGAGAGTTATCATTTTTCCTAGGTCTTCAAGTTAATTAGAAGGAAGATGGTTTCTTTATTCATCAGTCCAAGTATGTAAAAGACATCTTGAGCCGGTTCAAGATGGAGGACTGTACCCCACACGATACTCCAATTCCGGTCAATCATAAATTGAATTCTGACCCGGATGGAAAAGAAGTTGATTGTCGACTCTACCGTGCTATGATTGGATCTCTCATGTACTTAACCGCTTCAAGGCCAGCCATAATGTTCGCTGTGTGTATTTGTTCTAGATTCCAAGAAAAACCAAAAGAGTCTCATTTGATTGCAGTAAAGAGAATCTTTCGTTGTCTGAAAGGAAAACAAAGATTGGGACTATGGTTTCCAGATGGTTCTAACTTTGAATTCAATGCATACACTGATTCTGATTTTGGTGGTTGTTGTTTAGACAGGAAATCTACTACAAGTGGTTACCTGTTCTTGGGTAATCTTCTAGTTTCCCGGCAATGCAAAAAGCAAACTACGGTCTCCATTTCAACATGTGAAGCAGAATACATTGCTGCTGCAAGTTGTTGTTCACAGATCTTGTGGATCCAACAGCAATTAAGAGACTACGGTCTGAATTTTACAGGAACCCCCATGTTTATTGATAATAATGCTACAATGTCTATCACAAATAATCATGTTAAGCACAACAAAACAAAGCACATTGAAATTAGATATCATTTTATCCGTGATTGTGCAGATAAAAAGTTGATTGAGCTGGTAAAGGTACATACAGGTGATAATTTTGCTGATCTTTTTACCAAGGCATTTGATTGTACCAGGTTTGAATTTCTGATCAAAATGATCGGTACGATCAATCCCGAATAAAAGTTTTTCAAAAACAATTTTTCATGCGAGATTTTGTTTTAAATTTCTTTCATTTCTTTATTACATTTCTGAATTTTAAATTTCAGTCAAGAATTGTTATTTATAAAAATTCAAAACAAAATAAAAATATATAAAATTGACATCATTTGAAGTTAGAGAAGAAATGATAGTACATCAGTGAATAGTTCATTACACATGACCATAGTAGACCTTTGATATATGATAGTTTAAAGTAAATTGATTTGATCTAAATTTCAAAGTCTGCATAAATGAGAAATGATAGTGTTTTGAATGCTCTAATCTTGATAATATGTTCTAATTTGAATATGAGTTTGAAACTTGAATTGTCAATAGACTAGAAACGTTTTTGAATCAATAGTAGTGTGAAAATTAAATATAATATGATTACATCTGTGATTTGACTCCATTATATGCCTGGGTGTGTGTGTGAAAGATCATTATCAGATAAAGAATATATGGTTTTAAGAATTTCATGAGACCAATATCGAATTATGTCTTTAGCACAAACTCTTTCAGTTTACTTCACTGCCCATGCCCCGAAAAACATGCAAAGTGTTGCTGAACTAAGATATGCTTTCTAACAACATCTGTTGGAACATATAGTCACCCTTGGATCAGTTAGATACATCATCTATTCTGATTTCATTGAAATTTATCTAGATAATAGTTGGATCCTCCTACCTGAATCTATTGATTCTCATTATAAAGCCAATTCATTAGAATCTTTTGATTCTGAATCATCCTGATTCTTATATCCTTTGGGATATGCTAGAGCTAATAGAGATAATTTCATCTTGGAGATTGATCTAATCTTGCAATAAACTGTGTATGTCTTGAAGATAGTGCAAATTTAAATTTTTGTTGGCATATATGTGGGGTACACGATGTTTTTCATCTAAATGGTACTAACTCACATGAATTTGGAAGAAAAATGTTTATAGTTTCAAATTATATAATATTGACAACTTAAGAATTCATGCTTTGTATTACAAATTCAGAATGAAAAATTGAGCATTTCATGACCTGATCTTGTTTACTTTGAAATTTATCACGTATTATTTCAAGTATTATTCAAATTGATTGAAAAGTTGAAAAGTGAATATGATGGATTTATAAATATTCATTGCAAAAATTACATAACAATGAAAAAGATTCGAGTTACAGAAGAATGAGTTTGATTGTTTCATATCATTTTTTTGTGTGCATATCATAGGTTACCCATAGTTGATAATAGACTGTGTGATGAATTGCTCATATACTGATATGATCTTTTTGCTCATGATGTTCATCCAAAAATATGTGTTTTAGTTTGCTCATATAAAAACCAAAAATATGGGTTTCAGTTTGCTCAGATAAAAACAAAAAATATGTGATTCCGTTTGTACAGATAAAATACAAAAATAGTTTGTTTTTGTCTTCCATGAAAATTTTATTTTTTATTAAAATAATTCGGGATTGGATCGGATACATGCTACAGATGGAAGTTCACAAGAATGTGCCTTGTTGAAAGTTGACGAAATTGTTCAAGGCAAAGGTTTGAAGCGAACTTAATATGTTCGCCTGTTTCTGATTAAGCGAACTTAATATGTTCGCCTGGGGCTTGTTAAGCGAACTTAACAAGTTCGCCTAATGAAGCGAATTGTGTGAATAAATATTTTGTTCAGGCGAACTTATCCTTATTACCATTTTCACTGTGGGAGCGATCTTCTGTGACGCGAACTTACTGGGTTTTAGCAAACTTGTAAAATTTTGAACTTAGGTGTTTCGATTTGAAATTTTCGTGTTTGTTTCTGGATCGTATTTGAATTGCGAGTCTATTTAAGGTACTTTCATGGATTTTTATTCGTTAAATCGATTGGAAATTTCTGTTTTAATCCTGTGTTCGTCGTATTTTGAGGTTCTTACACTTGTCTGAGTAAATCAAGTTTATCTGGGTGTAAATCTTGAAATTGAAGCTTAATATTGTTTAGTTGTTGTGAATCGATGCTTATAATGTGTTTGATTTGAAAATTTTTGATGATTTGAACATTTTGGATTCTGCTGTTGAATTTGTATTGACAAACTGGTTCAGGCGAACTTGTTCGCCTCTTGCAACACTAAGCGAACTTATTAAGTTCGCCTAAGGGCTAAGCAGTGTTTGGACTTGTAATTTTTTTTTTGTGTGAATTTTTTTTTAAATATGACTAATGTGTGTTCTATGTTCAATACATTTACAAATGGCTCGTCGTGTTGAGTACAAACATAATCAAGTGACGTTTTTCTGAGGCTGTTAATTTCCAAGGAATTATCAATTTCTTGAATCGTTCACGTTCACATGTGGCCTTATCCGCAAATCCGTGCATCAGCTTACCGTATATCCAACAATTCTGGGACACAGTACATCAAGACACAGATGTTGAACCTCATGTCCTTCGTGCAACGGTGAATAATACATAGGTAGCTATTTCAGTGAAACTATTCGTGCTGCTTTGGCTTTGGGAGGTGCTAATGAAGATCCTATGTCTTATCCAAGAACACTGATTATGGGGTGTTTTCAGAGGATAGGTTACATAGGCAGACCAAATGATACTCAAGCACGGAAAGGTGGTTTAGTTGGAGAATGGAGGTATTTTATACACGTAATCATCCAATGTTTGTCTCCAAGAAAGGCTGGTACTGATGGTTTGCAGAGTGCGTTACAAGCTGCAATGGTTGCATTGACTCTGAACAAACATTTTAACTTTGCTTTGTATATATACCGTAAGTTGGTCATGCAAATCAATCCTCCAAAAGGTCAAGGGTTTCTTATGTACCCTAGGTTCTTGCAAATGATTCTGAACCTTTTAATTCCAGATTTACCACAGCATCCAATACGTTTGACCTTGACTCCTATGTCTAAAAGAATCTTTACCAATTGTACCAAGGTTAAACAACAAAATGTTGCTTTGATTCTTGTTCTAACTCCTTTGTTTGGTCATTTAATCAATCCTGATTATATTGAGCCTCCTAATGATAATTGGTTTCATTCTGAGGAGTTAGTTCAAGGACAAGTCCAGAATCAAGTACAACAACCACAACAAGTTCAAGCTCGGGTACAAGCACAACAACAAGTTCCTATTCCACAAGAACAAGTTCATATTCCTGTTAATGAACCAGTGAAAATGAACAAGATTTGGGTATGAATATGGAAGATTTTGATAATGAAGTTGTGAACTCACCCATTCATGAAGCTGAACGAAATGTGGTGGATACGAGTTTCGGTGATACTATTTTACCTGATTCTAAGGCTACTGACTCTGATTCGTCTAGAGATTTTAGCTCAGGTCATTATGAGAGATTGGCTACTTTGCCATTGGCAAATGCGGGGAACCACATTAAATCTAAAGCCAGAAAGCCGAGGCGTAAGTCTGTTCGGAATCCTCCTTCTGGATTAGTACTTGGAAAGAGAACATTAATCGATAAGAGCTCAGATTCTGATAGTGATGCACATCCGGTTCTAAACGATCAGAAGCTTATGTCTGCTTCTATTGCTGCTGCACATTCATCTCAAGGTGTTGAGGACGCTACTTTTGTTGCTTCCTTACTGGTTACACCTCCTTCATCTACACATCCGTCTCCTGTGATTACTCCTGTTCTACAGTTTCTAAATCTTCTGCTGGTACTTCAAAGCCTTCTGATTCTGAAAGGATTACCTTCCTTGAATCACAGGTGCTTGCATTGCAGACTCAGGTAGATACTCTTATGTCTACTGATACTCAGAGACAGTTGGTCCTTCAGGCTCAAGCTACACAGATTGCTGACATGCAGTTATTGGTATCCAAACTCGTTGAGCGTCTTGACGCTCAGGGGGGAGTTAAGGATACATGATACTTGTCATGCTGAGTCAATTCAACGAAAGGATGATGATGACAATGATCATAGTGGTAATGTTGAGGGTGATCGTCAATACGCTACTGACGTAAATCCCATATCAAGAGCTCAGGGGGAGTCGACATCACAAACTATTGAAGGAACCAAGAATGATTCTGGAGTGAATGAAGAAATTTTATTATTAGAATTCTTTGCTGATTCCGAAGACGAAGAAGCTGAGAAGTTAGAATGGCTGGATGATATTGATGAATTATTTGATGATATTGAAGATGATGTGTTGGATAATGAAGTTGAAGAAGGAGAGATTGTAGAGATTAAGATAGAAAAGAGTAAAGATAAAGTTACATATGAAGTCAGTGATGGTCTGAATGTACCGTATAACTTCATTCAAGATAATGTTATTCCTGAGTTTTCTTATGAAGGAGTAACAGATTCTATGGACTCTGTTGAAGATATCACTACACCTGATGATACTGCTCAATCCAAGATAGATTCTGATGTTGATACTACCCATCTTGTGTCTCCTAAGCCGAATGAAGAACCTGTGATGTATAGAAATACATGAATGACTAGAGAATAGTGGAGAGAAGTAGTTAACAGTTGGATGAAAGTACTACCCAAGTCACTTATACAACCTGCTCAGAAAGAAAGATATGTGAATAAAGAGAGGTGTATTGGAAGAATCATCAGTTGGTTTTATGATGATGACACGAAGTTGTTTGCTCTTAAGAGATGTGATGGTGTTCAATACTTAAAGCCTAGGATCAAGTATTTCAATACCTTGCCAAGGTGTGAAACGCATGGTCTAGCTACGAAACCACTGATTAATAGATCAAAGTGTGGATTAGCCGATGTGATTGCCAACTTGATTAAAAGAGAAGGTGGATGAGGGAAGTATGAAAGATTAAAGCCATAGAAGGAAAAAGAGTGAAGATTGTAGATCAAAAGACTGATATTGTGACCTGGAAGTATAAGTTCAAGCCAGTATGTGCTATACAGAAGATACCATTGAAGATAATACCACAAGATTTTCTAGGGAATATGAAATGGTGGTACGTAGATGTGAATACTGGTGAAGCTAGAATTGATGATAAAGATAATAAGGTCATTGTTAGTTTCTATGATGCAATGAATCTTATTAACTTCTCAAAGAAAGATCAGAGGACGTTAAGAAAGAATGAGATTATGTTTACTGATGAATGGAGAGAACAAGGATTGCTGTATAAAAGAGTGTTAGAGATCTGTCAGAGATATGGAGTGCACGGAGGAAGCAGATTACCAGATAACTGGAAGAGCTCGTCATAAAGATTGAAGACAGAAGATCAAGCTATTGTCAAGGGGGAGTCTGTTAGGACATAGAATGTATGAAAAAAACTTTGTAATAGTTTAGGTCTTATTGTCTTTACGTTTTTATGTAATTGTATAGATTTTGTCTAAGTGATAGAACAAGTTCTGCTAGAGGCGAACTTGTCTAGTTCGCCTAGTCTATCAGAGGCGAACTTAAGTTCGCCTAGTCTCAGTTAAGTTCACCTAGTCTATTTGAGGCGAACTTGTTAGGTTCGCCTATTGCATAGTTTGTGTCTATAAATAGGAGTTTACAGATTCTGTTTGAGTGCAGCATATGGACTGAACGATTGTATTCTGTAAACTTTATGTTTTGTGATATACAAAGAGAAGTTTATTTACCCACTATTTCTATTGTCAATTCGTATACTAACGTTAACACGGTAGTATTCCGCACTCCGTGTTATCGAGACGTCCTGTCACGAGATAGATCTGCAGATGAGTCATGTGGACCTATGAATACTTTTATTTTTATAAAATGATTTCAAAACTGAAAATGGTTTTGATTATACTCTTACTTGAATGAATTTATACAACCATTCATTGCATAAGGTGATTTATTATATAGCATTCAACCCATAGAGTCACGTATATATACACGTGTTATAGATGCGACGCTGTAACAGGGCTAGGGGTTGCACCCTTGGTTGTTGTAAAGCCCATCGCAGTAAGCGTAAGGCGGACAGACATAAAAATATATCCAAGGTCCCTGGTGTGGGTGGTTAGTCCGTTGGCTGTGTAAATTGACCAGAAACTATGGGAAAATTATTCTATTTATTCACGTTTGTCAGATTATGATTCCAATATACTTGTATTCACCAGTTTATACTGATAAAATATTTTCAAACGTTTTTACAGGTAACCAAGGGTGAATTCATTTTGATTAGCCATATGATGACAAGGAAAATGATGTCATGAAAAAGGGAACGTCCACCCTAGACATCAGTTAAAAGAAATGGCTCATGTTAAACCTTGGTTTTGTAAATTAAACGTTTGTGTACAATATCAGGGTTTATCCCTGTTATAATGAAATGAAAAGGGAGATTCCAGTCTTTTGAAAAGATCCTGAGTTATTAAATTATTCCGCTGTGTTTATAAATCTCTGATGAGATAAAATAAGAAACAGGTACCAATCTTCGGTCGCGTGCCCGGGGTGTCCTAAACCCGAGGTGTGACAGGTTGGTATCATAGCCATTTGTTTTAGCATATTAGATACTAGAGATTAGTATCTAAGCTGTAACTTGATTATGATATTATGTAACATCCCAAAAATAAAACGACAGTTATAATAACGGAATAAACGAACGAGGCATGACGGGCCGGGCCGGATGTGCTGGTGGGTTTAAAGGGGAGCCCCCTATAAATAGCCAATGTCACCACCCATTTCTCTCATTTGCAACATTTAGAGAGAGAAACCGTAGAGAGATAAAGTTGGCGGATCGACCCGATATTGAAGAAGTGTGTAGCTCCAGAGCTTGGGAGAAGAACCTCCGGATCAGAAGCTCGATACAGGTAACGATCTAGCCTAGATCTGAGTTTTTGTTCGTTTTGGGGTTTTTCTGGTTTTGGACGAAAATGTGGTTTTTTTATGGATGAAACTGGAAGAAAAACATAGTTTTGAGTTCCTTAATGAAAAGCAAACGTTTTGAATGTAAACAAGTTCGGGATCTTGACGTGATCAGACCAGAAGGCGAAAGTCAGGGTTTTTGCGGGGAAGCAGATCCTGCGTACTTATCAGGTACACAGGAAGAGGGTCATGCGTACTTATCAAGTACGCAGGAAGAGGTTCATGTGTACTTATCAAGTGCGCAGGAAGAGGATCATGCGTACTTATCAAGTACGCATGAAGCGAGATTTGCGCACTTATTAAGTACGCAAGAGCAAGGCCCTGTGCGCAGGCATCATGTTGTTTAGGTAAATTCAGTATGTTTAGAAGGTTAAACCGTTAGAGTCGGGGGTTGGTCTGATCTGTATTTAACTAATCAATTCAGATCGGAAGTGACGTTGTGGGACCTTTATTTAGGACAACCCAGATTAGCTTATCAGGTGAGTTCTAGAAGCCCTCTTTTAAATGTTTTATATAATGTTTTCGGGCTGGTGTGCATACATACGAAATGATGTTTATGAAACTATGTTTACGAAATGAAATGATTTGAAATGAACGGTTTATGGAAAGAAAGTTTTATGAGTGGAATGTTTACGAACGAAATGTTTATAAAGAAATGGTTTAAAATGAAGGTAAAGGGTTTTGAAAATGAATGAAATGTTTTATGAAAAGAAAAGAAAAGGACAAAGGTTTTAAAGAAGTCATTACAAATCTAATCTGTCGAATGAAGGGAATTGAGGAATGAAGTTTGGGAATGAAATTCCCAGCCTTGTGGTAGATTATGGACAGCGAGCCATAGTTGCCATAAGAACAACAGGGGCAGTGTCTTTGTGGCATGTCAATGGTTATGATGTTGTACAAATGGTATAAGAGTAACGACGGTTACTCAGGGGTTAACGTGACCCTATTGAGGTTAAATTATGATCCAACGGTGTTATGGCCGTGAGCCATAGCCGTCGATGGAAGTTGTCGGTTTATGGACATGAGAGCCATAGGGGCAACTAAAGGGGTATTGTCGGTCCTCGTGCAGTTAAGCCTTGGGAGCAATACAAAAGGTAATTGACGGAATGTATTGTATTGTCGGTCTTCGTGCAGTTAAGCCTTAGGGGCAATACAATACTAGGTGATGGAACGAATGGTAACACAAATTTAGATAGTAATGTATGACTTAAATGAATGTTAAATGTTTTAAACGAACGATCCGTTCAACGGTGTTCATGATGATGATAAATGTTTGAATGTTTTTAATGATGAACGAAAGGCCCTGTTTTCTTATACATGATGTTAAACCCTAATGAATTATTGAATGATGAACCATTTTATAAATTGAATGAAAAACTGGAACTCACCAGCGTAGCTGACTTTTTAGTATGCACATTCAGGTTAAGGCAGGTATGGGTGATGGATGGCGATGCTTGGCAAGCGAGAAGAGTTACTCGGTTGATATTAAGACTGCATCCCATTATGATTAGCTTATGTCATGTTTATGTAATAGACTATGTTACGCTTCCGCATGTTGAACAATGTCATGATTATGTTTTAATGAAATTTTCCGCTGCGTTGTTTTGATATTCAAGTATAAGAGCTGTTTGTGAATGAGTAAATCCAACGAGTGAGGTCTCCCGGGTTTGGGGCCTTACATATTATTTGGTTTTAGCAAGTAAGATACTCAGGTAAGGTATCTAAGCTTAAACCAGTATAGACTGCCTTATAAGAAAAGTAGGTAGATCTCCATAATAATTAAGTGATAACTATACATATGTCTGGAAATAGTTACTATACTTATATCTTCGGACAATCTGAAGAAGAACGTTATCATCCTACGGGATCCATGCAAAATCCTGTAATCATTCCTGATACTGGTGAATCCCTTTCTGATCCTATCATTGTCTCTGACAATGAATCTTATCATCAAAATCAATCTAGCTCATCCTGGATGGAAGCTACTTCGGATTTTGAGAATTAGAGAACTGATACTCCACCTCGTGTAAATTAGGGAGACATAAATGAAGCTGGACCCATTCGGTCTACTAAACCAAGGATGCATGTATGAACTCCGACCGAGCATGTGCATGTGTCTGCAAAATAAATGGAGGAAGTTTACCGGAAAGTACCAAAAGAAGAGGAACCGAATGAAAAGGAAATGAGAGATCCATGTCTGTATCCTGAAGGTACTTCAAATCCTTATACTCTTCTAACAATGTTAGAGGGGTATATTGAAGAACCAGCTGATGGTCCTGATGATCCATACCATAATGTGTTTAACGGCATATTATTTGGTATTCGTGACCCCCTCCTCAGTATAATTATTCTTCAGCTCATCTTGGAACACCCATAGAATTCCTTGATCGTGCCTTAAGAGAAACTGATGAAGTAAAGAAAGAATCAAGGCAGCTCAAGGAAAGGGTTCGTCAACTGGAGAAAGAAAAGAAAAATAAAAGAAAAGATAAAAAGAAAAAGTAAAATAACTAGATGTACGAGTAACCATCCGACCGGTATGTAGTTATCTGGCAAACTAACTGTTCTGTCTAAGGAAAGAATGGTGTATAAATCTCTCCCAGACCCATCATTCTTTCCTGTGAATAATTTAGTTTGAGGTACTACTCTGGGACGATAATCACCATAGTCTACCAAATATAATAAATAGGATAATTTATTATTTCAATATGTAAAATACAAAGTATAAATAAAAGTATTTTGTTTTATTCAAATGACTGGAAAAGGAAAAGGTCCCTTCTATGTTCAAAAGTATGCTCCAACTGGATATGAATTCCAGCTTACAAATGAAATGGATTTAGAAACTGGAACAAGTTCAAGACATTCAGAAAGTACATATCGAAGCTAGGAGAATTAACTCCTTCGACAAATCCTTATGTACCTTCCATCAGTTTTCATTCTGTTATTACAGCTGCAAGTCGAAATCCGGACTATGGAGAAAATCCATGTTATGATCCTTATTATTATCAGGAACTACCTGAAATCACTTACGAAAATAATCTTGTTCCTGAAGGAGAAGATTCAAATAGGCCTTATGAGTATTATGAGCCTACAAATGTACAAAATCCTCAAGAAAATAAGGAAAGCTTTGATAATGATCATATTAGAGCCTTACAGGAACGAGTAACAGAATTGGAAAAAGAAAATCATAGATTAGCATCTGTAGATGCCCAAAATAGAGCGTTAAGACAAATGCTAGAAAATGCCCCTAATCAGGGTTATATGTAAATTTCCTTTCCGATCTTTGTAAAATATATTCTGAATATTAATAAAATTCTTCTTGTGAATAGAATGTCGAAACGAGGTCCTTCTAATAATGCAAGGGGCAAGAGCAAACAAATCCAAAATTCTGAACAACCGTAACAAAAGGCAGAAATAAAGAAAATGGTTGTAGAAGGAATAGAAGAAGCGCTTCCTAAAATTCTGAAAGCTATGAAGGAAGATAAAATGAAAAATAAAGTAGCTGAATCTAAAAATAATCATCGTGAAGAAAACCATAGTTCAAATGGAGATAATTCATCAAGTAATAATGAAGAAGTTAGTAAGAAAAAAAAGAAAGAAGGGATGTACGTTCCGTGCATTCCAAGGATGTAAACCTTTGGAGTATGCTGGAAAAGAGGGAGCAGTGGAAGCCCTGAGGTGGCTGGAGAAAACTGAATCGGTTATCTCCATCAGCAAATGTGCTGATGAAGATATGGTGCTCTATGCATCAAATTTATTTAAAGATGAAGCGTTGGAATGATGGAATTCCATTATTCAATCCATGGGTAGACACAAAGCCTATGCCATGGAATTGGAGGAATTCAAAGAGATGGTAATTCAAAGATTTTGTCCCATTAATGAACGAGAGAGAATATAAACCAAATTTCTAAATCTCCGTATGGAAGGAACTAAACATCAGGAGTATGTCTCCAAGATGTTTGAGTATGCTCGTTTGGTTCCACATCTATCTACCCCCGAAACCAATCTAATTAAAAGATATATTTAGGGTATGGCTGAAGAAATCAGAGATATGGTCAAGGCTACTATGCCTCAGACCATTCCATCTGCCGTACAGCTAGGAGGAATTATAATTGACGGTATGATAAGAAAACAAGAAGAGGGAAAGGCATGGGAAGTGGCCAAGAAGGCTACAGAAAATTAATTCTTCTGGGAAAAGAAGAAATCAGCCTACCAAAGGAGGATTTAATTTTTCTATCCCAGAATGCAAGATTTGCAAGAAAAGGCATACGGGAGAATGCTTTTTCAAGAAAAATTATTGTCACTTTTGCAAGCAGACTGGGCATGTGTTTGAGAACTGCCCAAGAAAGAGAAATATCTCCTGTTTCAATTGTGGAGAGACTGGCCATTTTAAATCAACATGCCCAAAGCTTAATCAAGCAGGATCTAGTGGGGCAAAGGCCAATGAAGGAAACAAGAAAAATGTACGAGCATTCGTACTTAATACTCGTGATGCTGCAGCTGTTCCAGATGCAGTCACTGGTACATTCCTCGTTGACAATATTTATGTTAGGGTATTGTCTGACTCTGGTGCAAATTTGAGTTTCATAGATTGTAAGTTTTGTAATCTATTGAATAAGCCTTTAGTTCCATTAGATAAGATTTATGAAGTAGAGACGGCCGAAGGAAATTTAATCAAAAATTTTGAATTCCTAGATGATTGTACTATCACAATATCAGGACACATCTTACCTGTACAATTAATGCCTATGACATTAGCAGGATTTGATGTTGTCTTAGGAATGGATTGGTTAGCCAGTAACCAAGCCCATATCCTTTGTGATAAAAAGACCATAGAAATCCAAATTCCTCCTAGAAAACCTTTAACAATCTATGGCGACAAACAAAATCTACCTCTGAGAATCATCTCAATTTTAAAAGCAACTAAATGCCTTCAGAAGGGATGCATTGCATACTTGGTTCAGATTTCTACCAGTTCAAAAGATAAGAAGATTGAAGATATACCGGTAGTAGTTGATTATACAGATGTATTTCCAGATGAATTACCTGGTATACCACCCGAAAGAGAAGTCGAATTTAAAATCAATCTTGTACCAGGAATGGCTCCTATTGCCAAAACTCCTTATCGTTTAGCCCCAACTGAAATGAAGGAATTGAAGAATCACTTAGAGGAATTACTAGAGAAAGGATTCATTCACCCAAGTTCATCTCCTTGGGGTGCTCCATTTCTTTTCGTTAAAAAGAAAGACGGTACAATGCGGATGTGCATTGATTACCGGGAACTATACAAAGTAACAATTAAAATTCGTTATCCTATTCCTAGAATCGATGATATGTTTGATCAATTACAAGGCGCTTGCCATTTTTCAAAGATAGATCTTCGATCAGGATATCACCAACTGAAAGTTCAAGAAGAAGATATTTCTAAAACTGCTTTTCGAACCAGATACGGACATTATGAGTTCACGGTTATGTCGTTTGGACTTACTAATGCTCCTGCCGCATTTATGGATATGATGAATCGTATCTGTAAACTCTATCTAGATAAATTTGTGATTATCTTCATTGACGATATACTTATTTATTCTAGAAATGTGGAAGATCATGGAAATAATCTCAGAATAATACTTGAACTTCTGAGAAAGGAGAAATTGTATGCTAAATTCTCTAAATGTGAATTTTGTCTTAGAGAAGTACAATTTCTGGGTCATATAGTGAATGCAGAAGGTATGCAAGTAGACCCATCCAAAATTGAAGTTATATCCAAATGGGAAATTCCTAAATCTCTGACAGAAGTATGTAGTTTCTTGGGTCTTGCAGGATACTATAGACGATTTATTCAGGATTTCTCAAAAAATTGCAGTTCCTCTGACTACTTTAACTCGTAAGAATGTAAAGTATGAATAGGGAACGAACCAAGAAGAAGCTTTCCAAACCCTGAAAGAAAAACTGACACATGCACCAATACTGGCTTTGCCAGATGGCAATGAAGATTTTGTTGTCTATTGTGATGCTTCTCACAACGGTCTAGGTTGTATGTTAATGCAAAGAAATAAAGTTATTGCCTATGCATCTCGTCAGTTAAAAACTCATGAAAAGAATTACACAACTCATGATCTAGAGTTAGATGCCATAATCTTCGCCCTGAAATTATGGAGACACTAACTCTATGGAGTTAGATTTACAGTTTATACTGACCATAAGAGTTTGAAATATATCTTTGGTTAGAAAGAATTAAACATGAGACAAAGAAGATGGTTAGAGATCTTAAGTGACTACGATTATGAAATCTGTTACCATGAAGGTAAGGCAAATGTTGTTGCAGATGCTTTAAGTAGAAAAGAAAGAGAGAAACCTAAACGGGTTCGTGCTCTCAGACTTCAACTTCATGTAGATCTCATGTCTCAAATAAAAGATGCTCAACATTCTGTGCAGACAGATAAAGACTTAGAACAAGAAGGAATGGAGAGCATGATTAAACAATTAACTAAAGGAGACGATGAAATACTCCTTATGAATACACGAATCTGGGTTCCGATCACCGGAAATCTTCAAGAAAGAATACTCAAAGAAGCACATAAATCAAAATATATGATGCACCCAGGAAGTGATAAGATGTATAAAAATCTGAAGGACAATTACTAGTGGATTGTCATAAAGAAAGATATTGCCATCTATGTTGCAAAATGTCTTACTTGCGCTCAAGTAAAGGCAGAACATCAGAAACCTTCTGGTTTACTGCAACAATTAGAAATACCAGTTTGGAAGTGGGAAATGATAACCATGGATTTTATTACCAAACTTCCTCGAACCAGTCGGGGAAATGATACTATCTGGGTTATCATTGACAGATTAACTAAATCTGCTCATTTTCTCCCATTGAAAGAAACCTTCAGTATGGATAGATTGGCTCGTCTATATGTGAATGAGATTGTATCCTTACATGGAGTGCCATTATCCATAGTGTCAGATAGAGATAGTCATTTTACATCTCGATTCTGGCAAAGTTTCCAGGAAGCCATGGGAACTCGTCTGAACTTGAGCACTGCCTATCATCCACAGACAGATGGGAAAAGTGAAAGAACAATTCAGACCTTATAAAATATGCTTCGAGCCTGTGTCATAGACTTAGGTGGTAGTTGGGATGATCACCTACCCCTAATGGAATTTTTATACAACAATAGTTATCATACAAGCATTCAGGCAGCACCTTTCGAAGCCTTATATGGTAGAAAATGTCGAACGCCTGTATGCTGGGCTGATATAGGAGAAAACCAATTGTCAGGACCTGAACTTATTCAGGAAACCACTAACAAGGTAGCTCAAATACAAGAACGATTGAAAGAAGCAAGAGATAGACAAAAGAGCTACGCTGATAAAAGAAGAAAACTACTAGAATTTAACATTGGAGACAAGGTGTTATTAAAAGTATCACCTTGGAAAGGTGTTGTTCATTTCAGAAAGAAAGGTAAACTAAGTCCTCTATTTGTTGGATCCTTCAAGATTATTAAACGAATTGGACCGGTGGCTTATCAGTTGGAATTACCAGAAGAGATGAGTGGAATACATGACGTATTCCATGTATCTAATCTTCGCAAATGTTTAGCTGATTAATCTTTGATAATGCCTCTTCAAGACATAGAGGTAAATGAAAAACTCACATTTGTAGAACAACCTCTACAAATAGAAGATCATCAGACTAAAAAGTTGAAAAAGAAAATATTAAAGCTCGTCAAAGACAAATGGAATTCTAGACGTGATCATGAATACACTTGGGAGTAGAATCACAAATGTAAAAGAAATACCCACACCGGTTCCGGTAAATCTCGAGGACGAGATTATTCAAAAGGTGGGGAGAATGTAACATTCGTAAAATTTTCGTGCCAAATATTATAAAAATAAAAGTTAAGGGACTAGAAGTATAAATATATAAAAGAATAAGGACCAAAAGTGAAAATTTTAAAAAATTGGACGGTAACGGACCGTCACAGCCCGTAACGGTCCGTTACGGGTTGGCCATGCGTGTAATAAGGGTGTGCCACATGTCCGGTGACTAACGATTGGAATCTGACGCGTGTAAACCCTATGATGGACCGTCACGGCTCCGTAACGGTCTGTCACGCCGCAAAACACCCGGACGCAGACGCGTGTCCTTTGACTTGCCAACCCTAGCTTGGTGACGGACCGTCACTAGAGATAACGGTCTGTTACGATCCCAGCGGTGACGGACCGTCACCATCCATAACGGTCCGTCAAAGCCGTAATTTTCCCTATAAATAGAAAGCTCGGATTTGAAAAATTCTAACACTCCCAACTCGATTCCCAGAGCTCTTTTCACCGATACCACTCTCCCAAAACCATTCCCACTCGTACGTTTAAGTTTTGGAAGTGCCGGTTCACTTAAGAAAAAGATGAGAAGCTAGGAAATGCTCATTTAGAAAATCCAAGCTAGACAATCTAAGCAGAGACGCCGCCCACTAGGACTTTCATTCTAGAAGACTACTAATCCGAAACCCTGAAAAGGTGAATACTTGTATTTTTATAAAATGATTTCAAAACTGAAAATGGTTTTGATTATACTCTAACTTGAATGAATTTATACAACCATTCATTGCATAAGGTGATTTACTATATAGCAGTCAACACATAGAGTCACATATATATACACGTGTTACAGATGAGACGCTGTAACAGGGCTAGGGGTTGAACCCTTGATTGTTGTAAAGCCCATCGCAGTAAGCGTAAGGCAGACAGACATAAAAATATATATCCAAGGTCCCTAGTGTGACTGGTGGTTAGTCCGTTGGCTGTGTAAATTGAGAAGAAACTATGGGCAAATTGTTCTATTTATTCACGCTTGTCAGATTATGATTCCAATATACTTGTATTCACTAGTTTATACTGATAAAATATTTTTAAACATTTTTACAGGTAACCAAGGGTGAATTGTTTTTGATTAGCCATATGATGACAAGGAAAATGATGTCATGAAAAGGGGAACGTCCACCCTAGAAATCAGTTGAAAGAAATGGCTCATGTAAAACCTTGGTTTTGTAAATTAAACGTTTGTGTACAATATCAGGGTTTATCCCTGTTATAATGAAATGAAACGGGAGATTCCCCATCTTTTGAAAATATCATGAGTTATTAAATTATTCCGCTGTGTTTATAAATCTCTGATGAGATAAAATAAGAAAAAGGTACCAATCTTCGGTCGCGCTCCTGGGGTGTCCTAAACCCGGGGTGTGACACAAATGGAAGATTGAGCTTTGAGAAAGTCAACTATGTGGAGCAGCTTGAACATAATCTGTTATCTGTTTCGCAAGTATGTGATAAAGATTTCTCATTTCACTTTAACAAGTCAGAATGTTTGGTGTTGAGGCCTGGATTTGAGATACCTGAAGATTGGATCCTAATGAGAGCTCCAAGGAAGAATGATACATAAATGCTCGATATGAGCACGGCGACGACAACTTCGTCTGTCCCGACGTGTCTTCTTTCTAAAGCTTCTGAGTCCGAATCAACTTTGTAGCACCGAAAGATGGCTCACATAAATTTTAGGAAAATAAACTTTTTACCGAAAAATGGGCTAGTTTCTAGTGTCCCTGCCATGAGATTTCATGTGAATGAAGACTGTATTTCATGCAAGAAGGGGAAGCAGCACAGGAAATCTCATAAATCTAAGTTGATTAATTCAATTGTGACTTCTCTTGATTTGTTGCATATGGATTTATTCGGACCTATAAGTGTCAAGAGTGAAGATGGCAAATCATACTGTTTGGTAGTGACTGATGATTATTCAAGATTCTCTTGGGTGAAGTTTCTTATTTCAAAGGATGAGACTGCTGAAATTCTTAAGTTCCTAATCGTGGGACTTGAGAGTGTATTCAAACAGAAAGTCAGGAGGATTCGTAGTGACAACGAGACAGAATTCAAGAATGGATATATGGGTTTATTTTGTTTACAAAAGACATCCATCATGAATTCAGTGCTCCTTATGTTCCTCAACAGAAGTGTGGCTGAATGGAAGAATCGAATGCTGATTGAGACGGCTCGCACAATGTTATCCGACTCAAAGTTGCCAGTAACTTTTTGGGCAGAGGCGGTGAACATGACGTGTCATGTCCTTAATCGTTTTTTGACTATGAAGAAACACAACAAAACATGTTATGAATTGCTGAATAATCGAAAGTCGAATCTAGATTATATGTTGCCTTTTCGAAATCCGTGCACTTTATTAAAGACTAGATATATTCCAACAAAGTTCAGTGCGAAGGCAATTGAAGGAATTTTCTTAGGATATGTTGCCAATTCTCACAACAAACGGGTGTTCAATAAAGAGAGCAGACAGATTGAGGAGTGGTTTCACGTTGATTGTGATAATCGCACGGTTCCTCAGGATGCCAAAGGACCGCCATGGGCTTTTGATTATGATGCTTTGTTCAAATCGTTCAATGTTCCTCCTGGAGTGTCTCCCGTTGAAGCAGAAATTTTGTATTAGTCATGTTGTGTCACACCCCTGCTAAAGCGGAAACACGAGAGGGTGACGAAATGTGGTATGTCGAGCTATCACATGGTGATAAAAGAAAATACTAGTTCATTCATTCGTAATCTAAAGAGCACAAGGAGTTTCATTTTAGGGTTACAAGTTTTTAATTCCATACATAAATAGGCTAATTAACTAGGGCCTATTACAAAAGCAAATCTTCAAGAAGCTCCTATTTGTGCGTGTCTTGATACTTATCATTTGTTACCTGAAAAACATGCTAAAAAGGGTCAACTAAAAAGTTAGTGAGTTCGCAAGTTTAAGACTCGAGTAAACAATAAGTTCATATAATCACATACATAAATATATAGGTTTGAAATATGTGCGAGAGGAAATATAATGCAATATGAGCTCACAACAACTAAACCTGTTGACTGAGTTTGCCCCAGTGAGTATTCATGCCCTATCACGAGGCATATTGTTTGTTTCGGTAATAACCATCCAATATAGTTGCCTGTTGACTTACGCGTTCAACAAACTAGAGAATGGGGATTGTCAATCCCGATAGTACTATCTATATTAAACCAATGCTCGATCCATGAGTTAAATAGTTGTGTGTAACAAGGTCTTAATGTGATAGTAAAACTCATACAATTAACATTTCGGGTGGCACATATATATGAAAAAGAGTTTGTATAAGTGAGCATGTTTTTCCCCCAAATCAAGTAAATATAAAAAGGGGCTACGAGATCTCACCTTTCGATGATGGTGAGTGATAATTTCTCCGAGTAAGCTTGTGGTTGTCCTAAACGTATCCTACAAATTATGAGGATGCTAATGAGGTCTTATGAATTAAGTGTGTTGTAAATGTTGGGTTGTATCCTTGAGTTTACAAAGTCCTCAACTTTTTATGAAAATATATATATATATGTTTATAATAATATTTTTGCAAAGTTCGCCAATATTTATGAACTAATTTGGCCTAATGATCATTTCGTGTAAAAAGATAAGTTTTTAGATATTTTGATTCGAACATGATTTATATATATAATTTTGTAAAATATACCTAATGGTCGGTTTTTAAGGAAATGGGTATTATATATATATTTTTGGATGTTTTAATATTTGTAAACGTTTTTAATATAAGTATAACCATATAGTCATTTTAGTAAATCTAACCATTGTTTTAAATAGCTAATTTCATAAGTCTTGATTTCAAAGCTTGATTTATAATAAAACTATAAATATGAATATGATTCTAAAATGGAAAGATCATTAGTCTATATGTGTCAAATTTTCAAAATGATCATACATATAAACATACGTTAAAATGTTGGAGTCTATGAGTCTTGAATCAAAGTTTGGTTTCTACAAATTTATAAAACTAAAAACATGTATTTGATGTATATGTGAAAGGATCATGTGTCTAGTCCTTCTCAATGTTTAAAACATATGGCATGTATATATATATTTTTGAAATTGTAACTTATTAGTATAAGTTTTTAGTCTTGCATAGCATGAAATTCTAAAGTTATTTAAATGAGACTTTAACATGTATAAATCTTAGTATTAAACACATGGAAATGAGTTTAAAGAGGATGATCATACCCACTTAGGAGAAGGGATAAAGATGGTAAGACTTAAAGCTTGTAAAGTGTCTTCGTGTGGGATGTAGAATTCGTGAACCACAAATAGCACCAAAGGAGATATAAGAACCAATCGTTTTGTGATTGTTTTTAAGAGTAGGAATTGCTTTCCATCTAAGGTTATTTATAGTGGAGTTATTGTATGGTTTTTATCTTTAGAAATAGTAAAAGTATGGTATATACAAGGTTGGAATTGAAGTGTAGGGGGTCCTCTTTGGTGCCGTAAACAAGAGGGTGAAAGGTGATGGTAGAAATGGTTTATAAATTATGATTTGAGGGTTAAAAAAAATTGTGTATGGGTCCTCCTTATAATCGTTACCCAGGAAAGAAGAAAGATGGGTGTTTCGATTCATTAGTTGATTTGTTTGTGTGTTGGAGGTGGGTCCTCCCCTTTAGCCGTAATTCAAGAAGAAAGAAAATGATAGAGGTATGGTTTGTTGATTAAATTATTATTAATGATTTAATAATGTGTAAATTGGGTCCTCTTCATAAACGAATTCCAGGAAAGGGAAAAAAATGAGTTTCTATCTTGTTAAATGTGATTTAGAAACAAAAAGGGAGGTTCCCTTTACTGCCGTGATCAGAGAAGGAAAGAAAATAAATAAGTGAATAACAAGTATGGTGCTTGCATGGAGGGTTGATGTGGTATGGTGGAATTTAATTGAGATAAATGTGGATGGGAAAGTTCCTTGTGGTCATGATCTTGGCAGAAAAATATGGAGTAGCTTGTGTAGGTTTCATACTAGATTTTGAAGGTTTAAGATTTTGTATAAGTGGTCCCCCTTACTATCGAAATCAAGGAAAAGAATAAGAATGAAATAGACTTATCCTTGTAAGTTGTGATTTTAGAGAAAATAGGGGGATCCCTCATTTGACGTGATCATGGAAGAAAAAAAATAATAAATAAATATAGATAGCATCTTGTTTTGTTTATTTGAATAGGAGAATAAGTGTCATCTATTTCTAGAAACGTCGTGAACAATGAAACACAAAAGGATAATATATTTGAAGTATATAATAGATTAAATTGAGATGGGTATATGGTGTTGTCTCTTGTTATAAATAAATGAGATATTATAATGGTAAGGTGATTAAAGTTAGTTAACTACGGGTATAACAACAATTATATAGGTGTATGTGGCATCCATTGAATATATGTAATGTTTTTAGCTAGATGTGTAGGTGTAGTGAGTCATGGAACTAGTTTAAAGAGTCTATAATTAAGTCTTAAGCGATTATATATTTGGTCGAACGGTTACATGTATAAAATTTATACATGTTTGAAGCTTGCGAGTATTTACATATATATATATATATATATATATATATATATCTTGAATTAATTTATTCGAGAGGGCAACTCACAATGTGTTCATATAATGACATCATATAATGCTTGTAACTCAAGAATATATGTAGGTTCATACGAATTAAATTTATGTATCTATATATTTCATATTAATAATATATTAAATCAAAAGTATGACCTGAAATATTGATGAATGTTACAGTCTCCCCTAGTTGATAGAATTTCGTCCCGAAATTCAACTTGTAGAGTCCTTGAAGAGTTGCGGATATTTGAGTCTCATGTTGTCCTCGCGTTCCTAAGTGAACTCTGGACCTCGCTTTGAATTCCACTGCACCTTGACTAATTTGACACGGCTTCGTCTAAGCTTCTTGATTTCTCTATCCATTATTTCAACAGGTTCTTCCACAAAGTGAAGTTTGTCGTTGATGTGGATATCTTTGAGAGGTACATGTAGTGATTCGTCAGCAAGGCATTTCTTTAAGTTTGATACGTGGAATGTATCATGAACGCTGCTAAGTTCTTGGGGGAAGTTTGAGCTTGTAAGCAACAGGACCAATCCTATCTATGATTTCAAATGGTCCTACGTATCTTGGTGCGAGTTTTCCTTTCTTTCAAATCGTACGATACCTTTCCAGGGTGAAACCTTTAAAAGAACTTTGTCGCCTACTTGGAATTCCAAGGGTTTTCTTCTTCTATCAACATAAATCTTTTGTCGATCCCTAGCAGCTTTAATTATTTCTTTGATTTTATATATCTTGTCGGTTGTTTCTTGAATGAGTTATAGACCTGTGATTTGGCTATCACCAATTTCTGCCCAACATAACGGTGATCGACACTTGTGTCTATACAAGGCCTCAAAGGGTGCACATTTAATGCTTGTGTGATAACTGTTATTGTACAAAAATTCTACTAATGGCAAGTGAGTGTCCTAACTTCCACCGAAGTCTATCACACAGGCTCTGAGCATATCCTCTAAGGTTTGAATTATTCTTTCACTTTGCCCATCGGTCTGAGGGTGATAGGTCGTGCACATATCCAGTTGCGTTCCCATTGCTTTCTTCATTGATTGCCAAAATCTTGAGGTAAAACGGCTATCCCTATCAGAGATAGGCATTCCATGTCTAGCCACAATTTCATTCACATAAATTTTGGCTAGTTTATCCATTTGATAATCCTCACTAATTGGCAAGAAGTGTGCAGACTTAGTCAAACGATCAACAATGACCTAAATTGTATCATGTCCATTGGACGTCCTAGGTAGCTTGGTCACAAAATCCATAGCTATTCGTTCCCATTTCCATTCGGGAATTTCTGGTTGTTGTAGTAGTCCAGAGGGTTTTTGGTGTTCTGCCTTGACTTTGGAACACGTCAAACATTTCCCGACGTATGTAGCAATATCTTTCTTCATACTGGGCCACCAATAAAATTCTTTGAGATCCTTATACATATTGTCGACACCGGGATGAATGGAATATTTAGACTTGTGAGCTTCATCTAGAATTAATTTCCTCAAATTTTCTGAGTTGGGGATCCATATTTTATCCTTGAAATATAGAATCCCCTCGGCTTTGGACTCAAGTTTTGGTTCTGCCCCACAAAGAAGTTCATTCTTTAAACCACATTTCTTGACAGCTTCTTCTTGTGCATTCAAGATTTGAGCCTTGAGACTAGTTTGAGTTGTCATTCCCAATGCACGTACTCGTACTGGTTTAACCCAATCCTCTCTGCTCAACGCATCTGCTACCACATTAGCCTTTCCTGGGTGATATCGGATTTCACAATCATAATCATTCAATAATTCCACCCATCAGCGCTGTCGCATGTTTAACTCTTTTTAATCAAACATGTGTTGTAGGCTTTTGTAATCGGTGTAGATGATGCACTTAGTACCATATATGTAATGTCTCCAAATCTTTAGCGCAAACACTACTGCTCCCAACTCTAAGTCATGGGTGGTGAAATTTTTCTCATGAATTTTTAATCGACGAGATGCATATGCGATGACTTTTTCTCTTTACATTAATACACATCCCAATCCTTGGTGGGACACATCACAAAATACAACGAAGTCGTCATTCCCAGCAGGAAGTGTTAGAAGAGGTGCATTGCACAACTTATTCTTCAAGAGTTGGAATGCTTCTTCATGCTTATTTCCTCAATCAAATTTCCTGTTCTTCTGAGTCAAGGTTGTCAAAGGTTGAGCTATCATAGAGAAATTTTTGATGAATCGTCGACAGTAACCAGCCAGACCCAAAAACTATCGAATTTCAGTTGGAGTTTTGGGTGTTTCCCATTTCTTTACTGCTTCAATCTTAGAGGGGTCTACATGTATACCATTTTCATTGATTACATGTCCAAGGAAATGAACTTCTCTCAACCAAAATTCACACTTAGAGAATTTTACATAAAGCTTATCTTTTCCTAGTAACTCCAGAACTAACTTCAAATGTTGTTCATGTTCTTCCTTGTTGCGTGAATAGATAAGTATATCATCGATAAATACTATCACGAACTTATCTAGGTAGGGTTTACATACCCTGTTCATTAGATCCATGAACACTGCAGGTGCGTTTGTTAATCCAAACGGCATGACTAAGAACTCGTAGTGTCTGTAACGAGTTCAGAAAGAGGTCTTTGGGACGTCATCCTCTTGAATTCTAAACTGATGGTATTTTGATCTTAGGTCAATCTTGGAAAAATGAGTTGATCCTTGCAGTTGATCGAAGAGGTAATCAATTCTTGGTAGTGGGTAACGATTCTTTATTGTTAGCTTGTTTAATTCCCTGTAGTCGATACACATTCTGAATGAACCATCTTTCTTTTTCATGAAAAGAACTGGCGCTCCCCATGGCGAGAAACTTGGTCTTATGAAACCCTTATCCAAGAGTTCATGCAATTGACTTGAGAGCTCTTGCCTTTCTGATGGGGCTAAACGATATGGTGATTTAGTTATAGGTGCTGCTCCAGGCATCAAGTCAATTCGAAATTCAACTTTTCATTGAGGGGGTAGTCTAGGCAAATCTTTTGGGAAATCTTATGGAAAATCCCTAACGATTGGTATATCTTGAATGCGCTTCTCAACGGGTTCTTTTATACTACATGGGCCAAAAAGGCATAGCACTGCTTCTTCAAACACTTGCGAGCTTTCATACACGAGATGATCTTTAAGCTTCTACCAGGTTTTTCTCCTCGTACTATAAGCATCTCTCCTGTGACAATCCGGACTTTTCAGTTAATTCCGTTAACTATTCCGTTAAGTTTCTTATTAAAAACTTAACCCCGTTAATCAAATCTAACCCCGGGGACTAATTCTGTCACAAATTCAACTCAAAACTACAAGGACTAGTTGTGTTAATATGCTAAATCAAATAAATTGACTTCTCAAAGTCAAAATCAGCAAAATTGGTTCCTGTTGACTTTTAGAAGTCAAATCCGTGACAATTTGATCAAAATTCACAAAATAAATCCCGAAATCCGTTGGAATTAGAACCGTTCGTGCATGATAATGATCATAACGATCATAATTGATCCATTAAACACCTCCAATTTAATCGAATTAACACTAATAATGAGAATTAAACAAGTAACCGTCAACCCTATGTCTTACTCAATCGAATTTGACTGTAATCAGTTACCAATTTGCAAACTAACACACTGCACACCTAAATCGAGTCTCTCTGAAACCTTTTCACTCGTCAAATTGATCGGATTCATAGCAAGAGCCGCCGGGAATCGAACTAGTCATCGTCAGACCTGTTTTAGTTGATCTCCACCGTCCCGACACCAATTCAGGTAACTAGATACATCATCAGCTTCGCTTTTATCTTTGAAATGAAAGCCCTAACCCAATTAGGGCTCACATTATCAATTCGATCGAGTTCTTGATCCTAGGGTTCATCATCTGACTGATTTAGTCGAGCCCTAATCTAGACCCAATGAAAATGAAATTAACCTATGCAGGAAGATTCGCAATACTTTTTCTACTGAAAGCCCTATGCCAATTTCAAGTTTTAATATAAAAATCTCTGTAACTCGTAATTAGGGTTCATGTGAACTCTATCTGTCGAATTCAATTCTAAATCGTTTTTAAATCAAATTAACCTACTCCATTAGGTTCGCAATCGTCTGTAGAGTGAAAGCCCTATGAAACAACGGGCTTCCACTATCGAATTGATCATGAACCCGTAATTAGGGTTCATATGCGTTCTAATTTGGGGTTTTCGATCTTAAACATAAATTTGATACAATTAAACCATATATGCAGATTCGCAATCCTCTACTCTACAAAACCCCTATGAATCCAGACATTTTCATTATAATAATTAATCAAATCAATCCAAAATCAAAACTAGGGTTTTCGGTCCTAGTTTCTGTAATTTAACGATCAAAATCCAATTGTTTTTGCAATTAGCTTTCACCACAGAGTCGTTTTGAGTCGATAATCAAAACCCCTATGATCCTTTGTTGAATCGCGACCGAATCTGAGGGTAATTGGACGGGTTTCGAACCGGGTATACGTGGGGGAGAGAAACCCATTCGAATTACTTGATAAAACCAATTCAATCTGGATCATGTTGCGATAGCCTAGCGGCCGGGACTGGTTAGAGCTGTGTGCGTGTGTGGGAGAGACCCGGGTTCGAGTCCGGGCTCCCACAATTATTTTTAAACATTTTTCTGTTAATATTTAATTAATAAAAATCAAACCTTTCAATATTATATTATTATATAAATGGGTTTTAACCCGGAAAACAACCCGTAGGCTCGGGTTTGAATTATTAACTTATTTTTATATATTATACCCACTTTTATAAATAACTTAGTGTTATTATCCCCAAGTGAAAATAATATGTTTATATTATTTTTTAAACCGTGAATTCATATAAAATAATATATTTATATTATTTTCAAACCGTGACCCGTATTATTAAATAATATATATTTATATTATTTCAAATCAATTTATAACATCGTGTGTCGATTGAGACTAAATAATAATATAATTGGTTATACTATTTACTCGTATACATATATTATTATTTTCTTAATTTTTGTGAATGACAAAACACCCGGTTATAATTATTATTAGTCGTGTCATTCGTCGCGTAAAGTAATTCCTAACTCCGTGGACACTTTCGTCCACTCTTGAATATTAGAGCGTTTCTTTAGGACGCTTCTCAATCCGTGACATTGTCACATTTCCCATTTGCCTTTATCCCTAATTTATGTGTTTATAATTTTAGGGCATTCGTAAGTCTTTTGAGACTTACACACTTGGTTCCTGTGACAATTCGGACTTTTAGGGTTAACCCCGTTAATAATCCAGCTAAATATTCCATTAAATCCTAACCCAGTTAAACTAATCTTGAATCCTAGGGACTAAGTCTATCATTTCTTAATCTCAAACTACAAGGACTAGTTCTGCCAAGTCCCAGAACCAAATTTTTGACTTTGAAAGTCAAAATAGAAAGTGTTGTATTCCTATTTGACTTTTAAAGTCAAACGACCCATGTTCTTGACCCAAATCCAACCCGTAACCTTCAATTCGTTCAATTTCGCGGTTGTTAAGACTTGTATTGATGAGCTCGCCCTCATCATAATCATCTACGTACGTTATAACATCCCACATGATTGAAATTTAACGACATTAACTCTATTTAAACCGAAACCGTCGAACCGTACAAGAACACCTCAAATCGATCAAATGCATCTACCATTTTTGCAATCAAACAACCTGCGCATACTAGACGAACACCACTGATCTTTTCCCCCACATCAGTTTCGCCGGAGAAGCAGTCAGAGTCACTGGAGACTAAACCATTCGAGGTCGAAACCCTAACTAGTCGAACTCCATCAATCCGACATCAATTGAGGTAACCAAACACACCTGTAGACTCGCTTTCACCCGTAAATCGAAATCCCTAAGTTAATTCTGGTCTATATCATCGTATTAGTCAAGTACTGAATCTAGGGTTCATCGTCTAAAAGGCTTAATCGAAATCAACCCTAGACTCAACCTCAATGCAATCGAATCATAGGGTTAGACTCGCAATCATTAACTCAATGAAAACCCTATGATCCCGACCCTTAATCTTATCAAATTTAACCGAATCGAATTCAGTTAGAATCTAGGGTTTTCGGGATTTCAATTGAGTAATTAACCAACCTAAACATGTTGTTTTTGAAATTAAAAACACCCACAGGTTCGAGGTGGATTGATGATCAAAACCCCTAAACCCTTGTTGCAAATCATTATTGAAATCGATGGATTTAGGGTTGAGTTTGAAATCGGGTTCGTGTTGGGGGGAGAACACAGGAACCTCAGGTGTTAAAACGATTTGGAACCGGGTTGTGTTGCGATTACCCAAGCAGGTGGGCTGGTTAAGTTGTTCGACTGATGGGGGGGAGACCCGGGTTCGAGTCTCTCTGCCCCCATCTTATTTTTGAGCCACTTTTGTATATTTTATTTAAATAAAATCAAAACATATATTGTTATATTAATATATTAACGTGTTTTGAAACCCGGAAACAACCAAAGGCTCGGAATTTATTTTATAAAACAGTTTTAGAGAATTTTAGTGATATTAAAAATAATATATTAATTATATTATTTCACAAAATTAATATTTAATTTATGAAAACATACAAACAATTGTGTTTATATTAATGTTCGGGTTTAGTTTTATAACCGTTTTAATATTATTTTCCACTATTAAAAATAATTGTTATATATTATTTTCGTCGCATTAACGAGCATTGTGGAACGCTTAGAAATTATAAATAATATAATTAGTTATGTTATTACCCCCGTAATTATATTCTTAAATAAAAATAATATATTATTATTTTTGCCACACAAATAGTTATAGTATTATCTATGTAAGTTTAAAAATAATATAATAATATTATTTTTCTAGACTACTATTTAATGACAAAACGCTCGAATCTAGTTATTATATATTATTTGTCATTCATCGCGAAACGCATTCATCCTAACTTGGAAATCCGTATTCCCGTAAACACGTTCGTTTACTCGTTGATCTTTAGAGCGTTCCCTTTAGGACGTTCCTTATTCCGTGTCGTCGTCACATATTCCATTTTATCCCTAATAATTATGTTGTAATTCTAGGGCATTCATGAGCCGTGTCGGGCTAACGCTTGAGATTCCAATCTCATACTTGTGTGATTACCTCCTACGCAATCAGGTGAGTTTCACGGCCCCTTTTTACCTGTTTTACTATTGGGGGAGAAACATGCTTACACACAAACGTATTTTACTTGTTTTACTGTTGAGGAAGAAACAAACATGAAACATCAATTATCATATTTTTACTTGTTTTCCCCGTGGGGGAGAAACAGGTACGCAAGCAAATACTATTTTTCCCGCCAGGAGAGAAAACATGACGCAACTATTTGATTATGGTACTTTATATGATATCACTGTTGAGACTAAGCGTAACATGCTATCACAGAAAGTCCTCATCTTATTTCGAACCGTTAATATGGATCTTAGCGAGGTAATGTTTAGTAGTACTACTGGGTTTGACAAATCCCACCCGCGTTAGTCGCGCTAACTCGATTGGATATCGAACGGGTGAAATGTTAGCCTACTCACATGTGCCAGAGTTGATAGACCTGGCAGGAGGCATATAAACACAGTCAGCTTCGGTTGCGAGCGCTTTAGTAAGACATGAACATAGGTTAGCTACCTATAGATATGCATATTGAATGTACATAATCTGGCAAACACTGTCTTATTACAAACTTGAAACCTGTGAACTCACCAACCTCGTGTTGACACTTTTTCTTACATGTTTCTCAGGTCGCTTTGGCACAGGTTGCGCACTTAGGACATGCATGGAGTCCTACTGTCATATCATTCATTTCAAATATTTTAAACAGTTTATTAAATTACATTAATTGACGCTTGTTACGTGTAATTACGTTTGACTTCATTGTAACGTTTACGCTTCCGCATTAACTCTGAACTTTTATGTTATGACATTTCAAGTCCCATATAGTGTCGTTTGATGTAACTAATGACTGAGATCCTGGTGTGTCACATCCCTAACGGTAAAACTCCGTTAGTGGAATTTGGGGGTGTGACAGATTGGTATCAGAGCCATTGGTTATAGAGAACTAGGATTGCATACTAGACTATAACCTCACACATTAGTTACATGGCACAGACACTCATACCTGATACATATAGCACCTATACATACATTGCAGTGCAGGCATGTAACACCATCCGTATCACCCTCAGTTGGCAAGGGACACATCATTTGCATTGTATCATCATTCCTAGTGGCGACACTCGGGGAATCACCGGAACATCATCCACTCCCGTTCGAGGGTAGCGAGACGGAGCCTTCGGAGGAGTCACTTACATCACCATCACCTGTTGGGTATGGTGGGCTTTCTCAGGTCCATGTTATGGACGACACTCAGCACTAACGTGTATCTCCTTGGGAATTGGGATCGTCGGATGCGAGTCCCTACTGTACCCACCAGCAACAATACGCCGAATGAAGGCAGATCGTTACACGCATGATTGCAGAATCCATTGGCACGTAGATGTCATCACTTTACCGAGCCATGGGCTCGCGTCTTTGATCGATATTCTGTTGAGAATGGATCGAACATAAATCTGAGAACGCATTGTTCAATGCATACTTAAACCCTATCTTGACTCAGTTGAAAGGACGGCTACCTTGCTGCTTCCTATAACTTGTATTCATGAATTAGTTTCATTTCTCGAAGTCGCATTTCGTGTACATGTTTGCTTCATGCTCTCATATACAATCCACTGGATTGGACTCTTGTATTGTGTTTCAACTCGAGTGAATACTGGGATCAAACGATTTCTTGACTACTCATCCTGATATGAGTTCTAATTGATCAACTTATGGCTGATGACTAAGCTTTTCGATGACTTATCATATCTGACAACACTCTGTACTCAGCAATACAAACTAAAGGACATTATAGCACAGGACGGGGAGAATTAGGGTGAACTTGCAAAGCAAGTTATCATTACGGGTGCACACGTAATAATAATTTGAGGTGCATGTAAGTCCTGGTGAAACCTAGTGTGTGGATAAATGGTCCTAATCAGTGATCTACAAACTTAAACTTCCACTGTCAGTAGAAGTTCTTGTAACCTACTCAACGACTAGTTGGTATCGTTAAGCTCGTTTAACAGTTGATAGACGCGACTATCAGGTTGAAGATGTCTATGGACACACAGAACTATCATTAATGAAATCCATCAATGTTATTCTCACTCATGTAAGAGTCTCAGTGAAATTAAGACACTCATCTAAACGTGATCACAGAAACCATCTTGATTGAAACTGTAATAGAATCTCATAGCAAACTTATCGATTCCAACTATGTACACAGAATTTGAGAAATTCTTTCTATGCTAACACGTTATTCCTTACACTCCAACAATAGATCGCATTTGACCTTATTACCTCATCTTGTGACTAATCCGTAGTCTAACTTCGAATTATACCCAGCATATTCAATCCTGTAAATGAATTTCTTTCTTCACGAAATGATTCCGTTGATCGAATGACATTAGGAAACGAAGATTTAACCTAACCAACCATCAGTTGAACGTAATTACTTAAACATACATCCTATCTCTTATACTACTAGAATCTATATCTCATTAGACTTTTCTTTCTTACATGTGAACCTCTTCCCTTAGCCTATGTATTGGCTGACACTTGCCTTATAAGCGCGGGTCTCACTATAAGTCTCAGCACGATTTCACAAATTCCATATTAGTGCGTAGTGCTCTAACTCTATTAAAAGCCAAGTATACTATTGAGATAACAGACTGTAATATCCCGCATCGGTTGAGGGGGAGAACAATACGTTCCTTATTAGGAGGCGTATACTTTCTCTATTGAGACGCGTTTTGCCCGGGCGAGCAACTCGTCGGGTAAAAACAAAACCGTGAGTTCCTGGATGGGCAACCCATCGGGGGCAAAGTGGACAATATCTTAGTACGGTTTGCTTGGGCTGTTACTCAAAAAAATCAAAACAACTCGCATTCTTGCAGATGTAAACTAGCATTGGTTAGTAATAAACTTGACAATAACCATCTGCCAGTTACGCTTGGCAGTTTCGACCTTATTATCGGTATGAATTGGTTATCCAAGAACCAACCTGAAGCCATCTGTTGTGACAAAAATGTTTGCCTTCCTCTCATGAGAGGGGAAATCCTTCCTGTCCAAGGCAAAAGAGAGTGGTGCAGTCGTTGGCATCATATCCATCATGAAAACACAGAAATGTCTTCGAAAAGTTCATACTACCATTTTGGCTCTCGTCGTCGAGCAGCCACCTGAGGAGAAGAAAATTGACGACATCCCGATCGTTCGTGATTATCCGGAGGTATTTCCCGAAGATCTACCAGGTCTTCCACCGCATCTCCAAGTCGAATTCTAAATTGATCTAGCACCCGGAGCGGCGCCTATTGCTCGGGCACCCTGTAGACTTGCACCCAGTGAATTGCAAGAACTATCCATACAACTGCAAGATTTATTGGATAAAGATTTCATCCGACCTAGCTCATCGCCATGGGGAGCTCCAGTCCTGTTTGTCAAGAAGAAGGACGGGACTTTCCGTATGTGTATCGACTACCGTGAACTGAATAAAGTCACAATCAAGAATCATTATCCTTTACCTCGCATAGATGACCTCTTTGATCAACTCCAAGGATCAAGATTCTATTCCAAAATAGATCTTAGGTCCGGTTACCATCAGTTAAGAGTCCGAGAAGAAGATATCTCAAAGACTGCATTCAGGATTAGGTACGACTATTACGAGTTTATGGTCATGCCTTTCGGTTTAACCAACGCACCCGTGGTATTCATGGACCTCATGAACCGTATGTGTAAACCCTACCTCGATTAGTTCGTCATCGTTTTCATTGATGACATCCTCATCTATTATAAGAACAAGGAAGAACATGAGGAGTACCTACGCTTAATCCTTGAATTGCTAAAACAAGAGCAATTGTATGCCAAAATCTCTAAAGTGCGAAATCTGGATTCGTGAAGATTCAACTTCTAGGACATGTAGTCAACGAGAAAGGGATAATGTTGACCCATCCAAAATAAAAGCCATCAAGAATTGGGCATCACCGATGACTCCGACTGAGGTGCGACAATTTCTGGGATTGGCCGGTTATTAGCGTCGTTTTATCGAAGGATTTTCAAAGATTGCACAACCTCTCACAGCCCTAACCCAAAAGAGTAAACCTTATAACTGGGGTGATACTCAGGAATCAGCATTCCAACTTCTGAAGTAGAAACTTTACAGTGCACCAATCCTATCTCTTCCAGAGGGAATGGACGATTTTGTGGTATACTGTGATGCATTTATTCAAGGTCTCGGTTGTGTTCTGATGCAACGCGAGAAGGTCATCGCATACGCTTCACGACAACTAAAGGTCCACGAGAGAAACTACACCACTCATGACTTAGAGTTGGGAGCCGTAGTCTTCGCTATTAAGATATGGAGACATTACTTGTACGGTACCAAATGCACCATCTACACCGATCACAAGAGTCTCCAGCATATCTTCGAGCAGAAGGAGTTGAACATGCGACAACGTCGTTGGGTTGAACTTTTAAATGATTACGACTGTGCGATCCGGTATCATCCGGGTAAAGCTAACGTTGTGGCTGATGCACTAAGCCGAAAGGAAACGAAACCCAAACGAGTTCGAGCGTTACAACTTACTATTCACCCTGGATTGCCTGACAGAATCCGTAGTGCTCAACTTGAAGCTTTGAAAGAAGATAACCTACCGTTAGAAGGTACACACGGCATGGAAGCACAACTTGAAGTAAAATCTGACGGAATTCGTTACTTCGTCGAACGAATATGGATTCCAGTGTTCGGAAATTTAAGGGAACTAATCATGGATGAAGCTCATAAATCTCGTTACTCTATTCATCCAGGTTCCGACAAGATGTATCATGACCTAAAGGTGCTGTATTGGTGGCCAAAGATGAAGGCCGATATAGCCACCTATGTGAGCAAGTGCCTGACTTGCGCAAAGGTCAAGGTAGATTATCAAAAGCCTTCTGGTCTTCTACATCAACCAGAAGTTCCTATGTGGAAATGGGAACAAATATCCATGGACTTCATCACCAAATTACCACGAACCCCTACCGGATGTGATACCATATGGGTGATCGTTGATCGATTAATAAAGTTCGCTCACTTCTTAGCAATCAAAGAGACCGACAAAATGGATAAACTTACTCGTACTTACCTGAAAGAAATAGTCTCTCGGCACGGGGTGCTAATCTCCATTATTTCAGATCGTGATGCACGATTCACTTCTCGTTTCTGACAGTCGTTACATAAAGCTTTAGGCACGTGTCTAGATATGAGCACAGCGTACCATCCTCATACTGATGGCCAAACAGAACATAATATCCAAACTCTGGAGGACATGCTACAAGCTTGTGTGATCGATTTCGATAACACTTGGGAGTCTCACCTACCGTTGGTGGAGTTCTCCTACAACAACAGTTATCACACTAGCATCAAGGCAGCTCCATTTGAAGCACTTTATGGACGGAAATGTCGTTCTCCTATCTGTTGGGCCGAAGTTGGGGATAGTCAACTTACAGGTCCTGAGCTCGTATTCGAAACTTCTGAAAAGATCGTTCAAATCCGAAACCGTATGGCGGCAGCTCGAGATCGTCAAAAGAGCTATGCCGACAAGCGTCGTAAACCTTTGGAATTTCAAGTAGGTGACATGGTCTTACTCAAAGTCTCACCTTGGAAAGGTGTCATTTGTTTCGGGAAACGAGGTAAACTGAATCCTCGTTATGTTGGACCTTTAAAAATATTAAAGAGAATCGGACCAGTAGCGTATCAACTGGACTTACCTGAAGGACTGAGTGGTGTACACAACGTCTTTCACATCTCAAATTTGAAGAAATGTCTAGCAGACGAATCTCTCGCGGTTCCTCTTGAGGAACTACACGTTGATGAACAATTATGTTTCATCGAAGAACCGGTGGAAATTATGGATAGGGAAGTCAAAACGTTAAAGCACAGTAAAATTCCTGTTGTCAGAGTTCGTTGGAACTCGAAACGCGGACCGGAATTCACGTGGGAGCGCGAGGATCAGATGATGCGCAAATATCCTAATCTGTTCAAGCACTCCGTGTTAAATTCTTAAGGTACTATTTAATTTTCGGGACAAAAATTCTTTCAACTAAGGGATGATGTGACACCCGGAAAATTTTTTTATTCTATTTTAATTTTCGGGACGAAAATTCTTTCAACTAGGGGATGATGTGACAATTCGGACTTTTAGGGTTAACCCCGTTAGTAATCCAGTTAAATATTCCATTAAATCCTAACCCAGTTAAACTAATCTTGAATCCTAGGGACTAAGTCTATCATTTCTTAATCTCAAACTACAAGGACTAGTTCTGCCAAGTCCCAAAACCAAATTTTTGACTTTGAAAGTCAAAATAGAAAGTGTTGTATTCCTATGTGACTTTTAAAGTCAAACGACCCATGTTCTTGACCCAAATCCAACCCGTAACCTTCAATTCGTTTAATTTTGCGGCTGTTAAGACTTGTATTGATGAGCTCGCCCTCATCATAATCATCTACGTACGTTATAACATCCCACGTGATTGAAATTTAACGACATTAACTCTATTTAAACCGAAACCGTCGAACCGTACAAGAACACCTCAAATCGATCAAATGCATCTACCATTTTTGCAATCAAACAACCTGCGCATACTAGACGAACACCACTGATCTTTTCCCCCACATCAGTTTCGCCGGAGAAGCAGTCAGAGTCACTGGAGACTAAACCATTCGAGGTCGAAACCCTAACTAGTCGAACTCCATCAATCCGACATCAATTGAGGTAACCAAACACACCTGTAGACTCGCTTTCACCCGTAAATCGAAAGCCCTAAGCTAATTCTGGTCTATATCATCGTATTAGTCAAGTACTGAATCTAGGTTCATCGTCTAAAAGGCTTAATCGAAATCAACCCTAGACTCAACCTCAATGCAATCGAATCATAGGGTTAGACTCGCAATCATTAACTCAATGAAAACCCTATGATCCCGACCCTTAATCTTATCAAATTTAACCGAATCGAATTCATGTTAGAATCTAGGGTTTTCGGGATTTCAATTGAGTAATTAACCAACCTAAACATGTTGTTTTTGAAATTAAAAACACCCACAGGTTCGAGGTGGATTGATGATCAAAACCCTTAAACCCTTGTTGCAAATCATTGTTGAAATCGATGGATTTAGGGTTGAGTTTGAAATCGGGTTCGTGTTGGGGGGAGAACACAGGAACCTCAGGTGTTAAAACGATTTGGAACCGGGTTGTGTTGCGATTACCCAAGCAGGTGGGCTGGTTAAGTTGTTCGACTGATGGGGGGGAGACCCGGGTTCGAGTCTCTCTGCCCCCATCTTATTTTTGAGCCACTTTTGTATATTTTATTTAAATAAAATCAAAACATATATTGTTATATTAATATATTAACGTGTTTTGAAACCCGGAAACAACCAAAGGCTCGGAATTTATTTTATAAAACAGTTTTAGAGAATTTTAGTGATATTAAAAATAATATATTAATTATATTATTTCACAAAATTAATATTTAATTTATGAAAACATACAAACAATTGTGTTTATATTAATGTTCGGGTTTAGTTTTATAACCGTTTTAATATTATTTTCCACTATTAAAAATAATTGTTATATATTATTTTCGTCGCATTAACGAGCATTGTGGAACGCTTAGAAATTATAAATAATATAATTAGTTATGTTATTACCCCCGTAATTATATTCTTAAATAAAAATAATATATTATTATTTTTGCCACACAAATAGTTATAGTATTATCTATGTAAGTTTAAAAATAATATAATAATATTATTTTTCTAGACTACTATTTAATGACAAAACGCTCGAATCTAGTTATTATATATTATTTGTCATTCATCGCGAAACGCATTCATCCTAACTTGGAAATCCGTATTCCCGTAAACACGTTCGTTTACTCGTTGATCTTTAGAGCGTTCCCTTTAGGACGTTCCTTATTCCGTGTCGTCGTCACATATTCCATTTTATCCCTAATAATTATGTTGTAATTCTAGGGCATTCATGAGCCGTGTCGGGCTAACGCTTGAGATTCCAATCTCATACTTGTGTGATTACCTCCTACGCAATCAGGTGAGTTTCACGGCCCCTTTTTACCTGTTTTACTATTGGGGGAGAAACATGCTTACACACAAACGTATTTTACTTGTTTTACTGTTGAGGAAGAAACAAACATGAAACATCAATTATCATATTTTTACTTGTTTTCCCCGTGGGGGAGAAACAGGTACGCAAGCAAATACTATTTTTCCCGCCAGGAGAGAAAACATGACGCAACTATTTGATTATGGTACTTTATATGATATCACTGTTGAGACTAAGCGTAACATGCTATCACAGAAAGTCCTCATCTTATTTCGAACCGTTAATATGGATCTTAGCGAGGTAATGTTTAGTAGTACTACTGGGTTTGACAAATCCCACCCGCGTTAGTCGCGCTAACTCGATTGGATATCGAACGGGTGAAATGTTAGCCTACTCACATGTGCCAGAGTTGATAGACCTGGCAGGAGGCATATAAACACAGTCAGCTTCGGTTGCGAGCGCTTTAGTAAGACATGAACATAGGTTAGCTACCTATAGATATGCATATTGAATGTACATAATCTGGCAAACACTGTCTTATTACAAACTTGAAACCTGTGAACTCACCAACCTCGTGTTGACACTTTTTCTTACATGTTTCTCAGGTCGCTTTGGCACAGGTTGCGCACTTAGGACATGCATGGAGTCCTACTGTCATATCATTCATTTCAAATATTTTAAACAGTTTATTAAATTACATTAATTGACGCTTGTTACGTGTAATTACGTTTGACTTCATTGTAACGTTTACGCTTCCGCATTAACTCTGAACTTTTATGTTATGACATTTCAAGTCCCATATAGTGTCATTTGATGTAACTAATGACTGAGATCCTGGTGTGTCACATCCCTAACGGTAAAACTCCGTTAGTGGAATTTGGGGGTGTGACAGTTCCAACTTTTCCCTTGTGTGATTCAAATCCTTACTCAAGCTCAGGTGAGTTTCACGGCCCCTTTTGTTTACTGCTTTTAAACTGGGGGAGAAAACATGATACAACTCTTTTGATTTTTGTACTGCATTTTATATCAATTGTTATGACTATGCGTAAACTCTATCATGAAAGTCCTCACATCGAACCGTTTAAATATGAATATAGCGAGGTATGTTGGGTAGTACTACTGGGTTTGACAAACCTCACCCGCGTTAGTCGCGCTAACACGATTGGATATCGAACGGGTGCAATATTGACCTAAACGTGCACCGTGGTTGATAGACCTGGTGGGAGGCAATACAAACAGTCAGTTTACGGTTGCGAGCGTAATAGCAAACAATGAACATGGGTTAGCTACTCATTTGGTATTTATGTTGATTGTACAATAAATCTGGTAAACGTTTATTTATCTATTGAAACCTGTAAACTCACCAACCTCGTGTTGACACTTTTTCTTACATGTTTTCTCAGGACGCTAATCTAAGACACAGGTGCACGTTAGGGCATGCATGGGATTCAACTGCTTTGCTTTGCGTCTATTTATGTTGATTGAATTATTTTAATGTACTTTGTTTGGTTGAACGTTTGGACTTTTGGACTTTGGTTTTGGGCGCGTGTATTTTGCGCATTTACTTTCTTTACGCTTCCGCATTGATACTCTGATTTAAAAGGATATTTTTATTTGAGTCCCATGTAGAGTCGTTCAATGTAACTAATGTCTGAGATCCTGGTTTGTCACTTCCCAAACGGTAATACTCCGTTAGTGGAATTTGGGGGTGTGACAGATTGGTATCAGAGACATTGGTTATAGAGAACTAGGATTGCATACTAGACTATAACCTCACAAATTAGTTACACGGCACAGACACTCATACCTGATACATATGGCACCTATACATACATTGCAGTGCAGGCATGTAACACCATCCGTATCACCCTCAGTTGGCAAGGGACACATCGTTTGCATTGTATCATCATTCCCAGTGGCGACACTCGGGGAATCACCGGAACACCATCCACTCCCGTTCGAGGGCAGCGAGACGGAGCCTTCGAAGGAGTCACTTACGTCACCATCACTTGTTGAGTATGGTGGGCTTTCTCAGGTCCATGTTATGGACGACACTCAGCACTAACGCATATCTCTTTGGGAGTTGGGATCGTCGGAGGCGAGTCCCTACCGTAACCGGTAACAACGATACGCCGTGTGAAGGCAGACTGTTGCACGCATCATTGTAGAATCCATTGACACGTAGATGTCAACACTTTCCCGAGCCGTGGGCTCGCGTCTTTGGTCGATACTCTGTTGAGAATAGATTGACCACAAATCTGAGAACGCATTGCTCAATGCATACTCAAACCCTATCTTGAATCAGTTGAAAGGACGGCTACTTTGCTGCTTCCTTTAACTTGTATTCATGAATTAGTTTCATTTCTCGAAGTCGCATTTCATGTACATGTTTGTTCCATGTTCTCATCTACAATCCGCTGGATTGGACTCTTGTATTGTGTTTCAACTCGAGTGAATACTCGTATCAACCTATTCCCGACTACTCATACTGATATGAGTCCTAGTCGATCAACTTATGGTTGATGACTACTCCTTTCAATGACTGATCATATCTGACAACACTCTATACTCAACAATATAACCTAAAGGATATTATGACACCTGACAGGGAGATCAAGGGTGAGCATGCAAAGCAAATTATCATTACGGGTGCACACGTAATAATAATTTGAAGTGCATGTAAGTCCTGGTGAAGCCTAGTGTGTGGATAAATGGTCCTAAGCAGTAATCTACAAACTTAAACTTCCACTATCAGTAGAAGTTCTTGTAACCTACTCAACGACTAGTTGGTATAGTTAAACTCGTTCAACAACTGATAGACGCGACTATCAAGTTGAAGGTGTTTACGAACACACTGGGCTATCATTAATGAAATACATCATTTTATCTCACTCATGTAAGAGTCTTAGTGATCTTACGACTCTCATTCAAACTTAATCGATAGAACCACCTAGAGTGAAACTCTAGTAGAACCCCAGAGTAAAACCACCGACTCCAACTATGTACACATAATTTGAGGAATTTTTTCTATGCTAACGCGTTATTCCTTACACTCCTACAATAGATCCCACTTGAACTTGTTACCTCATCCTGTGACTAATCCTTAGTCTAACTTCAAATTTTACTCCAGCATATGCAATCCTGTAAACGGATTTCTTTCTTCACGAAATGATCCCGTTGATCCAATGACATTAGGAAACGAAGATTTAACCTAACCAACCATCTGTTGAACGCAATTACTCAAACATACATCCTATCTCTTATGCTACTGGAATCTATATCTCATTATACTTTTCTTTCCTACATGTGAACCTCTTTCCTTAGCCTATGCGTTGACTAAGACTTGCTTTATAAGCGCGGGTCTCACTAGAAGTCTCAGCACGATTTCACAAATTTCATATTAGTGTGTAGTGCTCTAACTCTATTGAAAGCCAAGTATACTGTTGAGATAGCAGACTGTAATATCCCGCATCAGTTGAAGGGGAGAACAATACGTTCCTTATTAGGAGGTGGATACCTTCTCTATTGAGATGCGTTTTGCCTGGGCGAGCAACTCGTCGGGTAAAAAAAAAACCGCGAGTTCCTGGATGGACAACCCATCGAGGGCAAAGTGGACAATATTTTGGTACGGTTTGCTTGGGCTGTTACTCAGAAAATCGAAACAACTCGCATTCTTGCAGATGTAAACTAGCATTGGTTAGTAATAAACTTGACATTGACCTTATGCCAGTCACACTCGGCAACTTCAACGTAATTGTCGGTATGGATTGGTTATCTAAGAACCAAGCCGAAATGATTTGTCGTGAGCAAATTTATTCGCCTACCTCTCCCGAGTGGAGAAACCCTTTCTGTCCAAGGAGAAAAGAGTGGTGTTATCGTGGGCATCATATCTTTCATGAAAGCACAAAAGCATATACGTAAAGGTCGTATTGTCATTCTGGCTCTCGTCGCCGAGCAGCCATATGAGGAGAAGAAGATTGATGACATACCGATCGTTCGTGATTATCCAGAAATATTTCCCAAAGACCTGCCTGGTCTTCCACCGCATCGTCAAGTCGAATTCCAAATTGATCTAGCACCCGGAGCAGCGCTTATTGCTCGGGGACACTGTAGACTTGCACCTAGTGAGTTGCTAGAGCTATCCACACAACTGCAAGAGTTGTTGGATAAAGGGTTCATTAGACCTAGCTCATCACCATGGGGAGCTCCGGTCCTATTTGTCAAGAAGAAGGACAGGACCTTCCGCATGTGCATCGACTACCGTGAACTTAATAAAGTAACCAACAAGGACCGTTATCCTTTACCCCGCATCGATGATTTGTTTGATCAACCCTATGGATCAAGCTTCTATTCCAAGATATATCTTAGATCCGGTTATCATCAACTGAGAGTCTGGGACGAGGGCATCTCAAAGACGGCATTCAGAACTAGGTAAGGTCATTACGAATTCATGGTCATGCCCTTCAGATTGACCAATGCACCCGTGGCATTCATGGACCTCATAAACCGTGTGTGTAAACCGTACCTAGATCAGTTCGTTATCGTCTTCATCGATGACATCCTCATCTACTCCAAGAATAGGGATGAACATGAGGAACACCTGCGTTTGATTTCAGAATTGCTAAAACAAGAGCAATTGTATGCCAAACTTTTCAAGTGCGAACTCTGGATTCGAGAAGTACAATTCTTAGAACATGTAGTCAACAAGACGGGAATACATGTCAATCCAGCTAAAGTAGAAGCAATCAAGAGTTGGGCAGCACCTACAACGCTGACGGAGGTGCGTCAATTTCTGGGATTGGCTGGCTACTACCATCGTCTCATTGAAGGATTCTCCAAGATTGCCCAACCCTTCACGGCCTTAACTCAGAAAGGTAAACCCTATCCCTACAGTGCACCAAATCCTATCTCTTCCAGAGGGAACGGATGATTTTGTGGTGTATTGTGATGCATCCATTCAAGGTCTTGGTTGTATGTTGATGCAACGCGAGAAAGTGATCGCATACGCTTCTCGTCAATTGAAAATCCATGAGAAAAAAAAAACACGACTCATGACTTAGAGTTGGGAGCTGTGGTATTTGCACTAAAGATCAGGAGACACTACTTGTACGGTACCAAATGCACCATCTACACCGATCACAAAAGTCTTCAGCACATCTTCGAGCAGAAAGAGTTGAACATACGACAGCGTCGTTGGGTCGAGCTCTTGAATGATTATGACTGTGCGATCCGGTATCATCCGGGTAAAACTAACGTTGTAGCTAATGCCCTAAGTCGAAAGGAAACGAAACCCAAACGAGTTCGAGCATTACAGCTTACCATTCACCCTGGATTACCTGACAAAATCCGTAATGCTCAACTCGAAGCCCTCAAGGAGGAAAACCTACCACTGGAAGGTATACGCGGTATGGAAGCACAACTCAAGGTCAAATCTGACGGTATTCGCTATGTCGCCGAGCGAATATGAGTTCCAGCATTCGATCACTTAAGGGAACTGGTCATGGATGAGGCTCATAAATCTTGTTACTCCATTCATTCAGGTTCCGACAAGATGTATCATGACCTGAAGGTGCTGTATTGGTGGCCAAAGATGAAGGCCGATATAACCACCTATGTGAGCAAGTGCCTGACTTGCGCGAAGGTCAAAATTGAATATCAAAAGCATTCCGGCCTACTCCAGCAACCGGAGATTCCCATGTGGAAATGGGAGCAGATATCCATGGACTTTATCACAAAATTGCCACGAACTCCTACAGGATGTGATACCATTTGGGTAATCGTTGACCGTTTAACAAAGTCTGCTCACTTCTTAGCAATCAAAGAAACCGACAAAATGGATCAGCTTACTCGTATTACTTGAAAGAAGTAGTATCTCGGCACGACGTGCCAATCTCTATCATTTCGGATCGTGATGCACGATTCACTTCCCGTTTCTGGCAATCATTGCATAAAGCATTAGGCACGCGTCTAGATATGAGCACAACAAACCACCCTCAAACTGATGGCCAGACAAAGCGTACTATTCAAACCATGGAGGACATGCTACGAGTTTGTGTGATCGATTTCGGTAACACTTGGGAGTCTCACCTACCATTGGTGGAGTTCTCCTACAACAACAGTTGTCACACCAGCATCAAGGCAGCTCCATTTGAAGCACTTTATGGGCGGAAATGGCGTTCTCCTATTTGTTGGACCGAGGTTGGGGATAGCCAACTCACAGGTCCTGAACTTGTATTTGAAACTTCCGAAAAGATCGTTCAAATTAGAAATCGTATGGAGGCAGCTCGTGATCGTCAAAAGAGCTATGCCGACAAGCGTCGTAAACCTTTGGACTTTCAAATAGGTGACATGGTGTTACTCAAAGTCTTACCTTGGAAAGGTGTCATTCGTTTCGGGAAACGAGGAAACTGAATCCTCGTTATGGTGGACCTTTCAAAATATTGAAGAGAATCGGACCAATCGCGTATCAACTGGACCTACCTGAAAGACTTAGTGGTGTACACAACGTCTTTCACGTCTCAAATTTAAAGAAATGCCTGGCAGATGAATCACTCGCAGTTCCCCTGGAGGAACTACATGTTGATGAACAGTTACGTTTCATCGAAGAACCTGTGGAAATTATGGATAGGGAAGTTAAAACGTTAAAGCACAGTAAGATCCCTATTGTTCGAGTCCGTTGGAACTCGAAACGCGGACCGGAATTCACGTGGGAGCGCGAGGATCAGATGATGCGCAAATATCCTAATCTGTTCAAGCACTCCGCGTCAAATTCTTAAGGTATTATTTAATTTTCGGGACGAAAATTCTTTCAACTAGGGGATGATGTGACACCCCAGAAATTTTTTTTTTAATTTTATTATTTTAATTTTCGGGACGAAAATTCTTTCAACTAGGGGATGATGTGACAATCCGGACTTTTCAGTTAATTCCGTTAACTATTCCGTTAAGTTTCTTATTAAAAACTTAACCCCGTTAATCAAATATAACCCCGGGGACTGATTCTGTCACAAATTCAACTCAAAACTACAAGGACTAGTTGTGTTAATATGCTAAATCAAATAAATTGACTTCTCAAAGTCAAAATCAGCAAAATTGGTTCCTGTTGACTTTCAGAAGTCAAATCCGTGACAATTTGATCAAAATTCACAAAATAAATCCCGAAATCCGTTGGAATTAGAACCGTTCGTGCATGATAATTATCATAACGATCATAATTGATCCATTAAACACCTCCAATTTAATCGAATTAACACTAATAATGAGAATTAAACAAGTAACCGTCAACCCTATGTCTTACTCAATCGAATTCGACTGTAATCAGTTACCAATTTGCAAACTAACACACTGCACACCTAAATCGAGTCTCTCTGAAACCTTTTCACTCGTCAAATTGATCGGATTCATAGCAAGAGCCGCCGGGAATCGAACTAGTCATCGTCGGACCTGTTTTAGTTGATCTCCACCGTCCCGACACCAATTCAGGTAACTAGATACATCATCAGCTTCGCTTTTATCTTTGAAATGAAAGCCCTAACCCAATTAGGGCTCACATTATCAATTCGATCGAGTTCTTGATCCTAGGGTTCATCATCTGACTGATTTAGTCGAGCCCTAATCTAGACCCAATGAAAATGAAATTAACCTATGCAGGAAGATTCGCAATACTTTTTCTACTGAAAGCCCTATGCCAATTTCAAGTTTTAATATAAAAATCTCTGTAACCCGTAATTAGGGTTCATGTGAACTCTATCTGTCGAATTCAATTCTAAATCGTTTTTAAATCAAATTAACCTACTCCATTAGGTTCGCAATCGTCTGTAGAGTGAAAGCCCTATGAAACAACGGGCTTCCACTATCGAATTGATCATGAACCCGTAATTAGGGTTCATATGCGTTCTAATTTGGGGTTTTCGATCTTAAACATAAATTTGATACAATTAAACCATATATGCAGATTCGCAATCCTCTACTCTACAAAACCCCTATGAATCCAGACATTTTCATTATAAGAATTAATCAAATCAATCCAAAATCAAAACTAGGGTTTTCGGTCCTAGTTTCTGTAATTTAACGATCAAAATCCAATTGTTTTTGCAATTAGCTTTCACCACAGAGTCGTTTTGGGTCGATAATCAAAACCCCTATGATCCTTTGTTGAATCGCGACCGAATCTAAGGGTAATTGGACGGGTTTCGAACCGGGTATACGTGGGGGAGAGAAACCCATTCGAATTACTTGATAAAACCAATTCAATCTGGATCATGTTGCGATAGCCTAGCGGCCGGGACTGGTTAGAGCTGTGTGCGTGTGTGGGAGAGACCCGGGTTCGAGTCCGGGCTCCCACAATTATTTTTAAACATTTTTCTGTTATTATTTAATTAATAAAAATCAAACCTTTCAATATTATATTATTATATAAATGGGTTTTAACCCGGAAAACAACCCGTAGGCTCGGGTTTGAATTATTAACTTATTTTTATATATTATACCCACTTTTATAAATAACTTAGTGTTATTATCCCCAAGTGAAAATAATATGTTTATATTATTTTTTAAACCGTGAATTCATATAAAATAATATATTTATATTATTTTCAAACCGTGACCCGTATTATTAAATAATATATATTTATATTATTTCAAATCAATTTATAACATCGTGTGTCGATTGAGACTAAATAATAATATAATTGGTTATACTATTTACTCGTATACATATATTATTATTTTCTTAATTTTTGTGAATGACAAAACACCCGGTTATAATTATTATTAGTCGTGTCATTCGTCGCGTAAAGTAATTCCTAACTCCGTGGACACTTTCGTCCACTCTTGAATATTAGAGCGTTTCTTTAGGACGCTTCTCAATCCGTGTCATTGTCACATTTCCCATTTGCCTTTATCCCTAATTTATGTGTTTATAATTTTAGGGCATTCGTAAGTCTTTTGAGACTTACACACTTGGTTCCAACTTTTCCCTTGTGTGATTCAAATCCTTACTCAAGCTCAGGTGAGTTTCACGGCCCCTTTTCTTTACTGCTTTTAAACTGGGGGAGAAAACATGATACAACTCTTTTGATTTTTGTACTGCATTTTATATCAATTGTTATGACTATGCGTAAACTCTATCATGAAAGTCCTCACATCGAACCGTTTAAATATGAATATAGCGAGGTATGTTGGGTAGTACTACTGGGTTTGACAAACCTCACCCGCGTTAGTCGCGCTAACACGATTGGATATCGAACGGGTGCAATATTGACCTAAACGTGCACCGTGGTTGATAGACCTGGTGGGAGGCAATACAAACAGTCAGTTTACGGTTGCGAGCGTAATAGCAAACAATGAACATGGGTTAGCTACTCATTTGGTATTTATGTTGATTGTACAATAAATCTGGTAAACGTTTATTTATCTATTGAAACCTGTGAACTCACCAACCTCGTGTTGACACTTTTTCTTACATGTTTTCTCAGGACGCTAAGCTAAGACACATGTGCACGTTAGGGCATGCATGGGATTCAACTGCTTTGCTTTGCGTCTATTTATGTTGATTGAATTATTTTAATGTACTTTGTTTGGTTGAACGTTTGGACTTTTGGACTTTGGTTTTGGGCGCGTGTATTTTGCGCATTTACTTTCTTTACGCTTCCGCATTGATACTCTGATTTAAAAGGATATTTTTATTTGAGTCCCATGTAGAGTCGTTCAATGTAACTAATGTCTGAGATCCTGGTTTGTCACTTCCCAAACGGTAATACTCCGTTAGTGGAATTTGGGGGTGTGACATCTCCGTCTGGAAGGGGTATTCGAAGCATACGACTTCCGCATGATTTTTGGATAGCCAATCCATACCAATCACTATGTCAAAGCTTCCAAGTTCTATGGGAATAAGGTCTGTGATAAAAGAGTGATCATCTAGATTAAGCATGCAACCTTTGATAACTTCATTAGCCTCAATTAATTTTCCATTTGCTAATTCTATGGCATAAGGATGGTCCAAACTAATCGACTTTAAACCTAGCAATGGTCTAAACTCGAGAGAAACAAAACTATTGTCCGCACCGGTATCAAATAGTATCAAAGCGTAATGATTGTTAATAAGAAACGTACCCGTCACCACGTTCGGGTCCTGACGAGCATCATTAGTTTCCATCACAAAAGCTCTTCCCCGAGCTTGGTTTCCATTGTTTCTCATAGCTCCTGGTCCGCGGTTCAACCGAGGGCATGTGTTGCGAAAATAATCAGGACTGTTGCATTCATAACACGCCTTTTGATTGTTGTTGTTGTTGCGGTTCAGATTGTTGCGGTTGTTGTTATTAAGATTGCCTTCCTTACAGTATCGGGTATAGTGTCCTTGCTTCTTGCAGTTTTCACAGGTGGGACATGTACCAGTGTGGTGAAAAGGACATTTGTTGCATTTCGGGGCTGTACCAGTGTACTTTCCTTTCTCTACAGTGGGGGTTATGATTTGAGCAACGGTAGTGTTCATGGTTGCAGTTCGTGGAGTGGTTGCTGCATAGCTCTTGGTTGGTCAAGATTTCTTAATAAATCTGCCTCCGAATTTCTTTCCCGAATTTTCATCCAGTTTCCTTTTATCACTTGAACTTCCCTTCGCTGGTATTCCAGCTCTTATCATATCATCAGTAAGTGTTCCGACTAATAGGATAGCATTCTTCAAGGTGGTTGGTTCAGAGGATGTAGCCATGTTGCGGATTTGGGGTGCCAATCCCCAGAGGTACCTATCAATCTTCTTGGATTCGGGGGTGACCATGTGTGGTAGTAAACATGATAACTCATGAAATCTATTGGTGTAAGCCTGAATGTCAGCACCACTCATGGTTAGTCCCCAAAATTCAGCTTCCAGTTTCTGCATCTCATTCTTCGGGGAATATTCTCCAATGAGTATTGTCTTAAGTTCGTCCCATGTCATCCTGTTAATTTATTCTTCTCCCCTAGCTTGGACTTGAGAGTTCCACCAGTTCAACGCCTTTCCTTGGAATGAACAGGTAGCGTATTTCACCTTCTGATCATTCAAACATTTGCTAATTTTGATTACAGTAGACATCCTTTCAATCCATTTTAGAGCACCAATGGCTCTTTCATTGCCATTAAATTCTTTTGGTTTGCAGGCCACAAATGTTTTGTAAGAACAACCTTTTCCACTAGCACTTCCCTCGCCCTCATTGTGATTATTCCCATTGCTTCCGTCTCCGCCCGAGGTTCCGTCTCTTATGATTCGGGAGTTCCTTATGTTCTCGCTGACTTGAGTGACTATTTCAGGTATAGCGTCTTTGAGTTGTTGAGCGATTACTTGTGCCATAGTGGGATGTTCATCTCCCAGATCATCGGTCGTTTGTCGTCGAGTTTTTCCTTTGGGAGGCATGTTCTATATGATAGAAGGTCAAATTAAAATAATTATATAAATACATATAAGGAAAATAATTTTTCATAGAATTAGATAGTAATTGCTTCATTTCATTAACATAATATTGTAATACAAGGGTCCTAATTATAACAAAATGTCTGCTATTTGTTTCGTGAGTTAGCAGATAGTAGATAGTTAAATACTAACACAACACATCCTACTTAGGGTTCTAAAAGTAATAAATAAAAGCACCGACGAGTGCGACTATGGCCATGATCCACAAAAGAATCCCATTCCCATGGCCGGTCGTTACCGGTAGTGCTTCATCCCTAGCTGAGTCAGCTAGTGAAAACGTGATGATTAGTGCTTCCTGGGTCTGCTCTAGCTCTGATGTGATGCTCATGATCCACTCCTGGTGTTGGTGAAGTAAAGCTCTGTCTTCACGTCCTTGGTCAAACAACCAACAGACGTAGATTGAGTTGATGTCTCCAGTGGATTGAGTATCCTCATCCGGATACTCCTCGATTGGATATCCCATCATGGGAGTAGGTGATCCTCCAACAGTGAATGAGTATGGTAGTGGTATATCCTGTGCGGTCACTCAAAAACTATGGGGCTGGTGCCTAAGCACACTTACGGGTGACGTTGGGCCGTTCTCTGTCTCAGAGTTCCAATCCCAATCCGACTCATCGTCGTCGTCTGCTAGGTAGCCCGTACTGTCAACTGGGTGCTAAGGTAACTCGATGTTCTCGCCCTGTGTGTACTGGTGAGGTGTAGTGGAAGACATGCTGAAATATACACAATATGTAAATAAATAGCATACAAAACATAATGGTTCACATAAATGAAATCATATTTTTGATACAATATTCCTACTAATAGTTGGACAGCATGCCCACATGACGAGAGCGAAAAGCTTTATCGTCTAGTACAAAAGAACAAACTAGAAGTCATGGCTGTTACATGAAATAAAACCTAGTAATACAGATAATTGATGAGAGATGTGAGGAAGGCCCAGATGAGAACTAATGGTGTCATAATGCCGCATGTGGCGGCTATGCGAGTAGCATCAAGAGCTGCCATCCCCTACAAATTATGAGGATGCTAATGAGGTCTTATGAATTAAGTGTGTTGTGAATGTTGGGTTGTATCCTTGAGTTTACAAAGTCCTCAACTTTTTATGCAAATATATATATATATATATATTTATGTTTATAATAATATTTTTGCAAAGTTCGCCAATATTTATGAACTAATTTGGCCTAATGATCATTTCGTGTAAAAAGATAAGTTTTTAGATATTTTGATTCGAACATGATTTATATATATAATTTTGTAAAATATACCTAATGGTAGGTTTTTAAGGAAATAGGTATAATATATATATTTTTAGATGTCTTAATATTTGTAATTGTTTTTATTATAAGTATAACCATATAGTCATTTTAGTAAATCTAACCATTGTTTTAAATAGCTAATTTCATAAGTCTTGATTTCAAAGCTTGATTTATAATAAAACTATAAATATGAATATGATTCTAAAATGGAAAGATCATGAGTCTATATGTGTCAAATTTTCAAAATGATCATACATATAAACATACGTTAAAATGTTGGAGTCTATGAGTCTTGAATCAAAGTTTGGTTTCTACAAATTTATAAAACTAAAAACATGTATTTGATGTATATGTGAAAGGATCATGTGTCTAGTCCTTCTCAATGTTTAAAACATATGGCATGTATATATATATTTTCGAAATTGTAACTTATTAATATAAGTTTTTAGTCTTGCATAGCATGAAATTCTAAAGTTATTTAAATGAGACTTTAACATGTATAAATCTTAGTATGAAACACATGGAAATGAGTTTAAAGAGGATGATCATACCCACTTAGGAGAAGGGATAAAGATGGTGAGACTTAAAGCTTGTAAAGTGTCTTCGTGTGGGATGTAGATTTCATAAACCACAAATAGCACCAAAGGAGATATAAGAACCGATCGTTTTGTGATTTTTTTTAGGAGTAAGAATTGCTTTCCATCTAAGGTTATTTATAGTGGAGTTGTGGTATGGTTTTTATTATTAGAAATAGTAAAAGTATGGTATATACAAGGTTGGAATTGAATTGTAGGGGGGTCCTCTTTGGTGCCGTAAACAAGAGGGTGAAAGGTGATGGTAGAAATGGTTTGTAAATTATGATTTGAGGGTTAAAAAAATTGTGTATGGGTCCTCCTTGTAACCGTTACCCAGGAAAGAAGAAAGCTGGGTGTTTAAATTCATTATTTGATTTGTTTATGTGTTGGAGGTGGGTCCTCCCCTTTAGCCGTAATTCAAGAAAAAAGAAAATGATGCAGGTATGGTTTGTTGATTAAATTATTATTAATGATTTAATAATGTGTAAATTGGGTCCTCTTCATAAACGAACTCCAGGAAAGGGAACAAATAAGTTTCTATCTTGTTAAATGTGATTTAGAAACAAAAAGAGGTTCCCTTTACTGCCGTCATCAGAGAAGGAAAGAAAATGAATAAGTGAATAACAAGTATGGTATTTGCATGGAGAGTTGATGTGGTATGGTGCAATTAATTGAGATAAATGTGGATGGGAAAGTTCCTTGTGGTCATGATCTTGGCAGAAAAATATGGAGTAGCTTGTGTAGGTTTCATACTAGATTTTGGAGGTTTATAATTTTGTATAGGTGGCCCCTTATAATCAAAATCAAGGAAAAGAATAAGAATGAAATAGACTTATCCTTGTAAGAATGAAATATATGTAGGTTCATACGAAATAAATTTATGTATCTATATATTTCATATTAATAATATATTAAATCAAAAGTATGACCTGGAATTTTGACGAATGTTACATGTTGTAACGATGATTCAATTGTCGAGCCACGATCGGTTGTTCCAATTGTGGTTACTCCTCCCGTTGATCCGAATGTAGCTTCGACCTTGGGTACAACACAAGACAGTGACAGTGATGATGATGAAACTGTGTTTCTGGAGACTTCTAATGATATCCAGAACATAGTTGATGATTCATCTACACCGGCATAATCTGAGAGGGAGATGCCTTCTAACCTTGATGAAGTGATTCAAACTTATGATATTCCTCAAACTCGTGTGCATAAACATCATCCGACTGATAACATTATTGGTGATTTGAATGCAGGTGTTCAAACTAGACATCGTACACTTGCTGAAAATTCATGTTTATATGCACAGATAGTGGATACAGGTGTTATGGAGACATGTTTGCATGCTTGCTTTATTTCTCAAACAGAGCCAAAGAATGTGGCTGAAGCGCTTGATGATGATTGTTGGATCGAGGCTATGTAAGAGAAGCTAGCTCAATTTGACAAACTACATGTTTGGGATTTAGTTGACTTGCCCAAAGTGGCACAAAATGGGTATTTAAGTGCAAATGTGATGATCGAGGCGTGGTGGTACGCAATAAGGTGAGGCTTATTGTTCAAGGATTTAACCAACAAGAAGGTGTTAACTACAGAAAAGTTTATGCTCAGGTTGCGAGGATAGAGGCGATCCGTCTATTTCTTGCATACGCATCTTTCAAGGGGTTCAAGGTATTCCAGCTAGATGTTAAAAGTGCTTTTCTGTATGGAAAGGTAAAGGAAGAGGTATACGTAAAACAACCACCTGGTTTTGAAGACTCCAAGTTCCAAGACAAAGTGTTTAAACTTGACAAGGCGCTATATGGTTTTCATCAGGCTCCTCGTGCCTGGTATGAAACTTTGTCCGTGCACTTACTCGAGAATGGATTTGAGCGTGGTCAAATCGACTCCACTCTTTTCATATGAAAATCAGGGGGAGATATCATACTAGTTCAAGTCTATGTAGACGACATAATTTTTGGGTCGACGAATGCTGATATGTGTAAAGATTTTGAGAGAGTGATGAAGCTGAAGTTTGAGATGAGCAGCACGGGAGAGTTATCTTTCTTTTTGGGTCTTCAAGTTGATCAGAAAGAAGATGGCTTTTATATTCATCAAACGAAATGTGTGGCGGATATTTTGAAAAAAAATTGAGATGTCAGATACCTCAGCGTTCAGTACTCCAATTCCTGTAAATCACAAGCTCGATTCTGACTCGAAAGGGAAAGAAGTGGATTGTAGGTTATACAGAGGAATGATTGGTTCTTTAATGTATTTGACTGCGTCAAGGCCTGATATTATGTTCTCTATATGCTTGTATTCGAGATTTCAGTCCAAGCCGAAGGAATCTCATCTGATTGCTGTAAAGCGGATCTTTCGCTACTTAAAGTGTAAACCAAGGTTGGGATTGTGGTATCCTAATAATTCTAACTTTGATTTCAAAGCTTTTACATATTCAGATTATGGAGGTTGTGGTTTGGATAGAAAGTCGACATCTGGTGGTTGTCAATTCTTAGGAAACAGACTTGTGTCCTGGCAATGCAAAAAGCAAACATCGGTTGAAATTTCACGTGTGAGGCAGAGTATATTGCTGCAGCCAGTTGTTCCCAAATCCTTTGGATCCAACAATAATTAAGGGATTATAGTCTGAACTTCACAGAGACACCAATGTTCATTGACAACACTGCCACGATTTCCATCACAAACAATCCAGTGAAACACTCGAAAACAAAGCATATTGAGATTCGTCATCATTTTATTCGAGATTGTGCAGAAAAGAGATTGATTGAGTTGCTGAAAGTCCACACTGATGACAACTTTGCTGACCTGGTTCCCAAAGCATTTGATCGCTCACGGTTTGAATTTCTTACTAAAATGATTGGAATGTTTAATTCTGCTTGAAAAAGGTTTTCCAAATGATTTTCATGGGAGTTTTATTTTTGTTTTTCTTATAGTGTAAATTAGTTTATTTTCTTTCATTGAATTTCCTTTAGAAAATCCAAACAAATTAAAAAGGATAAAAATTAACATTGCTTGAAGTTATAGAAGAAATGATAGTACATCAGTAGGTGATCATACACCCATGACCATAGATTGACTACCTGGTTTCTATATTATGCTTATATGATTTGATCTAAATTTCTTGGTTTGCACAAATAGGAAATGATAGCTTCATGACTTACCATTATATGTTTATAATTTTAATTTGAATATTTGCATGTAATTTGAATTGTCAGCAGGCTAGAAGCGTTTTTAGACCATTGGTAGTGTGAAAACATAATGATCAATGTCACAACTATGATTTGAACCCATGATATGCGGGGTGTGTGTGTTAAAAGACCATTATCAGATATAGAATATGAGATTTCAAGTATTTCATGAGACCGATATCGGATTATATTGATTAGCACAATTTGTTTTCGGTTCACTTCACTTCCCATGCCCCGAAAAACATGCAATGTGAAATTGGACTAAGATATATTTCTGACGACATTTTTTAGAACATATGCTAGCCCTTGGATCATTTATCTTGATTCCATTGAATACATCCAGATAACAGTTGGATCACACTACCCTGTTTCATTGAATCAATCGATTCCTTGATCATTCTTATATTGAAGAATTTCATTGGTACAATCTTTCTGTAGATATGAATCTTAATACTTCATCCAAACCAAGCAATATGAATCATTCGATTCTGAATCATTCGATTCTGAATCATTCTGATTCTTTTTTATAATCCTTCGGGATTCTACTTACTTTTTCATATGCTAATTGAGATAATCTCATCCTGGAGATTGATTTTATCTTTGCATAAGTCTTATATGTCTTGAAGATAGTGCAATTTACTTTCTGTTGGCATATTTGTGGGCTACGCGTTGTTTTCATATAAATGGTACTAACTCACAAGAACGTGGGAAACGCTTTTGGTTTCAAATCTTATAATGCTGACAACTTGAATTGACATGTATTATATTACAAATTCGGTTCGAATAAGGTAACATGTCATGATCTGTTCCTGCTTACTTTAAAGTTTATCGCGTATCATTTCATGATGTCTGAATATTTAAGCAAGAAAGAATGTGAAAAAGAAATTTATGATATCATTTGGATAGTATTTCAAAAGAATTAATGGATATCAAAGATTTTATGTTAGTTTTGAGAAATTTATTGTTGAAATATCATGTTGAATTGTACAAGTTACATGTTTGTTGAAATCTGTATGTACACATAATACCATAGGTCACCTTAGATCTTCTAGGGATTTTATATCCAGAATGTGTGTATGTTTCATCATAGATACTGATATGATCTTCTTGCTCGCAGTGTTCGAACAAAAATATGTGATTCTGTTTGTACAGAGAACTGCTAAAAAGATTTTATGTTTGTTTTTTTTTTTGAAAAATCCAAAAATATTGTCTTCACATTTTACATCTTTTTCTTGTTTAATTCAAAAAAATTCCAAAAATATTTTCAGTGTGTTTTGATATAAAATTTCAAAAATCCAAAAAAGATTATATTTTTCTCGCTTCCATGGAAATTACATGATTTTTCTGACTTGGGTACATCTTTGAAAAAGTGAAATTTGATCTTAATGCTTAATATTTTGTAAGTGTTTGAGAGTGGTTGAATGTAGACAAAGAATTCTCTTTCTTATGTCTTATTCAAGTTTGAGTGCAGATGCACATGGACTACAGGTACAAAAAAGACTTCATCTTATGAGCATATTAGTAGACACCTTTTGAAGTTGTTATCAAGGGGGAGTTTGTTAGAGCTTATTTGGAAACAAGTGACAAACATCTTCTGAAGCTGTTGTCAAGGGGGAGTTTGTTGGAGCATGTTTGGTGACAACCAGCTTGAAGAATGTTTGTGTTATTGTATCTGACTGAGTTGTATTAGTCTTTGTCTAAGTGTCTAAGTTTGGTCTAGGGCACTTGGCAAGTGCTCCTGAAGGTTTGTTCTAGAGCCCTTAGCTAAGTATGCAAATAGGAGTTACAAGTTCATATTCCATACATCTGAGTGAAGAGAAAAAGGTGTAGTGTGTGTTTTGGAGAGAACTTTTGTAATCAAGCATTATAGTAATACAAAGCGTTTAATTTAGATCTTGCGTGTTACTAGTCGATCGTTCATGTCTACGTGATTTGAATTCCGCGCTCATTACGCAGATTCGTCAGTTCGTATAAGAAATCCGTACACCCCACGGGGACCTAACAAGAAATGGCTCATGTAACCTTGGTTTTGTAAATTAAACATTTGTATACAATATCAGGGTTTATCCCTATTTATGAAATGAAATGAAACGGGAGATTCCCCGTCTTTTGAAAAGATCCTGAGTTATAAAATATTCCGCTGTGTTTATAAATATCTGATGAGATAAAATTAAGAGACAGGTACCAATCGTTGGTCGCACGCCCGGGTAGGCTAAATCTGGGGTGTGACAAAAATCTCCAAAATCTAGTCCAAATACGAGTAATTCGGTGTCCAACCAAGTCAAAAATGTCCCTAACACAATCACAACACTCGAAAACAAGAGCAAAAGCTCTGATACCACTTGTAGGTCCCGGATTTCTCGGATCTATCATGTGTGGGTGTGTGGCTAGTCTAAGAGGGTGCGGAATCCCCCGAGACTAGTTAGGAAATCACGACAAGGAAATCAACAACAAACACGAGTAATAAAATGCTCCGTCTATTATCAACCAACAGCCGATTACAAGTTGCTTTCTAAGATTTCTGAGTTACAACAATGAAAGCATGTTAAGAACAACCTCTAACTGGCTATTTATACTAACAGACCCAGCTCCATCGTACTAGCTAGTACGCAGGAACAAACCCATACGTACTAGCCTAGTACGCAGGCTTCTACATGTGTACTAGCTAAGTACGCAGTAACACCCTCCTGCGTATTTGCATAGTACACACGTGTATAAACTGACAGAACGACAATTACAAAATGTTCTAACACAAACTATTACAACTCGATAAACAACAAATACAACAAAGACTTAATACAAACAAACATTATAAAAGACATAATCAACAAGAACAATCTTAAGAGTGCCTGTCACCAGAAATGCATCAACACCATCAAGCGAGCTCGGAAGGAATAGTGGATCGGATTTTATATCCACTATGCCTGCTGAAAATTATCACAATTTTGATATTTTTGCTAGGTGGAAAGAAAAGGACTCTCAAATTCCGATTCTATCCGCAATGGCCCGTGATTTACTAACCGTCCAAGCTTCACGGTAGCTTCGGAATCTGCTTTTTCTCTTAGTGGCAGGGTTTTATCCTTACAAAGAACAAGACTCACGCCGGAGTCAGTAGAGACGTGCATTTTCTTAAAGGATCACTTAGACGTTGTCGATCGTGTACAAGACCAAACAAACCTCGAAGAAGAAATAATACTTGAAACAAAACTACACGAAGAAGAGGTGGAGAATGGACTATCTTCCGACATATCCAAAGAAGAACTCGCCTACGATGCATCGGTTCGTTCGCAATAATTTTGGGTTGGCGAAGACGACGAGTAAAAATAAAACGATAAAAACGACGAAAAATAAAAATATTGTGTTTAATATTGTATTTCTTTAGTTATATGACTATTAAAAATAAATAAAAATTGCATTTAATGTTATTTAATTATTAAAAAAATATAAAAAAATTGAACCCGGCTTAGAACCGGTTCCATACCTGAACCGGACCCTACCCTACCCTAACCGGTTCCACCGGGTAGGATTCCCCAACCCTAAAACCGGTTTCGGTCCCTACCCGGCCAAAAACAACCCGGTCCACCAAGAACCGGTCCCGGTTTGTGCACCTCTACATGTATACCCTTCTCCCAATATGTAACAATTATTTTTTTTAAAAAAATAGGGTAGGTTTGTTACATATTTTCGTCACTTTTTTATTAAAAAAAGTACTTTTTTTTAAATGTGTAAAAAATGGGCAAAAACCCCTGTTTTTTGTCATGTTACTTACGTAACATTTTTAGTTACATATGTAAAATTTTTATACATTTAAAAAAAACCGGTCGGCGCTTTTTTTTTAAAAGTGTTGAAATTATATATACAATTTATCCTAAAAAACATTTTGATTTTTGATAGAGTTTTCACGGTTTTTACAACTCTAGTGGATTTTCATCCTATACATCCTCTATATATATATACTAGTGGGTAAGCTCGCGCTTCGCGGCGGTTGTGAAATCCGACGACGTTACTCTTGGGTTTATTAGTCAAATATTTATTTATTTTCTTTCATTTGTGTTTTCAAGTTCTCGTATATTTAAATAATAGTCACTGTTTAGATCATTACTCAAGAAATCAAATAAAAAGCTCCTGAACTTCAATGACAAATGTACAACACCCATCCATAACTACAACAATCACCAGATCTGCCAAGAATTCTGAATTTGAGTATTTCTCACTCAAAACAATCATTGGAATTATTGACTACTTCTAAGCGACATGGTGGCATTCTGAAGACTCCAGCCTAGGCAAAAGAAATATTTGTGGTACAAAATTAAAAACCCGAATTAAACTGCAAAACATCCTCAGCAACTTTTCAAAGTAGAGACTTAAGGCTTGGCAGTTTTGGATATTACCGCGTTCAAAAATAAATGGATACATTAATACAGCAAATAGTTGATACAGAATCATTTGTCATTAAATGCTTTAGCAGTGACTAACAAAATATCTCATATTGAAAGGGCATGGTAACCAAATAAAGCATGTCCTTTTAGCAGTGACTAACAAAATATCTCATATTGCACAAATGGCCCCTAATAATCCCTACCAATACTTGCAATTCTAATGCAGTATAAGAAAGGCAGAATAACTGAACATGTAAAATTCAGGGAACGGGAATATGGTAATGATAGGAGGTTTTGGTTTGAGGGTAGGATTTGTAAAATAAGATTATCATATCCACAAAATAGAGGTTTCGAAAGGGGGTGGGTTTAGATGTTTGATTCTAATTCTCATTCATTCCTGCTATAAACTCATAAGAGACTAAACATGCATTTTCATTATAAGTCTAATAATTTAAATACGAGACTAAACAAATTTAACGAAACAAAGGCAGGCAATATTAGGAACAAATTCCTTTAAAAACTAAAGCATTTGTAATACTAGTGGGTTGGCCCGCGCAAAGCGTCGGACATCACCGAGGCTCTTTTGGAGAGCGCAATCTAACCCGAATTGTCTTAAACACTGATTATATTTGGGTATTATTATTATTATTATAAGTATGTAAATACTTAGTAGTTATATACTTAAGCATTTAAATAATTAACATCCAATATTTTAGCTTCATTTTATTTCCGCAATAATTGAAAATCCACAGTTTCAACTTCAGTTCGTGGCTTGATTTAATCCGTAAAACCTTAACCGTTATTTCCGTTTTGGTCGGCCGGTCGTTCCAACCAACCTGGCGGGTTTGGTGTGAAGATTTTTAAAACGGTAGTTAACGGTTTGTCTCTAAATTTTTACATTTTTTAATTATTATACACTAATTAAAAATGGATGACAATGAACAGTAAACCCAACCAATGGGGTGCTGACACGTGAAAACTTTTATCTATGTATGTACGTGTGTATATATATGAAATTGATTGAGAGCAAGAGTGAGCGTTAGCGCAGTTGGTTCGTATGTCACACCCACACGTAGGTGGTGCTGGTTCGAGTCCAAACCCCAACCCCACCCCTTGCGTGCGCTGCTAGTTCTTCCCTTTTCCAAGTTGCTTCATTTAATTATTTATTTATTTGTTATATACATATACAAGCGGAAACGGATGTAGACCATAAATGGGCGCCGGCACAGGTGGTTCGCGCGCCACACCTACAAGCGCACACACATGGCGCAGGTTCGAGGACCCCCTGCTGGTTCTTCCCTTTTGCAATTATTAATTTTCTATTATTTTTCCTTTTTTTTCATTTCCTTATTATTTAACTAAAAGTACAATTATAGTTTTTGAAATGCTAAATTTACTTAATTAATCACCTATTATTTATATAAAAAACTACAATTTTACTCTTTAAATTATTTAAATCTTTATAGTTACTTTTGAGAATATTTTATTTTCTCTAATAACTTGTAAAATAAATTTTTTTACAAAACTTTACTTAATTTAAATAATAATACTTAATGTAGTGAATTAAATAATCTCATGTGCGTTAAATAATGGTAACTATTGAGTGCTGGCTTTAATTGTGGGGTTAAGTGGTAATTGAACACATATTATGATGTAACACCCGGATAATTCCCAAGTATTATATGAGCTATTAGTATTCAAAAGAAAAGCCCAAGCTTGAAAATGCAATTTCTTGAAAGTTGAAGGACCAAAAGTAACAAAAAGGGATTTCTAACTGTGACGGACCATCACAGGTAGATAACGATCAGTTACGGTGGTGACGGATCGTCACAGGTCATAACGGTCTATTATGGGCTTGACACGACAATGAACCAGGGAAAGACACGTGTATGCTGATAAGGAGAGCAATCATGACGCGTGTAACCCTATGACGGGCCGTCATAGGGCGTAACGATCCATTACGCTTGCCTCCCCAAATTGGGTGACAGACTGTCACCACTGGTAACGGTCCGTCACGAGCCTGGAAGTTGCCCTATAAATAGAAACCCGATCTCAGCTCATTTCTCACACTTTCACACCTTTAAAAACACACACACATTTTGGTAATTCCATTCCCGAGCCGTGGTTCGCGTACGAGAGTCTGGTTTCTAGCAAAACGTCCGCAAACTGCCATATATAGTGCCAAGGTAAGGTTTCTGAACACCCTAAGGTTTCCTTTGTGTAAACCTGAGATAAGGATATTGATTATGATAATGTCGGATATTATTTACGGTTATCTCGAGGTGTTGATTGTTATATTGCATTCGAAAGGAGGTTCTGCTTCAAGTGAGCTCCTCTAACTGTGCTCTATAAAATATTTTGTAAATGATTTTTATCTAAGATCTCAATATCATCCGTGCATATATCCTATAATAAGTACTTATTATGGCCATGATTGGGGGGACTGACGGGCGAGAACTGATCCTCTCGTATTTAGCCGAACTTGTATCTGGAAGCCAGGGAGTCGCATGTGTATATATATATGCTATAGACTCAGAATCCATGTGAGGTTACTGTGTGATGGATTGGGAGGGATGATTATTAGACCTAGACCTGAGTAAATCTGAGGTCATGGGGTATTCTTGTATCAAGGATACAAGTTGTGAAAATACGATTTTTGTTTATGAATTCACCAACTTTATGCTGATCCAAATATTTTCAAATGTTTTTGAGCACAGGTGACCACTAGCTTATAGTTGGCATTCCAGGAGACGTACAGATGTTTTAAGATAGGGATGACTGAAGGCGGGTTTTCGGTGACCATAAGGTCTAAGCAGACGGCATGTTATTTGTGAACTATAAGGCCAGAGTTATATGTGTTCCTGCTAGGAACAATATATTGTATTTACCAGTCAGTCCTTATTGTAAAACACTATTATCTATGAAAAGAAATAGTTATGATTTTAAGTCTTCCGCTGTGTGTTTTTGGTATCAACGTCACAGTAACTAGAAGGCGACCTTCTTACCGGTATGTAGTTATCTAACAAACAAAATGTTCTGTCTAAGGAAAGAGCGGTGTATAAATCTCTCCTAGACACGTCGTTCTTTCTTGGGAACATATCTGTTGGAGATACTACTCTGGTTAGATAATTGTCCGGTGTTACGGGTGTGACAAGTTGGTATCAGAGCCAAAGTTTAAGGGATTTAGATACTAATAGGAAAGATTAGTATCTAGACTTAAACTAAGAGCTTTGAGAATGGCTGGAATGCCATAGGATATAGGTTAAGATGTTGATTATCATTATAAATATAACGGGTGATATCGAGAAAGCAGATAATTAATTACATTCTTGGCCAAATGTCTATAATTTCTGATTTTCTAGATCATAGCCAATTATACGAGTTCTGATGTCATACATCTGTGTGTATAGGTAACAATGGTTGGAAGAGGTAGAGGAAGAGGTCGTACTCCGGTCACTAGGTCTCATAAGCAGACCGAGAATAACACCAATACTAACAATCATCATGAGATGAACGAGAACGATAATAACACAAATCCTCATACTGAAGAAGTAATTATGTCTGAAACTCAATTCCAAGATGTTGTGGCCAGCGAGGTGACGAAGGCACTACAAACAACACTACCTGGATTGTTAGATGAAGTTCTCACAAGGAGGATGGGTACTTGAACTGCTAGAGGAGGAACCAATCATAATAAAGGCACAAACGGAAATGTCAATACTAGTTCTATGATGAGAACTGAGAATCATGAAGAATGCAATTATAAATCCTTCGGAGGATGTAAACCCAAACCATTTGATGGTAAGAAGGGAGCCATTGATGCTACACAATGGACCAAAAAGATGGAAGATGTTATCAAGCTACATGAATGTAGAAACGATCAGGCAGTCAAGTTTGATGCCAATTCCTTAGAAACCACATCATTGGATTGGTGGGAATCGGTGAAACAAGCTAAAGGGGAACAGGATGTTGATAACATGAAATGGAACGAGTTCAAGGAACTAGTTCTACAACGATTATGTCCTCAAAACGAATTTGATAAGAATAAGGAAGAGTTTCAGCATATGGAGGCTGGGACTATGACACACCATGAGTATGTGACAAAATTCAACGAGTTGGCCCAACTGGTACCACACTTGGTGGAAACTGAAGAACGTATGATCAAATACTATGTCAAGGGTCTGCCGCAAAGGGTTCGTGTTCATGTAAAAGCTAATCTACCATCGACCTTCGAGTCGGTAGTCAACCTGTCTGGAATCGTCTACGACGATTATGCCAATGAGGACCCGGTACCTGAGACACAAAAGAGAAAGTGGGAGAACCCGTCTAGAGGCACCGGAAAAGGGAAAGAAACAGCTGAAATTAATAAACCAAGGTTGGACGGATATGAAACATGCAAGAGATGTGGAAGGCAACATCTGGGCGAGTGTCGAATCGGCACCACCGTGTGTTATAAGTGCGGGAGGCCGGGGCACTACTCCCGAGATTGTTTGAAGGATGTCAAATGTCAAGTATGTGGACTGTTTGGACATCTGACAAAGAACTGCAGGAAGGCCGTCCAATCTGGTTCGGGAAAGGAGAGGGAACAGGAACAACAGAAGGCAAGGACTCAGGCCTATGCCTTAACTGAGGAAGAAGCAAGGGGAAATCCTGATGTCGTGTTAGGTACATTTCTAGTTAATGATGAACGTGCTGCTATTTTATTTGATTCTGGTGCTAGTAAAAGCTTCATATCAAATGCATTTAGTCATAAACTGGATTGCACTATCAACACCATAGTAAAGGCCTTTAGCGTACAAACTGTCGTTGGTAAAAATTCGGCAGTATTCCAAGTAACGGAGGATTGCATCATAGAAATAGAGGGACATAAGTTTTCTTCTAGATTATTCCTTCTCACCTTAGGAGGATTCGATATAGTATTGGGTATGGATTGGCTAGCTGCCAACGAAGCTCAAATCATATGTAAACGTAAGAGGATACACCTCAAGGCTCCAAGCGGCAGCCCAATTACGGTTTATGGGGATTGGAATTGCACGATGCCGAACATCATCTCGATGATCAAGGCTGAAAGTTACATGAGGCGCGGTTGCGAAGCTTATCTGGCATATGTTATTGATGATAGAACAGAAATGAATGAACTCAAGAATGTACCCGTGGTGTGCAACTTTTCGGAAGTATTCCCTGAGGATCTAGCTGGGTTACCACCCGATCGGGAAATAGAATTTCAGATTGACTTACTGCCAGGAGCTGAGCCCGTTGCCAAAGCCCCCTACCGATTGGCTCCGTCAGAAATGAAAGAATTGATGTCTCAACTAGAGGAACTAACCGAGAAAGGATTTATTAGACCGAGCATCTCACCATGGGGCGCTCCGGTACTATTTGTAAAGAAGAAGGACGGCAGTATGCGCATGTGCATCGACTACCGCGAATTGAACAAGAGAACAGTAAAGAACAAATACCCACTACCTAGAATAGACGACCTTTTTGATCAACTACAAGGTGCGAGTTGGTTCTCAAAGATCGATCTTAGGTCGGGTTACCATCAGTTGAAAGTAAGAGAAGAAGACGTACCAAAGACCGCGTTTCGCACGCGTTATGGGCATTATGAGTTTCTCGTGATGTCCTTCGGATTGACCAACGCACCAGCAGCATTCATGGATTTGATGAATAGAGTATGTCGACCAATGTTGGATCGATCAGTGATAGTTTTTATAGATGACATACTGGTGTATTCAAAAAGCGAGGGTGATCACCACTGTCACCTAAGAGAGGTTCTGGAGGTGTTAAAGCAGGAAAAGTTATACGCAAAGTTCTCCAAATGCGCGTTCTGGTTTAGGGAAGTCCAATTCCTAGGTCACGTAATAAACCCAAACGGAATCATGGTAGATCCTGCAAAGATCGAGACAGTAAAGGAATGGAACGTCCCAAAGACACCAACAGAGATATGAAGTTTTCTGGGATTGGCAGGCTACTATCAAAGGTTCATTCAAGATTTCTCAAGGATAGTCTCGCCACTAACTAAACTGACATGGAAGGAAGTGAAATATGAATGGGGTCAAACCCAAAACAACGCGTTTGAGGAACTTAAGGCACGATTAACCCAAGCTCCAGTCTTAACACTACCTGAGGGAAATGAAGACTTGGTAGTCTACTCTGACGCTTCAGGGCAGGGTTTAGGGTGCGTACTCATGCAACGAGGAAAGGTAATTGCTTATGCATCGCGACAACTAAAGATTCACGAGGTTAACTACCCAACATACGATCTAGAATTAGCAGCAGTAGTTTTCGCGTTGAAAATATGGAGACACTATATGTATGGAGTTAAATGCACCATTTACTCCGATCACAAAAGCCTGAAGTACTTTTTCGAACAAAAGGAATTAAACATGAGACAAAGGAGATGGTTAGAGCTACTGAAAGACTATGACTGTGAGATATTGTACCATCCAGGCAAGGCAAACGTAGTGGCTGACGCTTTAAGTAGAAAGGAAGAATCGGCACCTATCCGGATCAAAGCGTGTCAGCTGATTATAACACCAGACTTGATGGGTGAAATATCAAAGGCACAAGATGAAGCACTGTTAGAAAGAAATGTGAAACGGGAAAGAATAGTAGGACAACAAGGGAACTTAGATGCAAATGCATACGGAGTACGAACTAGGTTTGACCGGATGTGGATACCTAAGATTGGTGAGCTTAGAGCCAAAATACTCGATGAGGCCCATAAGTCTCGTTATTCTATCCACCCCGGGACAAACAAAATGTATCAAGACTTGAAGAAAGAGTACTGGTGGCCTGGCATGAAGAGTGATGTGACTGAATACGTGAACAAGTGCTTAACGTGTTCACTAGTTAAGGCCGAGCACCAGAAACCATGCGGTAAAATGCAACCTTTACCTATACCGGAATGGAAGTGGGAAGAGATCACAATGGACTTCATTACCAAGCTACCGCGAACAGCTAAAGGCAATGATACCATTTGGGTGATCGTCGACCGTTTGACGAAAAGTGCTCACTTCTTGCCAATACGTGAGACTTCTTCGTCAGAAAGACTAGCAGAAGTATTTATCAAGGAAATTGTGAGCAGACATGGTATGCCGCTGTCAATTGTGTCCGACAGGGATACTAGATTCACATCAAGGTTTTGGAAGAAATTCAATGAAGCAATGGGCACTAGACTGAACATCAGCACCGCTTACCACCCCCAAACCGATGGACAATCGGAAAGGACCATTCAGACCTTGGAGGACATGCTCCGGGCCTGTATCATTGACTTCGGTGGGAGTTGGGACAGCCATCTACCATTGGCAGAATTTTCATATAACAACAGCTATCACACAACTATTGGCATGCCGCCGTTTGAGATGTTGCATGGGAGGAAATGTAGGACCCCGGTTTGTTGGGGGGAAATTGGACAGAAGGATTTTGCAAGTCTCGAAGTGGTCAAAGCTACTTCTGAGAAATTTGATCAAATCAAGGCTCGAATGAAAGCCGTAAAAGACAGACAGAAATCATACGCGGATAAGAGAAGGAGGGATTTAGAGTTTCAAGTAGGGGACATGGTACTGTTGAAAGTATCACCGTGGAAAGGAATCATTCGGTTCAGAAAACGTGGCAAACTAAGTCCAAGGTTTGTCGGACCTTTCAAGATTTTAGCGAGAGTGGGTCAAGTTGCTTACAGACTCGACCTACCCGTCGAGCTTAGCGAAATACACCCTACGTTCCACGTGTCGCACCTACGCAAGTGCCTAGCTGACGACACAGCTCACATACCTTACGACGAGATCGAAGTGGATAACAGTCTAAATTATATAGAGGAACCGATAGCCATTATTGACCGAGCTGAGAAACGACTACGCAATAAGTCAATCCCAATAGTAAAAGTACAATGGAAACACAAAATGGGTTCAGAAGCTACTTGGGAAAAAGAAGAAGAAATGAGAGGACTATATCCCCAGCTGTTTAACGATTAGCAGGTTTCGAGGACGAAACTTTTCTAAGGAGGGTAGACTTGTAACATCCCAAAAATAATAAAACGAATAAATATAGCGAGATCGGTGACTTAGTCGGAATATTTAAACAAAAGGGAGTGGGCTTGGGCTCGGCTTCAATGGGCCGAGGGAAGTCCAGGCATATAAGAGGCAAGGCAGCCCTCTTCTCTGCTCATTTCCCCACTCACGCAAGTTCTAGAGAGAGAGAAGAGAGCTCGGGTCTAGAGAGAGAAAGTGACGGATCAACTCGGGAATTCAGGAGAACGTTGCTGTTGTGCTCGTGACCATCTTCTCTGAATCAGAAATCCAATCCAGGTAAGCGTTCGATCATAATCTGAGTTTTTATGATTTTTTTAGGATTTTCGGTTTTTAGCCCAATAGATGACGATTTTGCGGATGAAACTTTAAAATGAGCTTAGGTATAGCATCTAGAATGAAAACCGAACGTTATGATCTAAGAAAAATTGAGATATTGGCACGATCAGATTCGCATGCAGAAACTTCAGATTTTTGGGGAAGATGGTTTGTGCAGACCCATCGAAACTACTTAGTTTCGATATGTGCATACCCATCGAAACTGTTGGATCGGGATCTATCTTGATCCAATGATTCAACACATTAACCGAACCAAATCGTGCGGAATCCGATTTGATTGGCAATCCAATCTATGACACGAATCGGGTCGTAAGAAACGAGCGGATTAGATGTCGAAACGAAGGTTTCTATCGACCCTTTGGTGTAGAGAAGTTAGATACAAGACCTGGAAACTCTCAACGGACAGAGATTCGACAATACAGGTGCAAAGAGTTTTTGTGTGTTCTGTTGCTTAGTCTGGTTCTGCTCTGGTTAGTCTCTTCTATGTGTATATGTGTTGTCTTTGTGCTCATGAAGTGAAAGTTCTATATATAGTGCTGAGGCCATTCGTACGAATGAGCCATGTGAATGGACTCATTCGTGCGAATGAATCAGCAGAATGGTTCATTCGTAAGAATGAATCATTAGAATGGTTCATTCGTACGAATGAATCATTCTCATGACTTATTCTAGCGAATGAATCATTCTCATGATCTATTCGCGCGAATGGGCCTTTCAATAGCACGATTGATCAACGTTATCGATATTTATCAGATCGTTTAATACACAGTCGTTATATATGAGTAAACATTAAGGATAAACATGTAATTTCATTAATACATCAAATAATTACATTAAACATAGATGAAATACATATTACAAGGGATTAGGGACATATTATGCATCTACATACTCCCCCTTGGACCTAGATCCCTTCAAAATGACCTATCTAACATTAGTTGGTCTTCAACATCTCTTTTGTACGAGTTTTCCAGTTAACTCCGGCGTGTATGTCAAAAGCAAAGCATATACGTATCACTTTCACATACTGCAACGCCTGGTCTATATCTGCAACTTCAAAAAACGGTTGACACTTGCATAAAGTTGTAACATCTTGTTCAGACAAGTTGGTCAGCCACAAGGGATCAAAGACCCTGATGGTCTCCCATGACCCTTCTTTACAAAGCACTATAACAGCTTCACCATTACGCCCATCATAGTACCACCATTTGAACTGATCTAAGAAGTCCTGGATCATTTTCCTTAAAGGAATCTTCTTCATGATCGTTGGAGGTTTCCACTTTAAGACAATTAGGGGCTTCTTGGTGATTGGATGAACCTTTTCCTTATGAATGTAACGTGTAGGCATTTGTGGCTTGAAGTTCACCCACTTCTTCCGGTATTCGTATTGTAATTGACGTTCAAACCATTCGGATAGACCGGAAGATTCGCTGTATAGAAGCTTTAGACGCGCCAATTGATTTACTTCAAATGCGGGCAGCGTCTTGAAGTCATGAGGGTACCTGAAATATTGTATGCCCTTCTCTATTTTTATAGCATAGCAGCTTAAGTCGTTGAAGTATGCCCAACTGATTATACGACCATCAGACTTGTGTCCTTTGAGTCGATAAACTTTAGTGTACTTGGTTGGAGGAGAGGGCTTTGAGTTCTTCTTTAATTCGGCCATGTATTCCATCCACTGACTTTTACGTTCATTCAGCTCGTCAATGTCAATAGTGGAGGGACCGGCTTCATCTCCTTTGTTGTCGATAATGCGGTTGACCTCCTCGTTGGACTGCTGAGTGAATAAGTCTGCGAAGGAGGGAAGATCATCACCATCTACTGATGTGTACTTTGGATATTCTTGATTAGTGATGTCTTCGACTTCAACCTCATCAACGTCTTCTAGTTCGTCAAAGGAGGGATAATCAGTTGTAGGAACAGATGCCTCTTCAGTGATGACTTCGTCGGGATTCATTTGAAATAGCTCGACAATCTGTTCTTTTGACAAGTAGTGTACGATTTCCCCTTCCTCTTTGTCATAAATAACTGAATGTTGGATGATCCCTTGCATGTCAAGCACATAAGTTAACTTTGAAGGTTGTTGCTTGAGAGGCATCACATCCAAAACTATTTACATAAACAATCATAAAATAAACATGTGAGAATAAGAAATTTCATTGATTTAATCAAAATAAAACTGAAATTATTTACATAATAATCTAATATTTACAATAAGACAACTTAAAACACTTAAAACAAAAACTATCAACCTTCAGTGCCCTTTTGTGTATCTGATGATGGGCCTTCTGATTTGTCTGATTTTTGCTTTGTGCGTGCCTCTGCTTCTGCTATCTTTGAAGCACTTGATGCAGCACCAGCATTGGCACCATCATCCTTATCTTTGTCATTATTGTCATCATCATCATCACTATCATCATCATCATCGTCATCGTCATCATCATCATCCTCATCGTCATCATCATCATCATCACCATCATCACCATCATCACCATCATTGCGAGCACCCTCAATTCTGGGTGTCGGGTCTCTTCTGCTTTCTAAGTCTTCCAACAGTCTCTTATTATCCTCCTCAAGCCTTTGTATCCTCTGAGCATGTGCATCAACAGTTTTAGACAACTGTTGATTCTGGTTTGTAGCAGTGAGAAGGAGGGCTTGTTGATCATTACACCTAGTGGAAAGACTTGTGATGGCTTGGGCTTGTTCAGTATTTTACAGAGTCAACTGACTGATTTGCGAGCCCTGTTGGTCAATACGCTTTGATTGCACTTCATTCTGAGCCAGTAAACGAAGTACCAAACTGTTTAAAGTACTGATCTGGTCGTGTAGAGAGACAGTCGGCAGTGACATTGAAGATTCAGCTCGAATAGTTGATGGCTGTGATGTAGGAGCAGTCGTGTAGATGGGAGGAGGCACAGTTTGTGTCTGAGGCATAGATGTTGACATTGGAGCCTCAGACCTGGTGGCAGTTGCTGTAGTGGCAGAGGTGCTCTCCGTCCTCCTAACAAGCTTAAACTTTTGGGTTTTGGCCATTCTCTTTCCTCTTCCTCTCTTGACTGAGGTAGATTGGGAAGAAGGAGCAGCAGATACTTGTGGACAGTCAGGGACAAATTCAGCATCCCTGACGTCATCATCAACCCTTGAGCTTCCTTGATCTGCTCCCCTTTTTTCGTTTTGTTGCGACCAATCTTGCCCCTTGTTGACTGATTTCAAAATCATCTTCAGTTTCCTCAGAATCAGTAAACAGGACGGTGTCCAGGTTAACGTCTTCTGGGTTAGTTGGAAAGGAAGAATCGATAGCAGTGACAATGGGGGTGGTGGCAGCGGTAGATGGAACATTAGGAGCATTGCCACCATCTCCCTGACCATCTTGGTCATCATCATCTTGGTCGTCAGCTGGAGGTACAACAATATCCTCCCTGTCAGAATCATTGTTATTATGACGCCATTTTCTGTTTGCTGGTGCCACATAATCTGGATTTGCCAGATGTCCAATAAGTCGTTTGTGAGGTAGCTTTGTAGGTCTTCCCCTGTAGGTCTGTACCCTGTTTAGAGTGACGTCCGTCATGTGTTCTAACTTGATTATGTCGACGTCTGACCTTAGTAGAAGAGGAAGTTGGTCATCTATTATCATTTGTAAGAATCTGGGGTACATAAGATACGCATTGTCCCCTTTAAGATAGATGTTTTCCTTAAGGTGCGTGAACACCATCTCGGAAAAGTTGAACGGAATGTTCAACACCAGAGCAACGAATGCGCTCTGAATTGTTTCGCGTATGTCGTCGAAACCGCCACGACGGGAACCGAGGCAATGCAGAAGAACATGTCCTAGATACTTGTACTGCGGACAGAGGTTCACTTTGTTTAAAACTCCCTCGGCTACATTCCCGTCGTACTTTATTCTCATGAAGCATCCGCGGACCAGATATTTATCCAGTGTCACTGGATCTTCAGGATGATCACCGAATTGACACAATCGGCGAATGTGAGCTGCCGATACAACCACATCTTGACCTACGATCTTCCCTCGTATAACCGGTGGAGATACCTCGCAGTCAATCTCGGCAGAGGCCCAGAACTCCCTTTGGTGTGACGTATATGGAGTGCGGTGATGGGATATAGCATGAGCAATCCTTGATCTTGATAAAAACTCGATCATGCCGACAAACGGACGTGCATTCTTTGATGTAGGAATCATGTACGCACATATGTTGCTTTTTATTGAAGCCTTAAGAACAACTGGAGCTCTGTGCGCCATAACGATCAGTCTGCAAACACAAAAACATGAAGCACATCAGATCAGTACATGCAAGATTTTGGAAATATGAACTTTTAGACCATTTTCCCTTTGTACGAATGAACCCTAAGAGTTGGTTCATTCGTGCGAATGGATCATTCTGCCTATTCATTCGTGCGAATGAGTTTCATTCATATGAATGAGTATTCATTCGTGTGAATGAGTTTTCATTCATGTGAATGAGTTCTCATTCGTGTGAATGAGTTCTCATTCGTGTGAATGAGCGTTCATTCGTACGAATGAACATGAAGAGTGTGTCCATTCGTATGACAGACGGGTCGCGATCCAATTTGTCCAAAAATCAACCAACACTTGAAAAGATTTGCCGAAAAAGACACCAACACACTCGACTATGGTTTTCAACCAATATTTAGCATTTTAATTGGTTTATTAAGTCACTTTTTATGTTTTTAGTTTGTTTTTCGATTTTGAATCCTAAATCTAATCGAACATCTGCAAATCGGTATACAATCGATGAATACTTGTGGGGTTATACCTGTAAAATGAAAACGAATGATTAGATTACAGATTTGACGGAGTTTTGGGTAACTTTCAGATTATGATGAAACAGACGTGCGAATGATTTCTGATTTGTGCGAATGATTTTGCACATGCGAATGAATGGCCTATTTATAGGATGGCCTGGTTCATTCGTACGAATGGACTTTCATTCGTGCGAGTGACCCAGACTTGATTCATCCTGCCACTCATTCGTACGAGTGGACCATTCTGGTCAGTCCATTCGTGTGAATGACCTATTCTTATCATCCATGCGTACGAGTGAGCCATTCTGCTCATCCATTCGTACGAATGGATAACCTCTTTTAGTAAATTAAACTTTTCAGGTTAAATGGGGTATCCGACCACATTGGTTTTAACAAAAATTTAATTATGAAGTAAGGGATCAATTATGAAGTTTTGGAATAGTTTATGAAGTAAAGGAACGATTTGATCAATCAGGAAGTCAAGCGGTTTTCAAATTTTGATTTTCTAACAGTCGTTCGAGTCTTATCAGATAATCTAAAATTCAGGAAAAGTAAAATCTTTTTGGATTTTTGAATATGTAATGCTGAAAATAATATCAACAAGATATATACACGCATGTCTTAGTAAGAATGATCCTTATGAGAAATCATACAGACTTAGTGACCAATGATCTGAGACATTTTGAATTTTGTAGATACAACTATACAATGGTATTTACACATCTTTTTGTGAGAAAGATCCGAACATGGGATCAGTACTAAACTCATAGCAATCAGCAACATTGCAAATTATCTGAGCTTTAAGTACACTTAGTCAAAATACGATCATTGATATGTTTGTCTATCTTAAACCTATGCAGACCTCTTCTCAACACTTACAAGATGATCTTGAAGGATTGAGTCCATTGTCTGTGTGTCCCACACTGGTTAAGAATTGACTTGAATTACTTTTCAAAACATGTTAATGTTTCAAATCAGCACAACTTACTTAACCAGCCATCATAAGTTCGTGAGATCTCAGTTATTCCCTGTTACTTCTTTACTACACCAATTTTTTTTTTTTAGTATTCACAGTGACAGCCATCAGCTCATGGACGGCTTCAGCCAGGTATTTACAAGGCAATATGGCACATATGCAGCTAACGGTGTTTGTGTTCATCCTATCCCATGGATGGCTTCAACCAGGCTGCAACCCGGTAATATGGCACATATACGGATTCGGATTCATACTTTTATTTTATTCTTAATCGCATGGACGGCTTCAGCCAGGTATTTACAAGGCAATATGGCACGTATACGACTTCGGAATCTAATTTTTAATTTTATAATTACTTTCTGATATCTCATTAAACCGATGATAACTGGTGTGCACAGAATGAGAAACACCTTCAGTTTCTATTGTTGATTTTCGTCAATCCTTTCACCATTATGTGACTCACAAGACAATATCTAATATGGTATAGATTGATCATCAATGGTCGAGATTCAGTAAGATAAGCCTATCAATGCATCACATGTCGACTTAGTGTGACTATTCACTATGACATTAAATGCAATGTGCTTCATACATATGGTTAGTGTGCCATCACTTCCCAAAGGTTGGATACGATTTCTCATTTTTGAGTTTTTCAGATGTTTTTAGGTTTTAGACTGTACAAAAATGGAAAATCTTTTTTTTTTTTAAACAAACTGTACACAAATAACTGTACACAATTAACTGTACACAAATAACTGTACACAATTAACTGTACACAAATAACTGTACACAATTAACTGTACACAATTAACTGTACACAAATAACTGTACACAATTAACTGTACACAATTAAGAAAATCTTTTTGGAGTCTCAGATAACTAGCGTCTGTGTACTATCATTTTTCTCAGCGAGAGATCATTTTCTTACTGACATTTTCTCCCCCTAAAATTTTAAAATGAAAAATCTTTTTGAGTTTTTGAGATTTTTAATAAACGCAAGAAAGAAAATATATACAGGAACGCATTTGATAAAAATGATTATTGACTCGACTCTTGGTCCGGAACAACGTCATCCTTCTTTTTCATGCCGTTTACCTCTAACAAGAATAAAAATCTTGGTTTGTCAAAGGCTTTTGTATAGAGGTCGGCCTTTTGGAAATCAGTGTTAATTTGAACCACATCAATCAGTTTCTTTTCAAAACAATCACGAATGAAGTGATATTTTATGCCGATGTGTTTGGTTTTTGAATGCTGAACCGGATTCTTAGTGATAGCTATGGCAGCAGAATTATCTACATAAATAGGAGTGTTAGAGAATTGCAAACCGTAGTCCCGAAGTTGCTGTTGAATCCAGATAATCTGAGAACAGCAACTGGCAGCAACGATGTATTCAGCTTCACATGTAGATGTAGCCACTGAAGTCTGCTTTTTGCATTGCCATGTCACAAGACGGTTTCCAAAGAACTGACACCCTGCAGATGTAGACTTGAAGTCTGTTTTGCAACCACCATAATCAGAATCACTATATGCAGTAAGCTCAAAGTTATCATCATTAGAGTACCATAATCCAAGATCAGGAGTACCCTTCAGATAACGAAAAATCCTTTTGACAGTAATTAAGTGGGAGACTTTTGGTTTTGACTGATATCGGGCACAGAGACACGTGGCGAACATGATGTCTGGTCGAGATGCCGTGAGATACATGAGAGATCCGATCATGGCTCGATAGAGAGTAGCATCAATATACTCCCCCTTGTCATCAGGCGAAATCCCGTGATTGATCGCCAATGGAGTACCAGCAGGTTTGGCATCAGTCATACTGAATCGGCTCAGTATGTCTCCAACATAATTTGTTTGATGAAGGAAAATCCCTGTCTCAGATTGATCTACTTGTAGCCCTAGAAAGAACTTCATCTCTCCCATGGAACTCATCTCGAACTTGTCCTGCATAACTCTTTCAAATTCTTTGCACAGAACATTATTCGTCGATCCAAAAATAATGTCCTCCACGTATACCTGTACCATTAAAAGTTCTCCACCCTTTTCTCTAATGAACAACGTGCAGTCGATGACACCTCTTCTAAAACCATTGTTCAGAAGATGAGTGGAAAGTGTCTCGTACCACGCTCGCGGAGCTTGGTGCAATCCATACAGTGCCTTGTCCAATTTGTAGACACGGTCACGATGCATAGGATCTTCAAACCCGGAAGGTTGACTGACGTATACGACTTCACTGATTTCTCCATGAAGGAAAGCACTGTTTACATCCATTTGATAGACTTTGAACCTTTTGTAGGATGCATAAGCAAGAAAAATTCGAATTGCTTCCAGACGAGCAACCGGTGCAAACACTTCATTGTAATCTATACCTTCAATTTGCCTAAATCCCTGAACGACCAAACGAGCCTTATTTCTTATGACTATTCCTTGATCATCCCTTTTGCAACGAAGAACCCATCGAGTACCAATCTTCTTAGCTCCTTTTGGTAAATCAACTAACTTCCAAACTCCGAGCTTCTGAAATTGGAGTAGTTCTTCCTGCATTGCATTTACCCAAGATTCTTCTTTTAAAGCATCTGTTATAGACCATGGTTCGATTTGCGAGACGAAACATGAATGCGCACAATCGTTGACTACACCAGATTCCATGATTTCTGAGTAGACTCCAGAGTTGATCTGACCCCTAGTTTTGACACCAGATGTGGGATCACCAATAATGTTCTGTTGAGGATGAATTCTATCAATCCTACCCACAGGATGAGCAGGAACCTCAACAGTTTGATCAAGGTTTGTGATACTCTATTCAATTGCCACAGAATGTGAAACATCATCACTCAATTGTACAACATCATGGGAAGGATCTTCAATCACCTGGTCTATTTCTTGTCGTGAACCCTCATACTCTGAAGAAGAAGAAGAGTCATCATCCTGTGTGACTTGTGTGTTATTGGAGGACTCAGGAATGTCAGATGATGAGGGAGTAGGTTGCACATGTTCATCAAGTGCGTTTTGAGCATCATACATCATTTGAACAGCAACCTCCTCATCTGAACATTCTGGAGGAAGATTAAACGAGGCAAAAAGTTCCTCATAATCAAACATCCAAGGAAGACCTTTTCCAGCAGCAGGAGAGGTATACTTTTGAACATCAACATGGTACCATTCTTCTACATTCCCAGAAGCTTTGTTGTAAACTCTTTTATTAGGAGTGCTGTACCCTAAGAAGTAACCTTCCTCTACTTTCTCGTTAAACTTGCCATGGGCATCCTTTTTCAACATGGTACATGGAGCGCCGAACGGTTCAAGATACTGTAAGTTCGGTTTCCTTCGATGCAACAATTCAAAGCAAGTTTTATCGTGACGCTTGAAAACTAGAACCCGGTTGAGCGTGTAACACGCATTAGCAATAGCTTCATTCCAGAACTGCACGGGTAAGTTTGAGTCAGCGAGCATAGTCCTTGCAGCTTCTATCAAGGTCCGATTCTTCCTCTCAGCAACACCGTTCATTTGTGGAACATATGGCGCACTGAATTCATGGTGAATACCAAGTTTTTGACAGAAAGTTTCCATAAGGTGATTTTTAAATTCAGTATCATTGTCCGAACGGATCCTCCTAACCTTTAACTTATACAGAGACTCCAATTTGGTAATCAGAATCTCCACATATTCAAAAGTTTCAGATTTTTCTTTTAAGAACATCACCCAAGAATATCTTGAATACTCATCTGTCACAACCAAACAATATAAGTCTCCAGCAATGCTCTTCCGGTTGATAGGACCAAACAAGTCCATGTGTAAGAGCTCTAGTGGTATAGTGATGGAATGTTGAGATTTGGATTTATGAGATTTCTTGGTTTTTTGCCTTTTTTGCAAGAAACACACACGTCAGGAAGATGAAAACTTTTCACAGTGACTCCTTCAACAAGATTTTTGTGCACCAAATGATTCATTTTTCTGAGACTGAGATGTCCCATTCTTTTGTGCCATAAAATAGAATCCTTCTCAGTGGCTTTTGAAACAAAACATGATGCTGTGGACACTGAAGATGATGCTTGTGACACGTCAAGAATATAAAGATCATTCACTCTTGGAGCAGACATAACCACCATGTCTTCTGGAATCATAAACTCCTTTTTCAAGATATAACAATGCTTGTCATCAAAAAGAACCTTGAACTCCTTATCACAGATTTGAGAAACAGAAAGTAAGCTGTTATCCAACTGTTTGACAAAGTTGACCTTCTCAAAGCTGACAGCTCCATTAGACAGTGTTCCCTGAGCTGAGATAAAACCACATTTATCGCCTGCAAATGAAACATAGCCCCCTTTGATATTTATGACGTCGAAAAGGAGAGCTAAGTTCCTAGTCATGTGCCTGGATGCCCCACTATCAATAATCCAATTATTGCTAATAGGATTATAAAGGACAACCTGCACAAGAAGGAAAGTAATTAGTTTAGGTTAGGAACCCAAGCCTTTACGGTCTTGGGTTTCCCAGTCTCATCTACAACAGTACAATCCATCCACTGTCCTTGTGGATTTTTGGAACAACCATTTGACTTTGAAGTACAGTCGTCAGAAGCATCATCTGATTTTGCTTTCCACACATGTTGTTTGTGCAACAACTGTTTGTGGTAAACAGTGGATTGCTTAACGATTTGTACAGGTATGGAACTCGAATCAGAGACCAACAAGTCTTGCATCTTTTGTTTAACTTTCTTTTGATGCACTTGTTGTTGGGTAAAAGAGTTAGATTTTGACTTTAAAAACTTTTGTTTATTTTCTGGAAAATGGTTAACTCTTTTACTTGGCTTCTGAAGATAAGGACAGTTGACAACAACATGTCCTTGTGTACCGCACTCAAAACAGTATCTCCGCTCAACCATCCTCGGAGATCTGTATTGATTTTCACTTTGGTGAGTTTTTGAACCACCAGCCTTAGCTTCTTTTAGTTTAGCTGAAGAGAGTGACTTGTTTGATTGAACAGACTCTCCAGCTTTAACAAAATTAACCTTTTTGATTGAGGCTTTGGTTACTTGACTCTTCTGATCAGAAGTAGTGGGATAAGATGGACGGCAATTGGTTTGTTTAATTTTAAAAACATTTTTAGAAGCAGATTTTGAAATACTAATGCTGTCATTCTGTGGAGCAGACGAGTTTTTGTGTCCCAAACCATGAGTAGGACACTCATCGTCGTCTTCATCCCACTCTTCTACCATTCCATCAACACACTGGGACTCCGAGGTCGAAGCACCATTATCGTTAACCTTTGGTTGAGAAATTTTGTCTTCGGTTGGATCAACGACAAGTGGCGTTTTGACCTTAAAGTCCATGATTGGGTTATCATCCAGTGTGTTTACCATAGTATTCAACACCGGTGGAGGACAATTTTTATACCCAAACCCAGCATTTTTCTTTCCTGTACGCCGTGAAATCATGTAATCAAGAAGGTAAGAAGAATTTGAATAACTTTTCAGCTTTTGACTTAAAGTTTCATAATCACATTCGACAAGCGCCAGCTTTTTCTTTGTTTCATCAATCGTGTTTAAATAAAAAGTGATGGCATTTTGTTTGTTGATAACACAGATTTCTAATTCATGAAGATCAAGTTTGTTTTTGAAGGCAAGTTCGTTTCCCTTTAAAACACGGTTTGCTTCAAGACAATTAGTTAAATCAGCAATTAAGTCTGTGTTGTGACTTTTAAGTGTCTCAACTTTCTTCTCAAGTTCATCACAAATTAAACACAGTTGAGATTCAGACTCACTTTCAAAACTGTCAGAATTTACCTGAATGCCTGTGGATGTTTTTACCATAAAAGCACAGCTACAGGTAGATTCAGAAGAGGAATTGTTATCATCCACATCAGTTGTCGATTGACTTGAAGAGACGACATATGATTTTTCTTCATTCTCAGCTGTGAAGCCAGAACTGTTTGAAGATGTGTAGTCTTCAGCTGATGAACTTTCTGAAGCAATCTCTCTCTCAGCATCAGAATCTGATTCTTCATTGATTTCTACAGCCTTTGCCATGTAAGCTCTATCCCCTGAACTGCCATCAGCTCCAAATTTAAAAGACTAATCAACAGTCTCATCTGTTTGAACAACCATAGCTTTTGTTCCACTTGAAGTGTCCTTATCTTGTGCAAGAGTAACTGGAACAAGGTTTGTTTCTGTATTTTGATTTTGTGGCTTCGGTTGGCTTTGACGGTTGTTGAAAGGGTTACGGTTTCCAGTCTGTTTAGGCTTTTCACATTGCCTAGCAAAATGCCCTTTCTCACCACAGTTAAACAAACAACAGCAGACAGATCAAAACCATAAGTAGTGTCTTTGTTCCCTTCGAGAGTTTTTCCTGTCCTTTTTACATAATCTCTCGCTCTTCTGACTGCACTTGCAAGAGCCCACATTATATCAATTCGATCCATTTCATCCTTATCAATCTGAGCATAGTCTTCTGCTGTCAGATGACTGTTTCCAACCTGTCCAGCAACAAGACTGTCATATGAATTGACAACGGTAGACAACAGTGCCATGTGTTCCTTGGCCACTTCGATAGTAACCTTGTCGAAGTTGTCTGTTTGCAATTTAATGGGGCTTGGTGGAGGAGTATTAGCAGTATTTCCCTGCTGTGGAACGGAGCTTGATGAAACTGAAGCATGAGCTGTTGAAGACTGGCTGGCTGAAACATTTGACATGTTTGATACAAACGCAGTCTGCAAAGGAGCATTTTGTTGAGTTGATGTGGAATAGTACAATGAAGGATCCTGAGCTTGTACGCCTCTCTTTAACTTCTACTTATTCATCACCTCTTGTTCTCTCAATTTCTGAAGAAATTCATTGATATCAATGGTTTCAAGAGTATTGTTCTGTTTGAGAGCCATCAAGAATGAATCCCATTTTGGTGGTAGCGCATCTGCCATGCATTGAACCTTTTCTTCTTTCGTTGTTTTGATCTCATAAGCATGCAATTCACTCATCAAGTGATAGAATCTCTCAAATAGATCATCTAAGGACTCATTCCCAATATACATGAAATTATCAAATTCCTTCTTAATGGCCTTAGCATTGATAGCTTTCAACGAAGCATTTCCTTCGTGACGCTGTTCTAAGGCAACCCACGGAGATTTTGAAGATGTAAACTGCCTGAATTGATGAAATATTTCTCTTGATATGGCCTGAGATAAGATAGCATATTCCTTCTTTTCTAAGTCATAATCTTTTCTTTGTTGTTCGCTTAAAAGGGAAGCCAAAACAGGAGTTCCATCCTCACTCAACACTTTTTGATATCCATTCTCTATCATCATCCATAAGTTTGTATCAACTCCATTAATGTGTATCTCAAACCTGTTTTTCCAGTGATGATATTCGTCCATTGTCATGAGTTTTGGAGCCTTGTTAGCATTTCCAGCTTCATTATCGATTAATAACAAGTTTTGGATTTTACTGTTCTGACTGGCAACAAAGGCTAAGTCCGACATGGTAAAAAATGAAGTTTTTCGACACAAGAAAAAATTCAGAAGAGATTTATGCGAATGGGTCTATTCGTGCGAATGGAATTTTCTATTCGTGCGAATGGAATTTTCTATTCGTGCGAATGGAATTTTCTATTCGTGCGATTGGAAGTTTGAACAAATGAGCGGGAGACTTGATCTATTCGTGCGAATGGTAGGAGCCATTCGTGCGAATGAAGTTCATCATGGTAGCCATTCGTACGACAGAGGGCTGTTTGACTTTTTTGCACCAAAAAGCACCAATGATTGAGCCTATTATCAGATCTGGAAACTGAAACGATCAGATCACTCAGAAGCAATAATCACAAGTTTTGAACGTGGCTAAACAACGATCAAGTGATCTTTATAACATTCAAGTAGCTAGAAAAAGCAAGATTAGATTTTCTATGTTGAATCTAGAGCACAATAGCTCTGATACCACTTTGTTGGATCGGGATCTATCTTGATCCAATGATTCAACACATTAACCAAACCAAATCGTGCGGAATCCGATTTGATTGGCAATCCAATCTATGACACGGATCGGGTCGTAAGAAACGAGCGGATTAGATGTCGAAACGAAGGTTTCTATCGACCCTTTGGTGTAGAGAAGTTGGATACAAGACCTGGAAACTCTCAACGGACAGAGATTCGACAATACAGGTGCAAAGAGTTTTTGTGTGTTCTGTTGCTTAGTCTGGTTCTGCTCTGGTTAGTCTCTTCTATGTGTGTATGTGTTGTCTTTGTGCTCATGAAGTGAAAGTTCTATATATAGTGCTGAGGCCATTCGTACGAATGAGCCATGTGAATGGACTCATTCGTGCGAATGAATCAGCAGAATGGTTCATTCGTAAGAATGAATCATTATAATGGTTCATTCGTACGAATGAATCATTCTCATGACTTATTCTAGCGAATGAATCATTCTCATGATCTATTCACGCGAATGGATCATTCTCATGATCCATTCGTGCGAATGGGCCTTTCATTAGCACGATTGATCAACGTTATCGCTACTTATCAGATCGTTTAATACACAGTCGTTATATATGAGTAAACATTAAGGATAAACATGTAATTTCATTAATATATCAAATAGTTACATTAAACATAGATGAAATACATATTACAAGGAATTAGGGACATATTATGCATCTACAGAAACTACTTAGTTTTGATATGTGCAGACCCATCGAAACTACATAGTTTCGATATATATACAGACCCATCGAAACTACCATAGTTTTGATATATATATATATATATATATATATATATATATATATATATATATATATATGCAGACCTATCGAAACTACCATAGTTTCGATATGCCCACGATCTGAAGCTAAGATTACACCTAAGTTACCTATCGAAACTACCAAGTTTCGACTTAAGCAACTTATCGAAACTACCAAGTTTCGATATAAACGAATCCATCGAAACTACTAGATTCAAGCATAGTAATGTCTAGTGTCATCTAGGAGCACTACCTTACGTGTATGACTTTATTATACAGACCGTGAGTGACATTAGTGACGCTCAGTAGCCAGCTAAGTGTATTTCAGAAACTACTCATCAGGTGAGTTCTATGTGCCCCCTTCTATGTTATGTGCAAATCATTTTAAATGTTTTGGGGCTGAAGTGTATACACTAAATGATTAAATGTTATAAATGTCAATGTGATCATACGTATATATATAAATACTTATATATGAAAATGAATTATGAATAAAGAAAGAAGCGTATGATTTTAAAGATGAATTAAAGAAGGACATAACGTAAAAGAATGAAATCTTGCTTTATATTACATATATATTGCATGTTATGAATGAATGTAAACGTTATAAACCCTTCTATGACAACGGCTACTTCGGTAGACGGACGACCACGTGACTATTTTGCAACCGGGACAAAAACGTTCCTTCGCAAGCTAGGACGTATGAAAAGGTATTAATGGACGTTTGAAGCAAATGCCTTAACTAAAGTAGAACGGTTGCATACATAATGGTCGCGTGGGAAACGGATGCCCTAGGGCAGACGGACAAAATGACGGACTACGACGGTAGGACGGTTTAAGAGCGGACGGATTAATGAATGACGGACGGTTTTCTAGAGCCGGACGGTAATGAAATGGGCTACGACGGTAGTTCTGACAGCGATGTCTTCGTGACATTCGCGAAAAGTATGACGGGTTGATCTCCCTTAAGATTATGGCCAATAAGTGTTCTCTCAAAAAGAAAGTATGTATGTACATATGTATATACCCTCAATGAATGTTATGTGAGAACAATAAAGTAAAGAATATTTAAAAGTATGAATATATATATATATATACATTATATTCATGATAAGGTAAATATTATGTATGATTGTCTTTAAACTAGAACTCACCAGCGTTAGCTGACTTTTAGTATACATTTCAGGTAAAGGAAGAAAAGGTCGTGCGATGGCGTGAAGGTTACCCGACACAAGACTGACATCCCACTTTAATATATGTGTTAAGACTTCCGCTGTCAAGTTATGTTATATTATGTAATTGAATGACGAATGATTTGTAATTGAATGATGAATGTCTTTAATTTAAGTTCAGTATTTATGACTATGTTTATGAGTAAATCCAACAAGTGAGGTTACCTGGGAAAGAGGCCTTACAGTACCAAACCCATACAATAGAAGCCCGGAGGAGAGGCTAAAGATCAGGTATTTGTGATAGGTGAAGGAAAGAGGAACGACAATGCCGAGGTGGTAGCTGGTACGTTCCTATGTTATAATATGTATGCTAAAATCATGTTCGATACATGAGCGAATATGTCACAACCCGACTAGGCGGCTAGGCGTGATGATCGAATACCAAAACAAAACACAGCGAAAATAACGTGACATATATTTTATAAATGTCAGGGTCCAACTAAGTCAAAATATACATTTACAATAGTACATGTCATCTAAATACTAACTAAAAATAAAATAAAGTGATGAGTTCTATTTCCAATCATAGCTATCTCGGGTGAAGTCTATGGCTCGACATAAGTCTTCTAAGGAGTCATCTATCTTCAAGCAAGCTCGTGTCTAAGTTGTTAGTTTCCATACTCGAGAAGGGTACCTGAATACATGCTTAAAAATATTATGTCAACTAAAAAGTTGGTGAGTTCACGAGTTTAGGTAATAACGCATATGTATAGAGAATCAAAAAATGTATGGTATGGTGCAAATTAAACAAGTTCACAATCAACCTGGCCTAGGGGTGTGCATTAAATGGGTTAGCCCATGAAAGCCCGTAGGACCGGCCCGTTAAACCCGAGCCTGGACCATGATGTATGTAATTGGTCCGGTCTTCGGTCCTAGCTTTCATGGCTTAACGGTTACGGGCTCGGTTCGGGCTAAGCCCGCTGGTTTTCAAAAAAGCTCGTAAAACCCATATATATATATATATATATAGAATAATTACTATATAGTTTACCACGTATAATAAAAAACCCTAATAAAATATTGCAAATACGGCAGCGAAAGAACTAGCGAGTTACGAGTAAATATCCTTTGGTTTGTTTGTGTCTGGTTTTCTCGGTTCATCATCTTCTTCGATTACAGGTCCTTCGTTTCGTCACTCGTTCATCATCATCTCCAATTGTTTTTTCATGTTTATGTAACTTTGCTTCTGTTTATGATTATAAGATTTTTTTGGAATCATGTAACAAGATTATAATAAATAGTTTGATAGGAACTAAACATCGAATCTCAGCATGTTTAGGTTTGGTCTAGATCCAAATTTTAATAAACTGTAACAAGATTCTAATATTTTGGTTTGGTCAGAACACCGGATCTCAGCATATTTAGAATCATTTAACAAGATTCTAATAAATTGTTTGTGTTCGTTAACACGATTGGGTTTTCAACCAGAAGTCCCGGATCCAAAATTTTATAAATATTCAGTAAAACGGGCTTTAATGCTAAAGCCCGGGACCAGCCCATTAAAGCCCGATAAAGCCCGGACCGACCCATTTACAAATGGTCTGATCCTCGGTCCCAGTCCGGGTTGGTCCGGTCAAAGCCCAATGCACACCCCTACATGTGCCCACGACCTGTGAACATCAAATAAAACCCCTTACCCATACCCTTTATTGTTATGGGTCATACTTATGTCTGCCCACATAAGTCAACAAAATGCGCCAATATATCTCATAAGATACCCATGTATCATTCAGTGAGTGGTCTCCTCGGACAACTAGGCCCACTGTGTGCGGGGGGTCTTCCCCAGATAGTACTACCCATATATCCTGTCGGCTCCTTATGGAGTTGATGATTGTCCTAGAAGTCGGGGTTTGTTGTGGCAGCAAAAATCGTCTTGACTAATAATTACACCATAAGTATAAAAGCATATAGAAGCATGTAATCACCCCAAAAGTTTAAGTAAAAGAGGGGAAAAATCACATGAACTCACCTGGTAATCTTGTATATGCCAAGTCAATATGTTAAAGTTGCGAGCTTGCTATCGTGTGTGTAGTCGTCAAAACAAATCCTAATTATAATGGTGACATTAGTATGTTGTACTAGGGCAATGTCATTAACCGTGTGGTTGAGCTCGACCGATTCGTTAAAGTGATAGGTCGTTTTGGTAAACGCCTCGGGTTGTAAACCACTTTTTATTATTCTAATATTTGTACTATAAAAGTGTTGGTTCGACTTAGTATTCATGTATAACCGTACTACTTTTGTATATGCTCTATTATAAGTAGTAAAATAATGTTTCGGCCCGAATCAAAGTAATACTAAGTATTATTTACACGATATACATATATAGTATTTATATCAATAAATATATTTAAGTAGTTGTAGTTGTTTTAAAAGTAATAATCAAGGTCTATGTTTACGCGTATATATATATATATATATATATATATATATATATAAGTACAAAATATATTTGTATAATATAAATTATAAGGATTGACGAAACTATTTATGTTCGTCTAATACTAAAACATAATTATAGGGATTGGTTTGCAAGTATTGGTAAATGTCTAAACTTATATTTACATGAAGACACATAAAAATATATTTGTAAAATGTTTGTATATATGAATATACATGATATATGTATAAAGTAATATATCAAATATTGTTTTCGTTAACTAATGATAAGTAAAATAAAATGTGGTTAAATAAGTATATCAAAAGTAACTTTAATTATTATATAACAAGTCCTAGAAAATATATATATGTATAATATGTTTGTTATATGAAGTAATTAATGCTCAGTATTCTTAACTATACACAGTCGTATTAAAATAAATATTTAAGATTGTAATTATAGGTACATATTTGACTCGAATAAGTTTATATATTTTATATGAATATGTTCGGGTTAGAAGTAGATATATCTATAATCTATTTATATATGCATTTGTCAACTTGGACTAAATATATATCTACATATTTGTACATGTTTAGAAACGCATTGTTAATAATTGTCATGAATATAATCTTAGTAGTATTGTTATGCAAAAAAATGAATATTATAAAATAATAATAGTAATCAATAAAAGTAACGATATTTGTTATGATATATAGTTCGTGTAAACAAATAACAGTACTAATGAAAATATTTGTAACGTTAACAATATTAATGTAAATCATAATGTAAATTTTAGTAATTGTAAATAATAACGGTACTAATATTGTTAATGATACTTATAAATAGTTAAAGTATTATATTAAAAATAATGTTAATGATAATCATAATAATATTTATATTAATAACTGATAAAAGTAATATAACAATACAACTTTAGTAATAATAAAAATAGTGATAATAATAATAAATGTAACAGTTTTGGTAAAGAAAGTGTCGTTTATAATGTTGGCCGTCTCTGTCTCTACCTCCTGTATGTCTTTCTCTCTCTCTAGGGTTTTTATAAAAACTGAAGATGTAGGATGGGGAAGACTAAACTCACTACCGCTATCACCGCCGTGAGGCCACCGCCATGAGACCATAGCCTCCAGATCGGTCGGATGGGCCACCGGAATTGCCGGCGTCCTCTTCTCTCTCGGGTTCTCTTGCTTCTCTATGAGAGAGTATGGGTTTTAAGGGAAATTGGACGAGACAGTGGGTATATATGATTTTTGGGAAGTGATTTATTTGTATTTAAAGAAAGGTCGATGGTTTAAAAAAAGAAATCGGCAATTGGTTTAAAATAAAAGTCAATTTATTGGGTTTTGCAAATCGTAAGATTTCTTGGTTCAAGAGTTGTTTGATTTGATTAGATTTTCAAGAAAAAATATTTCTATAAGATTTTGTAAGATTTGAAAAGATATGGTTTAAACAAAATAATAATAATAATTACATATAATAAGAATAAGCTAAAAATCAGTGTATTTTAGACTGTCTTCTCGCATATCACGTGTCCACTCGAGTCTCCGTCGTAACAATTAATTCCGAATTGTGTTCTATAATTTTTATAATAATAACTTGCATTAATAAATGTTATTTAAATATTTGTTTCGTGAAATTCCCGTTCTGATTGCAGTCTAAGCCTGTACACGTTGACACTCCGCATACCAAACGCGTTCGCTCAAACAACCGATTCGTGTTCCGATAATTTCTAATATTTAGTAGTACTAATATTTTTAACTATAATAATAAACTAGTTATATATTTTATTATGCTATTTCTAAAATAGCCGGTATCGCTCTTGTACCGCGTGCTCACACGCGTATGCTACGGGTAAAACGTTTCACGTTCCGCAAGTAGTTATTAATTACTAAATAATAATAATCTTAATAATTTAATTTGATAGGTAATAAATAAATACTTTTTTATATTATTTAGCTATACCAGGTTTAGCAATACCCGTGGATTTCTACACCGGCAGTTGTCGCTGTCTGTAATGTCCCGGATTTTCCTATGTACTTTTTAAAAACGCTTATCGTATTATTTTAAAAGTTAAATTCTTATTTCCTTAAATAAGTATTTTATTTTATTTATTTAATATGGATTTAAGGAAAACATTCATATATGCATATATATATATATATATATATATATATATATATATATGTTTGTTATATATATATATTTTTTTACCTTCATTAAACAAGATATTATCAAAATTCTTAAAACATATGAGTTTATAATTATATAAATAATTTATAAACTTATCTGCAAATACTTAAAGTTATGAATCATAAATCCTAGAAATTATTTTATAAATATATAAAATAATGAAACTTATAAAATGTAGTTCTTTTATAAAATAACATAATTATTTTATAAAAGTCCGGGGACCAAAACTGTCAAAGGCTGAAACTGGTTTTAAAACTAAAACTATACTTTTAACCTAAAAAGTTAAACTTCAGAAACATCAAGGACATGTTCTGCCATAAGCTTAAACTCCCAAGATCCAAACCAGTTAAGGGTTCGAAACCCACAGACCCCCGTTTCGACCCCTTTTCCTCCGGAAACGCGAATCCCATCCGGATTCGATGAACCTCGGGTTCATCTCGCGCATGCGACCCCTCCCCAAGGTGCTATGATGGTTTATTTCGACCGAGGCAACGCGTGATGTCGGGATTTACTCCAATCGGCTCAACCACCATCCTCCAACCCGTTCGATCATTTAATGCCCGAATTGCCTATAAGTACCGACCTCCGTAGCTCATCAACATCACCCCTAAACTTTCTTCACTCTAAATTTCTCCGATTAACACCTGCAACTTCCGATTTGAAGCTGCGACCGCCGACGACCACCTCAGTCACGTTCTCCCTCATCTCGGCTTCATTTCAGGTAATTCGAAAGCCAAAAGTTTCGTATTCATTCCATAATCATTTGCCCTCTGTCAATTTACAATGAAAGAGGGATTTACAGTTCGAAATTGCGGGTTCTTGATCTAGGGTTCATATGAAAAATTGGTAAGGATTTGAGATCTTGCTTAACTTATTCTTTTCCGGGTATAAACAACCAGCGAGGCCCGTAGCCGGGTGGTTAAGTGTGTGTGCATGCTGTGACCCGGCAGCGGCGCGGGTTCGACCCGGCCGACCCCCATTTTCGATTTTGTATTCTTTTGGGCCTTTTTATTTAACTTTATAAATTCCAACAAATTTTATATAATCTATTAAATCCTTATCTAATTACAAATTCTAATTATACTTTTTCTGGAATATCTTTAATTAAGTAAAATTAAACTCATAAAAAAATTAATTCTTTAAGTTTCGTTTTAAATATTTAAAAACTATAAAAAAAAATACTTTTAAGATCCTATAAATGTGTAAAACTTGAAACTTTAATTTAAAACTTTAATTATTTTCTGTTTAAAACTTTAAACCTTAAATAAACAAATTATATAAATTTTATAAACAAAATTTATAAAATTTGCACATTACTTAGTAAACATAAATTTATAAACCTCATAATTTATTAAAGACTAAATCACGACTTATTTAGTTATTTAAAACAAGGAAATATTACACATTATTGTTTGGAAATTTGCATAAACCTATATAAATTGATACATTTTATTTAAACGTTAAACTTATGATTTTAAAACGTAACTTTATGAGAGATTCTATTTAAACACTTTATACACGCATAAATACTTATTATTTATTTAAACTTATAAACATTATTTACTTACATTTTAATTCGTAAAGAAAATGCTTAATACTTAATTTCTTCAATAAATCTTAAATATTTTCATAAGAACTAATCTAAATAAGATTCTTTTAGATAAATGTTCATTCTCAATGATTATTTATAAATACTTATTTAGTATCATCACAACAATTATCGGTAAGCTTTAATAATTATCCACACTTTTGATCATAAATCTTTAATAATACTTATCCTTTGAATAATTATTTATCCTTAAATATATATTAAGCTTTGATAAATATTTAATCTTTAGACAATTATCGTTAATCTTTAAGGAGTATTTAATCCTTCAATTATCTATTGTTACAACCCTAAAACTTAGAAACTATCTTGATTATTATCATCTAACATATGTAAATTATACTTGTAAAACTTTTTGAATAATTATTTTAATTATTCTAAACTATAAACTCATTAAACATTTATACAAAGTCTTGTGTCATTTATTCAAAATCTTTATTTTAAACTTGATCTAAATTAATCCCGTCTTGGAACCCTAGTCGAATCTTGAAATCCTAGATCCTTTGTCTTAGACTTTTAGAAATAAACTTAAATCTTTAGACTTGCATTCTTAGGCTTATTGTGAGGATATTCTCCCTCTCCAATTCTTGCAAACTCTTGTCGGATACTCTTCATCCAAATCCAAGTGAGTATACTTATCCCCTTTTTCCTTTCTATACTTTTGGGGTGAAACATGTTCAAAACTTTAAACTTATACAATTCTTGTACAACTATGACTAGATGCTTATTCTTGTCACACCCCCAATTTCCACTAACGAAGTTTTACCGTTTGGAAGGTGACACACCAGGATCTCAGTCATTAGTTACATCAAACGACACAATATGGGACTTGAAATGTCAAAACATAAAAGTTCAGAGTTAATGCGGAAGCGTAAACGTTAATATGAAATCAAAAGTAATTACACGCAACAAGCGTCGATTAATGTAATTAAATGAATGATATGACAGTAGGACTCCATGCATGTCCTAAGTGCGCAACCTGTGCCAAAGCGACCTGAGAAACATGTAAGAAAAAGTGTCAACACGAGGCTGGTGAGTTCACAGGTTTCAAGTTTACAATAAGAGTGTGTTTGCCAGATTATGTACTTTAAATATGCATATCTATAGGTAGCTAACCTATGTTCATGTTTTACTAAAGCGCTCGCAACCGAAGCTGACTGTGTTTGTATGTCTCCTGCCAGGTCTATCAACTCTGGCACATGTGAGTAGGCTAACATTTCACCCGTTCGATCTCCAATCGATTTAGCGCGACTAACGCGGGTGGGATTTGTCAAACCCAGTAGTACTACTAAACATTACCTCGCTAAGATCCATATTAACGGTTCGAAATAAGATGAGGACTTTCTGTGATAGCATGTTACGCTTAGTCTCAACAGTGATATCATATAAAGTACCATAATCAAATAGTTGCGTCATGTTTTCTCCCCTGGCGGGAAAAACAATATTTGCTTGCGTACCTGTTTCTCCCCCACGGGGAAAACAAGTAAAAGTATGATAATTGGTGTTTCATGTTTGTTTCTTCCTCAACAGGAAAACAAGTAAAATACGTTTGTGTGTAAGCATGTTTCTCCCCCAATAGTAAAACAGGTAAAAAGGGCCCGTGAAACTCACCTGCGTTGCGTAGTAGGTAGTATCACCCAAGTATGAGATTTGAAATCTCAAGTGTTAGTCTGCACGACTTACGTATGCCCTATAATTATACACATAATAGTTAGGGATACAATAGGAATATGTGACGACAATACGGGAGATTGAACGTCCTAAAGTAACGCTCTAATAATTAAGAGTAGACGGACGTGTTCACGGAGTTAGGAATTACTTTACGCGACGAATGACAAAATAATAATAATAATATATATATACGAGTGGATAATATAATTAGTTATATTATTATTTAGTCTCGATTGATTTACGGCGTTATAAAATGATTTGAAATAATATATATATATATATATATATATATATATATATATTTAATAATACGGGTCACAATTTGAGAATAATATAAACATATTATTTTACACGAGTTTACGGCTTAAAAATAATATAAATATATTATTTTTACTTATTAATAATAACAATGTATAAATTATAAAAGTGGGTATAATTTATAAAAACAAACTAATATTTCAAACCCGAGCCTACGGGTTATTTTCCGGGTTAAAATCCATTTATATAATAATACAGTATTAAAAGGTTTGATTTTTATTAATTTAATAATCCAGAAAAATGTTTTAAAAATAATTGTGGGAGCCCGGTCTCGAACCCGGGTCTCCCACACACACACACTGCTCTAACCATTACGCCCGCTAGGGTCATCGCATGAGATACCCGATTCATTTGATTTTAACCCTCGCCCTCATCGTGTTCTTCCCCCTTTAACGAACCGAATGCAAACATGTCTGAGTATGCAGTAATAAACACCCTAACCGGGTGGGCTGGTCAGGCACAATAGATTTATCAATATTACAGTTGGTTGTCTTGTGTTTAAATGTATGTTCATCCAAAGAATAAGCATATAGTCTCATGTATAACACGTATAAACAATGTGAGTAGCATGTATAATGTTTCACCCCAAGACGTATAAAAATGTAAAAATAGGGGCTATGTAACTCACCTTGCAAGCGGGTATTTTCCACGCGTGTAGGTGATAAGTACGTGGAAGCCTAAGCACGTTGATACCCTATGTAGACAAATGGGTATTATTGTATGCGTATTGGTGTGTATTTGTATTTAAATGTATGTGGGCTTTAATATAATTCTTCCTTAATATTTATTTGTATAATGTATGGAAATAAAATGTTAATGGTTTTTGTAAAACTTTAACTTATAAGAATACATATATATATTGTTTTATACAAGTATTATTATATTTAATGTATTTATAATGATAACAAATAAAGAAAAGTCTTTATTTAAACTTTATTTAAACAAGCTTATTAAAAGCATTGCTAGGTTTATATAAAAATGGGATATTTTGGATATTAAATGTATTTTAATAAGTTTATAAAAATGTTATAAGATTTATAAAAATATAGGACATTTTATATATATATAAAAATGTATTTAAATAATATTACAAGACTTATAAAAATATGGGGTGTCTTATATATAAAAATGTAATTAAATAATATTACAAGATTTATAAAAATATGGGATGTTTTATATATAAAAATGTAATTAAATAATATTACAAGATTTATAAAAATAATGAAATAGGTTATAGATAAAAAGAGTGTTTAATCGGTTTTAAAATAAACGAACGAGTTAACCGACTCGTATTGGTTTTTATTGTATAAATATGGTATTAAAATATGGTGGGATAATTAAATAAACTAAATTATATTTAAAACAGAAAATAGAAAAAAAAAATGGGTTGGGCCGTAGGCCACCCGGATCGAACCCGTGACCTGATACACAAACACACACACGCATAACCAGCCGGGCTACTGCCCATCGCTGGTTATGTGTGTATCATTTAATTGATATACACAACCACGAAGTTGGTCGCTGGTCCTCGGCAACCGGCAAACCGTGTCCGAGGACACTGGGTTTGCCCGGTAACTCTCGGGCGATGGTCGAGTTTTCGATTGGAAAAGCTTACCAGGTGATAACAGAAGGTAAAGGAATCGATTCGAGACTCGAACCTAGTCGCGAAGGGTCCGGTCGGCAGAGGTTTGAAGTCCGAAAAAGTCAAAAGCGGGGATCGATTTCTGAGTGGAATTAGCTCTTGTAATCCTGGTCACAGCTTCACTCAGGGTCGGCGAAGGTGATGGAGTCCTCAATTTGGAGTGAGAGTGTGTGGAAGGAGGGTAGCCAGTTCGTGCAGGGCCGACCATGGTCATTTATAGGGGAGCTCGATTTCTATGCTAGAACGTGCGATTGGGCATGTACCGACATTGTTCTGAACGAGACGAAGCTAACCAGACAATCGACACGCGTGGAGGTTGACTGTCGGGCTCGAATTTGAGCGTGGGTTTCTCGGCCACCAACAGGATCAGACGATCCGTATGTTGGGGAGACCAATTGGTCGAGGGTTCTTGTTCGCACGGGCAAGACGAATTCAGAGACACCTTTGTCGGCTGTCGAGGTGCAGGGAACAGGTGTGTCGAGATGTCGCCGGAAAAACGCTTGGACCGCCGGACAAACGAGGGTGGTGACCGGAAATGCGAATTGGGGATTAGCAACTTTGGTCCCTGGAGTTTGTTTTTGTTTTAATTTAGTCCCTGAATTAATTACGGATGAGTCCCTGAGGTTTGGTTTGTCCAGAAACAGCCCCTCAACAGATTTCTGTTTTAAAACCCTCTAGTTTGATTAATTACAAAACGAACCCTAAACTTTTTATTAAATAAATTAATTTAATTTCTTTTAAATCTATTTATATTTTATAAATTTATTTTCATTATTATTATTAATAATAATTTTTATAAAAGCTATTTATCTCATTTAAATAGGTTATTTCATTGAATGTGCAACTTTTAATTTAGAATTTTTATATAAAATTTTATATAAGTTTAAAACTTATAAAATTTTAATTGTTTTAAATCCATAAAATAATATATATATATATATATTTTGTACAAAATTAAATAAAAACACTCGCATTTCATTTAATAGAAAAATGATTACATGATAAATATAATACAAGTGCGAGAACAAAAAATCCGAAACGTCACAGTCTCCCCATGTTAGAGGAATTTCGCCCCGAAATTCAACTAGTGGAGGCTATGAAAAGAGATGCGGATACTTGGTCTTCATTTGGTCTTCACGTTCCCAAGTGAACTCGGGTCCACGTTTAGATTCCCAACGGACCTTGACAATGGGGATGCGGCTACGCTTGAGTTTCTTGACTTCTCGGTCAATGATTTCCACGGGTTTTTCAACAAAGTGCATTTTTTCGTCAATACGCACTTCGTCAAGAGGGATGTGGAGATTCTCGTCTGCTAGACACTTTTTCAAATTAGACACATGAAAGGTCGGATGAACGTTGCTGAGTTCTGAAGGAAGATCGAGTTTGTAGGCCACTTTTCCTACCCTTTCGAGTATCTTGAAGGGACCCACATATCGAGGTGCAAGTTTTCCTTTCTTTCCAAATCGGACTACGCACTTCCAAGGTGATACCTTTAGGAGAACCATATCCCCAACTTGAAATTCCAAGGGTTTTCGTCTTTTATCGGCATAGCTCTTTTGCCGACTCCTTGCCACTCGAATGTTGTCACGAATAAGAAAATTTTTATCGGTGGTCTCTTGGATAAGTTCAGGACCGGTGATTTGTGCTTCACCAATTTCGTTCCAACAAATCGGTGAACGACATTTTCGTCCATAAAGAGCTTCAAACGGTGCCATGTTAATACTTGTGTGGTAGCTGTTGTTGTAGGAAAATTCGATCAGAGGTAGGTGAGAATTCCAATTGCCACCAAAGTCAATGACACAAGCTCTAAGCATATCCTCGAGAGTTTGGATTGTTCGCTCGGTTTGTCCATCAGTTTGAGGATGGTAAGCCGTACTTAAATCCAAACAAGTACCAAGCGCAGATTGCAATGATTGCCAGAATCGGGAAGTAAAACGCGAATCACGATCGGAGATGATGTTCAAAGGGATCCCGTGACGACTTACGATCTCATCAATGTAGATCTGAGCCAATTTCTCGACTCGATAGTCCTCACGAATAGGCAAGAAATGAGCTGACTTTGTAAGTCGGTCGATAATAACCCAGATACTATCGTGCCCACTAGAAGTGCGTGGGAGTTTGGTGATGAAATCCATGGCAAGGTTCTCCCACTTCCACACGGGAATTTCAGGTTGTTCGAGGAGTCCGGAAGGCTTTTGATGTTCGGCCTTCACCTTAGAACAAGTTAGGCATTTTGCCACAAAGAGGGCAATATCCTTTTTCATGCCGGGCCACCAATATTGATGACGGAGACCCATGTACATCTTATCAGCTCCGGGATGTACTGAATAACGAGTTTTGTGGGACTCGTTCATCAAATATATACGAAGATCATCGCGATCGGGAAGCCAGATACGGTCCAAGTAATACAATAGACCGTTGGCTTTAGTTTCTAGCAAGAGTTCTACGCCACATGCCATCTCTTGATACATGTTTCCCTCGGTAACCGAGGTGTGTTGTGCTTTGATAATACGGGCTTGGATATCATTATGAATACGAACACTATGAAGCATGATATGTTCTTTACGACTCAAAGCGTCGGCTACAACATTTGCTTTGCCGGGGTGGTAGCGAATCTCGCAGTCGTAGTCGTTAAGAAGTTCGACCCAACGTCGTTGCCTCATATTAAGCTCTTTTTGATTGAAAATATGTTGGAGACTTTTGTGGTCGGTGAAAACCACACATTTGGTGCCATATAAATAGTGTCTCCAAATTTTCAAGGCGAAAACGACAGCACCAAGCTCAAGATCATGGGTCGTATAGTTTTTCTCATGGACTTTGAGTTGGCGTGATGCGTATGCAATTACTTGGCCACGTTGCATAAGAACGCAACCAAGACCTTGGTTGGATGCATCACAATAAACGACAAAGTCGTCATTACCATTAGGGAGGGTTAGAATAGGAGCATTGCAGAGCTTGTGCTTGAGAGTTTGAAAAGCTCCTTCTTGCTTGGGTCCCCACTCGTAAGATTTACCCTTGTGAGTCAAGGTAGTGAGTGGAACCGCAATCTTGGAGAAATTTGAGATGAAACGACGATAGTAACCTGCTAGTCCAAGGAATGAACGAATCTCGGTAGGAGTCTTAGGTGTACTCCAATTCTTTACCGCCTCGATCTTTGCCGGGTCCACATGAATTCCTTTATCGTTGACTATGTGTCCCAAAAATTGAACCTCTTTTAGCCAGAATTCACACTTGGAGAATTTGGCGTATAGTTGTTCTTTCTTCAAGAGTTCCAAAATCAAACGAAGATGTTGTTCATGTTCCGCTTTCGTTTTAGAATAGATGAGAATGTCGTCAATGAAAACGATCACAAACTTGTCCAAATAAGGTTTGCATACACGGTTCATGAGGTCCATGAAGACCGCAGGTGCATTAGTCAAACCGAATGGCATGACCATAAACTCGTAGTGACCATATCTAGTCCGAAAGGCAGTCTTTGGAATGTCTTCATCGAGAACACGAAGTTGATGGTATCCGGAACGAAGGTCAATCTTGGAGAAACATGTTGAACCTTGAAGCTGATCGAAAAGATCGTCGATACGGGGTAAAGGGTATCGGTTCTTAATTGTAAGTTTGTTGAGTTCACGGTAATCGATGCACATTCGAAATGATCCATCCTTTTTCTTTACAAACAGCACGGGAACACCCCAAGGTGAATGGCTCGGGCGGATGAATCCTTTGGATGAGACTTCTTGTAATTGACTTGCAAGCTCTTGCATCTTGGAGGGTGCAAGACGATAGGGGGCTTTCGCCACGGGAGTTGCCCCGGGCACAAGGTCGATACGAAACTCCACTTGTCTAGTGGGAGGAAGACCAGGTAGATCCTCGGGGAATACCTCGGGAAAATCTCGGATGATCGGAATGTCTTGCAATTTCTTACCCTTGTCTTTCGTGTCAACTATGTGGGCCAAGAACGCAACGTACTTTTTCCGCAAGTACTTTTGTGCCAATGTGCAAGACATGATTTGAAGACCACGACACGGTTTTTCACCGAAAATAACTAACGTGTCTCCCGAAAGGAGAGGTATACGAATGCACTTTTCGTAGCAAATAACCTCGGCATGGTGCTTGGATAACCAGTCCATGCCAATTATAATATCGAAGCTTCCCAATTGCATTGGAAGGAGATCAACAGAGAATTCATGATTATTAAGCTCGAGATTGCAGTTGCGGATAACAGAGTTTATAGCAATAGATTTCCCATTTGCTATCTCCACGGAATAGGGGTTGTCAAGTTTCGTTCTTTGTTTAGCAAGTCGAGATTCAAAGGTAAGAGACACGAAACTCCTATCGGCACCAGTATCAAATAAAATGGATGCATAATGATTGTTTACGAGAAACGTACCGTTTATCACGTCGTTGTTTCCTTGTGCCTCATTAGCGTTTATATTAAACGCTCATCCTTGGGGACCACCTTGATGATGAAGTTTTGGGCATCGGTCACGAAAGTGGTTTGGGTCTCCACATTCGTAACATGCCCGACCATTGAGAGGTGTCGGATAGACGGGACGTTTGGCTGGATCTGCTTGATGGACGGGAGGACGGGTACGGCAGGTAGTGACCACATGTCCATATCTCCCGCAGCTTGAGCACAATCGGCATGGTAGATTAGCAGGATGATGGTACTTGCAGGTCTGGCATTGGGGATTCGGGCCCTGATAAATTTTCGGGTTTTGACCCAAAGGGGCCGCTTGAATAGCAGGTACAGCGGGAGTTACAGCTGCGAAGTTTTGACCCTTACGTTTCTTGTTGCGGTTAGAAGGCTCGGGTTTCACATCTTTGACTGCCGCAAGAGTAGACACAACCTTCTTGGAACCCTTTCTTGTTAAGGTCCCGACTTTGACATGGTTGTCGGATAACGTGGCGGATAGCAGCTTCAAGAGTAGGAGGATTGCTTCCTAGCACAGCATCTTGAATTTGCATAGGCAGGCCGCCTATGTACTTTTCAATTCCCCGAGTAAGGGGAGTGATCATGTGAGGCACCAACAGACTTAGTTCTTGGAACCGGGTGGTGTAAGCCAGATTATCCCCGCTGTCTTGGGCAAGATTCCAAAATTCAGCCTCAAGCTTCCTCATTTCATTCCGAGGACAGAATTCATCAGTCATGGCCTTCTTCAGATCATCCCATGATAAGGATGTAGCAACCTCAGCACCACGAGTACGTTTCTCACCGTTCCACAAGGTGAGGGCTCTCTTTTGGAGAACACTTGTGGCATAACGAACCCGAAGATTATCGGGACAGTCGTTGTTTTGGAATGTGCTTTCCATGCTTTCAAACCATTGAAGCAAGCCGGTAGCACCTTCAGTCCCGAAGAATTTTGTAGGATTGCACGAGTTAAAGTGCTTAAACGTGCAGTGAGGCGGGTTGGTACCACCGTTCCCTTGGATGTTGTGAGACCCGTCACTGTTGTTATTTGCTTGAGTCATTTGCCCTACTAGTTGGGCAAGAAGAGTAGCAAGATCCGGGTTGGAAGTGCTAGAGTTTGCACGTCGAGGAGGCATTCTAACACCATAAGAAAAGACAAGGATATTTTAGATAAGACGGATAAATATGAGTTATAGCGGGAAATAATGTAAGCAGAAATACGAGATTTATCATGACGCGTGCTAGTGCATGTGTATTTATTCTAAGTTGATAGGGGAAACTAAGTCATCTATTCCGGGTAGGACATGATGTTATAGATCATTATTTGCGTAATAGGAATTGACGGGACTTGCATGCACTACAAATTGTTATTACGTGTGCACCCGTAATAATGATTTGTTTTGCATGTTCGTCTAGTTTTTCCTATTTTGCTATAATGTCCCCAGATTTTGAGTTCAAATTCGGGTTGTATCCTTGCGAATACATTGACTTATCAACGTTAAATAATTCCCCGAAACTTTCAAAGAGACATGCTTTAGCCTATAGGTAAACACTCACTTCAGGAATTCCCAGGAAAGCATACGAGTCCGTTTATTTGGATTTATACGAAATGCTTTCCTAGACAGAAAACCCAATGTACAGGTGTCACCCTTTCAGATTGCACGTGTCTTTTACTGGTTTCAGGAGATTAAGTCGTTGACGAGATTTTCAAGATTTTAATAGATTGGAGAGTCTATGAATATAAAATATGTAGGAATGTTGCAATTTATAAGGATTAGGAGAGAGTATGGACAAGGATAAGTAGTGTATTTGTTTGCATAAATGTGTTGACCAAATGTGTATGTAAAGTATGTATCATGTATCAAAGTCTTGTATGTATGTGTATAAGTCTCATGTACCAAACTCGGGAAAATTCAGACAATTCCTAACTATAAATAATTCACATAGCAATTAATCATTTAGCACATAACACATAAAAAGGGAGTCCTAGGGTTATAGTCTAGGTCATTGTGTCTAATAACCTAATTCTCAATAACCATGGCTCTGATACCAATCTGTCACACCCCGACCGATGGCGGAATCATCGAGGCGGACAATGTGATGATTGTTCAAAAGCACATGATAACTAAAGGTTGCATAATTCATTAATTAAATTTAAAGACAACAAGTTCCAAATACAATACATTTCAAATAACCTAGTCTAGTTCAAAACATTAATTTATTTAACTAGGTCCATAGTTCCTAAGTGGAGAAATCTTCGGCAAGCAGTCACATATCCAAACCTGAAACATTATTTAAATCAAGTGTCAACTAAAAAGTTGGTGAGTACATAGGTTTAGTATTTCCTGTAAATAGTGGTTGTAAATCGTTTTACAACTCATTGTTTATATTGTTAAACATAGCATATGATGTAACATTTATTTAATCACAATTCAAACCGAGTTTGACGCGCTTGAACAGAGCACAACAGCTAAGTCCGGTATGTTTGAATATAGTTACCCACTATATCCGATATGATTGAATATAACATGCGGTTATATCCGAGTATGCAGTAATAAACACCCTAACCGGGTGGGCTGGTCAGGCACAATAGATCTATCAATATTACAGTTGGTTGTCTTGTGTTTAAATGTATGTTCATCCAAAGAATAAGCATATAGTCTCATGTATAACACGTATAAACAATGTGAGTAGCATGTATAATGTTTCACCCCAAGACGTATAAAAATGTAAAAATAGGGGCTATGTAACTCACCTTGCAAGCGGGTATTTTCCACGCGTGTAGGTGATAAGTACGTGGAAGCCTAAGCACGTTGATACCCTATGTAGACAAATGGGTATTATTGTATGCGTATTGGTGTGTATTTGTATTTAAATGTATGTGGGCTTTAATATAATTCTTCCTTAATATTTATTTGTATAATGTATGGAAATAAAATGTTAATGGTTTTTGCAAAACTTTAACTTATAAGAATACATATATATATTGTTTTATACAAGTATTATTATATTTAATGTATTTATAATGATAACAAATAAAGAAAAGTCTTTATTTAAACTTTATTTAAACAAACTTATTAAAAGCATTGCTAGGTTTATATAAAAATGGGATATTTTGGATATTAAATGTATTTTAATAAGTTTATAAAAATGTTATAAGATTTATAAAAATATAGGACATTTTATATATATATATATATAAATGTATTTAAATAATATTACAAGACTTATAAAAATATGGGGTGTCTTATATATAAAAATGTAATTAAATAATATTACAAGATTTATAAAAATATGGGATGTTTTATATATAAAAATGTAATTAAATAATATTACAAGATTTATAAAAATAATGAAATAGGTTATAGATAAAAAGAGTGTTTAATCGGTTTTAAAATAAACGAACGAGTTAACCGACTCGTATTGGTTTTTATTGTATAAATATGGTATTAAAATATGGTGGGATAATTAAATAAACTAAATTATATTTAAAACAGAAAATAGAAAAAAAAAATGGGTTGGGCCGTAGGCCACCCGGATCGAACCCGCGACCTGATACACAAACACACACACGCATAACCAGCCGGGCTACTGCCCATCGCTGGTTATGTGTGTATCATTTAATTGATATACACAACCACGAAGTTGGTCGCTGGTCCTCGGCAACCGGCAAACCGTGTCCGAGGACACTGGGTTTGCCCGGTAACTCTCGGGCGATGGTCGAGTTTTCGATTGGAAAAGCTTACCAGGTGATAACAGAAGGTAAAGGAATCGATTCGAGACTCGAACCTAGTCGCGAAGGGTCCGGTCGGCAGAGGTTTGAAGTCCGAAAAAGTCAAAAGCGGGGATCGATTTCTGAGTGGAATTAGCTCTTGTAATCCTGGTCACAGCTTCACTCAGGGTCGGCGAAGGTGATGGAGTCCTCAATTTGGAGTGAGAGTGTGTGGAAGGAGGGTAGCCAGTTCGTGCAGGGCCGACCATGGTCATTTATAGGGGAGCTCGATTTCTATGCTAGAACGTGCGATTGGGCATGTACCGACATTGTTCTGAACGAGACGAAGCTAACCAGACAATCGACACGCGTGGAGGTTGACTGTCGGGCTCGAATTTGAGCGTGGGTTTCTCGGCCACCAACAGGATCAGACGATCCGTATGTTGGGGAGACCAATTGGTCGAGGGTTCTTGTTCGCACGGGCAAGACGAATTCAGAGACACCTTTGTCGGCTGTCGAGGTGCAGGGAACAGGTGTGTCGAGATGTCGCCGGAAAAACGCTTGGACCGCCGGACAAACGAGGGTGGTGACCGGAAATGCGAATTGGGGATTGGCAACTTTGGTCCCTGGAGTTTGTTTTTGTTTTAATTTAGTCCCTGAATTAATTATGGATGAGTCCCTGAGGTTTGGTTTGTCCAGAAACAGCCCCTCAACAGATTTCTGTTTTAAAACCCTCTAGTTTGATTAATTACAAAACGAACCCTAAACTTTTTATTAAATAAATTAATTTAATTTCTTTTAAATCTATTTATATTTTATAAATTTATTTTCATTATTATTATTAATAATAATTTTTATAAAAGCTATTTATCTCATTTAAATAGGTTATTTCATTGAATGTGCAACTTTTAATTTAGAATTTTTATATAAAATTTTATATAAGTTTAAAACTTATAAAATTTTAATTGTTTTAAATCCATAAAATAATATATATATATTTTGTACAAAATTAAATATAAACACTCGCATTTCATTTAATAGAAAAATGATTACATGATAAATATAATACAAGTGCGAGAACGAAAAATCCGAAACGTCACAGTAATTATGGGTATGACGAATCTGATGGTGAGTTTAATTGTAAAATGGTCGAGTTTAGGTTCGTTAATTTCTGTTTCAAAGATTCGAAAAACCCTAGGTTTAACTTAGAATCAAATCGATTAAATCAAATATTAAAAACGGTTGAATTCATAGGGCTTTTACAAATTAGGGCATTGTGAAACTACCCCTGGGTTTAATTGGATTGAAAACGATTGTAGATTAGGGTTTAACTAAGCAGTTCGCACGAAGAACCCTAGATTCTTGTTCATAACCAATTCGATGTTTTAAGACTGAATCATCATAGGGTTTTCAAAGATTGGGTGATGGTGATTCTAACTATATAGTTTAATTGGATTAAAACTGTGTCTAGGTTAGAGTTCGATTAAACCGGTTTCGAATGAACCCTAGAATCTGGTTCGCGATCGATTCGATGTTGTATGTTTGAATAATTATGGGGCTTTTGGTCTAGGTATTGAAACGAAACTAAGCATGTAAACAATTACCAGAATGGTGCTGGAAATGATGGTGTACGCTTAGAATGGATTTCGACTTCGACAGTTTTGGTCCACGACTATTCCAGCCACTTCTCCGACCAAATTAAATGATGTAACGGGCTCTGTGGGACTCGATTTAGGTGCGTAGGAGATTTATTTGTGAAATGGCATACGAATTTGGTGGATTTGAGGTTGTTTGTCCATGAAGTCGACGGTCTCAGATTAAAGCTCATAATTGAGTTTAATTTGCTTAGTAATGGTGTATTAAAGTCTTAATGATGTCGTTTAATGGTGATGATCATGAATGACGGTTTCAAATCAACAGATTTCGTAAATTCAAGCTCAAGAATGGGATTTTGACTTTCAAAAGTCAACACAATCAACTTTTGAATAAATACAGAAGCAGTCCCCATAGTTTCATGCAGTTAGGTTTACAAAGTTGACAGAACCAGTCCTTGTAGTTAGAATGAGTTAAGAATCGGGTTAGTTGACTTACTAAAGTCAACAGAAATACCTTTTTGTGAATTTTGACTTTAGCAAGTCAAATAGAAATAGGTTTAGGCTAATTTCTCAAATAGTCCGTGAGGTTTGAGTTTGCAAGCTGACAATTCTAGTCCTTGTAGTTTGATTTAAGTTTAACTAAGTCAGGATTTAACTAGATTATAGTAACGCAGTTAACTCGAAAAGTCCGGTTTGTCACATCATCCCCTAGTTGAAAGAATTTTCGTCCCGAAAATTAAACAAAGTAAAAAAAATTTTTGGATGTCACATCATCTCCTAGTTGAAAGAATTTTCATCCCGAAAATTAAATAGTACCTTAAGAATTTGACGCAGAGTGCTTGAACAGATTAGGATATTTGCGCATCATCTGATCTTCGCGCTCCCACGTGAATTCCGTTCCGCGTTTTGAGTTCCAACGAACTCTGACAATAAGGATTTTACTGTGCTTTGACGATTTGACTTCCCTATCCATAATTTCTACGGGTTCTTAGATGAAACGCAGCTGTTCATCAATGTGTAGTTCCTCAAGAGGAACTGCGAGAGATTCGTCAGCTAGACATTTCTTCAAATTTGAGATGTGAAAGACGTTATGTACACCACTCAGTCCTTCAGGTAAGTCTAGTTGATACGCTACTGGCCCGATTCTCTTTAATATTTTGAAAGGTCCAACATAACGAGGATTCAGTTTGCCTCGTTTTCCGAAACGAATGACACCTTTCCAAGGTGAGACTTTGAGTAAGACCATATCACCTACTTGAAACTCCAAAGGTTTACGACGCTTGTCGGCACAGCTCTTTTGACGATCACGAGCTGCCGCCATACGGTTTCTAATTTGAACGATCTTTTCGGAAGTTTCAAGTACAAGTTCAGGACCTGTGAGTTGGCTATCTCCAACCTCAGTCCAACAAATGGGAGAACGGCATTTCCGTCCATACAGTGCTTCAAATGGAGCTGCCTTGATGCTAGTGTGATAGCTGTTGTTGTAGGAGAACTCCACCAACGGTAGGTGAGATTTCCAAGTGTTACCGAAATCGATCACACAAGCTCTTAGCATGTCCTCCAGAGTTTGGATAGTACGTTCTGTTTGACCATCGGTTTGAGGATGCTAAGCTGTGCTCATATCTAGACGCGTGCCTAATGCTTTATGCAACGACTGCCAGAAACGGGAGGTGCATCGTGCATCACGATCCGATATGATAGAGATTGGCACACCGTGCCGAGAGACTACTTCCTTCAAATAAAGACGAGTGAGTTTTTCCATCTTGTCAGTTTCCTTGATGGCTAAGAAGGGGGCGGATTTTGTTAAACGATCAACGATTACCCAACTGGTATCGCATCCGGTAGGAGTTCGTGGTAATTTGGTGATGAAATCCATGGATATTTGTTCCCATTTCCACATGGGAATTTCTGGTTGCTACAGGAGACCAGAAGGCTTTTGGTATTCAACTTTAACTTTTGCACATGTCAGACATTTACTCACATAAATAGCTATATCGGCCTTCATCTTTGGCCACCAATATAGTATCTTTAAATCATGGTACATCTTATCGGAACCCGGATGAATAGAGTAACGAGATTTATGAGACTCATCCATAATTAGTTCCCTTAAATTTTCGAACACTGGAATCCATATTCGTTCGACGAAGTAACGAATTCCGTCAGATTTTACTTCAAGTTGTGCTTCCATGCCGCGAGTACCTTCTAACGGTAGGTTATCTTCTTTCAAGGCTTCAAGTTGAGCACTACGGATTCTGTCAGGCAATCCAGGGTGAATAGTAAGTTGTAATGCTCGAACTCGTTTGGGTTTCGTTTTCTTTCGGCTTAGTGCATCAGCCACAACGTTAGCTTTACCCGGATGATACCGGATCGCACAGTCCTAATCATTTAAAAGTTCAACCCAACGACGTTGTCACATGTTCAACTCCTTCTGCTCGAAGATATGCTGGAGGCTCTTGTGGTCGGTGTAGATTGTGCATTTGGTACCGTACAAGTAATGTCTCCATATCTTAAGTGCAAAAATTATTGCTCCCAACTCTAGATCATGAGTGGTATAGTTTTTCTCGTGAATCTTTAACTGACGTGAAGCGTATGCGATTACCTTCTCGCGTTGCATTAAGACACAACCCAGACCTTGAATAGATGCATCACAATACACTACAAAATCATTGGTTCCTTCCGGAAGAGCTAAAATAGGTGCACTGCAAAGTTTCTGTTTGAGGTGTTGGAAAGCTGACTCTTGGTTATCGCCCCAATTATAGGCTTTTCCTTTTTGAGTTAGGGCGGTGAGAGGTTGTGCAATCTTTGAAAATCCTTCGATAAAATGACGGTAATATCCAGCCAATCCCAGAATTTATCGCACCTCAGTCGGAGTCGTCGGTGCTGCCCAATTCTTGATGGCTTCTACTTTGGATGGGTCGACATGTATCCCTTTCTCATTAACCACATGCCCTAGAAACTGGACTTCCCGGATCCAAAATTTACACTTGGAAAACTTAGCATACAGTTGTTCTCGCTTAAGTAGTTCCAAAATTAGGCGTAGATGTTCCTCATGCTCCTCCTTGTTCTTGGAATAAATGAGAATGTCGTCGATGAAAACGATAACGAACTGGTCAAGGTAAGGCTTACACACACGGTTCATGAGATCCATGAATACCGCTGGTGCGTTGGTTAACCCGAAGGGCATGACCATGAATTCGTAGTGACCTTACCTAGTTCTGAATGCCGTCTTTGAGATGCCCTCGTCCCAGACTCTCAGTTGATGATAACCGGATCTAAGATATATCTTGGAATAGAAGCTTGATCCATAGAGTTGATCAAACAAATCATCGATGCGGGGTAAAGGATAACGATCCTTGTTGGTTACTTTATCAAGTTCACGGTAGTCGATGCACATGCGGAAGGTCCTGTCCTTCTTCTTGACAAATAGGACCGGAGCTCCCCATGGTGATGAGCTAGGTCTAATGAAACCTTTATCCAACAACTCTTGCAGTTGTGTGGATAGCTCTGGCAACTCACTAGGTGCAAGTCTACAGGATGCCCGAGCAATAGGCGCTGCTCCGGGTGCTAGATCAATTTGGAATTCGACTTGACGATGTGGTGGAAGACCAGGCAGGTCTTTGGGAAACAATTCCGGATAATCACGAACGATCAGTATGTCATAAATCTTCTTCTCCTCATATGGCTGCTCGGCGACGAGAGCCAGAATGACTATACGACCTTTATGTATATGCTTTTGTGCTTTCATGAAAGATATAATGTCCACGACAACACCACTCTTTTCGCCTTGGACAGAAAGGATTTCTCCACTCGGGAGAGGTAGGCGAACAAATTTGCTCACGATAAATCATTTCGGCTTGGTTCTTAGATAACCAATCCATACCGACAATTACGTCGAAGTTGCCTAGTGTGACTGGCATAAGGTCAATGTCCATCTTTTGACCAGCCAATCCTAGTTAACACGCCTTAAGATTGTGAGTTGTTTCGATTACTTGACCGTCTTCTATCCCTATAGTGTACTTAGTTGCTAATAGAGTCGAAGTACGACCGCACCAACATGAAATTCATGAAGTCATGCTGAGACTTCTAGTGAGACCAGTGTTTATAAGGCAAGTGTCAGCCAATGCATAGGCTAAGGGAAGAGGTTCACATGTAAGGAAGAAAAGTCTAATGAGATATAGATTCCAGTAGCATAAGAGGTAGGGTGTATGTTTAAGTAGTTGCGTTCAACTGATGGTTGGTTAGGTTAAATCTTCGTTTCCTAATGTCATTGGATCAACGGGATCATTTCATGAAGAAATAAATCCGTTTACAGGATTGAGTATGCTGGAGTAAAATTCGAAGTTAGACTAAGGATTAGTCACAAGATGAGGTAATAAGGTCAAATGCGATCTATTGTTGGAGTGTAAGGAATAACGTGTTAGCATAGAAAGAATTTCTCAAATTCTGTGTACATAGTTGGAATCGATAAGTTTGCTATGAGATTCTATTAGAGTTTCAATCAAGATGGTTTCTGTGATCACGTTTAGATGAGTGTCTTAATTTCACTAAGACTCTTACATGAGTGAGAATAACATTGATGGATTTCATTAATGATAGTTCTATGTGTCCATAGACATCTTCAACCTGATAGTTGCGTCTATCAATTGTTGAACGAGTTTAACGATACCAATTAGTCGTTGAGTAGGTTACATGAACTTCTACAGATAGTGGAAGTTTAAGTTTGTAGATTACTGCTTAGGACCATTTATCCACACACTAGGCTTCACCAGGACTTACATGCACTTCAAATTATTATTACGTGTGCACCCGTAATGATAATTTGCTTTGCATGTTCACCCTAGTTCTCCCCGTCCTGTGCTATAATGTCCTTTAGTTTGTATTGATGAGTACAGAGTGTTGTCAGATATGATAAGTCATCGAAAAGTTTAGTCATCAACCATAAGTTGATCAATTAGAACTCATATCAGGATGAGTAGTCAAGAAATCGTTTGATCCGAGTATTCACTCGAGTTGAAACACAATACAAGAGTCTAATCCAGTGGATTGTAGATGAGAGCATGAAGCAAACATGTACACGAAATGCGACTTCGAGAAATGAAACTAATTCATGAATACAAGTTATAGGAAGCAGCAAGGTAGCTGTCCTTTTAACTTAGTCAAGATAGGGTTTGAGTATGCATTGAGCAATGCGTTCTTAGATTTGTGGTCAATCTATTCTCAACAGAATATCGAACAAGGATGCGAGCCCATGGCTCAGGAAAGTGATGACATCTACATGTCAATGGATTCTGCAATCATGCGTGCAACGGTCTGCCTTCATTCGGCGTATTGTTGCTGGCGGGTACAGTAGGGACTCGCCTCCGACGATCCCAATTCCCGAAGAGATATGCGTTAGTTCTGAGTGTCGTCCATAACATGGACCTGAGAAAGCCCACCATACCCCACAGGTGATGGTGATGTAAGTGACTCCTCTGAAGGCTCCGTCTCGCTGCCCTCGAACGGGAGTGGATGATATTCTGGTGATTCCCCGAGTGTCGCCACTGGGAATGATGATGCAATGCAAATGTTGTGTCCCTTGCCAACTGAGGGTGATACGGATGGTGTTACATACCTGCACTACAATGTATGTATAGATGCTATATATATCAGGTATGAGTGTCTGTGCCATGTAACTAATGCATGTGTACGGTTATAGTCTAGTATGCAATCCTAGTTCTCTATAACCAATGCCTCTGATACCAATCTGTCACACCCCCAATTTCCACTAACGGAGTTTTACCGTTTGGAAGGTGACACACCAGGATCTCAGTCATTAGTTACATCAAATGACACTATATGGGACTTGAAATGTCAAAACATAAAAGTTCAGAGTTAATGGGGAAGCGTAAACGTTAATATGAAATCAAAAGTAATTACACGCAACAAGCGTTGATTAATGTAATTAAATGAATGATATGACAGTAGGACTCCATGCATGTCCTAAGTGCGCAACCTGTGCCAAAGCGACCTGAGAAACATGTAAGAAAAAGTGTCAACACGAGGTTGGTGAGTTCACAGGTTTCAAGTTTACAATAAGAGTGTGTTTGCCAGATTATGTACTTTAAATATGCATATCTATAGGTAGCTAACCTATGTTCATGTTTTACTAAAGCGCTCGCAACCGAAGCTGACTGTGTTTGTATGTCTCCTGCCAGGTCTATCAACTCTGGCACATGTGAGTAGGCTAACATTTCACCCGTTCGATCTCCAATCGAGTTAGCGCGACTAACGCGGGTGGGATTTGTCAAACCCAGTAGTACTACTAAACATTACCTCGCTAAGATCCATATTAACGGTTCGAAATAAGATGAGGACTTTCTGTGATAGCATGTTACGCTTAGTCTCAACAGTGATATCATATAAAGTACCATAATCAAATAGTTGCGTCATGTTTTCTCCCCTGGCGGGAAAAACAATATTTGCTTGCGTACCTGTTTCTCCCCCACGGGGAAAACAAGTAAAAGTATGATAATTGGTGTTTCATGTTTGTTTCTTCCTCAACAGGAAAACAAGTAAAATACGTTTGTGTGTAAGCATGTTTCTCCCCCAATAGTAAAACAGGTAAAAAGGGGCCGTGAAACTCACCTGCGTTGCGTAGTAGGTAGTATCACCCAAGTATGAGATTTGAAATCTCAAGTGTTAGTCTGCACGACTTACGTATGCCCTATAATTATACACATAATAGTTAGGGATACGATAGGAATATGTGACGACAATACGGGAGATTGAACGTCCTAAAGTAACGCTCTAATAATTAAGAGTAGACGGACGTGTTCACGGAGTTAGGAATTACTTTACGCGACGAATGACAAAATAATAATAATAATATATATATATACGAGTGGATAATATAATTAGTTATATTATTATTTAGTCTCGATTGATTTACGGCGTTATAAAATGATTTGAAATAATAATATATATATATATATATATTATTTAATAATACGGGTCACAATTTGAGAATAATATAAACATATTATTTTACACGAGTTTACGGCTTAAAAATAATATAAATATATTATTTTTACTTATTAATAATAACAATGTATAAATTATAAAAGTGGGTATAATTTATAAAAACAAACTAATATTTCAAACCCGAGCCTACGGGTTGTTTTCCGGGTTAAAATCCATTTATATAATAATACAGTATTAAAAGGTTTGATTTTTATTAATTTAATAATCCAGAAAAATGTTTTAAAAATAATTGTGGGAGCCCGGTGTCGAACCCGTGTCTCTCCCACACACACACACTGCTCTAACCATTACGCCCGCTAGGGTCATCGCATGAGATACCCGATTCATTTGATTTTAACCCTCGCCCTCATCGTGTTCTTCCCCCTTTAACGAACCGAATGCAAACATGTCCCCAAACCATCGATTTCAGTCGCGAATGATAAAACAAGTTTAAGGGTTTTGTAATTCTGGGTATGACGAATCTGAAGGTGAGTTTAATTGTAAAATGGTCGAGTTTAGGTTCGTTAATTTCTGTTTCAAAGATCCGAAAAACCCTAGGTTTAACTTAGAATCAAATCGATTAAATCAAATATTAAAAACGGTTGAATTCATAGGGCTTTTACAAATTAGGGCATTGTGAAACTACCCCTGGGTTTAATTGGATTGAAAACGATTGTAGATTAGGGTTCAACTAAGCAGTTCGCACGAAGAACCCTAGATTCTTGTTCATAACCAATTCGATGTTTTAAGACTGAATCATCATAGGGTTTTCAAAGATTGGGTGATGGTGATTCTAACTATATAGTTTAATTGGATTAAAACTGTGTCTAGGTTAGAGTTTGATTAAACCGGTTTCGAATGAACCCTAGAATCTGGTTCGCGGTCGATTCGATGTTGTATGTTTGAATAATTATGGGGCTTTTGGTCTAGGTATTGAAACGAAACTAAGCATGTAAACAATTACCAGAATGGTGCTGGAAATGATGGTGTATGCTTAGAATGGATTCCGACTTCGACAGTTTTGGTCCACGACTATTCTAGCCACTTCTCCGACCAAATTAGATGATGTAACGGGCTCTGTGGGACTCGATTTAGGTGCGCAGGAGATTTATTTATGAAATGGCATACGAATTTGGTGGATTTGAGGTTGTTTGTCCATGAAGTCGACGGTCTCAGATTAAAGCTCATAATTGAGTTTAATTTGCTTAGTAATGGTGTATTAAAGTCTTAATGATGTCGTTTAATGGTGATGATCATGAATGACGGTTTCAAATCAACAGATTTCGTAAATTCAAGCTCAAGAATGGGATTTTGACTTTCAAAAGTCAACACAATCAACTTTTGAATAAATACAGAAGCAGTCCCCATAGTTTCATGCAGTTAGGTTTACAAAGTTGACAGAACCAGTCCTTGTAGTTAGAATGAGTTAAGAATCGGGTTAGTTGACTTACTAAAGTCAACAGAAATACATTTTTGTGAATTTTGACTTTAGCAAGTCAAATAGAAATAGGTTTAGGCTAATTTCACAATTAGTCCGTGAGGTTTGAGTTTGCAAGCTGACAATTATAGTCCTTGTAGTTTGAGTTAAGTTTAACTAAGTCAGGATTTAACTGGATTATAGTAACGCAGTTAACTCGAAAAGTCCGGTTTGTCACAATTCTTATGTTAAACTTGAGGCTTGTATGCTTAGATTAAACTTAAAACTAGCATATTCATTAACTTTGATCAAGCCTATGGTAACAATGATAGATCTATTGCATTTGACCAATCCACCTTGATTGATTGACCATTCGGGGGGAGCCCTTGGTGATTGTTACTGAATTAAACTTTTAAACTTGAGACTTATAAGGGTAACCTGCGGGTTATGCCTAAACTTGGTTGGAGGGTTGATATGCACAATGTCTAACATGCTTGTTTTCTCATACTTACATTATAGAATGCATATATATCATAGTGAATTGTAATTCTTTCCAAATACTTGTTAAGCTGTGTCAAAACCTTTGTATCTCACCAACTATTTTGTAGTTGACAGATTCTTTCACATGTTTCAGGTTCTACATCATGAGACTTATTTGTGATCACATAGGATGCTTTGGACCTAGACTACTTATCAATTTAACGTTGTATTCTTGTTATGTTTCCTTGTATTGAATCTTAAATTTATTTATTAATGAAATATTGAAACTTTAATAGTCAACCTTGTGCTATTGAACAACCGCGTCCGCCCCGACGTATAATCCGCCGTCGGTTGGGGTGTGACACTGTCGCGCATCAAACGTCGCATATCTCGCGTAAACTCCTAATAGGTCGCCCGAATTAAATACTAGTAGTTATTTATATTAATTATTTGAGATTTGATGTCTAAATATTTATCGATTCGGATAACCGGTAATAACCCGTACGAGCGCGTTAGTCATTCTAAATAGTTTTCCGCGTAAACTGTTTTGTTCATAACTATTATAAATTATATCGAATCGTGTAACGATTCTTCAAACAATGTTTATTAGTTTGTTTTGAATTAGTTTCGTATACTGGGCCTTTAGTTGGGCAGTTAATGGGCCGAGTTTGTTTATCTATTGTTGGGCCAAGCCGAATGGGCCTAGTTCATTTGTCTAAGCACAATGTGTTTATTGGACCCCCAAAGTGTTCAAATTTGCTATCTAGTAGTTCAAGTATCAAAATATATAACACGTAATTAAATAAATAAAAAATCAGGCCCTAACTTTGGGGTTGTTACAGTCTCCCCTTGTTAAAAAAGTTTCGAATTTAAGTTTAGTTAGTTTGTAAGGTTTTATTATGAAACTTGACTGTAGTGCAAGTTTTCAACCACTTGACGAATCCGGAGGGAATATATATTTTCAAATTGGTGTTTAAAAGACAACCAATGTCAATCAGAAGTCATGAATTGACTAAACGTAGGATGAATGGCATTTCGAGCTATCTGATAATTAGATAAAACAATTTCAATGGCTTATTGAAACGAAACAGACAGTTGGTTTAGTCATATGAAGTCGGTATTCTGGCTAAGGGGCTCATAGAGACTTTTAAAGTGTAAGTATATGTAACTTAATGAAGTGACATTTGATCTTGAAATGTGGTATGATGTGGAATGTGAGTGATATGTTATTCCTACATGAGAGAAGGAATAAGTATTGGCATGTGAAATAGTTAAAACAGAGTCGTGAAAATCAAAGATGACGAAGGATGTCATAAACGATCCATACCCGGGGGGGGGGGTTCACTGCGTAATCATCATGATTAGCTTTGGACAGTTTGAGATAGTCATCACAGTTAAGGAAAGGAAAGGATGCTAGCGTATGTGGAAACTCTTAGGCAAGAGATCACACATGTAATACTTTTGACTTGATGATTAGTTCTCTTATATATAGGCCATAGGATAGTTTGGGAGTAAAAGTTAGATAAGGGCCTAATGGGGATCCATTGGGTAGATCGCTTAAAAGGCGGTATAACAGTTCGAAATTAGGCAAAGGTCTGTTTATCGCCAAGAGTTAGCGTTTTGATACGTACGTATTTACAGAACATAGGAGTCTTGTTGATATAGTAAAATAGATTCTCACTGGAATGTGGCCTGTTGATATGGTTCATTGTTTCAATCGGATATGTTGGGACCGAGAATGGTATTTTCTTCTGTAACTTCGTCGGTGCTGAGTAAAAAGACTTGAAGCATGTTAATAGTAGTTGTCTAGGTTGTGAAGTAGATAGCTATGACATGGAAGGAAATTTCATGGAAACAGGGTTTCCTGAGGTTGATTCTGGGCTTGTTAAGTTATTTCTTTGATAAGCTTTGGCATAACATCGTCGTTGATCGGTTCAAGAGTAGATCTTCACGGGGTATATGTCGAAAAGTCAACATAGAGATAATAGAGTTTAATGAAGTCGTCGATTGTGGAATTATCGGGCTTCCGGAGTTTCTTTGAAATGATGCATATGCATTCAAATGGGATGAGAAGAACTTGAAAATGGGGTTAGAAAAGGATTTGTTTGTAGGAATTCCTTACGGTTGAAAGGGAAATGGATGTGTATGGGCTTCTAAGGGAAGTGAAGACATTAATTTTATCAATATTAGGGTAATGGATTTGATGTACATGGTGCTAGTTGTTAGAGTTGGGCTTTTGTAAAGAAATATTTCTTGAACAAAGTTTTAAGTTTACAACGGGATTTCAAAGTCAAGAAGGGTCCTTTGGCGTTCTCATTATGAGGTGTTGATGATATCGATGGGAACAATTTCATGCGATGTGATCTAATGCCATGAGAGACGAGGTAAGTCTTTAGTGTTCCGAATTGACTGATGCTTCCGCCATGCTTAATCCAAATCTCTTCAGTTTCTTCGATATAACAGGAACTTTGATAGGAAGTCAAATTAGTGAAGCAATAAAGTTGGAATATGACTAGTGTTTAACAATGGGTAAACAAGTGTGTTGTTAAGGATAATATAGTTAATATATAAGGAAATTAAATCGAAGTAATATGGTTGTAGCAATGTTGTTCGTGAGCGATCTATGATAACTTGTATAAGAGAGTCAAAGGAATTGAAAGGAGAAATTGCTCGGTTATCATGAAAGAGCACAGTTGAGTCGAGTTTCTAAGGAAAGTGTTGAATTTAGAAAGATACAATAATGAATTGAGTTGATGAACGCCTCCTCGTCAAGGGTTGTTTTAATTTAAGAAGAGTTTTATGTTTGTGGCTTATGCATATGGAGACCCGATAGGATTTCCTAGAATTCACATGTGCATGTAAGTTATCAATTACGTGATATCAAGTGTAATTGTCAACTTACTCACAAGATCACTCTAGTAGTCTCCTAGCATAGTCATATTATATGCGTGCACCAAGGTTATTTCAAGTGTCGATGTGCAAGTGACCATCCAAAAGAGTACTTATCAATCAAGGTCCTAAAAGCCATGTCTTAGGTACCTAGGTTCTCCTAAAGCACTTAAATGTAATCGAAGCCATAATAGTTTCAGAGTGCTAAGGGCGAGGATCCTTAAGGTGTTCTCGGTTAGAGCCTAGGAATCCTAAGGGAAACCTAATTCGTTAAAACCGCTGGCTCTGATACCAATCTGTAACCCGACCAGGGGCTAGGCGTGATGATCGAATACCAAAACAAAACACAGCGGAAATAACGTGACATATATTTTATAAATGTCAGGGGTCCAACTAAGTCAAAATATACATTTACAATAGTACATGTCATCTAAATACTAACTAAAAATAAAATAAAGTGATGAGTTCTATTTCCCATCAAAGCTATCTCGGGTGAAGTATATGGCTCGACATAAGTCTTCTAAGGAGTCATCTATCTTCAAGCAAGCTCGTGTCTAAGTTGTTAGTTTCCATACCCTAGAAGGGTACCTGAATACATGCTTAAAAATATTTTGTCAACTAAAAAGTTGGTGAGTTCACGAGTTTAGGTAATAACGCATATGTATAGAGAGTCCAAAAATGTATGGTATGGTGTAAATTAAACAAGTTCACAATCAACCTGTGCCCACGACCCGTGAACATCAAATAAAACCCCTTACCCATACCCCTTATTGTTATGGGTCATACTTATTTCTGCCCACATAAGTCAACAAAATGCGCCGATATATGTCACAAGATACCCATGTATCATTCAGTGATTGGTCTCCCTCGTCAATTAGGCCCACTGTGTGCGGGGGGTCTTCCCCAGATAGTACTACCTATATATCTCGTCGGCTCCTTATGGAGTTGATGATTGTGCTAAAAGTCGGGGTTTGTTGTGGCAGCAAAAATCGTCTTGATTAATAATTACACCATAAGTATAAAAGCGTATAGAAGCATGTAATCACCCCAAAAGTTTAAGTAAAAGAGGGAAAAAAATCACATGCACTCACCTGGTAATCTTGTATATGCCAAGTCAATATGTTAAAGTTGCGAGCTTGCTATCGTGTGTGTAGTTGTCAAAACAAATCCTAATTATAATGGTGACATTAGTATGTTGTACTAGGGCAATGTCATTAACCGTGTGCTTGAGCTCGACCGATTAGTTAAAGTGATGGGTCGTTTTGGTAAACGTCTCGAGTTGTAAACCACTTTTTATTATTCTAATATTTGTACTATAAAAGTGTTGGTTTGACTTAGTATTCATGTATAACGGTACTACTTTGTATATGCTCTATTATAAGTAGTAGAATAATGTTTCGGCCCGAATCAAAGTAATACTAAGTATTATTTACACGATATACATATATAGTATTTATATCAATAAATATATTTAAGTAGTTGTAGTTGTTTCGAAAGTAATAATCAAGGTCTATGTTTATACGTGTATATATATATATATATATATATATATATATATATATATATATAAAAGTACAAAATATACTTGTATAATATAAATTATAAGGATTGACGAAACTATTTATGTTCGTCTAATACTAAAACATAATTATAGGGATTGGTTTGCAAGTATTGGTAAATGTCTAAACTTATATTTACATGAAGACACATAAAAATATATTTGTATCAAAAGTGAATATTTGAGTTTATAAAATGTTTGTATATATGAATATACATGATATATGTATAAAGTATTATATCAAATATCGTTTTCGTTAACTAATGTTAAGTAAAATAAAATGTGGTTAAATAAGTATATCAAAAGTAACTTTAATTATTGTATAACAAGTCCTAGAAAATATATATATATGTATAATATGTTTGTTATATGAAGTAGTTAATGCTCAGTATTCTTAACTATACACAGTCGTATTAAAATAAATATTTAAGATTGTAATTACAGGTACATATTTGACTCGAATAAGTTTATATATTTTATATGAATATGTTCGGGTTAGAAGTAGATATATCTATAATCTATTTATATATACATTTGTCAACTTGAACTAAATATATATCTACATATTTGTACATGTTTAGATACGTATTGGTAATAATTGTCATTAATATAATCTTAGTAGTATTGTTATGCAAGAAAATGAATATTATAAAATAATAATAGTAATCAATAAAAGTAACGATATTGGTTATGATATATAGTTCGTGTAAACAAATAGTAGTACTAATGAAAATATTTGTAACGTTAACAATATTAATGTAAATCATAATGTAAGTTTTAGTAATTGTAAATAATATCGGTACTAATATTGTTAATGGTACTTATTAATAGTTACAGTATTATGTTAAAAATAATGTTAATGATAATCATAATAATATTTATAATAATAACTGATCTACCCTAATAAAGAAATATCAAAATGGACACTTGGAAGCACCATATTCACTCTCACAAAGCTTTTTCCCGCCCAAACATTTATAACCCAAAAAAACACGCGGATCTATTCTAGACCCGCTCAATGGTACGCGCGGAGCTTTTGACCCGTTTAGCCAATCTCCACCGATAAGCGACACTGGCTTTGAAACCCTATAATCTATCGCCCTTTTTTCTTCAATCAGTTCTATCTTCAACTAATCGCCCATATAGAATATTTTGGAACAGGTCGACATCATTCCGTCAAATCCTCCATGCAACAAGATAAAGGTTCGGTGATAGCCGAATCGCTGAAGCTGCGGGAGGAGGCGAGAGAGCTCCTTATGAACGTCGTCGCCGATGATTGCTGCTAGGAGGCTTTGCTGATGATCTGGGGAAATAGAAGGTATTTCCTGTTAATTTTTCGTTCTTCTGGTTCTTGCCTTCTGCACTAGGGTTACGAAAAATGTGTTTTTTTTTGTTAGGCATGATTAAGGAGAAATTAAGGGTTTTGCTCTTATCTTTTGGTGATGTGGTGATGTGTTATTAGTTTTAATTCTACACTCCAATTGGCAGGTTCTCGAATTGGGTGGTTTGATTATGAATGGTTTAATTTGTTCAAATTTGAGTGAGGTCACAAACAAAGCGTTGGTTTTCTTTGTAAGGCCCTTTTCCCGGGAGATCTTACTTTTTGGATTTACTCATAAACATAGTCATCCATACTGAACTTTTTTAAATAAAATCATTCAACATAGCGGAAGCGTACAATAAGTCAAATACATAACGTAGCAGCAAAAGTCTTAACATTTAAACATAAACATTGTCTTAACATAAACTCAAGTAATTGGGATGTCAGTTTTGCCAAGTAGCCGTCACGCCTTAGCACGTCCCTTCTTCTTTCTACCTAAAGTGCATACTAAAAGTCAGATAACGCTGATGAGTTCTAGTTTAAAAGCAATCAGATATTAACATTATTTTATAAGAATAAACATATACATATATGTGTATACTTATTTGTACATTCTTTACTTTACTACTTTCATATAACATTCATAGTTGGTACATATATAAATACATATATGCTTGTTTCTTGGTGCACATTCATTGGTCATACACATATGAGTGATCAACCCGTAATTTGCTTACGTAAGTCACAAAGACAAACGTTCTCGAACTACCGTCGTAGCCCATTTACTTCGTCCGGCACTAGAAACCGTACGTCATATCTTAAACCGTCCGGCAAACCTTCTGTCGTCCGTCTTTACCGTCCTACCGTCGTAGTCCGTCATATTCGCCCGTCTGCCCTAAGGCATCCATTTCCCATGCGACTATTATTTATGCAACCGTTCTACTTATCATAATAAGGCAATTGCTTCGACCGTCCATTAATGCCTTTCATACGTCCTAGCTGATGAAGGAACGAATATGTCCCAGTTGCAAAATAGTCACGTGGTCGTCCGTCTACCGAAGTAGCCGTTATCGTCGAAGCGTCCATAACGTTTACTTATACTTGGCAAGCAATATATACATGGATATAAAACAAGATTTCATTCTTACACGTTATGTTATTCTTTTCATACTTGGCAAGCAATATATACATAGATATAAAGCAAGATTTCATTCTTACACATTGTGTCATTTTTTTCATACTTGGCAAGCAATATATACATAGATATAAAGCAAGATTTCATTCTTACGTGCTATGTCATGCTTTCATTTCTTTATTTAAAAACATACTTGTCATACTTATATTCAGCATGTATTGTCATATAGCACATAACATAACATTCATTCATATCATGTATACACTCCAGCCCCAAAACATTTAAAATGATTTGCACATAACATAAATGGGGCACATAGAACTCACTTGATGAGTGGTTTCTATAATACACTTAGTTGGTTACTGAGCGTCACTAAGGTCACTCACAATCTATATAATGAAGTCATACACATAAGGTAGTGCTCCTAGATGACACTAGACATTACTACGCTTGAACCCAGTAGTTTCGGTGGATGAATCACATTGAAACCATGGTAGTTTCGGGTCATCGGTTTATATCGAAACTATTGTAGTTTTGATAAGTAACTTATGTAAAATCTTATAGTTTCGTTAAGTAACTTATGTAAAATCTTATAGTTTCGATAAGTAACTTATGTAAAATCTTAGTAGTTTTGGGTCATGGGTTTATATATATCGAAACTAGGTAGTTTCGATGGATTTACTTATATCGAAACTAGTAGTTTCGATGCATCAGTCTTCTTGCCCAACCAGAAACCCTAGATCTGGCCAATTATTTTTAGTTGATCAAGCCTTGAATTTTTTACGTTCAAAACGTTCATTTTTCATTCATGAACACAAATATGTGATTTGTTTCAAGTTTTATACGTAAAAACCATGTCTTTATGCGACTTAAACCCGAACCCCAAAATGTGTAAAAACTCAGATTTAGAGGCGATGCTTACCTCTTGGAGTCCGGTTTTCCGTTACAATGTGTTGTTGTGATGTAGACAAACGATTCTCGAGCCTTTGAGCTTCTTTCCCCGCTTTCTCTCTCTAGAGCCTGTCTCTCTCTCTCACTCTAGAAACTTGCGCATGAAGGAAATGAGGAGGAAGGGTTGGTGGCTGCTGATTAGAAGGGTTTCCCTTCATATTTCGGGCCCATGGGCCGAACCTTGGCCAAGCTCACCTTGCTTTTTCTTTTATTTGTTTTCTATTTATTCGGGATGTTACATTCTTGGTTCGATCTGAAATGGAAATGGGTTAGGTATGCAAAATGACTACACTTCAAAGGTTCAGTTACGATATGTTCTCTTTGCTCTATCTGACATTGAGATGGATCTTTTAGGTTTTTGATAAAGCGTGGCTGATACTAAATCTCGCAATTTCCGGAAGGATTCAAATAATTTTAAGTGCTAGGTTTGATGTTTATTTTTTGGGGGTTTCGTTTGTCAGCAGGCTGTACAAAGCATCATAAGTAAGAATTAATTTGACGTTGGTTGGACTGAGGTTTGCTGGTGACGGGATTGATTCATTTGTAGTTTCATTGCTTTTCGATCGAGCAAATTCAAGTTCTATTTCAGAATTTAAATGACTACAAATCACATCTACTTGCAGCAATATGGGAGCTTTAGATGAGGGTCACTATCATGTTGTGCTAGAAAATGGTATGAAGCTTGATGGTTTTGAGCACGAACCAGAAACTTTTGCCATTGAAGCTGATGTGAAGGTTTTGTTGCAGGGTTTGAGACTTTGACCGGAGACGTCAATAAAGAAGGTCTTGGAAAGTCCCCTCTTTGTGTTGGTAAAGCCCTTTCTGAAGGCACCAGAGGTAAACTTTTGATTTGCTTCCAAGAGGAACGGGTCAAATGGGTCTACGGTAATAAAAGGCGCCCAAAGTCTAATTTCGTACTTCAAACCTCATAAATTGTTTTAGTTCAAAGATTTATTTTATTATTGTAATAGCATCATTTTTTGTAATCATTATTAATACATTAATTAAAAATAGATTAAAAAACAGATAATTGGTGCAGGTCAATCAACTTGGACCTGACCGACCCAACTTGACTAATACTAAAAATGACACTTTCAACTGATAAATTATATATACCAAATTATAAGTTTAACTAATGACTTGTAAGAATTAATTAAATTCTTTCATCCTCAAATTATTGAGTTTTTAAACTATTGTACTTGTATGCAAACCATTGCACTAGATGTGACAATTTCAACCCATTTTCTTATGAATTATGAATGAGCATATGTTTTTACCTTCAAGGGGCCAAACAAGTGAGGTACAAGTAACTAGCTTAAAATTGACCCTGAATGGGCTGGGGTGGGCTGGTCAAAAGGTCACCAAAGTGCCTTTTTAGTGCTTAAAACCTTATAAATAATTTTATCTAAACATATATTATTATTGAAACAAATATAAATTTGTAATCATATTTGACATATTAAATTATTAAAAAAATAACTTCATTTGGACCAAAAGTGTTTCTTTGACCTCACCAATACTCGAGCTCTTGTAAACTTATTGATTTATCTTCTTATTTTGTGTGCGTTGACTTTGTAAACATTTGATATTTTTGTGCATTGACACTAATAGTTACTGACTGGAGCACTCAAGCTGGGAAACGTTGGCCTAATTTCATTACTGTTGACTTTTACAAGGTATTATTATTAACCATATGCACAGTAATTTTAATCTATTATTAATTGATATACATGATATTTATGGATTTAGTTGCTTCATTTGAAAAAATTAATCAAAATTTTGCAAAGGAGTAGTGGTGGTCCACCAGCTGCTGTAGATATGGCTAATGGTAAGTCGGTTTGTGGTTGTAACACCATTGTAGCATGCAGGATTATGTTATTTATGTAAAAAAAATTTATCATATTGTATAATTATGTAATTTCTATTATAAACATATTGTAAATATCAATTACACATTACAGAAATCTGTAATTTATATTGTATAACCCCGTGTAATACATTGGACTATAACCTAGTAAAAGTAATATAACAATATAACTTTAGTAACAGTTTTGGTAAAGAAAGTGTCGTTTACAAGGTTTTCATTATAAATACATTTTTAGTACTAACAACTTTTATTATAAATATTACTTAGTTTCAAATAAATATTCATAATACTTAATATAAATAAAATATAATAATAACAAAAGTAATAATAATAACTATAAAAATAATCTCTTTTCAATTTTAACAGCAACTTATATAATAATAATAATAGAAATAAGCTTTTGATTAATTATCCTTAATTTTTATAATTAAGTAATAATTAAGTGAAGTTAGATGATGATAATAATATTATAAACTTAAAAATATGTATATATATAATTAGTGTTCGTATATTTTTAATATATATATATATATATATTATATATGTATGTGTAAACATTTATTCTAATCTAACACATGTACTATAAATATATTATTGTAAGTCGTATATCGTATAAATACTTGTTTATAAATATTATTTTGTACTAATATAATTATAACAGTTTTTATTACTTTACGTTACTAAATAAAATATTTTAGATTTATAATTACATGTATTTGTATGTGTGTGTATATATATATTTTTTTATATTCTCTTTTTGTATGGACGGAGACCCGGTTATTACAAATACACAAACGAGGTTCGGTTTTACATATAAATCTTGAGTGGTCGGGGGCGAGTCGGTTTAGCTCAAACTAACTATTACACACATTACATATTACAAAAATACAAAATTATTAGAAAGCATTGCGCGCGTTTATACCTCACTACACGTACGCGAACCCGCTCATAAATGACCCGTTTAGCTTGGTTTCACACCCCGTGTGTTTCTTCCCTTGTCTTTTCTGCCGTTGACCACCTTTAACTGCATTTGACTTTCGTTGACCAAAAACCCGGGAATGAAACCCGGCCACTTAATCAACAGTTTAGCCGGAAAGGAAATGTGGGTTTATACCCGGAATGACACGAAACTGGAAATAAAGACTTACTGGAATACGAACTCGCCGGAAAAATGGGTACCATTGGCGAGGCGGGTTTGGAGGTCGCCTGAAACTACCACCATCATTATCGTCATCATCTCAGCACCATCCACCACGCCTTCGCTCCCCGTGGGGGTTTCCGCTACTGTCGCCGACAGCTCCCTTCGCCGTGGAATTGTATTCGGCCGGAAAAACGCGTGTCGCTGGAACCCTACCTCCTGCCACCGCCGCCGTGGACGGGGAGGGGAGGCCACAGGTTGGCCGTCTCTACCTCCATACGCATCTCTCTAACTCGTGTATGTCTTTCTCTATCTCTCTCTAGGGTTTTTATAAAAATTGAAGATGTAGGATGGGGAAGACTAAACTCACTACCGCTATCACCGCCGTGAGGCCACCGCCATGAGACCACAGCCTCCAGATCGGTCGGAGAGGCCACCGGAATGGTCGGCGTCCTCTTCTCTCTCGGGTTCTCTTGCTTCTCTATGAGAGAGTATGGGTTTTAAGGGAAATTAGAAGAGACAGTGGGTATAGATGATTTTTCGGAAGTGATTTATTTGTCTTTAAAGAAAGGTCGATGGTTTAAAAAAAGAAATCAGGAATTGGTTTAAAATAAAAGTCAATTTATTGGGTTTTGCAAACCGTATTTTGCAGAAGATTTCTTGGTTCAAGAGTTGTGTGATTTGATTAGATTTTCTAAGAAAAATATTTCTATCAAATTTTTGTAAGATTTTAAAAGATATGGTTTAAACAAATTAATAATAATAATAATAATTAGATATAATAAGAATAAGCTAAAAACCAGTGTATTTTAGACTGTCTTCTCGCATATCGCGTGTCCACTCGAGTCTCCGTCGTAACAATTAATTCCGAATTTTGTTCTATAATTCTTATAATAATAACTTGCGTTAATAAATGTTATTTAAATATATGTTTCGTGAAATTCCCGTTCCGATTGCAGTCTAAGCCGGTACATGTTGACACTTCGCATACCAAACGCGTTCGCTCAAACAACCGGTTCGCGTTCCGATAATTTCTAATATTTAGTAGTAATAATATTATTAACTATAATAATAACTAGTTATATATTTTATTATACTATTTATAAAATAGCCGGTATCGCTCTTGTACCGCGTGCTCACACGCGTATACTCCGGGTAAAACGTTTCGCGTTCCGCAAGTAGTTATTAATTACTAAATAATAATAATCTTAATAATTTAATTTGATAGGTAATAAATAAATACTTGTTTATATTATTTAGCTATACCAGGTTTAGCAATACCCGCAGATTTCTACACCGGCAGTTGTCGCTGTCACGCATCAAACGTCGCATATCTCGCGTAAACTCCTAATAGGTCACCCAAATTAAATATTAGTATTTATTTATATTAATTATTTGAGATGTGATGTCTAAATCTTTATCGCTTCGGATAACCGGTAATAACCCGTACGAGCGCGTTAGTCATTCTAAATAGTTTTTCGCGTAAACGGTTTAGTTCATAGTTATTATAAATTATATCGAATCGTGTAATGATCCGTCAAACAATGTTTATTAGTTTGTTTTGAATTAGGTTCGTATATTGGGCCTTTAGTTGGGCAGTTAATGGCCCGGTCTGTTTATCTTTAGTTGGGCCAAACCCAATGGGCCTAGTTCATTTGTGTAAGCACAATGTGTTTATTGGGTTCTAAATGGTAGCCCAAAGTGTTCAAGTTTGCTATCCAGTAGTGCAAGTATCAAAATATATAACACGTAATTAAATAAAAAAAAATCAGACCCTAACTTTGGGGTTGTTACATAATAGAAGTTTCGTTTCAAATGTATTTAGTTTGCATTTAAGCATAAAACCTACCCAACTTGAGCGTGCTTACGTAGTTAAGACGGCAAGTGCATAACAGATTAGGATAACCGAATCGTATACGAATTGTTAGATGACTCTATGCAACGAAAATTCAGTGATTGAATTAATGCCAATGAGTATGAGCAAGTACGATGTTATCGTTGGAATGGATTGGTTAAACCAATGCCATGCTCAGATCGATTGTGATCAACGGACTGTTAGGATTTGTAGTTCTAACGGAGAGTCTATGTTGATACAGTGCGATAGTGATAAAGATAAGATTGAAACTATTTCGGTAGCTAAGGCTAAGAAATGTGTGAATACAGGATGTAGTGTATTCATAGTTTATACTTTAGATTCCAAACCTGAACGGAAAATTACGGACATTTCTATAGTATGTGATCACCCGGATATATTTCTGAAAGAATTACCTGGCCTACCACCAAATCGACAAATCGAATTCCGAATCGACCTTATACCCGGAGCCAAACCCGTAGCTAGAGCACCGTATCGTCTAGCACCTTCTGAATTAAAAGAATTGATGAAGCAGATTCAAGAATTATTGGATATAGGTTTTATACGTCCAAGTACTTCACCTTGGGGAGCACCGGTCTTATTCATAAAGAAGAAATATGGAAGCATGCGTATGTGCATAGATTATCGGGAACTGAACAAGCTCATGGTGAAGAACAAATATCCATTGCTGAGAATATATGATTTGTTCAATCAGTTGCAAGGAGCTAAATATTTCTCGAAAATTGAGCTTAGATATGGATATCACCAGTTGAAGGTACAAGAAGAAGATGTACCTAAGACTGCCTTTAGAACTCGTTATGGACACTACGAATTTTTGGTTATGTCATTCGGTCTAACGAATGCTCCCGCAGCATTTATGGACCTAATGAATCGAGTCTGTAAACCATTTCTTGATAAATTCGTTATAGTGTTCATCAATGATATCCTTATCTATTCCCAAAATCAGGATGAACATGCCAAACATCTTCAGATAATCTTAGAAACCCTTAGAAGAGAGAAATTGTACGCTAAGTTTTCCAAATACGAGTTTTGAAAACAAGAAGTACAATTCCTAGGACATGTTATAAATCATCAGGGAATCCAAGTGGATCCATCCAAGATCGAAGCAATCATAAAGTGGGAAACTCCAAAGACACCGACTGAAGTTCGAAGTTTTCTTGGTCTAGCAGGATACTACCAAAGGTTCATACAAGACTTCTCCAAAATTACTACTCCATTAACTACCCTAACTCAGAAAGCTGTGAAGTTTGAATGGAGTCAAAAGCAAGAAACAACATTCAAAACCCTTAAACATAAAGTTAGCTCTACACCAATCTTAGCATTACCCGAAGGGAATGATGACTTCGTCATCTATTGTGATGCTTCCCGAATTGGTCTAGGTTGTGTTTTGATGCAGCGAGATAAGGTTATTGCTTACGTATCACGCCAACTTAAAGTTCATGAAAAGAACTATACCACACATGATCTTGAACTTGGTGCCATAGTGTTTGCTCTAAAAATTTGGAGACACTATTTGTATGGTACTAAGTGTGTGATATATACCGACCATAAAAGTCTCCGGCATATATTCAATTAGAAGGAATTGAATATGAGACAGAGGAGATGGATGGAACTCATTAATGATTATGATTGTGAGATCAAATACCATCCCGGGAAGGCTAATGTTGTATCAAATACATTAAGTCGGAAGGAGAGGATCAAGCATATCAAGATAAGAGCGTTAAGGTTAGAAATCAAGATAGACTGGATGAATCATCAAAGAAATTCAAATTCAAACACTACAAGAAGATAACATAAAGAAGGAACGTATGGTTGGTAAAGAGAAATTACTAACCAAAGGCGATGATAAAATCTTAAGATTTAGAAGCAGAATTTGGATTCCTAGACGTGGAGAAATTCAAACGAAAGTGATGGATGAAGCTTACAAATCTAAATACTCTATACATCCTGGAGCTAATAAAATGTATAAAGGATTGAAGACTCATTACTAGTGGCCAAACATGAAGATATCTATAGCTCAATATATAGAGAAATGTCTGACTTGCCTTCAAGTCAAAATCGAACATCAGAAACCCGCAGGTCAACTACAACAGTTGGAGATACCTGTATGGAAATGGGATAGAATTACTATGGACTTTGTCATGAAACTGCCAAGAACCCAGAAAGGGCATGATGCTGTTTGGGTTGTGGTTGATAGACTAACCAAATCGGCACACTTTATCCCTATCAGTGAAAATTATTCAATGGATAAACTAGCCCGACTCTATATCAATGAGATTGTGAGCCGCCATGGTATACCACTATCTATTATCTATGATAGAGATAGTCGGTTCGCATCTAGATTCTGGACTATTTTCTAGAAAGAGTTGGGAACTTGAATCAATATGAGTACAGCATATCACCCTTAGAGTGATGGACAAAGTGAAAGAACAATCCAAACCTTAGAAGATATGCTAAGGGCTTGTGCAATTGAATTTAGAGGTAGCTGGGATAGTCATTTACCAATGATAGAATTTTCTTATAACAACAACTACCATTCAAGTATAAAAGTTGCACCTTTTGAAGCATTATATGGTAAAAGATGCAGAACTCCAATTTGTTGGATAGAAGTTGGAGATAGCCAACTGTCTGGGCCATAAATCTTACAGGAAACAACTGATAAGATAGTCCAGATCAAACAACGGTTGAAAGATGCACAAGATCGACAGAAGAGTTATTTAGATAAAGGCCGACGTCCGTTAGAATTTCAAATAGGCAACCACGTTATGTTGAAAGTATCACCTTGGAAGGGTGTTGTACATTTCAGAAAACCTTGGAAGTTAGGTCAAAGGTATATTGGGCCTTACAAAATCATTGTAAGAGTTGGAGCAGTAGCAGACAAACTAGAATTGCCAGCAACATTGCAAGGTATTCATAACATATTTCACGTGTCATGTTTACACCAGTGCTTAGCAGATCCCAATCAGGCAGTTACATTAGATGATGTGCATGTTGATGATAAGCTCTAATTCACCGAACAACCCGTTAAGATCTTAGGAACACAAGACCGAAAGCTCAGGAAGAAAACGATACCAATGGTGCTGGTACAGTGGCAAGGTCGAAATGGTGCCGATCAAACTTGTGAATTAACAGAACAAATGCAAACTAAGTATTTCGAGGACGAGATTCTTTTAAGCAGGGGAGATTTGTAACACCCGGATAATTCCCAAGTATTACAGGGGCTATTAGTATTCAAAGAAAAAGCCCAAGGGTTGAAAATGCAATTTCTTGAAAGTTGAAGGACCAAAAGTAACAAAAAGGTATTTCTGACTGTGACGGACCGTCACAGGTAGATAAAGGTTCGTTACGGTGGTGACGGACCGTCACAGGTCATAACGGTCCGTTACGAGCGCGACATGACAATGAACCAGGGAATGACACGTGTATGCTAACTAGCGGGGAAATTATGACGCGTGTAACCCTATGACGGACCGTCATAGGGCCTAACGGCCCGTTACGCTTGTCGCCCCAAATTGAGTGATGGACTGTCACCACTGGTAATGGTCCGTCACGAGCCTGGAAGTTTCCCTATAAATAGAAACCCGATCTCAGCTCATTTCTCACACTTTCACCACTGGTAACGGTCCGTCCTTGAGTTCTTTCAAGATCCGCTTTGAAGCCATCGCTGAGGAAATCCTAAAGTTTCAGAAAGTAAAAACCCTAAATTAAATAAGAACAAATCTAAAAACAATGAAATTGAAAGCTATACATCTACAACAGATATAAAAGAGAAAAAAAGAAGATCACCTTGAAGATCCTCAACCTCCTGTGGCAATTAGGCTTGTAATCTTTGTGAAAATTCAGAGGAATCTATGGCGTTTCGCGAAATGAGCTTTATATGCATAGATATTTTCTCTCAATAATAAAAGAGTACAATATTTCAACAAATAAAAAAATGGATATCGGTAATCGAAGCCATCACTGAGCCCAGGTTGAAGATGAAGAGGAGGAATCACAGGAGGGTAAAAAAAAACGGATATCGGATATCGTTAAGGGGGAATGGTTGTTGGGCTTCTCAACCTAAGTAGAAAAATTGATTAACTGACTGGGTTTTAATTGTAGGAAGATTGATTGGGCTTTAATTGTAGCAATGAGATTAAATGATAATTGAATATATTTTATGCATTATTATGTTATACCCTATGTACAATAATTGGTATTAGGTGTATTAAAATTATAGGTAAATTACAATAGTGTCCTTTCAATATGTATTATATAGTAGTATATATATATATAGGACGGTAAACCCCCCTCCAACCCCACCCCGAAAAGCCTAAAACCACCACCCACCCCTAAAAACCTAAACCCCCCACCCCACCCCACCCAAAACCTAAACCCACCCCAAAAAACCTAAACCCCCCGCCCTCACCACAAAAAAAACCTAAACCATAAAATCTAAACCCTAAAAGCTAAACTCTAAGGCTAAACCATAATGCTAAAACCTTAAAATTCAAACGTAAAATATAAACCTTAAAAGCTAAAACATAAAAGCTAAGAAGGTAGAGTTCCGACGAGACGGTTCAACGCTGCTGAAATTAGCTCAATCGGAGTTCGTTTGATATCGTTTCTTAAGGTTTTTGTCATTTATTAGCGAAAACTACTTATTATTTGAATCTCCCCATATATATGTGTGTGTGTGTTTATACCTTGTTTTGATAATTAATGAAACCTGTACAACTTTTATCACTTTTATTAAATAAACATATGCATTATTACAAAGATGTAAGTAAAATATATATTTATATATATATATATATATATATATATATATATATATATTGATTTGGTTAAACCATTTACATAAATTATGATTTTCTTTTTTTAAAAATGAAATACATTCTTTCATAAAAATCTATAATTAAACAAGGGGTATGTTTTAAGTTTTAGGAGTTCTATAAAAATATTTTTATCAAATAAAGATGATCTAGAACCCCCTCAAACCCTTTTGAACCTCTTCATTTGAACCGCCTTCCACCTTTTGAGCCCTAGAAACATTTCACACTCAATTTTGACTTGTAAAAGTCAAAATCGGGTTCTAGTTGCATTCAATTCCTAAAATTGATGAGATGTGACTCTCCCAAACCCTTTTACCATTAATAAACAACCGTTACAAATATATATATATATATATATATATATATATATATATAGGGGGAGTATCAAATAAGAAGTAGTTTTTCGCTAAAAAAATCTTAGAAATGACAAAAACCTTAAGAAACGATATCAAACGAACTCCGATTGAGCTAATTTCAGCGGCGTTGGACCCGTCTCGTCGAACTCTACCATATTAGCTTTTAGCTTTTAAGGTTTACATTTTACTTTTGAATTTTAGGGTTTTAGCCTTATGGTTTAGCCTTAGGGTTTAGCTTTTAGGGTTTAGATTTTATGGTTTAGGTTTTTTTTTTGGGTGGGGACGGGGGTTTAGGTTTTTGGGGGTGGGTGGGGGTGGGTTTATGTTTTTTGGAGGGGTGGGGGGTTTAGGTTTTTGGGGGGTGGTGGTTTTAGGCTTTTCGGGGGGTTGGAGGGGGTTTAGGTTTTTGGGGGTGCGGGTGGAGGGGGATTTAGGTTTTTGGGTCCGGGTTAGGGTTTGATGAGACAGTTCCAACGCCGCTGGAATGAGCTCAATCGGAGTTCGTTTGACCCACTTATTAGGATTTCTTAGCGAAAAACTACTTTTTAGTGGAACCGTCCCGTATATATATAGTATAGGGTTCCATTAGAAAGAGAAAAAAGTGTAGAAAGTGTAGGAAGGAATGGTAGGCTGACACGTGGCATAGTCTCAATTTCACGCGGAGGGGTAGAATAGACTTTGCAGTCATTGCGGGGTTCTTATTGCGTGTTAATTACATCCTGTTTTCTCCGTTTCTCCGGATCTCGTATAGTTATTTATATAATTCTTCGCATTTTTTATTTCATTTAATTAGGGTTTGTGATCTTGCGATTACCGATTTGATTTTCGTTTTTCTTTTCACTTTATCATGTCGGATTCTTCTGTTCCTGATATCCAAGGTATTGCATTCTGATCGATAATTGTATTATGCATGTAGATTGTATAATTAGTTGATTGATTATGGTGTTTTTTTATTTGATATGTAATTTGAGTTAATGTTATACGTTGTTACATAATTTTATGGTGTTTTCTTGATTTTATTTATGTTTACCCATACAAAATTAAACGTATGGTATTTTATTTAGTGTTATATCGCATGGCGTTTTACAATGGTGTTTTTATTCACATAAATTATGTTGTATTCGTTTGTGTCGTTATGTGAAACTGTATGGTTTTGGAGTCTTTCGAAATTATTTATCGTTTGTATATTTAGTATGGCGTTTTATTATGTTAGTAATTTTTGAGCATATATTCGCAACGTTAATTTTGTGTTCGAATTTATTATATAATGTATGGCGTTTTTGAATGAAAGTTGGTATTGTAGTTTCAATCTGCTTATTTGTTATTGCATTTTGTAGTATTATTACTTATGGCGTTTTTTGAGATACTTTATAGAATACAGTTATAGTGTTATTGGGATTAAAAGCATTTCACCAAACACTGGAAGAAAGTTATACATACATGATGTCATTGAAGAACTAAAGCCTAAGTGTGGACTTATTTTTGATAAAATTGAGGATGCTTATAGTCTTTATCAGAAGTATGCTCTAGCCGGAGGTTTTGCTGTTTGAAAGAGTACATAATATAGTGGTGCTCGTGGTGTTAGTAAATTGAAGTATTTTGTTTGTTCCAAAGAAGGTTTTCATAAGATGAAAAATGTTAATACATTGGATGATACCAAAAATCAAAAGATATACAGAAGAAATTCTTTCAAGAGGACCGGTTGTAAAACTAAAATTTGTCTCACCCCATATGAAGATAAGTGGAGGATTTATAAGTTTTTTGAGGAATACAATCATGATTTTGTAGATGAACATGATATGCATTTCTTGCCTTCTTCAAGACGATTGACACACCTTCAAAAGCATATGATTTATAGTATGTCTACAATAAACATTGGACCTGTCAAGGCTTTTAATGTGATGAGAACTATGTTTGGTGGTTTTGAAGAGGTTGGTGCTTCTAACTAAGATTGAAAAAAATTTAAGAGGGAAATTAATTTATTTATCGATGAATACGATGCGCAGATGGCAGTTTCTCATCTTATGGAGAAGAAAGCTAATCTTCCTAACTTTTCATGTGATTATATTACCAACAAAGAACAACGATTGAAAGGTTTGTTTTGGGCTGATGAAGAATGCAAGAGGAATTGTTATGTATTTGGGGATGTGATGTCATTTGATGCTACATACCGGTCAAACAGGTTTTGTTCTGAATGTGGCATGTGTGGCGTTTTTTTATCATATGTGGTGTTTTTTTGTTCTGTTTCAAATGTGGTGTTTTTTTGTCAGGTATTCCATGGTGTTTGTTCCATTTACTGGTATAGACAATCACAGTAACAATATTAATTTTGGGGCCGCTCTTTTGGGATCAGAGACATCTGAGACTTACAATTGGTTGTTGACTGTATTTTTGAAGGCTTTTGGTAATGCACCTAAAGTTGTTGTGACTTATCAAGATCCAACTATGAAGAATGCTATTGAGGAGGTATTTACAGACACCCGTCACAGGTTATGTATGTGGCATGTGATGCACAAACTCTCTACAAAGGTATATTTTTTATTTTTTTATATGTTGTATTTGTAGGATCGGTGTTTTACAAGATGGTTCCGTTTAGTTGAGATTGGCGGAAACAATCACAACTATGAAATGTAAACAAGGAAACAAAGATAATACTGATAAATGCAAAGTATATTAATCTTCAATGTTTACAAGTTTACAGAGAAAACTCTAAGGAAACACACTTGTAAAAATGAAAATATACAGTATATATAAAGGAACTTAGAATCAAGACAGAACCTTGATTCTAAGGATCAGATCAACACAAGCCGTTGATCTTTGATAGTTACAAGTTACACTACAATTGGTTTACAACATAAAGACAAGTAGCTAAAAGACAACTGCAGTGAAAAGGCTTCTATAATGAAAAGACAACAGCAAAACTAAGATCTTCTCAGTAATCATTGCAGGACAGTTCAGCTTAGGAGCACTGTCTTTTGTCATCTGCACCAATGACATTCCTTCTGCTGATAGATGTGTCAGTGTTGCATCAAAAGGTGTCTGTAGCAAAGTCAAAGTTGCTGATGATTTGCCTATCAGCAGCATCAATGTTTGATGCTGCTGAGAAGCCTATCAACAGCAACTTTGGACTTCAACAGATAAGGCAATCCACAACATAGATGTTTATTAGCAGGAGAACACAGGTATCCGCCGTAATTGCTTTATCAGCAGTAACATTGTAAGTCAGCAACAAAATTGTGGAGTCCGCAGCATCTATACTTAGAGAATTTTGTAGCCACCAGTCTTAATCTCTACAAACTCCCCTTAGACTGATGCTACCAAAATTCTCCTAGTGCCTTTGTTGTTGAAGCTTTTGCATGTGTGCAACAGTTCTTGCAGTTTCATAGCCTCTTGGGTCCTTACTTGGATTGTCAAGAGGAGTTTCAGATAGAGATAGGATGTCTTTACTTGGCATGCTGAAGATGGTCTTGCTTGAACATCTCATCTTTTTTCCTCTGACATCCATCAATGTGTATTCATCTTTGATAGCATTGTAGGACCATTTGATAATTGGAAAGTGGGATAGGAGAGGTTTTGCATCAATGACAACATCTTAGCTAGGGTTGAAGTGATATTTGATTACTAGCAAAAGATGTCTCCCACTTTCATTATCAGGCTCATGAGCTTCACCCAGTTCCATCATTCTTTGAAGATCAGAGTCTGGAAGTTGCATCACCTCATCAACAGATTTGTAAACTGATCTCTTTGACTCTGCCCTTCCCCTAAACACTTCAAACCACTGATCTGAATCACTGTAGAACCATTGTACAATTTCTCTTGATTCTTCAGATGTTGTAGGAGGTTTAGTTTTCTTTTTGGGAGGCTGTTGATGAGAGAGAGCTGGGTGAGATGACTTCGACTCTTTGGGAGGGGAGGAGAGTGATCTAGGAGGGAAAGTGGAAGGTTGTTGGACAGATAGAGGAAAGGATGAGGGATTAGGTTTGGGATTCTTTGGTTTTCTTTCTTCTTGATGAGTATCTACCATTCTTTTATAACCTATCTTCTTCAGTCTCTCTTCTTCTTCCTTTTTCACTTTTAAATAGAGGGCTTGTAGGTTCATGAATCTTATGGGACCCAGCCTCTTTCCACTTTCTCCTCTGGCCTTTAGGAAGTCCATCACGACCTTCCTTTCTTCATGGGATCTGACATTGAAGGCAATGGTTTTTCTGGATTTTTGTCTAGCCTTTTCTTCTTCTTCAGCCCTTTTATTATTTACCAGTTTACCTTGTTGTCCCATGAAGGCTCTGTATATTTCTTTATTTGATAATTTCTCAAGGTAGTCAGCATCCCCACCTTGAGAAACCAGAGCCTTTGTCCACTCTTCCCTCATTTCTTTAGCAAGTTCAGAATCAGTGATTCTGAACTTGGCTTCTTCTCTTCTCTTCCTCTCCCTCTCTTCATCTTCTTTATTTAACTGTTCCTGCAGCTGAAGAGCTAAGGCTTCATCTTCTTTTATTTGTGAAGCTGCAGGAACTTGAACTCTTGTTTTATCCAGTTGCCTAATATGCAACTGAATTTGTTGTTCTCTAAGAAGCATGACAGCTTTTCTTTCTTGAGCCTTTTTAAGCTCAGCCATCTCCTCATCTTCTCTTTCTCTTCTTCTTCTTCTTTCCACCTCCTTCTTTTCTTCCTCTATCCTCTTTTATTCTTCCTCTGTCATAATCCCTTTCCCTTTGTCCTTATTGGATACCTCTGCTTTGGCTTCATAGATCACAATAGCATAGGTGGGAGTTGCTATTGAGACCTCAGCCTCAACTTCATTGGAAATTTGAGGAGAGGACAGAGGGGGGACAATTTCTTCATCTTCACTCTCTTCCCATTTTCTTCAGTTACTTCCTTCCATTCTGTCATAATCTTCTGTTTATCTTTTCTTGCAGATTCTTCTTCAGTGTTTAGCATGACAGTTGGAGAAGAGGGAAGGGATGAGTCTGAATCAGATTCATCCATTGCAATCCATCCCTCCTTCTCAAGAAAGGATTTGACAATGGTGATCATTTCTTGACTCTTCTTGGAGTTGACATTGCAGATGTGTGATCTGAGTTCAAATACCTTACAAAGGAAGTCTGAATTGAGCAGTAGGATCTCATGGATATTGTTAATTATGAATGTAGATCCATCACATAGAAAGAATTTAAACCCTAAAGGCTCAGTGCTCGACCCTCCATGAACTTCCAGGCCTTTAACCACCTCATTGTACAGGAATCTTCTTAAACATAGGACTTGTTTTTCAGTTAAGACCCTGCTTCTTATCAGCTCCATTTGTTGGCTTTGCCTTTCGTATCTTTCTTCTGGAGCTCTTGAGGACTCTACTTCTACATCCTCAAGACTTGGATAACCCACCCTTTTTGCTTCTTCAAGGAACTTCTCAAACCGACGCATATTGTCTTCACGTATATCATGAAATCTTTCAATGGCAAGTCTGGCAGATAAGTTCTTGGAAGTGTTAATACTTTCGGTCAGGTGCAGGGTCAGGATTTCAAACAAATTTAGGTTATCCAAGATAAGCTCTTTGACTCCAGCAAATTCCCACCCAATCCAGAATCTTTGAGATAGTCCATCATATCCCCATGACAAAATGGAGTCAAACTCCAGATTGTGTGCAGTTATTGGGAAATGAGGGGATATGGCTTGTCTTGAGATATCAGCTGGAAGTATAGAGACTAAGAGAGGTATTTCTTCATCTTCATCTTCAATTTTCATCTCCTCAGGGAATACTTCATCTACAACCCTGGTCATTAACTTCCATTCCTCAGAGATCACTTCCTCTTCATCTCTGGGAGACATCAAATCATGGACTTGAACAAAGGCAGGCTGAAATAGTGTTCTTTGCAAGGCAACCTGCTCTTGTATCCAATCCTCCAGACTATCAGTGTTGTTTTCAGTAGTAACTGTCTCCCCATTTTTGGTTGCATCAGTGCATAGAGAGAGATCTGTTTGAGTTCCCACGGATACAAGTGAAGGAGGAGTCACAGTTGGGTATTGATAGGCTTCATGCATAGAGACTTTGTTGGGAATAAAATTAAGACTGATGCTGTCAATAGAAACTACAGTATCGAAACTACTAGTTTCGGTTGAACATTTGTTCAATCGAAACTACTAGTTTCGGTTGAACAATTGTTCAATCAAAACTACCTAGTTTCGATACCTGTTTTTCAGACCCATTTGGCGGTTGCTTGGAAAACAAGGCACATGTGCTTGGCCTCCTATATATAGTAGAATACCTCATAGGAGGAGTGTATGTCTTTAGAGGGAATCACCACCCAAGGGGGAGCTTACCCTAGGGTGAGACTAATTGTGAGTGTTTGAGGAGCTTTATCATTTTCATATCAATGAAAGAATCATACGTTTTATGCTTTCAATTATCTGTTCTTGTTCACTTTTATATATTGATTCAAAGCTTCCTGTCACGTTCTGGGCCGAGGCAGTCAATACCGCATGTTTTGTGCAAAATCGAGTTCTCATCACCAAAAGTTGCAACAAGACACCTTATGAAATTATGTACAAGCGTAAGCCTGTTATTGATTTCTTCAAGAAGTTTGGGTGTGTTTGCACAATCCTGAACACTTCTGATCAGCTAAACAAGTTTGAAGCCAAAGAGGATGGGTGCTATTTCATGGGCTGTTCCTCTAACCAAAGAGCTTTTCGTGTTTACAACAAGAGACGAAGGATTGTGCTGGAGTCCATCAATCAACTAGCATGAAAGCAATCATACGGACGCTGGGGACGGTCCTGATTGGCTTTTTGATGTCGATTCTTTATTTTAATCATTTAATCTTCCTGATTTCACTAAAATATCTGTCTCAGCTAATCCTCTTATGTCTGTGAATATCCTAGGTACCTCTCCTGCTTTAGGCTCCTCTTCATCATCATCCACTCAGGATTCTTCGAACTCTGCAGAAACAAGTGAAACTGTTACGGAAGAAACTCCTCCAATAGTGGATGTTGCTCCACAGTCATCAGTTGAAGGACCTATTATTGAGGAAGCTGTTCTTCCTGACAAAAACATTACCAATCTGGATGACCACTTGGAAGAGGATGAGATTCCACAGTTGAGAATTCACAAGGATCATTCTACAGACAACATCATTAGTCCACTCAATGTGGGAGTCCGAACTCGTAGTGCCACCGCAGCAATGAATGACAGTCTCTTCACTTGCTTCATATCTTAAGTTGAACCAAAGAATATCAAAGCTGCTTTACTTAATAACAGTTGGGTAGAGGCCATGCAAGAAGAATTGCAGCAGTTTTACAAGTTACATGTGTGGAATCTAGTAGACCTTCCAAAGAACAAAGTTCCAATCGGCACTCGTTGGGTGTTTCGCAACAAGAAGGACGATGGGGGAATCGTGATTCGTAACAAAGCTCGCTTGGTGGTTTAAGGGTTTTATCAAGAAGATGGGATTGACTTTGAGGAAGTTTTTGCACCAGTGGCTCGCTTGGAAGCCATCAGAATGTTTCTCGCTTATGCAGCCTATATAGACTTCACAGTTCATCAGATGGATGTCAAAAGCGCATTTCTGTATGAAAAAGTTCAAGAGGAAGTTTATGTCAAGCAGCCACTGGGTTTCATTGATCCAACTTATCATGACAGAGTTTACAAACTTGACAAGGCGTTATACGGTCTTCATCAAGCACCGCGTGCGTGGTATGAGAGGTTATCTAAGTATCTGCTCGATAACGGTTTCACACGAGGACTAATTGACCAAACCTTCTTCAAAGGAAAGGATGGTGTGGACACTATTTTGGTGCAAATCTACGTTGATGATATCATTTTTGGATCCACAAATCCTCGGTTATGTAAAGAGTTCGAGGAAGTGATGCGTTCTAAGTTTGAAATGAATTCTATGGGAGAAATGAAATTCTTTCTTGGTTTGCAAGTAGATCAGTCTGAGTCGGGAATTCTTATCCATCAAGAGAAGTACGACAAAGAAATCCTGACCAAGTTCAAAATGACTGAGTCTCATCCTTACAAGACTCCAGTGGAAGTTCGACACTGTCTGTCTCCTGATTTGGATGATGAAAGCGTTGATCAACACCTCTATCGATCGATGATAGGATCTCTCATGTATCTCACTGCTAGTAGACCAGACATCATGTTCGAAGTGTGATTTTATGCACGCTTTCAGGCTAATCCTAAACTCTCTCATTTAATTGTTGTCAAACGTATTTTAAGATATTTGAAGTACAAGCCAAAACTTGGGCTTTGGTATCCCAAAAATAACTTGTTTGATCTTTTGGCATATTCAGATTCAGACTATGGGGATGCAACTTAGACCAAAAATCCACCTCTGGGGGTTGTCAGTTCCTTGGCAACCGCCTCGTCTCCTGGCAATGTAAGAAACAAACCACCGTTTCTCAATCCACAGCCGAAGCCGAATACATTGTCGCAGCCCTTTGTTGTTCCCAAGTAAGGTCACCATCAAATGCTTGATTACGGGATCACCTTCCATGAAACCCCCATCCTGTGTGATAACACCGTCGTTCCCCATATCACTAAAAATCCCGTTCAGCATTCAAAAACCAAACACATTGAGATCAAACATCACTTCATCCGTGATTGTGTCGAAAAGAAGCATATCAAAATTGTTGAATTAAAAACCGACAAGCAAACAGCTGACATCTTTACAAAAGCATTTGATTCTGCCAGATTTAAGAAATTGGTGGAGATGCTCGGCATGATCAACTTTCAGTAACCCTTGTGTATATTGTCTTTTCTATTTAAACTCGTTAATCGGGAAGATTTCCAAATAGATTTTATTTTTTCTGTATAGTTGTTTCCTTTTTCAGTTTGTGAAAGCAAAACTTTTGGGGGAGAAATTGGAATTTATAGTTAGTAATTAAAAGATTTGCTTTGCATAGTAAAAAAGAAAAGAAAATATTTGATTTGTTTATTGTTTGCTTAAGAAATTCTCATTGTAAGTATCATATTTTGTTTCCGGAAAATCGGATCCGACCTTGTGAGAAATGAAAGAGTCTGATCACACTTCTTGAACATGGAATGAACCATAAGCGATGGTGCTTACTGAGGTATAGCCGGTAGGCCCGACATATGGTTATAACTCTTTATTAGTGTGAAAACATAATTCTCAATCGTACACGTGTGTTTGAACCCATTTTTGAAACATCTAACCCATTTTTAGCTAAGAAAACTGATTCAATCAGATATAGGCTTACGTGTTGGATTCGGATTCATGCGCCAGGTGACCGTCAAAGTAACGAAAGTTACCGTCGTCGACCCCGTCTGTTTTGCTTACGCAAAGATCTCGAGAGTTCATCTTTTTCCAATCCACTTGGATGATTTGACCCCGTCTGTTTTGCTTACGCAAAGATCTCGGGTGTTCAACCTTTTTCTATCCGCTTGGATAATTTTACGGCTTCTTCTGTTTTGCTTACGCAAAGATCTAGAATGTTCGTACCTTTTTTTAATATCCACTTGGATATTTTTCTTTTTACAACTTTTGATATCCAGTTGGATCTTATTTTACTTTTGGCGGTGACTTTGACTTACCAAGATGGTACCCTGGTTAACCTGTAAGAGATGATAAGATGAATGCGGGTATTTCTTGAGGATTCATAGGTTTTCAAAACCATTTTATTTCAAAATGTGGGGTACGCTGTGTTTCGTGCTCAAATGGTACCACTTAATCACATGAAATCATTGTACAAGCAAATGTTAGGGTTTATCTTGCACAAATATCGGTTATCTTCAGGGATTCACAGTAGCTGAGTGCAAAATGAAGTGCTTCAAGGGTTTTGACCAGACTTGATCTCACGTTGGATCTTTTCCAAGGCTAAGTGTTTATATCTTTTTTACTTTTATTTTTTATTACAAATTTCTTAATCTTCTTTATTAGCTTGTTTAAATTGTGTACGTATGAGAGTTTTTCTTTTGTTTCTGTTCAAGTATCTCATGTCACCTGAAACTACCCTTCACCCGAAACTCCATCAATCACCCGAAACTTCTTTGCCCTATCGAAACTAGTAGTTTCGACAGGGGCATTTTAGTCCTTTGGCAAGCTCAAATTAAATGTCTTCATAATTAGGTTTCCTCTCATGCTCATTCTCACTCTCATTCCCCAAAACCTCTTCACACTTTCATATTCACACACAAAATCTCAAAACAGTCTAAGTTGTTTAATCAGTGTTGTTTATCTTATTCTCTGTCGCCTTCATCATCAGGTAACAAATTTCTGTGGTCTCTATCGTGATTTTCAGATGAACAAACCTAGGGTTTGATTTTTTGAAACTTTTACGTCCGTTACTTCATTTTAAGGGATGATTAGGGATTAGATCTTGTCTATAAATTCATCATTGTTGATATCTTACCCCTTTTTGTATATTCTTGCAGATTAAAGTTGATACTTTGGGTAAGATGAAGTTTTGATTCTCACAGGCTTTTCCTTTGTCCTCTTTTACTTAGTTTTAACGTTCTTTGCCTGTTTGGTCTTGGTTCTTTGAGTTTGTGTATAAGTTTTTGATCTTTTTTCTTTGATTATTGAGTCTGTATATACGTTCAGGGTTTAGGCATCGAAACTAGTTGTTTCGGTATAAAGGTGTTCTATCTCTTAAATCTTATTTTCAAAACCTTGAACAAGTTTCCATCGAAACTAGTTGTTCTGACACCTAAGGATTCCCGAAACTAAGTAGTTTCGATTGAGTCATTTGCCCGAAACTAGTAGTTTCAATCGATCTTTTTCAGAATTTTTTTCTAAGTGTCAGATTTTTGATGAAGTTGTTCTTTGCAGATATGGATCTTCTATTTTTCAAAAGGCACAATGTTTGTGCTTTCTTGAATGCCACCGATCCCAAGAATGCAGATTTCATACCAGTTCTCAATTTCTTAGGCAATCCCAACATCAGCTTTGCTATAAGCCACAATCTACCAGTGTTTGGATCTTCTATCAGACAATTCTGGGCTACTGCCACAAGAGTCTTCATCAACAATACAGAACACATTAGAGCCACTGTTCAAAATCAAGAAGTGTTATTTTCTGAAGAAACTATCAGAGAGGTACTACAGTTCAATGATAACCATGAGGCCCCAGTAGAATTCACAAGCTTTTACATCCGAGAATGTTTCAGAAGAATGGGTCATCCAGATGAATTCAAAAGCGGGCAGATTATCAAGAATGCTCTTCCCCCTCTTTGGAGATACATTGTGCATGTATTTATACACTGCATTTCTATCAGGAAAGGAGGCTTTGACTTAACAAATACATTGGTAGCTTCAACAGTTCTTGGATTAGTCAAAGGAAGGGAGTACAATTTCTCTAGACTCGTGTTCAGACAGATGATTGAAAATTTAACTGGGAGAGTTCGAGACAAGTTTCTTGAATACCCAATATTTCTGCAAATGATTACCAACCATCTTCACCCAAATCTTCAACAAGATGGTCCTCTCCTAATTTTTGACCATATGAATGCCAAGACACTTAGTTACATGAAGAGCTCGAGTTCCAGAACTAACAGAATCATTGCAGATGTCCCTCTTTTTGGGCACATTATTGGAGAAATTGAAGAAGTCGTCCCTGATGTTGACCCAAATATTGAAGTCATTGACTCATCTTCATCAGAAGAAGAAGAAGAAGAAGAGCAGGCCCAATGGAATCAAGAGGTTGAGATGAAGTTGAGCAAAACATAGAACAAGAAATGGAGCAACCAGTTCAAAAAACTCAGCTCATAAACCCAGAATTAGAAAATCAGGATCCTTTGGATTTCCAAGAGCATGTGGAAAACATAGAAGCTGAAGAAAATGTTAATGATGAAGTTTAGGAAAATGTTGAAACTGAAGCTGATTCTAGTGAAACTTTGGATGAAGGTATCTATGGCACAAAATATGATCAATCTGACTATGAGTCTGAAGATGAGGAGCAGACTGAACCTCTTGCATCCTCCTCCAAGAGACAAGCTGAATCAAGTTATGATTATGAAAAGGAAGAACCCTTGGCCAAGAAAATTAAAATAGGACTGGAGTCCTTAACCTCTTCTACAGAATCACTGTTTGTCATTCATAAACATTTAACCCCCACTCACTCACCTACTCATATTCCACCACCTTCACCACAACCATCTCCACTACATACACCTGTTCCTACACCACATGCACCCCCTGTCCCTGATCCATCACCATCTGTCCCCAGAGTTAAAACCCTAAGCCTGGAGGTAAAAAGGTTACAGGAAACAGTAACTAAGCAAGATGAAGTGATTGAGAAACTAAAGGCTGAACTAAGAGAGAGCAATGAAGAAGTGAAAGATCTTAAACTAGAAGTTGGCGGCTTACATACCCAACTTGATGTTCACCAAACCCAACTGGAAACCCAACAGAAGATAATCTCTCAGCAACAACAAGAGTTTAAAGCCTTATCTGATACTGTTAAACAAATCAAGGCTTCAATGATTAAATCTTCTCAACAAGAAACCCCTTCAGCAGCTCAGGGGGATACCACTTTTGCTGTTGGACCCTCTTCCCCTACCTTTGTTTCAAACACTCAGTCTGCACTGACAATCTTCGCTGGTCAAGTTGCCAAGACAAAGGATGCTTTGGAGGTCAAGATTGAACAAACCGGGTATGATCTTCCAATAGTTAGTGAAAGGAGAGCCAATAGAGAAAGAGGAAAAGGAATAGAATCAAGTATTGATGTGGTTATTCTTGATGAAGAAGAAGTGGGATCGGATCATGAGCTGGATGAGCTGCTAAAGCAAGTTGATGACTTTGGAACAATTGAAGATTATCCTGAAATTGTTACCTTAGAAGAAGAACAGGGAGACAAGCTCAAGTACTTTACTGAAGAAGGAAATGAATTTGATGCTCCAACAGATTTTGAGCTAGAAGATCAAGACATCACAGTGACCTTCGTTGAGCCTGAAAACACTGTTGGGCCAACAGGCACATCTACAGAAACTCCAACAGCTACTCCATCACCAACTGTCGCAGGATCCAATACTCCATCTATCCAGGCCTCACATCCTAAAATGTCTTGGTTCAAAGAAATACAAGCTCAGGAACCACCAAAGCACTATGAATGGTTCGCATAATACCAAGAGCTGAAAAGGCCACCAGTCGGGTGGAAGTACGACAAGGAACACTCACTTTTTATTGTTAGAAGATACAAAGGAGGAGTGGAGCACTTCAAGTCTCCTCATGACTTCAGCTCCCTCCCTAAATATGATTTAAGAGCTCTTGCCAAGCTACCTCTTCAAAATCCTGGAAATGTGGGCATTGCAAAAGACTTTGAGACCTTCTTGAGAAATCAGACCTTCAATGATTTCAGATCCATGACCACTGCTAAGCCAAGAAGAGTTATCTCAAAGACAAGAATCCATCCTAGAACTCAAAGGCCTTGGGTAAGCCTTAGGTATAAGCCGGCAGAAACTGTCAAATCTATCATATTGCCACGATTTGTACCTCTGCAGCTTCAGAACTTTAGAAAATGGTTTTACAACCCTACCATTGGAAATGTGGTTATTGAGTGTGAAGGAATGGAGGATATCAACATTTTTTAGCCCATGGAGCTACTAAAATTTCAACCTGGGATCTTAAAGTGTTATTCAACAACCCTACCAAGATCTTTAGTGATGATGACGAAGCTTATGCCAAGGCATATCAAAGGGTGGTGACTATCAACGCAAAACCTCACTTTCATAAACCAAGTAAAGCACCAACTTCTTAGAGAAGTTGAAGACATTGATGCAGCAGCTTAGGGGGAGATTGTAGAGTCTTATTTGTATAAGTTGTTGTCATCAATGTATTTTCTTTAAACATTGTTTAGTTTAAGTTTTGATTACTTGTAATTTCTTTTTATATAAATTTCTGTTTTATTTATAAGTCTGGGCCATCGAAACTGGAGGATTGTTCAATCGAAACTAGTAGTTTCGATAGATGGGAAGTTTTGATAGGTTGTTCACACTTGTAAATGCTCTACCAAAACTAGTAGTTTCGGTGAGCATAGTTTCGGGCCTGTCAGCTTCCTATAAATAGCCTAGTTTGAGAATGTTTAGGGTGTGAGTAGCAGCTGTAACCCTGAATTTTCTCTTTCACTTTTCTTGAAGAATCAATACAATATGCATTTGTTTAATGCTTTGTTCTTACATTTTCACATCATATTTGTGTTGATTTTGTGTGAGGTTAGCTGTTATCTTCACCAATTATGTTTCTACCCTCTGTTTCACCACCAATCACACAGATTCCGCATGTGTGTGTAATCGATCTTCTGTGAGATTTCCAATTGAAATCTGGACCTACAGACTTGGTGTCTTAATTGGGACACTTCAGCCTCTTTCATAGCCACCCTGGCCGTCAATTCCAAGTTATGAAGTTTCAGTCTGTCCTTATCCAAAGTTGTGGAATCCTTGGAACTAGATGGGGTCTTAGGCCTATCCTATGCATCCCCATCACCCTGGTTTTCTTGGCGCCTGGGATTCCTCTCAGTGAAGGATGTTTCAAGAGAAACATTCTCACCTTGAGTTGCCATGGTTGGGGTCTTAATTATGTTTTCACTGTCCTCCTGCTTAATTGATGGACTCGAAGTAGTGGCAGCCCCTTCCATATCCACTCTTTCACGACTCCAAGAGTGGACCTTCTTGGGTGATGAACTTAGGCTTAATACATTAGCAGCCAAGTCAATCAGTACCTCCTTGATATTGGCATTTGGAGAAGGTACATCATCTTGGCTAGGAGTCTATGCACTTAATTCCAGAGAAGAAGAAAAATGTATGGGCTCAGTGGGGATTTCTATAGACCTGGGATGTGGTCCTGATCCTAATATGGATCCTTCCGAGGAAGTTTCCCTAATCATGTGGCTATCCCGTATGGTGTTCTCATCAGAGTGTTGTGACTCTGGATGAGGACTTTTGGGTTGGGATTGGGCCTCTGAGCCAAGAATAGAAGGACTTTTCTTGCTCTTCTTTCTTTTCCTGGTATAGCTCACCTCAACTGGGTCCCTTTGTTCCAGTTGGGCTTGAAGAGACGGGGTAAGTATTTGTTGTACCTGTGCATCCTCAGTAGGTTGCACAGGGGTTCGATCAAGGGCAGCAGTTGTGTGTTCAGGCTGTGAAGTGGAGGGTGTGGGATCAGTATTAGCTGGGACTGATGAACTGTCACCCTGGTTACTTTATATGTTCATCATTGTAGATAAAAATGGAACATTGACCCCTGAGAACTTTTCCGAAACAGTTCTCATACTTTTGAAAATACTATTTTTATGCCCCCCAATCAGGTAGACTCTTGCAGGTTTTAAAAGATCTTTTAATTCCTGGTTAAACACTTCCTGCAAGAATCTAGGGTACATATAGAATGCTTGTTTTGCTCCTTCCTGAAGGTTTTATCATAAACCTTCAAAAATGAAATGAGAAAAGTTAAAACCTTGGCCAGTGAGCATACCATGAACAGCAGAGGCAAGAGCAGAGTTCAGTTGATGTCATCCACTCCTCTTCTGAGATATACAATGTAGAAGAGTGTGGCATAGGAACTTCCATGGGGGACCCATCAGTGCCTTCTCGATTATGTATTCATCTTGATTTCCAGTGTACCATATGGATACAAAGGTCCTCATGTATTCAGTTTTGGTGTATGAGTTGGCTGCACCCTCGTCCTGAAGCTTGAGATGTTTTCTGAGTGTAGCTTCTGTAATGGTGATGTCTTTGCCGTCTACCTTGTCTTTGATTTGGGGAGTCCCCTGTTCGGTAGAGAAGACGGCCGAATTCCAGAAATCTACCATATGGGATGTATAGATTTTGGGGTTAACAGTTAGAGCAAAGTGTAATTTTGATCGACACAGAAAGTCGATCATATCGCCGAACCCTTCTGATTTCTTACCCTGAACAAGATATGCCATTAAATTGTGGTAAGTTAAGAACTTGTCATCAGGGTTATTGATGTCAATGTTTGCCATTTTGGTGAGGTTTAGAGGGAAGGATGCTTTTAAAAGTTGGTTAAGTGTGGGAAGCTTTGAATACTTGGGAGAGATGGAGGGTTACCTTAAAATTGAATGTGAAGAGGTGAAGGAGGAAATTTTATTTTTTTTATAACGGCAAAAGTTTGGGCAACGGTCACTTGTATCGTACAAAAGGATGAAGCGTGGCACACTGTAGCAGTCATCTACAGTGACGCTTTCCTTTTTACTGTGTTACAGCTATAACACACTGTAGCAGTCATCGTAACGACTGACAATGACTTTTTGCAGCGGGTAAAAGTTAATTTTAACTATTTTTACCCATCCACAGCAAACTTGGTTGCTGCGGAAGGTTAAGTCTATCAGCAGCAAAACTTGGTTGCTGCTGATGGATGTAATGGTCTGCAGCAAAGATGTTGTTGCTGATTACCTTAAAGCTATCTGCAGCAAACTTGTTACTGCTGATAACTTAAAGCAGTCAGTGGCATAATCTTTGCTGCTGAGGATTAAACCTGTCAGCAGCAAAAAATGTTTGCTGCTGAACATTTATTTTTCAAAATACTTTATTTACAACAAGATAAAGACATACACATTTATTTTTAAAGATTTTAGAGAAAGATTTTAATCAAATTTAATCATGCCATTGGATTCAACTAGATATATGAATCTAGCTTAATCAAAGGCTTTTGTGAATAAGTCAGCATACTGCTCATTTGTATGAACTTTGGTTAAAATAATTCTTCTTTTCTCAGCTTGATCTCTAATAAAATGATACCTGATGTCAATGTGTTTTGTCTTGGATTGTTGCACAGGATTGTTTGTAATTGATATGACACTCTTGTTGCCAATGTGAATGGGAGTTGCCATGAAAGTCATTCCATAGTCTAGCATTTGATTTTGTATCCAGATGACTTATGCACCGTAACTGGAAGCTGCAATGTATTTTGCTTCTGCTGTAGATGTTGACACACATGTTTGCTTCTTGCATTGCCAGGAAATCAATCTTCCTCCCAGAAATTGGCATCCTCCTGATGTGGACTTTTTGTCCAAGTTGCATCCTCCATAGTCACTGTCAGTGTATGCATATAGATTAATTTTTCATTCTTAGAATACCATATCCAAGTCTTGGGGCTCCCTTCAGGTATCTAAAGATTCTCTTGACAACTTGGAGATGTGAGGTTTTTTTAGCTGCTTGAAATCTTACACACAGACATACTGCAAACATAATATATGGTCTTGAAGAAGTTAGATACATGAGAGATCCAATCATTGCCCTGTACTGATGTTGATCAATGTCTTGGCCATTTTTGCCAGGAGACAATTGATGATGCACTTGAATTGGAGTTCATGCAGCAGAGCAATCAGCCAGTTTGAATATTTCCAAGATACTTTTGACATATTTGGATTGGTTGATGAAGATTACATTAGGAACTTGTTTGACTTGGAGACTGATGTGTGTGAAACTATATATATTTTAATAGAGATTTATCACACAGTATTAGTTTTAAAAAGGGTTTTCACCAAAGACTAATCACACACACGTCGGGCAAGTGTACCCGTCGGATAGCAATATAGTAAAGGTAAGAACCGGATATCAATCCGTGGACACGGTGGGATGCGATAATAAACCGGAACTAAGATTCAATCAAGTGATGGTAAAAATATGTTTAAATTGATTTTTGATTAAATTAGTATGCAAGAATATGAAACTAAACTAACAACACAAGTCAAACAATCAAGGAAGGAATATCACTTCGGTCTCGAATCCATTTAGTAGACATTCAACAACAACTATAAATACATGACACGTACACGATACAAAGGTTGACTAAACTCTCGTCAAAGACATCTAATCAAATGACCATTCGGAAAGCTAGAATGAACAACACAAACTAACCACCTAAAATCATGCAATGAAGTTCACGCGCTATGAATACGTCAATGTTTAATAAAGATTGAACTAGCTTCCTGTCAAGGTTGGCTAATTCAACAACTAGTTGGAAAGATTACACGAAACAACACATAACCCACCTCAAGTTGATTAAGGTAAACAACAACATGCACTTCCTCAACATACAATGTTCATATCAAGATTACATAAACTAGAAGGTTGCGTCAACAAGTCCTAGATAAACATAATACTAAACATGACACACCATAACAAGCACTTTGTCTTTCCAAACACAAGCACAAGGATGCACATTCAAGAGTTTTCAACCATAAACAAGACTTCATCCACCATTCCTAGTCAAAAGCCATAAACTAGCATACTTACATACACTAATCAATGAATACATGCATAAACCATGGGTTTTCCAACATACATAGCCTACACATATACAAGTCTTGCAAACAATCTCAACTCCTAAATACACAATATCATTGAAGAATAATCATGCCATTGTTATAACATTAACATAAACTATGCCAAAAATCCATAAATGTTGTCAAACGTTACTAAACTTCATCTAAACCAAAGTGATATCAAGAGTTAGCTCATGGCGAGCATAAGAACAAAAACAAGCAAAGAAAAGTTACAAGACTCATGAAGAACCTCCAAGAATCAAGCCACTTCCCCAAGCTAGATGATGATGATGATGATGTATGGTGATCCTCTTGATGTTGTAGTCCTTCCTGGAAGCTTGAAATGTGGCTAGAAACAAGGAAATTCGGAGCACAAAACAGTGCTCAGGGCTCCAACTCTCCAGGTCTCCAGACTTTTTGCTGTGGGAAAACTTCTGATATATATAGAAAAGGGGAGGCACGACCGTGCCTGGTGGTGAGGCACGACCGTGCCTGTCACTGGGGCGCGACCGTGCCCGGTGTTTAGCACGGTCGTGGGACAGGTGGTTGACCGATCTGCTTCTTCCATTGGTTCCTCATTCTTCGAGGTGTCAGTTGAATCAGACTCACGGGTTTACACGCGGTCGTGGGGTGTTGGAGCACGGTTGTGCTCGGGAGAATTGCTTGGCGCGGTCGTGCCATATACGGGGCGCGACCGTGTCTAGGGTTTTCTGGACTAGCGCGGTCGTGCCTAGTAGGGGGCATGACCGTGCCTCTACCTCAGAAACCCTAAAAACTTCTTCTTTATCCTGGAATTCCCTTGTTTGTTCACCGAGCTTCACAAAAACCTATAAAACTGGAAATGAAGCACTTAAGTGTCTAAACGATAAAAATAACCAAGAATTGATCGTGAAATGAGTGAAGTTTTGTGCCAAAAAGATGTGTAAATTCTAACACATCAAACAACCCCACACTTGAACATTGCTTGTCCTCAAGCAAGAAATCAAAATAAAACAAAACTTCCAATGGCACTATGGATCAATTCAGAAAACCGTAAGCATTAATAAACTTCTAAAGGTTTGACAAGTTTTTCAAGAAATGCAAAGTTGACTAAATGAAACCCAAGGAGCCCAATGAAGTAACAACCGAATGAGCAAATGAATATGCCTAGGAAATCATTAGCATGCAACTTTATGCTTCTCACAATGTTCACACACACTCGGGTATTTATATGATCATACAAGTAATGGTGTATGTATAGAACACTCAAATGCCAAGACCATGAACATGCAAAAATCATAAGCTTGCTAAAAGATCAAATCTCTACCAACTAACATGAAACAAAGCATAAATCAAGAGGACTTTGAAATGGGTTGTAACTTGGCAATGGTTAGGGGTAGGGAAGTGGAATTTAAAAGTGGCTAAGTGGCTAAAAACCCGGCGGTTATGCTAACTCAAAAACTATTACAACTTTCAACTAAAAATAAACTAACTAATACTTCCGTATAGATAAGAGCTAACAACCGAATCCTTTCCATCTTTGTTCACAAAATTGCTCTAATCGGCTATGATTCACCTAATTTTGGTGAATTTTTTTTTTTTTTTTTTTTTTGTATCACTATTTCTTTTCTTTCTTTTGAAGAGAACTAAGTCAATATGCATCTTTCCTTAGCTAAAAACTTCTCAAGAATCAACAACTTACACAACATAAAAACTATAAAATTAACATTAGCCAACCGGATTTCTAACACGGGTGAAAAATAAAGTAAATGAAAAGGCTAATGAAGGCTTATGGTGATGTAATGTGGGTAATAAAAGAAAAACATGGGATAGGCTCAACGTGGCTAACTAGTGGATGTGTTCGGGTGAAGGAAACAAAATAAATAAAAGGCTCACAAAATGGTTTATCCTAATGCCTCAATCATTTCTATGCAATATTTATGTTCATGATTTCGAAATGTATACTAAAAGCAAGTTCTAATAAGCATGAAACATCCGGCACACTCAAATCCGCAAAAACGAGAGCAAACAATGTCTAAAGCTATCAAGGCTCAAAAATAAACTCACAGAAACGGAAAGGAATGGGTGTAAGCAAAAGGTTACATGCAATTCATTCGTTTAGCCCACTAAAACTCATGGTTATCACAAAAAATTGGGTTTGACTCGATGGAATTTCTATCTCAATTGCTTTCGAAAAATCAAACCTCTAATATTTACTAAAAATTATGAATGCTAAACGGTTAAATTTTATTATATTTTTGTGTTTTTAAATTTTTATAAAATTGATTAATGCCAATAAAAATTATGAAGGAAGATTTGCAAAAAAATTGAAGTGATAAAATGCGAAAAGGACAAACGTCGCGTGAATAAATTCCCACCCTACACTTAGAATCGTACATTGCCCTCAATGTACAACAAAAAATAATGTAAAGCAAGGAATAAACACCCAACCCCACACTTTGGAAACGTACATTGCCCTCAATGTACACAAAAACATGCAAAGCAAAAAGGAATGCAATGCAATGGAGTGTGAAGGGAGAACTGAAACTTCCCTCGTGTCGATCTCGGTCAAAATGCAAAAAGTCTACCCACAAATATGACGTGCCCAGCAGTTCCACAATTCCAAGATCGAAGTAAGACTAACAACATCAAAACACAGATCAGTAACATCAAGCCAAAATATATACGCGAAAAGTAAGTACAAATATTTACAAACAATACAACGGAAACAAAAGTACAAAAGAAAGAACAACAAACGCCGAAGCGTGATACAAGAGTTTGTACAACACGAAGCAAGTACAACTCACAAAAATGATACCAAAAGGCAATGGGAGGTACTACTCCCACTGCATACCCACGAGGTCGATGCCGGCTGCACCGCCTCCCTCGGCTCCTCCTGCTGGTGGTGATGGTGGTGGTGAAGGCTGATGCGGAGGTGAAGGCTGATGCTGTGGAGATGGTGGTGGTGACTGATGATGCGGTGGTGATGGTGGTGGCTGATGTTGGTGCTCCGGCTGCATGAAGAATGGAAGGGGAACCACGTATGGCGCCCCGCCGGCAGCAGCAGCAGCACACTGGACCTCATACTGCCAGGCCCAGTAGCGCATGAATAGGTCCTGCGGTATGACAACCGCAGGTGGTGGTGGCGGAGGCGGAGGCGGAGGAGGCGGAACAATCGGGTCGGCCTCGTGGTGGTGCTCCTGCTCCTGCTCCTGCTGAGCAATGTGAGCCTGGTGACCGGCGGCGACGGCCTCGGCCTCGGCCTGAACAACGTCGGGGTCTGGACCCGGACGGTCTGGATCCCAGACCCGACCCCATCTGTCAACCAATCTAATCCCTCCCGGTGCGCGACGAGCCACGTGCATATTCCTCAATGTCTGCACGGTCATCACTGCGGTCTCGGCCACCGGGGTCAAATCGCCAACGAGCTCGTCCGTCAGCAGGTGGAAATGCCTCGCGAGCTTGGTCACAAAGTGACCTCCACATATGGCGCTGGTGGCCTCTCGCCCTGAACTATTGACCAAGTACCCCGCAATGCAGTGCGCAAGATTACAATTGCGCGGGCGTACAAGGCAATAGAGATAACACAACTCTCTCAAATTTACTACCGTCTCTCCCTGACCGCGTCCTGAGATGGAGTAAACAATGCAACGATGAAGCACGCGGTGCAGGGGATCCCGAAGGCTCGAAGCCTTAGTCAAACTCGGGTCGTACATGCCAAAACCAAACTCGTGCCAGAACTGGTCTCTGGCCTCCTCTGACGGAAACTCGGTAATCCCATCGGTGAACAACTCAGTCGGGAGCTCGTGCCTCGTATACAAACCCAATAACCTCCCAAACCTAGCAACCGACATCACTCGCCACTCCCCGCCTAGTCTAAACCTGATAGTCTCGGGCCTCTCCAAGTCGGTACACGGGTAATCAAACTCATACGTGGAAAAGAACTCCATCACAAGCTCAACATACTGCGTAGCGTGGAGTCTGAACAAACGGCGCCACGGGGCGGTGACAAGATCATTCCATCGGTCCCGCTGACCGATGGCGTCAATAGCAGCTGGCTCTAGACGACGAGCGACCAAAATCCGGCCTCGACGGGGCCACAGAACATCCAAACGAGCCTCGTACTCGTGCTCGTCGGGGTCAAACTCAAGGTATGGGTGGTCCCGGTTGCCGTCCATCTGCACAAGCAAACAAACGGAATCAGAACAGTTATGAAGACGCTAGACGGAAATTATGAAGATTTCTGACCCTAGTTATGAAGGGACACGGTCGTGCCTGGAAATGGACACGACCGCGCCAGGGTCAAAAGTCTAAGCCCACGGCCGCGCTTGGGCGACCACGGGCACCAAAAACCTCGGAAGCACGATCGCGCCTAGGATGGGGCACGACCGTGCCTCGACAAAAATGACTGACCACGGGCGCGCTTGGCCGACCACGGGCTCTGGTTCTCGGCCAACACGGTCGCGCCAGGCTTTGGGCACGCCGGCGCCGAGGCTAATCTCAAAAGAACACGGTCGCGCTCATCAGAAGCACGACCGTTCTTAACCACTGTCTCCTGGGATGTCTAAAAGCCTGAGCTCGACCGCGCTTGGTCATGAGCGCGACCGTGCTCACCCTATTCAAGGGTTTCAGAATCAAAATTTAACCAATTTACCACAGTTATGAAGGGACTTTTGCATCGACGACATCCCAGGAGATCAAAACAATAAACCTAGCCTACTTTTATCCACAAACACGATTAAACATGAAAAATTTTCAAAACCTAAAAATTATTTAAAACCTAAATTTCTAACCTACATTACGGCCCTAAATCTAACATAAATGGAAAACAAAGGATTCGAGAACGTACCTTAAGTCGAGGGGAAGGAAATCAATCGAGGAGAGATTTTTTTTTTTTTCTGGGAGAATCAAAGTGGGGAGAACTTGATTTGGGGGGAGAAGTGATTTCTGCCGTTTGAAATGCCATTAAGGCGCCCCAAATGTCTGAGGCACGACCGTGCCTAGTGATAGGCACGACCGCGCTAGGTCAGAGGCACGACCGCGCCTAGTGCGAGGCACGACCGTGCTTCTGCCCATCAGACAGCAAACCCTAATTTTTTATGCAGCTATTACCAAACCCGACTGCGATTCTTCCAACTAAAATTCTAGGAAATTCAGAAAACATACCTGGGATATTCCGATGACCAATCAAAACCCGCTCGACCCAAAACACGTCCCGAACACCTAAACTCAAAAATAAATGGTAAAATCCTAGAAAAATAAAAAGGAAAATAATTTGGAAGATAGAAATAAACAAACACAACTAACGGATGAAAACCGAACATTCTAAGTTTATTAACGAGTCGTTAGCTAGACTCGTGTCCTAATGCACGTCAATAGGACACACGATGGGGCAAATCAACAAACGGGTGACATATGATTCTTGAATACCCGTCCGACCCGTTTGGTTTAGTGCATTTACCACTGGCTAGTGACAACCCATAGTAAATGCAGAAACGAAGTGACGGGTCGTGCCACCAACACTTGTATTTGCCCGGACCAAACCTGAGGTACATGATGTAGTGAAGAAGGCGATCATCCCGGCAAGCTAGTGTTGACTTGCCATGCTTTGTGGACCGATGTCACGCCTTCCAAGTTGGTTGGTCCGTGAAATGTCTCGCCCTCTCCCGTTGTTCCGATGACTCGTAGGACGAATCGTGATCATGATAAATCGCGGGCCGGCTCTCCTCGGTGCACAACGGAGGATCGGGTGTCACCATAGTCAATGGTTCGTTGGTGAACCCATCCGTTTGCACATCTTCCTCTTGGTAACCCCAAAGATCTAATGGATACTTGTCACTGTAACTCCCATAGTCGCGATCCATGAAAATCACTGCAAAGAACACTCAAACAAAACGATCACGGGTACCAGATAAAAATGAAATAGGAAATAAAAATAAAAATAAAAATACCATCCGAAAAACTATACACAAATATAAGATGAAAATGATGAAATAAAGATAAAAAATAAAAATAAAAATAAAGATAAATATAATTAAAGAAAACTATTTACCAAGGTATATACAAATATGTACTAAATGACTAAATAATAATTCCAATCGTTTTCGCACAAACCGTATCCCCGGCAACGGCGCCAAAAACTTGATGTGTGTGAAACTATATATATTTTAATAGATATTTATCACACAGTATTAGTTTTAAAAAGGGTTTTCACCAAAGACTAATCACACACACGTCGGGCAAGTGTACCCGTCGGATAGCAATATAGTAAAGGTAAGAACCGGATATCAATCCGTGGACACGGTGGGATGCGATAATAAACCGGAACTAAGATTCAATCAAGTGATGGTAAAAATATGTTTAAATTGATTTTTGATTAAATTAGTATGCAAGAATATGAAACTAAACTAACAACACAAGTCAAACAATCAAGGAAGGAATATCACTTCGGTCTCGAATCCATTTAGTAGACATTCAACAACAACTATAAATACATGACACGTACACGATACAAAGGTTGACTAAACTCTCGTCAAAGACATCTAATCAAATGACCATTCGGAAAGCTAGAATGAACAACACAAACTAACCACCTAAAATCATGCAATGAAGTTCACGCGCTATGAATACGTCAATGTTTAATAAAGATTGAACTAGCTTTCTGTCAAGGTTGGCTAATTCAACAACTAGTTGGAAAGATTACACGAAACAACACATAACCCACCTCAAGTTGATTAAGGTAAACAACAACATGCACTTCCTCAATATACAATGTTCATATCAAGATTACATAAACTAGAAGGTTGCGTCAACAAGTCCTAGATAAACATAATACTAAACATGACACACCATAACAAGCACTTTGTCTTTCCAAACACAAGCACAAGGATGCACATTCAAGAGTTTTCAACCATAAACAAGACTTCATCCACCATTCCTAGTCAAAAGCCATAAACTAGCATACTTACATACACTAATCAATGAATACATGCATAAACCATGGGTTTTCCAACATACATAGCCTACACATATACAAGTCTTGCAAACAATCTCAACTCCTAAATACACAATATCATTGAAGAATAATCATGCCATTGTTATAACATTAACATAAACTATGCCAAAAATCCATAAATGTTGTCAAACGTTACTAAACTTCATCTAAACCAAAGTGATATCAAGAGTTAGCTCATGGCGAGCATAAGAACAAAAACAAGCAAAGAAAAGTTACAAGACTCATGAAGAACCTCCAAGAATCAAGCCACTTCCCCAAGCTAGATGATGATGATGATGATGTATGGTGATCCTCTTGATGTTGTAGTCCTTCCTGGAAGCTTGAAATGTGGCTAGAAACAAGGAAATTCGGAGCACAAAACAGTGCTCAGGGCTCCAACTCTCCAGGTCTCCAGACTTTTTGCTGTGGGAAAACTTCTGATATATATAGAAAAGGGGAGGCACGACCGTGCCTGGTGGTGAGGCACGACCGTGCCTGTCACTGGGGCGCGACCGTGCCCGGTGTTTAGCACGGTCGTGGGACAGGTGGTTGACCGATCTGCTTCTTCCATTGGTTCCTCATTCTTCGAGGTGTCAGTTGAATCAGACTCACGGGTTTACACGCGGTCGTGGGGTGTTGGAGCATGGTTGTGCTCGGGAGAATTGCTTGGCGCGGTCGTGCCATATACGGGGCGTGACCGTGTCTAGGGTTTTCTGGACTAGCGCGGTCGTGCCTAGTAGGGGGCACGACCGTGCCTCTACCTCAGAAACCCTAAAAACTTCTTCTTTATCCTGGAATTCCCTTGTTTGTTCACCGAGCTTCACAAAAACCTATAAAACTGGAAATGAAGCACTTAAGTGTCTAAACGATAAAAATAACCAAGAATTGATCGTGAAATGAGTGAAGTTTTGTGCCAAAAAGATGTGTAAATTCTAACACATCAGAGACCCAAAAAGAAATTTAGTTCACCCATTGAACTCATTTCAAACTTTGAGTGCATTAGAATCTCAAAGTCTTTGCATAATTTCTTCTTTGTTGATCCAAAGATGATGTCGTCTACATAGATTTGTACCAATAGAATTTCTCCCCCTTCATCTTTGATAAACAATGTCTGATCAATGGCACCTCTTCTAAAATTGTTGCTGAGCAGATAACCTGACAAAGTCTCATACCAGGCTCTTGGGGCTTGGTGTAGTCCATATAGAGCCTTGTCTAGTTTGAAAACTTTGTTTGGATGTGAGGGATCTACAAAGCCCGGAGGCTGTCTGGCGTATACTTCCTCACCAATCTTCCCATATAGAAAAGCACTCTTGACATCCATCTGATAAACAGTGAAGCTTTTGGATGCAGCATATGCTAGGAAGATTCTAATAGCCTCCAGTCTGGCAACAGGAGCAAAGACTTCATCATAGTTAATTCCTTCTTCCTGAGTGTATCCCTGGGCCACAGGTCTGGCTTTGTTCTTAATTTCAACCCCTCTTTCATCTTGTTTGTTCCTGAAGACCCACCTTGTGCCTATAGCAGTCTGACCATGTGGAAGATCAACTAGGGTCCACACATCTTGTCTTTTGAATTGCAGCAACTCTTCTTGCATTGCTTCAATTCAACTGTTGTGTTGCAAAGCTTCATCTATCTTCTTTGGTTCAACTTGAGACAGAAAACAAGGGTATAGACAGACATTAGCTTCATGAGTCTTGCTTCTAGTTTGAAATCCTTGTTGAACTTGACCAATGACATTTTCTAAGGGATATTCTTTGTTGATTCTTTGTGTAGGAACAACATCCAATTGTATTCCATGGTCAAGATTGATTTGATTTTGATCAGGGAGATGATGATTGTCAATAGGGTTGTTTGCAGAACTGTCTTCAACAACAACAACAACTGCAGATGAGTTGTCAGCAGCATTAGTAGCATCAGCAGCATCAGATGCACTATCCTCATCTAGATCTTCATTGTCAGAAAGATTGTTGTTGGTGACATTTGAGTTGTTTGTTCTAGCTTCACTGGCTTCAATAGCATCAACAACAGATGGAGGATCAATGGATGGTCTTTTGATTCTTATAGATGGACCATTGAAGCCTAATCTGTAGTCATTTTTTGATGTAGATGCTTGCTTTGTGGAAGAGGTAGACTCCATATTTGAGAAGATGAGAGGCTCAAATACTTGTGAAAAGGAGTCTATATCAAACAGCCAGTCTGGCCCTTTCCCCTTTTCACATGGAATATGTTCCCTACATTCCACATTTGCTAATTCTTCAACTATTCTTGTTCTGGAATTGAATACTCTGTAAGCCTTGTATTGAGAGGAATATCCCACAAAGTATCCTTCATCAGATTTTGCACCAAATTTTGGAAGAATTCCATTGGTGATAAGAATGGTACATGGACATCCAAAGGGTTTCAAGAATCTAATGTAGGGAACTCTTTTAAACCACATCTCATAAGGTGTTTTGTTGAGAGGCTTGACAATGAGAACTATATTTTGCACATAGCAAGCTGTGCTAACTGCCTCTACCCAGAATGTGAGAGGCAGTTTTGAGTCAGCCAGCATTGATCTGGCAGACTCAATAAGAGTTCTGTTTCTTCTTTCAGCAACCCCATTTTGTTGTGGAGTTCTTGGAGCACTGTATTGTCTTTTAATACCTTTGCTCTCACAAAAACAATTTAAGGTCTGGTTTTTAAATTCTGTACCTTGATCACACCTTATGATTTTGACTTTCTGATTGCTTTGATTCTCAACCCTCAGAATATAGGATTTAAGAATTTCAGCAGTTTCATCTTTTGTTCTCAAGAAGTATACCCATAGAATCTGGTGAAGTCATCAGTTATCATCAGACAATATGACTTCTTGCCCATTGACATGACATTTGTAGGACCAAAAAGGTCCATATGCAGCAGCTGTAGTGGAGTGTCATTTGAATTCACTGTATTGGGCTTGTGAGAACTCTTGTGTTGCTTCCCCTTCAAGCATGCAATGCAATGATCTTCAAGCTGGAATTACTTGTCAGGAAGAACTCTGATAAGATTTCCTTTCACCAACTTGTTGATAGTTTTTACATTCACATGGCTTAATCTCCTGTGCCACAGAGCGGATTCATCAACTGATGCCTTGGACAGAAAACAAGATACACTACCAGATGGAGTGACTTTGTTCATGTCAAGCACATATAAGTTATCTTTTCTTTGAGCAGTCAACAAGATCTTTTCTGGAGGAGGTTTGCTTAGCCCAGGGGAGAGCATAAAACATTCTTTATCTGTGAAAAGCATACAATGCTTCTGATCACAGATTTGAGACACACTCATGAGGTTAAACTCTAGTTCTTTTACATAGTTTACCCTTTCAATACTCTTTCTCTCATTGGACACAACTCCTTTTTCAGTGATATATCCTCCCTTTGAATCACTTCCAAATGCAACATATTCTCCATAAAAATTTCTAAAATCTGAGAGGATGGATCTGTTGCATGTCATGTGTCTGGAACAACCATTGTCTACAACCCATGTGTTATCATTATTACCTGGTTGTCCCTACACATGAAAGAGATCTAGTTAGAGGAAGTGACCCAAGAGCTTGCAGACTTGGGTGAGTGTTTTTTAAGATCAAGATCGTCAATATGTTGGCATTCAATGGATCCAAAGAAAATGCTGTGAGAGGGAGCTAATTTTGCTTTCCAATGTTGAGTAGGTGTGACACTTCTGATTTTCACTACTTGTACTCATTCTAGACTTATCAATGAAAATCCGCATGACATTTCATTTTACTTGAAATCCTATTCAGACGTTGTTACAATACTAGTTCACATGTGAAACATTACGTTTATGCTTCAAAGACTTATACTTATCTGTGATTGATTCATGGATCGCACATAGACTTAATTGATCTTTATGACACATTAAATACACATGAACCACCCCCATACATCTCAAACATGTTCTTACAACCCATTCAATGTGAATTGATGCTTAAAAGTACTAGTTAGTACTTTCGTGCGATCGTTCGCCTTTTAAACCGTCGTTAACTACGTACCGTCCACGACTGACAAATCGTTTAACATGACATTAATTTATGTTTTAAATGTTTAAAATATTCATTTCTTTAATTAAAACAAAGTTTGTTTGCAAAACTTTCCTTAAATAAATCCTAAAATTCGAAAAACGATCAAAAAGTCCGTTTTATCGCCCACCGATCGCCAACTACTATACGTGAATAACGTAACTTTAACTTAAATGTTTTTAGCTAAACATACTCTTTTTGTTATGACAATCAACTTTAATGTTGAAAACATTTGCCAATTTCGCTTAGAAATGCTTAAAATCGTAATTTTCGAATGCGCGCACTCAACCGGATCAAGCTAGGACCCAACCCACCTACTCTTGGACCTAGCCCAAGCAAGAAATCACAAAAAACCCAGCCCCATTGAGGAAAATTTCGCAGATTTGAGGGCCCTAAAACCCTAAATTTCTTTCCAAGACATTCCATATTTACACCCCTTCAACTATTAGTATAAATAGGAGGCTTAGGATCTTGCTTTCTTTGCTAATTCTCCCTCAAACACTCCCAACCCCTCCTAAGTTGTGAAATCCCTTCCCAACCTTGAAGATTTCGAAAATCCCTTAGAGGATTCCAAGAGTTTGAAGATCAAACAAGTAAGTAACCCTCCGAAGTTGAATACCGTCTTTTTATTTTATTCTTTCTTCATCCCCTCAATATTTTTCTATTTTCTATCCATGATCACTTGATCATGTGAAACCTCAGCCCTAAAAACCCTCTAGTAATCTTAATCAAACTAATAAATCAAGCTAACATCACCAACTAACAAACAAAGGATCCCGTTTGCAATGGCGGCTATGCCGTCGCATTCTGCGAATCCTCAAGACAACTATTGCAAAAGTGGCTCTGCCGATGCTTTAGTATGTTCTTGCTAACTTAAAACATGTTATTTATTCTATATTATCACTTATATGAACTCACACGCTAATTAAATATAGAATCCGCTTGCTCGTGTCGGCTATGCCGATTGCATTCTGTGATTCTCCAAAACGCTTCTGTGAATATCATGGCTAGACCGGTGACACGGGACGTTTTGGCTAAACTAATATGATTATATTATGTATTATAATAACATAATAACATTCGTCTAATTTTTATTTGCGCGTTCGGTAATCTTAAAACCCTAAACGGACCACTTAAGTGCAACCATTGATTTTGGACAGAAACTGTGCTAAATTTAACTGAGCGTAACTTGACCATAATTAATCTAAAATGAGCAAACTCAATTTCCACGACGTATTTCGTCGAATTTCCTTTCCAACCATAATTGGATCGTTTTCTAATTCAAAAGTATGACTCCGTAGTAGCCAAAACGGGACAGAAACCTTTTTCAGTACCTTCTGTCTTGTTGGACTATTTTGGCTATGATCCGAGTCTCAAATGGAAAAACTTTCTAAATGAAACTTCTTTGTGACGACTTAAACTAATTCCATGTAAAATTTCATAATTTTTAGACGTCTTTTGATATTTTTAACAATCCCGTTTCTGTTCAGCTACTTTGCTGTCCAAATCTGAAAATCAACTAAAACTCTATTTTTGCAACTAATTCTTAATCTTATGACCCGAACCGCCTATCTAACACTCGTAACCATCGAACCTACCCTAAAACTGGTTTATTTATTTGTTTAGGGTCTGGTCCGTGATTCATCTCGTCTATTCGTTCAAGTTTCTTATCTCGTCTAGCTTTCAAGGTGAGACTTCATAGCCCCACTTTATTCAAATCGTTTTGGAGGAAACATGTACGCGTTGGCACGTATTAAAACACGTTTTCAAACAAATCTAAAACAAGCGAATCATATATGTATGTGAGTAAATGAACACAACATGATAAACGTTAAACCTGCAAATCATTAACTTGAAACTTTCAAGCCAACGGTAGTACAGATATGGGCCATAGGATGGAAACCGCATATACTTTATGGACAACTTTTGGTTGGACATCTTATTTGTTATTAGTGCAACTTGCGAGTTGTACCACTTATTCGTTACTCATCATTTTAGGTTGGATTTGCTAATCATGTGTTTGTTTTATTACGTGCTATATGATGATCTTGGAATATGAAATGTCACCTTTGCCAAACTTATACTTTTATTAAACCTGTGATTTCTCACCAACTATTTTTAGTTGACACTTGTTTTTCGTACATGTTTCAAGTGATTAAGCTCGTGATAGGTCAAGTCAATATCACGTAGGATTTGCCTAGATATCAATTGAAGAATCTTATTTTAAGTTGCTTGTCTTTTGAACATGTTATCTGTTTGGTTTAATTCGAAACTTATGTAATTGGGATTTTTTTTATATTATGAAACTTTAATAGTAAATGTCTTTATTCCATTGTGTTCTTTTGTCAATTAAGTCGCACTCGTGGTTAAGATGCACGGTTGGGGTGTGACAGATTGGTATCAGAGCCGTGGTTATAGAGAATTGGGCAACCATTTGACCTAGACTATAACCTAAGCTCCCCTTTGAAACTTATATGCTTATGTGATTCTAATCCTCTAACTCTCTTATCTTTAGTATGTCGTCGTACTCTGCTGACATCTCTAGCAATTCAAGCCTTATTTCCGATGATGGGTCCCAAAGCCCAATTAGTTGGAGTAGGCTAATCTCACCACGATCATCTTTCTTTGGAAGCCTGCTACCCTCGAAACATAATGTCAAGCCTGAGTTAATCTCCGATGCGACAAGCCGGCCTGCACCGAAGCCTGAAGTAAACAACATATCAAGTGATTCGGAATCCGAAGACCAAGAGAGCCATGTTGGAACCACTTCTGAGGCCCAACTCCCGTTCAAGAAAAGAAAGCTGACTTGTGAAGCTGAATCCAACTCTTGGGCAAGGCCCAATCCATAATGTTCTCATCAAAATCAAAGGCTTGGATAGTGATACTAGAGACACGTGTAATCTGGAAGGGTGAGCGCCTGTACACTGGGGGTCTTGTCAAAGGAAAGTGAGGCACGTTCGTTACGAGTCACACTTACCTGGGGACCTTTGGAGTGAGTGCTCGCTTATAGGCTAAAACACGTCTCACTAGTATCATTCATCCGAATCTTGAATTTTGACTAGTCAGTTTTGTCTTTATATTTCATTTGTAATTCAACATATATGTTTTAAATATATGTTTTATTTATCTTGTAAGAGATAAATATTAATGAATGAGTGATTTTATTTATAAATATTGTCACTTTTAATTCTTGAATGTCTATCCTAACTACCGACTTATGATTTCTTTTTTGTAGAATGCCTCCTCGTCGTGATCCTGATAACACCGTGGCTAACACCAGTGAAGCCTCCGCCAAAACCACTGCCATAGCCACCCTGCTCACTCAACAACTTGCTGCGGCTTACCCACTATTGTCACTCAAATCAACAACTCCACCGGAGGATCTAGTGGGAGTGTTTGTACTTTCAAGCACTTCAACTCTTGTAACCCACACAAGTACCTTGGATGTGAAGGTGCGACAGGGCTATTGCAATGGTTTGAAGGCATGGAGAACACATTTGAGATGAGTGACTGCCCCGATGAACTTAAGGTAAAATATGCTTCAAGTGCCTTCCAAAGGAGGGCACCGACTTGGTGGAATGCTGAAAAGAAAATTCGGGGTAGGGAAGGAGCTCTTGCTATGACTTGGGATAAGCTCCAGGAAATTATGATCGAGGAGTTCTTTCCTAGAAATGAGATGAAGAAGTTGGAGATTGAGTTGGGGACCTTACCCAGGATAGTGGGGAGAGTGAGGTGTACACCACACGCTTTCATGAACTCTGCATCCTAGTCCCTCATCTGGTTACACCCTTGACCCGAATGATTGATCGTTATATTGGAGGCCTTCCGCCTCAAATTAGGGGTACTGTCATGGGTAGTAGCCCAACAACACTTGAAGCTGCTATTCGTTTATCTGCGTCCTTAACGGACGATCTAGTTAAGTCTGGAGTTCTATTCAGGAAAGATGACAAGAGAGTTAAGGAGGAAGTGGCGAAAAAGCCTGAGTATCGCCATAAGAAGCAAAAGACCTCTAAAAGCTTTGCCATGGTTACCCCAGCTGTTCCTGTTGCCCAAGTAGCACCTAGACCTGCACCTGGCAGGAAGCCATATAGTGGACCTCACCCGCTGTGTGCAAGGTATCAATACCATCACCCTACTACTATTTAATGTCGTTCGTGCACTAAATGTGGAAGGCTTGGTCATTTTGCTAACGCTTGTCGTGTAGCTGAAAAGGCTGCTACTACCCAAACTGCCACTCCTGCCATCATCAATGGTAGGGCCTGTTATGAATGTGGTGCTCCTGATCACTACAAAAACCAATGCCCGAAGCTCAATAAGAATAACCGAGGTGCACGTGCTCGCACTTTTGCCATAGGAGCAACCGAGGCCAGAAATGACAATGCCGTGGTTACTGGTACGTTTCTCATCAATAATCGTTATGCCTCTATCTTATTTGATACCGGAGCGGATAAAAGCTTTATCTCCTTAGAATTTGAACCTTTACTTAAAACTTGTCGTACCGCTCTTGAACCTTCTTATACTATAGAAATAGCTGATGGCAAACTAACTGTTGTGCATTCCGTTGTCCGAGGTTGTGCTCTAACTCTCAACGATCACACATTCTCTATCGACCTGATTCCCATCACTCTTGGGAGTTTTGATATCATCGTGGGAATGGAGTGGCTATCCCACAATCATGCGGAAATCAACTGTTCGGAGAAACTCATTCGTATCCCTCTACCATCCGGTGAGACCTTGAAAATCTTTGGAGAGAAACCTTGCAAAGGTTTGAAATTCATCTCCTGCATGAAGGCACGTAGATATTTAAGGAAGCGATACTATGCTTTCTTGGCACATGTGGTCGAGAAATATGAAGAAAAGAAATTACAAGATATACCGATCATCCGAGATTTTCCGGAAGTATTCCCTGATGACTTGCATGGACTCCCTCCAACTCGACAAGTTGAATTTTGGATTGATCTTTTACCGGGAGCTAACCCCATTGCCAAATCTCCGTACCGCCTAGCCCCTTCTGAGATGCAAGAACTATCTAGCGAACTGCAAGAGCTGCTGGACAAGGGATTCATTAGACCGAGCTTCTCACCTTGGGGAGATCCGGTTCTCTTTGTCAAGAAGAAAGATGGGTCCTTCCTCATGTGCATCGACTACCGTGAACTAAACAAGCTTACCATCAAGAATCGTTACCCGCTACCTAGGATCGATGACCTTTTCGATCAACTGCAACTTGTTTCTCGAAGATTGACCTCCGATCTGGGTATCATCAACTCCGAGTCCATGAAGAGGACATTCCCAAAACTGCTTTTAGAACTCGTTATGGACACTACGAGTTCATGGTTATGCCTTTTGGGTTAACCAATGCGCCCGCGGTGTTCATGGACCTCATGAACCGTGTCTGCAAACCCTACCTAGATCAATTTGTCATTGTCTTCATCGATGACATCTTGATCTACTCCCGAACCAAAGAGGATCATACAACCCACCTTAAGCTGATTTTGGAACTCTTGAAGAAGGAACAACTTTATGCTAAATTCTCCAAGTGTGAATTCTGGCTTAGAGAAATTCATTTCTTGGGTCACGTGATCAACAACCAGGGTATACACGTCGATCCAGCCAAAGTCACCGCTATCAAGAATTGGAGTACACCATCCACACCCTCTGAGATCCGTTCGTTTATGGGTTTGGCGGGTTATTATCGAAGATTCATCCCGAACTTTTTGAAGATTGCCCTGCCTCTCACTACATTAACTCCGAAAAATAAGCCTTTCGTCTGGGAACAAAAGCAAGAAGATGCGTTCCAAACTCTTAAGCAGAAATTGTGCAACTCCCCTATTCTAAGTCTTCCCGATGGCAATGATGATTTCGTTGTATACTGTGATGCCTCAAACCAAGGTCTTGGTTGCGTGTTGATGCAACGAGACAAGGTCATAGCCTATGCATCCAGACAACTCAAGGTTCACGAAAAGAACTACACCACTCATGACCTTGAGTTGGGTGCGGTGGTCTTTGCTTTGAAAATCTGGAGACATTATCTCTACGGCACTAAATGTGTGGTTTTTACTGATCACACGAGCCTTCAACATATTCTGAACCAGAAAGAACTCAACATGAGGCAGCGACGTTGGGTTGAATTACTTAGTGACTACGATTGCGAAATTCGTTACCACCCGGGGAAAGCCAATGTGGTGGCTGACGCCCTTAGCCGTAAGGACCGAATCAAACCCACCCGTGTGCGAGCCATGGGAATGTTGGTTCAAACCATTTTCAAAGATAAGATCCTCCTAGCTCAAAAACAAGTTGATGCAAATGATGAGTTGAAGAAGGATTTGGATTGTGGTGTCGAAAAGCACTTGGAACCCAAACCCGATGATCTCTTTTACTTCATGGGTCGAATTTGGATCCCCGACTCAAGTGAGCTCCGAACCCTTATCCTTGATGAAGCACATAAATCCCGTTATTCTGTTCATCCCGGTGCTGATAAGATGTATCACGACTTGAAAGAGTTTTATTGGTGGCCAGGAATGAAGAAAGACATCGCCCTCTATGTAGGGAAGTGTCTTACTTGCTCTAAAGTTAAAGCTGAGCACCAGAAACCATCTGGTCTTCTCCAACAACCCGAAATCCCACAATGGAAATGGGAGCAAATTTCCATGGACTTCATCACTAAGCTTCCGCGAACCTCTAGTGGTCATGACTCCATCTGGGTCATTGTTGACCGCTTAACCAAATCCGCTCATTTTCTCCCAATCCGTGAGGACTACAAAATGGAGAAGCTTTCCAGACTCTATATCAATGAGGTCGTGACACGTCATGGTGTCCCTCTATCCATTATCTCCGACCGTGATAGCCGTTTTACCTCCCGATTCTGGCAATCTTTACAGAAAGCTTTGGGAACTCGTTTGAACCTTAGCACGGCTTACCATCCCCAGACTGATGGTCAAAGTGAAAGGACCATACAGACCTTGGAAGACATGCTCCGTTCTTGTGTGATTGACTTTGGAGGAAGTTGGGATCAACACTTGCCACTCATCGAATTCTCTTACAACAATAGTTACCATACGAGCATCAAGTGCGCCCCTTTCGAGGCTCTATATGGTAGGAAGTGTCGATCTCTGGTGTGTTGGACCGAGATCGGAGACGCTCAAATCACCGGTCCCGAACTCATTCAAGAAACAACCGACAAGATACTTCAAATTCAAGAAAGACTCAAGGCCTCTCGCGATCGTCAAAAGAGTTATGCTGACAACCGTAGGAAGCCCCTTGAATTTCAAGTCGGTGATAGAGTTTTACTCAAGGTTTCCCCCTGGAAAGGTGTTGTCCGATTTGGGAAGAAGGGAAAGCTAGCCCCTAGGTTCGTTGGGACATTCGAAATTCTTGAAAGGATTGGCCCAGTAGCCTATAGACTCAAGCTACCAACCGAACTTTGTAACGTTCATGACGTTTTTCATGTATCAAACCTTAAAAGGTGCCTTGCTGATGACACACTTCAAGTTCCTCTGGATGATGTTCGTATCGACAACTCTATGCATTTCGTCGAAAAGCCCGTTGAAATCATGGACCGTGAAGTCAAGCAACTCAAGCGTAGCCGCATCCCTATCGTGAAAGTTCGTTGGGAAGCCAAGCATGGTCCTGAGTTCACCTGGGAATGTGAAGACCAAATGAAACATAAGTACCCTCATCTCTTTCTAGACCCTACAGCCTCTACTAGTTGAATTTCGGGGACGAAATTCTTTTAACTAGGGGAGATTGTGACACTTCTGATTTTCATTACTTGTACTCATTCTAGACTTATCAATGAAAATCCATATGACATTTCATTTTACTTGAAATCCTATTCAGACGTTGTTACAATACTAGTTCACATGTGAAACATTACGTTTATGCTTGATTTCAAAGACTTATACTTATCTGTGATTGATTCATGGATCGCACGTAGACTTAATTGATCTTTATGACACATTAAATACACATGAACCACCCCCATACATCTCAAACATGTTCTTACAACCCATTCAATGTGAATTGATGCTTAAAAGTACTAGTTAGTACTTTCGTGCGATCGTTCGCCTTTTAAACCGTCGTTAACTACGTACCGTCCACGACCGACAAATCGTTTAACATGACATTAATTTATGTTTTAAATGTTTAAAATATTCATTTCTTTAATTAAAACAAAGTTTGTTTGCAAAACTTTCCTTAAATAAATCCTGAAATTCGAAAAACGATCAAAAAGTCCGTTTTCTCGCCCACAGATCTCCAAATACTATACGCGAATAACGTAACTTTAACTTAAATGTTTTTAGCTAAACATACTCTTTTTGTTATGACAATCAACTTTAATGTTGAAAACATTTGCCAATTTCGCTTAGAAATGCTTAAAATCGTAATTTTCGAATGCGCGCACTCAACCGTATCAAGCTAGGACCCAACCCACCTACTCTTGGACCTAGCCCAAGCAAGAAATCACAAAAAACCCAGCCCCATTGAGGAAAATTTCACAGATTTGAGGGCCCTAAAACCCTAAATTTCTTTCTAAGACATTCCATATTTACACCCCTTCAACTATTAGTATAAATAGGAGGCTTAGGATCTTGTTTACTTTGCTAATTCTCTCTCAAACACTCCCAACCCCTAAAACCATAATTGGATCGTTTTCTAATTCAAAAGTATGACTCCGTAGTAGCCAAAACGGTACAGAAACCTTTTTCAGTACCTTCTGACTTGTTGGACTATTTTGGCTATGATCCGAGTCTCAAATTGAAAAACTTTCTAAACGAAACTTCTTCGTAACGACTTAAACTAATTCTCTGTAAAATTTCATAATTTTTAGACGTCGTTTGATATTTTTAACAATCCCGTTTCTGTTCAGCTACTTTGCTGTCCAAATCTGAAAATCAACTAAAACTCTATTTTTGCAACTAATTCTTAATCTTATGACCCGAACCGCCTATCTAACACTCGTAACCATCGAACCTACCCTAAAACTGGTTTATTTATTTGTTTAGGGTCTGGTCCGTGATTCATCTCGTCTATTCGTTTAAGTTTCTTATCTCGTCTAGCTTTCAAGGTGAGACTTCATAGCCCCACTTTATTCAAATCGTTTTGGAGGAAACATGTACGCGTTGGCAAGTATTAAAACACGTTTTCAAACAATTCTAAAACAAGCGAATCATATATGTATGTGAGTAAATGAACACAACATGATAAACGTTAAACTTGCAAATCATTAACTTGAAACTTTCAAGCCAACGGTAGTACAGATATGGGTCATAGGATGGAAACCGCATATACTTTATGGACAACTTTTGGTTGGACATCTTATTCGTTATTAGTGCAACTTGCGATTTGTACCACTTATTCGTTACTCATCATTTTAGGTTGGATTTGCTAATCATGTGTTTGTTTTATTACGTGCTATATGATGATCTTGGAATATGAATTGTCACCTTTGCCAAACTTATACTTTTATTAAACCTGTGATTTCTCACCAACTATTTTTAGTTGACACTTGTTTTTCGTACATGCTTCAGGTGATTAAGCTCATGATAGGTCAAGTCAATATCACATAGGATTTGCCTAGATATCAATTGAAGAATCTTATTTTAAGTTGCTTGTCTTTTGAACATGTTATCTGTTTGGTTTAATTCGAAACTTATGTAATTGGGATTTTTTTTATATTATGAAACTTTAATAGTAAATGTCTTTATTCCATTGTGTTCTTTTGTCAATTAAGTCGCACCCGTGGTTAAGATGCACGGTTGGGGTGTGACAGTAGGTTTTCCAGATCTTTTTACTCTGTCAGCAGCAGATGTGGCTTTGGCAGCTGATGGTTTAAACTGATCATCAACAGACTTGGCTGCTGAAGGCTTTGGCTGATCAGCAGCAAACTTGATTGCTGCTGTAGGCGTTGATTTGTTTTTCATCTTTTTCGGCTTCATGTGATCAGCATCAATTTTGATTGCTGCTGACTGTTCAGCAAACACCAGCTTCTCCTTTTTATACTTTCCTACTGAAAGTGGGTTTTTCTGTTGGAGTTCTTCTATAGACTTGCTTCTGGTTATGAAGAATCTTGACTATAGCTGAAGCTGATTGAGATATCTGGTTGAATGGATTGAGGTTACAATATACAGCGAAGTGGTCTAATTCACCACATATGATGCAAGATTGTTGAACTTTTGGGATCTGCTTCCTTGGTGGAGAGAGAGATTTTCTGAAATTAGTTGCTTTGGCTTCATAGCTTCTTACCTTCTTGTTCTTGTTGGTCCTCTTAAAAGCTTGTTGCTTGAGATTTCATTGCTGCTGAAGGTAATAGAAGCAGGTACTGGCGGTATGATTGTATTTTCCATAGACAAAGCATGACTTAGCAACTTTATCGCTTTGAAAGTACACATAATCCTTTCTTTTGAATAAGTCTGAGAAGTTCCAGGGATGAGTTTTGTTATGCTCAAAGGTGGCTTCCTCCAATGTTTTCTGAACATATGGAGTTCTCTCTCCAGATGTATGACAGATGTCAAACACCTTTCTTGGTTGGTTTGCTTGATGATTTGTAGAGATTGAGGATTGCCCCTTTTCAATATTTAACTTTCTTCCTTCAGGAGGATAGCTAATTTTGATCTGTTTGGTGAGTTGAGGTACTGGTATAGAGGGAATAAAGGGACTTGGACCATTGGTTTGGATTACTTTACCAGATTTGGTGGTTTTGAGAATTACTTCATTGGTAAGGAGTAATGGAGCTTCACTTGTTTGAGTGGATTATGAGCATGTGGACTTAGATTCAGATGAGATGTTGCAGTTTTGCACAGATGATTCTTCCTTGGAAGGATCAAGGTTTCGGTTTGCATGGTCAAGGTTTGTGAGATTGAAGTTTGGTTCATGGATGGTTACATAATCAGAAGGTGGAGGGACAGAGTTGTAGGGTTTTTCAGCTTGAAATCCAAGACCAGCAGTTACCTTCTCGTGAATTTGAGCATCCAAAAGTCTTTGCAGCTTTTTGGGTGCAAACTCATATTTGTCAACATGAACTTTTTGGTCCGCCAACTCAGCTCTTGTAGCTTTTAACTTAACCAATAGATCATCAATCTGAGTTTCAAGATTTGTTTGTTCATGTTTTAATTATAAAATCTCTTTCTTTATACAGTTAATATTTTCTTTATAACTATTTTCAACCTTTTTGAATTCAGATTTCATTTGATGAAACTCTTCATTTTGATCTATAAGATTTTGGTTATGCTTTCTATATCCTAGAACCTTATCAATACAATTCTGAGAGCAGAGGTGTTCATATACCTGAGGTGGTATCTCTGTTGTGTCTGCCATGAGAGCTTGGTTGTTGGCAGGAAGATCTTCATATTGAAAGCTCCAGTCAAAATCAGCTGTTCCGACATGTTGAGTTGCACGTGCTGCAGTTTGAGCAGCTGGAGTGTTGCCTTGATTTGGTTGACCTTGATGGGCTTGTCTTGGTTGTGTAGCAGCTGGATTTTCCTTTGGTGCCTTGCATTCTCTGGCGAAGTGACCAAGTTGGTTACAGTTGTAACATCTTAGCTTGCTTTTCTCTAACCCAACTCAAGTGTTAGAGTTGTTGCTTGGAATGGGTCTTCCAGTTCTAGAGTAGAACCTTTTAGCTCTAAGAGATAACATAGCATAAGAGTGTTGTATGTCCATTTCTTCTAAGTCACATGGATGGAAATACTCTAGATCTTCTTTGATAAATAACATATTCCTTGGGTTTTCAGAGACAAATGCAGCAGAGTTATTTTGAGGTGGGGCTTCAAGAAGAAAAGGTGAGTTGGGAGTTTGTGGATGGATAACAATGGGAGAATAGTAGTTACTTGAACTTGGAAGTGAGTGGTCAGAGTGTAGTGCAGAGTAAGTGGTGGTTGATGAGGATGAATGACTTGAGCTTCTTTCTTTGGCTTGAATCATTTCCAGCTCATATGTCTTCAGCATACCAAACAACTCAGTCATTTAGAGAGTCTTCAGGTTTTCAGTTCTTCTGATTGACACTGTGTAGTGTCACACCCCCAAATTCCACAAACGGAGTGTTACCGTTTGGGACGTGACAAACCAGGATCTCAGACATTAGCTACATCAAACGACACTATATGGGACTTAAAATGTCATAACATAAAAGTTCAGAGTTAATGCGGAAGCGTTTAAACAAGAAAGTAAATGCGCAAAACAACGCGCCAAAGTTCAGTTTAATAAAAGTAAGTGAATTGTTTTAACGGTTTGCGTATGAGTGAAATGATAGTAGGACTCCATGCATGTCCTAGTTGTGCAACCTGTGCCTTAGCGACCTAAGAAAACATGTACGAAAAGTGTCAACACAAGGTTGGTGAGTTCACAGGTTTCAAGTTTGCAATAAGAGAGTGTTTGCAAGATTATGTACGTTCATTATGCATATCTATAGGTAGCTAGCCTATGTTCATGTCTTACTAAAGCGCTCGCAACCGAAGCTGACAGTGTGTTTGTTTGTTTTCCTCCAGTCAGGTCTATCAACTCTGACTAATGTGTTAAGGTCAATATTTCACCAGTTCGACCTCCAATCGAGTTAGCGCGACTAACGCGGGTGGAGTTTGTCAAACCCAGTAGTACTACCAAAATTAACTCGCTAATTCATATTAGCGGTCCGATGTGTGTGAGGACTTTCATGATAGTGTGTTACGCTTAGCCTCAACAGTGATATCATATGAATTACAATAACCCAAAATAGTTTGCGTCATGTTTTCTCCCCCAATGAGAAAAACATGAAAAATAATGTTTTTCTGCGTACCTGTTTCTCCCCCGCGGAAAAACAAGTAAAAGTATGATTGCTTGCGTGTATGTTTCTCCCTCAACTGGAAAACAAGTAAAAGATGTTGATTTGTTTACATGTTTTTCCCCCAACAGGAAAACGAGTAAAAAAGGGCTGTGAAACTCACCTGAGTTGTGTACGAGTAGTAGATAGCACCACACAAGGATGCAAGTAGAAAACACAAGAGTTTTCCTGTGAAGTACTTACGTATGCCCTAAAATTATAAGCATAATATTTAGGGATACAATGGGTTATGTGACGACGACACGGAAGATTGGAACGTCCTAGAACATTTTAAGGATCAACGAGTAGATGAACTTGTCCACGGGAATAAGAGTTTCTTAATATACTTATTAAGATAAATACGTTTCGTGTCGAAGGTTTCTTAATTATGAATATAATAATAATTAAATATATCCATGCGTTTGTACCATTAAAATAATGGCTAGGAAAATAATATAACTAATATATTATTTTTGGAGAAATAACATGATTATTAAAAATACGAGACAATAAAGTAATAAAACTATTATTTTATTCGAGGATATAAACGTGCGTAAATAATATAAATAATTACATTATTTATTAGTTTGAAACGTCACACGAGATTAATAAACGAGGCGAAATAATATAAAAATATATATTATTTTATACTAGAAGTCACGGGTTGAAAATAATATAAATATATTATTTTATTCGAAGTCATGGTTTGAAAATAATATAAATACTTATTTTTAAAAGTGGAAATAATGTTAATTATGATTTATAAAACCAAACCCGAGCCTACGGGGTTGTTTCCGGGGATAAAACATATTAATATATTAATATAATAACATAGGAATTTGTTTTATATAAAAATATGATTTAAAAAGTGGCTAATTAAAAAGATGGGGGTGGAGGGACCCGAACCCGGGTCTCCTCCCCCACAATCCAACGATTCAACCATCATAGCCCGCTAGGGAATCGCAACTAGGATCAGATCAAATTGGTTTTAACATCCACGCCCCCGTGTTCTTCCCCCTGAATCCACTGAATTCGACTACGATTGAGTCAAAAGGCATAAGAGTTTTGTTAATTGAAGGTTTACGAATCTGCATGTTAGTTTAATTCATAAAACACTAAGTTTTAGATCGTTTAATTTCTGTTTTGAAAGTCGAAACCCTAGGTTCTTAGCATGGATTTGATTTAAATAATTCAGATAATAAAACTCGTTGGAATCACAGGGCTTTTGACAAAAAAAGGATGGCGAGTCTAACTCCGTGGTTTAATTTGATTGAAATGGCGATTGGATTGGGGTTCGACCAATCCGAAAACGTATGAACCCTAGATATGGGTTCGTGTTTAATTCAGTGTTATGGATCCAAATTATCATAGGGTTTTTGTTCTAGAGATTAATACGAAGGTGTGTGAGGTTTCAATTACCAGAATGAAGTTTGACTCGATGGTGCTCGGCTAGAAGTCAGTGACGAGTTAAACGAGTTTGTCCTCGGTGCCTCCAGCTTCGTCTCTGACCAAAATGTTTTGTGGAACAGATTTAGAGGAGTTCGTTCAAGGTGTGTAGGTGTTTGATTTCGAGAATAATGATCGAATTTGATTGTCATAGATGCGAGTTCGACGGTTACGGGTTTAGGAACTTAATTCACAATCATGGGAGAGTTAAAACAAATGAAAACGGCTTATTGATGCTCGACATCATCAGTGCCATGATTATCACTCATGAATTCAGACCGTTTTGTAGTTATGGAACGAATTTGGATCAAGGATCATGGGGGTTTGACTTTCAAAGGTCAACAGAGACAAAATCTCTCAATTTTGAGTTAGCAAAGTCAACAAAATGGTTTTAGGGTAATTACAACTTTGGTCCTTGAAGTTTCAGTTTAAATCTTGATAGAACTAGTCCCTCGGGTTTGTAACTGGGTTAGCGAGGTTAAGAAATAATGGATTTAACTGAGTTTGTGTTAACGGGGTTAATTCTAAATGGCCGAATTTCACATGTAGAGTGTCCAGCAACTTGGAATAGATCTAACAAACTTTTTGAGAATGTCTTCATTCTCCAGCTTTGCTTTAGAGCACTGTAGCTCTCCCACAAGATAGGTGTACCTGTTAAATAGAGTGGTAAGAGACTCACCATCCTTGTTGACAAAGTTTTCATACTGTTGCTTTAGAATGTGTCTTCTATTTTCTTCACTTCTTCAGAACCAGCGAACATATTTTCAAGAGCTTCACAAGCTCTTTGGCAGTTTTGTATTCTCTGAAGTTATGAAAAACTTCATTTGGCAAGCACATCTGTATAGCTCCCAGGGCTTACAAATCTACCTCCATCTTCTAGATGTCTTCTTCAGAATATTTGGAGGCTTCTTTAGGAACAGATGGACCTCCAGAGTCAGCAGAAGCCACCATAGGCACATATGGACAATCAATTATGGACCTCCATATTCCATATTCTTGGTAGCATAAGAAACTTTCCATTCTTTTCTTCCACATATCATAATCTTCTCCAGACACCAGTCTTGGTGCTCTGTGAAAGCTTCAAACATCATCAAATCCAGTATTCTGTGCCATACTATGGATAGATGGTTTAGCAGCAAAGAGATAACAGAACCAGATAGTGATTAAACAAGTGTTAGTTTGTTTAATCTGAGAGGCAAGGCTCTGATACCACTTGTAGGATCGGTGATTTTTACAACATGGTTCTGTTTAGTTGAGATTGGCGGAAACAATCACAACTATGCAATCTAAACAAGGAAACAAAGATAATACTGATAAATTCAAAGTATATTAATCTTAAATGTTTACAAGTTTACAGAGAAAACTCTAAGGAAGCATACTTGTAAAAATGAAAACATACAGTACATATAAAGGAACTTAGAATCAAGACATACCCTTGATTCTAAGGATTAGATCAAACACAAGCCGTTGATCTTTGATAGTTACAAGTTACACTACAATTGGTTTACAACATAAAGACAAGTAGCTAAAAGACAACTGCAGTGAAAAGACTTCTGTAATGAAAAGACAACAGCAAAACTAAGGTCTTCTCAGTAATCATTGCAAGACAATTCAGATTAGGAGCATTGTGTTTTGTCATCTGCACCAATAACATTCCTTCTGTTGATAGATGTGTCAGTGTTGCAGCAAAAGGTGTCAGTAGCAAAGTCAAAGCTGCTGATGATTTGCCTATCAGCAGCATCAATGTTTGATGCTGCTGAGAAGCCTATCAGCAGCAACTTTGGACTTTAGCAGATAAGGCAATCCACAGCATAGATGTTTCTCAGCAGGAGAACATAGCTATCCGCCGCAATTGCTTTATCAGTAGTAACATTGTAAGTCAACAGCAAAATTGTGGAGTCCGCAACATCTATACTTGGAGAATTTTGTAGCCACCAGTCTGAATCTCTATAGTATTATGATGTTTAAACTCACATAAAAATACTTATGGTGTTGTTAACAGTGTCAAAGTGGTTATGGTGTTTGTTTTTGTTATTATGCTAATCAGTAATTTTTTAATTTGCATTGAAGGTTGTCATCAACTATGTAACTCGACTGATTTTAAACAAGATATTAGTAACATAGTTTGGACCGATGCTCTCACGCCCCAAGAATTTGAAGAAAATGGCAGATGTTATTGGCAAGTATGATCTTTCTGAAAACAGTTGGTTGTTTGATATATTTGGGTAGAGAGAATCATGGATACCAGCTTACTATCAGGACGAGATTCTTTCTGGTCTAATGAGAACGACGTCAAGGTCTGAAAGTGAGAACCATTTCTTTGGTCAAGTTTGCAATTCAAAATCTACTTTGGTGGAGTTTTTGTCTCATTTTGAAAAAGCTATTGAATCCCAACGTCATACTCATAGGAAGAATGACCATGATACTCGTTATACATGTCCTCAATTTATAACAGATTATGTTCTTGAGAAGCAAGCTGCTGAAATTTATACAAAAACTGTGTTTTTTGATGTTCAGCATGAGATTGTAAAACTACAGAAATGCTTGAATTCAAAGTATGAAGAAGTTGGTGACTTTATTAGGTTTTTTATAAAGGATTTTGAGTAACCATGTTCTTCATTTTTCCAGGTATATGGTGTTTATTTTTTTATGGTGTTTTTTTATTGTTGACGAGAGTTATTTACTTTTCTATTTTATGGTGTTTTCTTTTCTTCACTTGGTGTTTTTTTGACAAAATCATTCTATTGTTTTCAGGTTATGTTTCACAAATATGATTCTACTATATATTGTAGTTACAAACGTTTTGAACAGTTTGAGCTTTTGTACAGACATATTACTGATATCAGGAAATTTCCAAAACAATACATTCTCCGTCGTTGGACTAGAGATGTTGTCCCAAATAGTTCTAAACTTTACACCTCCAGGCATGGTGTTATTTCAAGTGATAACGAAAGTGTTCAATCTTTATTGAGTGATATAATGTTTGCAACGGAATACAACATTAATCGTCTTTCCAACAACCTTGGGGAACTTTCTCTATATAAGAAACATCTGGAGAGTTACATGTCTAAAGCGGATGATGTTCAAGTTATTTCCCCTGCTCCTAGCAAAAGGGATAGGATTGCTGAAATGGTTGGACATTCTGTCAATGAAAAGTATCATGTAAGAGTACATGTTGGAATCAAGATCAAAGGATGTGGTGCGTATAAACGCCTAAAATCAAAGCATGAAGAAGTTATGATCAAGGTAGGGAAGAAATCTAGACAATGTCAAAACTGTTTTGAATATTGCCATTATTCATCCACTAGTTCCAAAGAAATTATAAAGACAATACCTGGTGAAGGTTCATCTCGATCATTAAGATCTTCTTCGAAGTAATCTTAACATATCTTTTCTTTTTGTAGCTTTTAATGGAATGTTGGTTCTACGTTTATGGCATTTTTTTGTGTTAAAACATTGATCATTATGGATCCAGTTGTTTACGGCGTTTATTATTCCTTTAAGTTTTCTTTTACTTGTCTCGTGTTTAATGGATTGTTGGTTCTAAGTTTATGGCGTTTTTTATGGTGTTAAAACATTAATCATTATGCATCCAGTTGTTTACGGCGTTTATTATTCCTTTAAGTTTTTTTTACTTGTCTGGTGCTTATGGTGTTTAATTTAAAAAAATACTTTATGGCGTTTTAATCTTACATTCTTAATAAAAGTAAAAATATAAAACCATTCCAACTATTAATATATTCCATCTTAATATCATCCATCACCATACATATAAACCCAAAAAAGTAAAACCAAACACCAACTAAACCATACTTACCAAACATTCACATAATAAACATCCAAAAAAATCAACCCCAAACATACCCACACCATCACCACCTAAATCTTCTTTATAATCTCCCCCTTCCATCCCTAAGAGCTTGTAGATCACCTCTGCTGATTTTTTTTTCGTTTGAACATGCCAAGTAGTATAAATATGTTAAGTTAGACTTAACAGATTGGTTAACCTCTTTCTCAACAGAGTTATCCTCTAGCATTTTGTTTTTTGTTGAAGCACTTTTGTGTGACAAACACTCTGGATAGTGTCTTAGTTTATTATGCTTGTTTTGTACGTTTTGTCTTTGTATTGTAATGTCTGTATGCATTAGTTATCGAGTGGTAATTTCTAATGCATCTTCATCTAAGTGTTTTGCGCACTTAGCATGTGTGCAGGAATTAGTTCCTGCGTACTTAGCAAGTACGCAAGAATACTCTGCGTACTTGCTAAGTACGCATGAACAATTTGCCCTGCGCACTTGTTAAGTGCGCAGAGATCAGGTCTTGTATAAATAGAATAGGTTGACAGAAGATAAGTACGCAGACATTTGCAATTAGTATTTTCTCTCTGTAACCGTTCGAGTTTATAATAGAAGGAACTTTAAATTGATTTCTTTGTCGGTTTACTTTGTGTTGTTTGATTCTCCACCTAGTCAAGCCGGTCCGACTAGTCACACACCCACACGTAACGTTCCGAGACACCCGGGGACCTACAAGTGGTATCAGAGCTTAGCTCTTGATTTCGAGTGTTGTGAGTGTGTTAGGAGTATCTTCTACACATCCTACAGAGATTTTTTGCAAGCAAAAGTGGGTGTTTTTGTTCATTTTTGTGATAAAATAGGGGTAGCTCTTGAGCACTATTTTAGAAGCAAAAATCACTCAAAAACCAATTTTTGTTGTGTATTTGAGTGTTTTGAGCATCAAAGGTTGGTTACAAACGAGTTTCTGACCCTTTGGCTCATTTTGTTTGGTCATTTTTTCGATTTCTGCCGTCTCCGGTGATTTCCAGTGACCGGAAAAAGTTGGTGAGAGTTGGTGAAAAAGTGACCTGCGTACTTACCTTATTTGGCAACAAGTACAGTCTTCCTGCGTACTTATCAAGTACGCAAGACCATACTTGCTGCGTACTTAATTGATCTCCTGCGTACTTATCATTTACTCATGCGTACTTATCAAGTACGCAAGAGCAAATTCTAAATACGCAAGACTAGGTTTGTTAAGTGCGCAAGGCCAGAGACAAGTGCGCAAATTTCTTTGACTTTTCTAAAATTTGACGAAGTGTTCACCATGTCAAATCTTCAGAACCTCGGTAACCTTCTGAACCCCACAGAAACTGCCAAAGCTGCTTAATGTAAATGATTATTCAAACTGGAAGGCACGCTTTGAACATTATATTTCTTATACCGATTCTTCGTTATGGATACCCATTCTAGAGGGCTATAAGCATCCCACATACACTTACCTTGATGAGGAAGTTCCTAAGCGTATCTCTAAACTTGATGAAGAAGAAAAGAAAGTTTATGATAAAGAGAAGAAGGCACACGGATCTATCACTATGGCCTTGACCAGGGAGTTATTCCACAACTTCCGAGGATACGATAACTCCAAGGATCTCTGGAAGGCGTTACAGAAGAGATTCGAGGGTAACAGTGACATCAAGAAGAGTAAAAGGGATCTTCTCCGGAAGCAGTATGAGTGCTCTGGAGAACGAATCCATAGATGAGCTCATCTCTAGATTCTATCATCTGCAGACTGAGTTGAAAGCTTTTGACCTCATCTATACAAATGAGGAATTAGTTGAAAAATTTCTGGATGCTTTGCCACCCAAATTTGAGATGTATACTACCCTGATGAGAGAGAATTCTAAGTTTTATGAGATGATAATTGATGAGGCAATTGGAAAGGTTCAAGCACATGACATGAACCTAAAAAGAAAGGAGAGCTCAGGAAGACCTCAAATACAAGACCCTTCTATGTATTATGGGACGTCTTCTACAACCAAGTCATCGGGCTCTGGAATTGCCCTTTTCCAAGGAAACTCTCATGAGGAAGAAAATTTAAAGGCTTGTGGTGGTCATGCATGCTATGCAGCATCTGGATCTAGTTCTGGATCTCATCACCAGAACTCCTCAAGAAATCCTTCTCCCACATCTTCAGCTAACCAATCAGCAATAGCCAAGATAGCTGAAGATCATGTGGCTTTATTCTTATCATGCATGCTTGCCTATGAGAACTTCATTGGCGGTAAGCTCACGGATCTTGAAACCATAGAAGAAGACTTCAATCAGGTGGATCCAGATGATATGGAGGATATGGATATTCAATGGAATATGGCCATGATCTTGAGGAGGGTGAAGCGTTTCCTGAACAGAACTGGCCGAAAGTTCATTGGCAGGCATTCAAATGCCAAGGTTGGTTTTGACAAATCCAAGGCCAAGTGCTACAAGTGTCTAAACTTTGGACACTTTGCTTGTGAATGTCAGAATGACAAAGCACCTGCCTCTGGATTCACAAGACCAAGCCAAGGAAGCAATCAAGGAAAAAACCAAGGGTACAACTCTAACAACCGCAATCAAAGTCAAAGTGGAACGTCCAATGCATTGGTGGCTCAATAGGACAAAAGCTTTGATTGGGGTGTTCATTTGGAGGATGCCCTTATTGCACAAACACAGGTTGGTCTCATGGTTGAGATTATGGAGATGATGGAAGCTGAGGAATGGGAAGATTCTGTGGCTGATCAAGTAGAGTCTACAACTGCAGTTGTCCTCATGACTATTGGAGAGGCGTCATGTTCATCAAATGAGGTAGATTCTAATCCTTTTTCTGTCATTTCTTGTTCCAAATGTCTAAGCTTAAAGGTTGAAAATTCTAAGCTTCAAGACAAAGTCGAACCCCTTCGTATTGCAGCGTTAAGCTACAAGGAAAATGAAAAACGTTATAAAGATTCAATTGAAACTTTAAAGAAAGAAAAACCTGATTATTCACTTAAAATCAGCGATCAACAGTTTCACTTGGATGCTGTGTACAAGGGGTTAGAGAAAAGGAACAATGAGATCAATAAGCTGCAAAATGAGATCTTGAAGTTAAAAGGTAATATTGAGAAGTTGAAAAATTCTCGTTTTGTGGTGGAACACTACGAGTCTGTAGTGAGGCAAGTGAATGGCTTAGGGCTGGGTACTAATGCCATTCCTCCACCAGTTTACGGGAAATTTTTCAACAGCTTAATTGACATTGATTTGTCTTGCCTTGATGAGTCCTCAAGTCAGGATGATTCCTCTAACAAGGATGATTCCTCAAGTAAGGCTGACTCTGCATCTAATGAAGAGTTCTTTACTGCTTCTGATGATGGGTCTGAGAACACCTGCCCTGAAGGAGTAGTCTCTAAGGAGTTGCTAGGTGAACAAAAAGTTGAGAAAAACATTATCACTGATAGTGATAATTGTATTTTGACTGAACCCGATATCATTGAATCAAATGAGAAATTGAAAGTGATGCTTTATGGGGGATATAAAAACATTAATCAAATTAAGAAAGAAGCTTTTTCAGCTCATTTTGGGCTTGGTTATCAAGAAAATTTGCAAAAATTTTATACTCCCAAAAACCAATCATCATCGGGTCAAACTACTATTCATCAAACAACTTCTCCTGCTCATCATGCTGAGTCATCTAATGCCAGATCAAATGAGCCTTACAGGAGGACTTACAAAGAAAAGAGAACTTGCTTTCACTGTGGTATGGTTGGTCACATTCTTGTGAACTGTCCTACTAAGAACCAAGGGAAACGGCCAATTGTTTCACAACCGGCTATTATCCCTAAGTCACCACTAGTGAAGCATTCCAAAAGTCCAAAAGCAAATGTGGTGAAACCACTAGTAAAACCTATGGTAAAGCCAAAGATCACATCTGAGGCTAAACCATCTGTTTCAAAAAGGGGAAAGCTACCTGCTAAACCTAGTGCATCTACCTCTGGTAGTGCACAAACTGGTGTGAAACCTGTGGTGAAACTCTCTAAGCCACATAGGAGAAGAAGGAACAAGAGATTGAGAAAGCTAGAACAACTGGCTGAAATTCAATCAGGTAAAGCTTCCACTAGTTCACCTGCTGCTGTTGAATCTAAGTCTATTGTTCCAGTTAAGAAAAAGAAGAGGTCCTGGAATAACAAATCCAAATGTTCTCAATCTCCTGATCCCAAATCTTCTAAAGATTCATCATTTTTGACAGTCAGGACTGTGAGTTAATTGAGGTTGTTTATTTTGAAAAAGACGGACGACCCAAGACCACTATGGCTTGGGTCTCCAAATCTAATTAATTCTTTTTGTGACTCGTGCAGGGACATCCGAAGGGTACTATCTCTAATCGTTGGTATGTAGATAGTGGATGCTCCCAGCACATGACATGTAACATGGCCTTGCTTCAAGATGTGAAACCATTCGGAGGCAGCTATGTGGCCTTTGCTGGAGAGAAAGGCGGTAGTATCACGTGTCAAGGCGTGGTTTCAAATGGTTGTGTCAGCTTTGACAACGTCAACTACTGCGAGCAGCTGGAGCATAACTTGTTGAGTGTCTCCTAGATGTGCAACAAGGAGTACTCGGTGATGTTTGACAAAACTGAATGCTTGATTCTCAAACCTGGTTTTGAGGTTCCTGAAGACTGGATTCTGATGAGAGCGCCAAGGACAAACGACACCTATCATATTGATATGAGAGTGGCAACAACCACCTCATCAGTTGCTACTTTTTTGCTTACCAAAGCGACAGAGCTTGACTCTATCTTGTGGCATAGGAAACTCGGACACATTTCTTATCGAAAAATGAATCATCTTGTCCGAAACGGTTTGGTAACCGGTGTTCCTAAGCTGAGATTTACCGTTGCAGATGACTGTATGTCTTGTAAAAAGGGCAAACAGCAACGGAAGTCTCACAAGCCCAAGCTCCAAAACTCCATCGATACCCCTTTCGAGCTATTATATATGGATCTATTTGGCCCCATAAGTATCAGGAGTATTGGAGGTAAGTCATTCTGTCTGGTTGTAACTGATGATTTCTCACATTTTTCTTGGGTGCATTTTTTAGGTACAAAGGACGAAACTGCTGACATTCTTCAATACCTGATCCTGAGCTTGGAATCTGTTTACAAGTTGAAGGTTAGAAGCATAAGGAGTGACAACGGAACTGAATTCAAGAATAATTTGATGGAACTTTTCTGTCTCAAGAAGGGGATCCGTCACGAATTTAGTGCCCCGTACACACCTCAGCAGAATGGAGTTGCAGAACGGAAGAACAGAACCGATTGAGACTGCAAGGACAATGCTGTCAGATGCAAAGCTTCTTGTCACTTTCTGGGCAGAAGTAGTTAATACAGCTTGTCACGTCTTAAACAGAGTTCTGGTTGTGAAAAGGCACAACAAGACTTGTTATGAGTTGATCAACAATCAACCTCCCAATCTTGACTATCTAGTTCCTTTTGGTAGTCCCTGTTCCTTATTGCTACAATACAAAGACTGAAGTCTAAGTTTCATGCAAAAGCGGTGGAAGGCATCTTCTTAGGATATGTTGCCAACTCGCCTTGCAAGAGAGTGTACAATATAGGAACTCGTACTATCGAGGAATGGTTTGAAGTGGATTGTAGTAAACACAGCATTCCACCAGAACCAACTGGTCCAGCTTGGGGTTTTGATTATGATGCGCTATTCAAATCTTTCAATCTTCCTGGTTTGTCTGCAAATGATTTCGTAAATGTATATGAACTATTTGGTGGTGGTGATGAGTCCAGTTTCTCAACACGTGCTACTGTACCGATTATAACTCCTGATTCATATGCTGCATCTGCATCTGGAACTCATGACTGTGATAACAGTGTAAATGTTCATGTTGACGGAAATGACGCTCAAGCTAATCCTAACACTCGTGTAGGAAATGAAGTTCCAGCTGATCCAATCAACATTGAATCTTCTTCTTCTGGAACACAGGATATGGGGGAGTTAAGCATGAACCTTGATTCAGAAATTCAGGAACCGAATGTACCAGAGATGAGAGTGCATAAGAATCATCCAATTGACAACATTATTGGTGATCCTCATGCCGGTGTTCAAACTCATCATCGAACCATTGCTAAGAACACTAGTCTTTACTCTGAGATACTTGACACTGGTGTCATGGAAACATGTCTGCATGCTGCATTCCAGTTAGAGCCAAAGAATGTGAAGGAGGCTCTTGCTGACAACAGCTGGATTGAGGCAATGCAAGAAGAACTGTCTCAATTCCAAAAGTTGCACGTGTGGGATTTGGTTGACTTGCCAAGAGGCGTACAACCAATTGGCACCAGATGGGTGTTCAAATGCAAGACGGATGATCATCATGTTGTGGTGAAGAACAAAGCAAGGTTGGTTGTTCAGGGTTTTTATCAACAAGAGGGCTTGGATTACACAGAAGTATATGCCCCAGTTGCTAGACTTGAGGCCATTCGACTGTTTCTAGCTTATGCCTCCTATGTTGGCTTCAAGGTCTATCAACTTGATGTGAAGAGTGTTTTCCTGTATGAAAAGGTTCATGAAGAGGTCTATGTCACTCAACCTCCCAGCTTTGAAGATCCGCATAATATCAATAAAGTGTATAAGCTCGACAAAGCACTTTATGGTCTTCATCAAGCACCTAGGGCATGGTATGAGACATTATCAAAACATCTACTGTCTAATGATTTCGACCGTGGACAGATTGACTCGACCCTCTTCATACGGAAAACAGGAGGTGATATTCTTCTTGTACAAGTGTATGTCGATGACATTATCTTTGGGTCTACAAATGAAGAGATGTGTAGGGAATTCGAACATGTGATGAAGTCCAAGTTTGAGATGAGTAACATGGGTGAATTGTTGTTCTTCATGGGTCTGCAAGTCAGTCAAAGAGAGGATGGCATTTATCTGCATCAAATCAAGTATGTGCAGGACATTTTGTCAAAATACAAGATGAATGATAGCAGTACTTATGGCACACCTATCCCCGTCAATCATGGTCTGCATCCTGACAAAGATGGAAAGGATGTGGATTGCAAATTGTACTGTGGGATGATCGGATCTCTTTTGTATCTAACGGCTTCAAGGCCCGACATAATGTTTTATGTATGCTTGTGCTCAAGGTTTCAGTCACAACCGAAGGAGTCCCATATGATAGATGTAAAGAGGATTTTCATATACTTGAAAGGGAAACCCGATTGGGTCTTTGGTACTCTAAGAAACAGTCATTTGACCTCAAAGCCTACACTGATTCAGACTATGGCGGTTGTAACCTTGATAGAAAGTCAACTTCTGGTGGATGTCAATTCTTGGGAGACAGACTGGTTTCCTGGCAGTGTAAGAAGCAGTCAATGGTTTCTGTCTCAACATGTGAAGCAGAATACATTACTGCAGCTAGCGGTTGTTCTCAGATATTATGGACTCAGCAGCAATTGAGAGACTACGGCTTGAACTTCACTGGAACTCCTCTGTTCATTGACAATAATGCCTCCATGTCCATCACAAACAACCCGGTGAAACATTCCAAAACTAAACATATTGAAATTCGCCATCATTTCATCCGTGATTTTGGTGAAAAGCATCTCATTGAACTTGTAAAGGTTCACACGGATGACAACTTTGCTGACCTTTTCACTAAGGCATTTGATCGATCCCGTTTTGAGCATCTTGTCAACTTGATAGGAATGTTCAATCCAGAGTGAAAACTTGTTTTTCTTAAATCAATTCATGAAAGTTAAATTTTATGTATTTTAAGATTTCTGTATAGTTCTTTTAATTTTCAAATACTTTACAAAAATTCAAACAAAATATAAAATGGAGAAAATTTCAAAGTTATCTTGAGAAAAGAGGAAATGATAGTACATCAGAAATGATCTAAACGCCATAGACTGCTTATATGGGAAATGATTGCGTCATGCTTACTTGATTGTTTAAATTGTTATGTTTTTAATCTGCTTATTTAGAAGTAATTTGAATTGTCAGTAGGCTGTAGGCGTCTTTGAAACGTTAGTAGTGTGAAAACTAAATCTAGACTACAACTATGATTTGAACCCATGTATGCAGGTGTGCGTGTGTAAAAGAATACAAAATGATCATTATCAGATAAAGGATGTAAGATTTTAGCAAATATTTTCTTAAGAGACCAGTTTCGGGTTATGTCTTTAGCACAATTATTGCGGTTCATCTCACTGCCCATACTCACAAGTATGTAATGAGAGATTGAATCAAGACATGTCTTTACATCAACCGCTGAGCATGTATTCACCCTTGAATCATACCTGATGTAAGGCCCCTTTCCCGGGTGACCTCACTTGTTGGATTTACTCATAAACATAGCCATAAATACTGAACTTAAATTTAAAACATTCATCATTCAATTACATTACATAACAGCGAAAGTCTTAACAATTAAAAACACAACATTGTCTTAACAAACAAAAGTGGGATGTCAGTCTTGTGCCGGGTAACCTTCACGCCATCGCACGACCTTTTCTTCCTTTACCTGAAATGTATACTAAAAGTCAGCTAACGCTGGTGAGTTCTAGTTTAATGCAATTTGATATAAACATTCTATTCTTTACTTTATAAGTATGCATTACTGCATAGTCATTCATATAAATACGTATTCATAACTTTTGTCTTTCTTTTCATCTTTCTTTTCTGTATTTTTGTGATTTCATATATATATATATGCATTCACCCTTTTCTTTTCTTTTCTTTCTTTCTTTAATTTCATGGGTCATACTATATAAGGGTGATCAACCCGTCATTTGCTTACGAATGTCACAAAGACAATCGCCGTGGTCCATCGTCATGGCCCACCTATACTTACAACCGTCCGGCAACTAGTGCCGTCCGTCATTTTATTCTTACAACCGTCCGGCAATCTTTGTCCGTCCGTCATGACTTACAACCGTCCTACCGTCGTAGGCCGTAATTCGCCCGTCTACCCGAAGGTATCCGTTTCCCATGCGACTATTATTTATACAACCGTTCTACTATAATATGCCAATTGCTTCGACCGTCCTTTAATGACATTCGTACGTCCTAGCTGATGAAGGAACGCACTTGTCCCGGTTGTAAAATAATCACATGGTCGTCCGTCTACCGAAGTAGCCGTTATCATCGAAGTGTCCATAACATTTTCTGTACTTGGCAAGCAATATATACATGGATATAAAGCAGGATTTCATTCTTTCATATTGTGTTATACTTTCATTCATTCTTGATAATCATGCTTTTCATTCTTTATTCATAATTTCTCTTTCATGTATAGGTATATATATATATACTTGTATAACACATATGATCACATTGACATTCATAACATTTATTCACTTAGTGTATACATCTCAGCCCCAAAACATTTGAAAACATTTGCACATAACATAGAAGGGGCACATAGAACTCACCTGATGAGTAGTTTCTGTAATACACTAAGCTGGCTACTGGGCTTCACTAATGTCACTCACGATCTGTATAATAAAGTCATACACATAAGATGGTGCTCCTAGATGACACTAGACATTACTATGCTTGAACTCAGTAGTTTCGGGAGGTGGGTCGCATCAAAACTATGGTAGTTTCGAGCTATGGTCTTACACTCGAAACTAGGTAGTTTCGAGTCATAATCCTTCTATCGAAACTAGGTAGTTTCGAGTCCTGAGTTCCTATCGAAACTATGGTAGTTTCGAGTCATTGGCTGCTATCGAAACTAGATAGTTTCGAGTCAAACATGACTATCGAAACTAGAGTAGTTTCGACGGGTCTGTATGTATCGAAACTATAGTTTCGAGTCATGGGTCTGCATCTTCCCTGACCAGAACCTTGCTCCAGCCAACTTATTTCCAATCGATTAAACCTTGAGCATTTTACGTTAAACACCTTCCTTTATCGTTCTTGAGTTCAAATACGTGATTTGTTTCAAGTTTCGTATGCAAAAATCGTATCTTTATTTGATTTAAACCCGAGACATGCAAAGACTCATAATCAGAGGCGATGCTTACCTCAACAGGCCCGATTTCTGTTGCTATGCGTTGAAATGGTGGAGTCGGATGATTCCCGAGCCCTTGAGTCTTCTCCTTGCGGTTTTCTTCACAAGTCGATCGCTCTCTCTCTCTCTCTCTAGTATTCTTGCGCAGGAAGATGAAATGAGAGGGGTTTGGGTTGAAGCTGCTGTTTTGTAATGGGGTTTCCCCCTTTTCTTTTCGGCCCATGGGCCGAAATTTTGGCCAAGCCCACTTTATTTCCCTTTTCTATTTGTCTTGTCATTATTTGGGATGTTACAAGTCTACCCTCCTTAATGAGGTTTCGTCCTCGAAACCTGTTACACGTTAAACAACTGGGGATACAGTTCCTTCATCTCGTCTTCTTTCTCCCAAGTAGCCTCGGACCCCTTTCTGTGTTTCCATTGTATTTTGACTAAAGGAATCGACTTATTGCGTAATCGTTTCTCAGCTCGGTCAAGAATGGCTATTGGTTCCTCTACATAATTTAGACTGTTATCCACTTCGATCTCGTCGTAAGGTATGTGAGCTGTGTCGTCAGCTAGGCACTTGCGTAAGTGCGACACGTGGAACGTAGGGTGTATTCCACTAAGCTCGACGGGTAGGTCGAGTCTGTAAGCAACTTGACCCACTCTTGCTACAATCTTGAAAGGTCCGACAAACCTTGGACTTAGTTTGCCACGCTTTCTGAACCGAATGATTCCTTTCCACGGTGATACTTTCAACAGTACCATGTCCCCTACTTGAAACTCTAAATCCCTCCTTCTCTTATCCGCGTATGATTTCTGTCTGTCTTTTGCGGCTTTCATACGAGCCTTGATTTGATCAAATTTCTCAGAAGTAGCTTTGACCACTTCGAGACTTGCAAAATCCTTCTGTCCAATTTCCCCCCAACAAACCGGGGTCCTACATTTCCTCCCATACAACATTTCAAATGGCGGCATGCCAATAGTCGAGTGATAGCTGTTGTTATATGAAAATTCTGCCAATGGTAGATGGCTGTCCCAACTCCCACCGAAGTCAATGATACAGGCCCGGAGCATGTCCTCCAAGGTCTGAATGGTCCTTTCCGATTGTCCATCGGTTTGGGGGTGGTAAGCGGTGCTGATGTTCAGTCTAGTGCCCATTGCTTCATTGAATTTCTTCCAAAACCTTGACGTGAATCTAGTATCCCTGTCAGACACAATCGACAGCGGCATACCATGTCTGCTCACAATTTCCTTGATAAATACTTCTGCTAGCTTTTCAGAAGAAGAAGTTTCTCGTATTGGCAAGAAGTGAGCACTCTTTGTCAAGCGGTCGACGATCACCCAAATGGTATCATTGCCTTTAGCTGTTCGCGGTAGCTTGGTAATGAAGTCCATTGTGATCTCTTCCCACTTCCATTCCGGTATTGGTAAAGGTTGCATTTTACCGCATGGTTTCTAGTGCTCGGCCTTAACTAGAGAACACGTTAGGCACTTGCTCACGTATTCTGTCACATCATTCTTCATGCCAGGCCACCAGTATTCTTTCTTCAAGTCTTGATACATTTTGTTTGTCCCGGGGTGGATAGAATAGCGAGACTTATGGGCCTCATCGAGTATTTTGGCTCTAAGCTCACCAATCTTAGGTATCCACATCCGGCCAAACCTAGTTCGTACTCCGTATGCATTCGCATCTAAGTTCCCTTGTTGTCCTACTATTCTTTCCCGTTTCACATTTCTTTCTAACAATGCTTCATCTTGTGCCTTTGATATTTCACCCATTAAGTCTGGCGTTATAATTAACTGACACGCTTTGATCCGGATAGGTGCCGATTCTTCCTTTCTACTTAAAGCGTCAGCCACTACGTTTGCCTTGCCTGGATGGTACAATATCTCACAGTCATAGTCTTTCAGTAGCTCTAACCATCTTCTTTGCCTCATGTTTAGTTCCTTTTGTTCGAAAAAGTATTTCAAACTTTTGTGATCGGAGTAGATGGTGCATTTAACTCCATACAAGTAGTGTCTCCATATTTTCAACGCGAAAACTACTGCTGCTAATTCTAGATCATGTGTTGGGTAGTTAACTTCATGAACCTTTAGTTGCCGCGATGCATAAGCAATTACCTTTCCTCGTTGCATGAGTACGCACCCTAAACCTTGCCCTGAAGCGTCAGAGTAGACTACTAAGTCTTCATTTCCCTCAGGTAGTGTTAATACTGGAGCTTGAGTTAATCGTGTCTTAAGTTCCTCAAACGCGTTGTTTTGGGTTGGACCCCATTCATACTTTACTTCCTTCCGTGTCAGTTTGGTTAGCGGCGAGGCAATTCTTGAGAAATCTTGGATAAACCTTCGATAGTAGCCTGCCAACCCTAGAAAGCTTCGTATCTCTGTTGGTGTCTTTGGGATGTTCCATTCCTTTACTGTCTCGATCTTTGCAGGATCCACCATGATGCCGTTTAGGTTTATTACATGACCTAGGAATTGGACTTCCCTAAGCCAGAACGCGCATTTGGAGAATTTTGCGTACAACTTTTCCTGCTTTAGCACCTCCAATACTTCTCTTAGGTGACAGTGGTGATCACCTTCATTCTTTGAATATATGAGGATGTCATCTATAAAAACTATTACTGATCGATCCAACATGGGTCGGCATACTCTGTTCATTAAATCCATAAATGCTGCTGGTGCGTTGGTTAGTCCGAAGGACATCACAAGAAATTCATAATGCCCGTAACGTGTACGAAACGCAGTTTTCGGTACATCCTTCTCTCTTACTTTCAATTGATGGTAACCCGACCTGAGATCAATCTTTGAGAACCAACTCGCGCCTTGCAGTTGATCAAAAAGGTCGTCTATTCTAGGCAGTGGGTATTTGTTCTTTACTGTTCTCTTGTTCAATTCGCGGTAGTCGATACACATGCGCATACTGCCGTCCTTCTTCTTTACAAATAGTACCGGAGCGCCCCATGGTGAGATGCTCGGCCTAATAAATCCTTTCTCGGTTAGTTCCTCTAGTTGGGACATCAATTCCTTCATTTCTGACGGAGCCAATCGGTAGGGGGCTTTGGCAACGGGCTCAGCTCCTGGCAGTAAATCAATCTGAAATTCTATTTCCCGATCGGGTGGCAACCCAGGTAGATCCTCAGGGAATACTTCCGGAAAATTGCACACCACGGGTACATTCTTGAGTTCTTTCGTTTTCATTCTATCATCTATAACATATGCCAGATAAGCTTCGCAGCCGCGCCTCATGTAACTTTCGGCCTTAATCATCGAGATGACGTTCGGCATTGTGCAATTCCAATCCCCATAAACCGTAATTGGACTGCCGCTAGGACCTTTGAGGTGTATCCTCTTACGTTTACATATGATTTGAGCTTCGTTGGCAGCTAGCCAATCCATACCCAATACTATATCGAATCCTCCTAAGGTGAGAAGGAATAATCTAGAAGGAAATTTATGACCCTCTATTTCTATTATGCAATCCTCTGTTACTTGGAATACTGCCGAATTTTTACCAACGGCAGTTTGTACACTAAAGGCCTTTACTACTGTGTTGATAGTGCAATTCAGTTTTCGACTAAAGGCATTTGATATAAAGCTTTTACTAGCACCCGAGTCAAATAATATAGCCGCATGTTCATCATTAACTAGGAACGTACCTGACACAACATCAGGATTTCCCCTTGCTTCCTCCTCAGTCAGGGCGTAAGCTCGAGTCCTAGTCTTTGGTTGTTCCTGTTCCTTTTCTTTTCCCGAACCAGATTGTCTGGCTTTTCTGCAATCCTTAGCCAGGTGACCAAACAGTCCACATACTTGGCATTTAGTGTCTCTCAAGCTGTCACGAGAGTAGTGCCCCGCCTTCCCACACCTGTAACATGTGGTGGAGCCGACCCGGCACTCGCCAAAATGTTGCCTTCCGCATTTCTTGCAGGTTTCATATTTGTCCGACCTTGGTTTCTTATTTTCAGTTATTACGTTCCCTCTTCCGGTGCCTCTAGACGGGTTCTCCCACTTTCTCTTTTGGGTTTCTGTTGGTGGGTCCTCATTGGCATAATCATCGTAGACGATTCCGCTCAGATTCACTACCGACTCGAAGGTCGAGGGTAGGTTGGCTTTCACGTGGACACGGACCCTTTGAGGTAGGCCCTTCACATAATACTTGATCATTCGCTCTTCTGTCTCCACCAGGTGGGGTACCAGCTGTGCCAACTCATTGAATCTAGAAGTATACTGGCGGTGTGTCTTGTTGCCAGCTTTAAGGTTTAGGAATTCATTTTCCACTCGATCAATTTCGTTCTGGGGACAGAACTTTTGAATTACCAGCTTTTTCAGTTCTTCCCATGTCATTCTTGCAAGAGCGTTTGGGGACTTTGTCCTCTGAATGTTCCTCCACCAACCTAAGGCTTCGTTGGTGAAAGAATGAGCAACATATTTAACAGCCTGGTCTGGTCGACACTCGCTGATGTTGATTACAACACTCATCCTCTCAATCCATTCAAGCGTTGCCACTGAATCTTTGCTCCCATCGAACTTGGGTGGGTCTCCGTCCTTGAAACCTTTGTAAGTGCACCCACGATTGCTCGATCCAATCTTTATTTCATCCCCATCACTGTCATATACTTTCTCTTCATTGTCTCCTTCATCCTCCTCCTTACTTTTCTTTATTGCCTCGGATAGTAGATCAGGCAATACCTTTTTCAAAGTGAGCACAACTTCACGGGCAATAGCATCCCTGACTTCAGGTTCCAACTGTATAGGCCCTGGACTGTCGTTCATAATTGGGGTCACTTCTGTTTCGTGCACACTTTCGGTGTGCTCTGCGTGCACACTCTCTTCTTCTTCAAATCTTGGGTTCAACGGAGGTCTACCTCGTCGGCCAGTGCGACCGCCTCGAGGTCCTGTTCTTCCTCCACCAGCCATAGTTCTTAATTTCCTGATAGTTAAAAAGGGAATACATCAATGTCATTTCTTCAGATCATAGTTTGGAACAGAACGAGCAAGGTAAATTCTTAATTACAGTGACCGGTTTGTGATTACTAATTTACATTGCTTTTCGGGTTCGAAACTCTTCAAATCAGTCGTGGCATTAACATCTATTTGTTCTAAGTTAAGGTATCTATTCCTATGCAAGAGTATTAACTTTATGACTTACTTACCGTGCTAGCGTTGGCGTTGGTTACCCATACTGACATCCGTGCGTTGGTCCCATATTCAGTTTGAGTCTAGACATTTAGGGATGTCTAAATCTCTCAAACTATTGCTCTGATACCAACTTGTAAGGCCCCTTTCCCGGGTGACCTCACTTGTTGGATTTACTCATAAACATAGCCATAAATACTGAACTTAAATTTAAAACATTCATCATTCAATTACATTACATAACAGCGGAAGTCTTAACAATTAAAAACACAACATTGTCTTAACAAACAAAAGTGGGATGTCAGTCTTGCGCCGGGTAACCTTCACGCCATCGCACGACCTTTTCTTCCTTTACCTGAAATGTATACTAAAAGTCAGCTAACGCTGGTGAGTTCTAGTTTAATGCAATTTGATATAAACATTCTATTCTTTACTTTATATGTATGCATTACTGTATAGTCATTCATATAAATACGTATTCATAACTTTTGTCTTTCTTTTCATCTTTCTTTTCTGTATTTTTGTGATTTCATATATATATATATGCATTCACCCTTTTCTTTTCTTTTCTTTCTTTCTTTAATTTCATGGGTCATACTATATAAGGGTGATCAACCCGTCATTTGCTTACGAATGTCACAAAGACAATCGCCGTGGTCCATCGTCATGGCCCACCTATACTTACAACCGTCCGGCAACTAGTGCCGTCCGTCATTTTATTCTTACAACCGTCCGGCAATCTTTGTCCGTCCGTCATGACTTACAACCGTCCTACCGTCGTAGGCCGTAATTCGCCCGTCTACCCGAAGGTATCCGTTTCCCATGCGACTATTATTTATACAACCGTTCTACTATAATATGCCAATTGCTTCGACCGTCCTTTAATGACATTCGTACGTCCTAGCTGATGAAGGAACGCACTTGTCCCGGTTGTAAAATAATCACATGGTCGTCCGTCTACCGAAGTAGCCGTTATCATCGAAGCGTCCATAACATTTTCTGTACTTGGCAAGCAATATATACATGGATATAAAGCAGGATTTCATTCTTTCATATTGTGTTATACTTTCATTCATTCTTGATAATCATGCTTTTCATTCTTTATTCATAATTTCTCTTTCATGTATAGGTATATATATATATATACTTGTATAACACATATGATCACATTGACATTCATAACATTTATTCACTTAGTGTATACATCTCAGCCCCAAAACATTTGAAAACATTTGCACATAACATAGAAGGGGCACATAGAACTCACCTGATGAGTAGTTTCTGTAATACACTAAGCTGGCTACTGGGCTTCACTAATGTCACTCACGATCTGTATAATAAAGTCATACACATAAGATGGTGCTCCTAGATGACACTAGACATTACTATGCTTGAACTCAGTAGTTTCGGGAGGTGGTTCGCATCAAAACTATGGTAGTTTCGAGCTATGGTCTTACACTCGAAACTAGGTAGTTTCGAGTCATAATCCTTCTATCGAAACTAGGTAGTTTCGAGTCCTGAGTTCCTATCGAAACTATGGTAGTTTCGAGTCATTGGCTGCTATCGAAACTAGATAGTTTCGAGTCAAACATGACTATCGAAACTAGAGTAGTTTCGACGGGTCTGTATGTATCGAAACTATAGTTTCGAGTCATGGGTCTGCATCTTCCCTGACCAGAACCTTGCTCCAGCCAACTTATTTCCAATCGATTAAACCTTGAGCATTTTACGTTAAACACCTTCCTTTATCGTTCTTGAGTTCAAATACGTGATTTTTTTCAAGTTTCGTATGCAAAAATCGTATCTTTATTTGATTTAAACCCGAGACATGCAAAGACTCATAATCAGAGGCGATGCTTACCTCAACAGGCCCGATTTCTGTTGCTATGCGTTGAAATGGTGGAGTCGGATGATTCCCGAGCCCTTGAGTCTTCTCCTTGCGGTTTTCTTCACAAGCCGATCGCTCTCTCTCTCTCTCTCTAGTATTCTTGCGCAGGAAGATGAAATGAGAGGGGTTTGGGTTGAAGCTGCTGTTTTGTAATGGGGTTTCCCCCTTTTCTTTTCGGCCCATGGGCCGAAATTTTGGCCAAGCCCACTTTATTTCCCTTTTCTATTTGTCTTGTCATTATTTGGGATGTTACACCTGATTCATTGAAATCAAATCCAGATAAAAGTTGGATCACCTTACCTAAATCCTCAGACTCCATATCTATTAACCTGAATCATCATATGATATTCATAGAAGAAAATCCAATCAAACCAAGACATCTGAATCACTCGATTCTGAATCTTATGATTCTTGATATTCCTTATGGATTCTGCTTGATTTTTCTGTGCTAAACGATGTAACTTCATTCTAGAGATTTGAAAATCTTTGGGAAAATCTTAGAAGCCTTGAGATAGTGCAAGTTACATTTCTACAGCATATCAGTGGGGTACACGTTGTATATCCTAAAATTAATACCTTAACACACAAGAACGTGATACAAAGATGCTTATGGTTTCAAATATCATAATATTGCCAACTTGAATTACTTGTTTATGTGCATATTACGTATGAATAACTTGTAATCCATGGCATGATCCCATATTCTTTGACGTTTATCTTGTATCATTTTTTTTGCTAAAGTTTAGCCTGATATGATCCTCTACTCGTGTCTTTGAGCAAAAATAGTGTGTTTGTATATACTTGTATATTTCTATCTAGAAAAGATAAAAAAAGATTCTAAGTTTGTGTACAGTTCAATTTTAATCAGAAAAATCAAAAATATTTGTGTTTAACCTTCTTGAATTGACTTTGAATCCTCTTGATTGAATGTGTTTATCTTGTTCGTTAATTGATTTGACTTATTCATAATTTGAGTTGAAATTTTGAGTGAACACTGGTTTCTGCGTACTTGTTAAGTGCGCAAGAGTTAAACCTTGCGTACTTAGAAAGTGCGCAAGACATAAGTCATGCGTACTTACTAAGTACGCAGGAGTTACTTCCTGCGCACTTATCAAGTGCGCAAGACCTAATGTGTCGGGGTATTTAAACAGGTGTTAGAGTTTTTTTTTCATCACTTTCTCATTCAAACTTTGAACCACTGTTGAATACCCTCTGCCCATTTTTTCCTCAAAAATTTAGTGTGTTCCAAAGAGCTTTTTTGTCCCGATCATTGTTTCATCTACGGATAAACAAAATTTGGTGAGAATCTGAAGGAATTTCATCCGATAAATCGCCTGTTTGGGACTGATTTCTTGCCCTCAAGAACTAGGGTTTGATGATGTTTTTTGGACCATGTTTGGTTGTTATTGACTTAACTTGTGACCTAAAACATGGTTAAATGCAATAATCGAACCTCAATCTTCAAGAAATCGCCCTTAACTTGTCTTGATTTTGGTTTTGATCTCATGTTTGAACCGAAGGTTTCCGTTGGTTCACACTTAGGTCAAAATGACCATCTTATGGTACTTTATTGGGGTTGAAATAGGTTACACTTGGTCGTAAACATTGTTTTCGACGTAATGGCAACCATATTCACATCCTTCTGATTTTGGATTTTCAAAATTTGTCTAAGTGTTAAGTCATGCGTACTTAACAAGTACATAAGACATTAGTCATGTGTACTTGCTAAGTACGCAAGACCTAAACCCTACGTACATGACAAGTACGCATGAAGGCTTTTTCTGAAATTTTTCTAAGTCTGGTTTTCCAGTTCAGTGTGAATGTACTATACTCGGTCATGTGTTTTCAATTCCAATAAATCTTCTTGTTCTTATTATGTTTACTGTTTGTTTTTGCAGTGATGGCTCATGCCTTTACCAGTGAGTTCAATCTCCTTGCACTTACAGAACCGGAATGGAAGAGTGCTGCACTACAATACAGAGAGATAGCTGATTTCTTGAATCGCTCAAAGATCAGCTATGGTATATCAGCAGATCCAATAGTCTCAAGACCGTACATGGAGCAGTTCTGGGATCCAGCGGATCATGACTGCATGGTAACCCCTAATGTCATTCGGGCTACTGTGGCGGGTCATGACATTGCTTTTTCTGAGGACACAATTCGAAGGGTCTTACAGTTGCGGGATCTCTCCACCGACCCAACTACCTATCCTGATTACTTTGTGGATGGATGTTGGAGGCAGTGTATAGGATATGTCGACGTACGCGATTACTCTTCCTACAAGAAGATGTGGGTGCTGGATCACTGGATCTACTTTGCCCACGTGATAATAATGTGCATTTCTTCCAAGAAGGCGGGGAAGGATGCTATGGGACATGATCTTGCAGCAGCCATGGTTGGCTTGTCTCTCAACAGGGGTTATAACATCTCAAGATAGATCTTCAAGGCCTTAACAGATCAAATCAATACGACTGAGAGGTTTAGATTCATGTTAAACCCAAGATTTGTGCAACTACTGATCAATGATGCATTGCCAAATTTGCCTGTTATTGGGGAGAGACTGCAAGTCAAACGGGTGGACAAGAGAGTGTTTGCACAATTTCTAAAGCCAGGCGGTGTAGAACCTACCCCTAAGCATACCCCACTCTTTGGCCACCTGATTAATGAAGCATATGTGGCACCAGCTGATTGGATATGGTTTAATCATGAGTCTGAGCCAGAACTCAGTGAACATTCTGATGAGCAACAAGAAGATGAGGAAGTTGAGAGTGAGGATGAATTGTCTGAAGGAGGAGATGACGAAGCGGGTAGTGTTGGTGCTGAAGAATCCGACTCTGAAGATACAGAGTCTGATTCATCTGATTCTGATGATGCACCATTACAGGCACACCCAAGAAGACTGACGATGGTGACCCTTCCCGAGTCATCTTCTAAGAGAAAGGGACAATCGACTAGCAGTGAATACGAACCAGATTCTGATTCAGACACTGCTATATAAAGACGTAGGAGAGAAAGTATCAATAAGCAACGAGGATAGGCCGCAACAAGCTATCCTTTGTGAGGTAGAGGTCAGTGCTCAGAGGCAAGTAAATGTATCGGCTACGAGTACTGATTCTGCTTCTACCCCACCTTCACAACAGCTGTACCGGCGACAGTGGAGGAGGCCACAGGTTACACCTGATGTGGCTATCACTGCTATCACAGAGGAGGTTCCTGTGATAGTGTCCCTCCTGTAACATCTGTCTAAGTCACCATCACTCCTTCCACCACTCCTACAACCACCATCCCATCATCAATCCCTACTACCACAATTGAACCTATCAGTCAACCCTACAACTTTGGAGACTTTTCCCAGGGTTTTGACTTTGATCCGATCTTCTCATCTCCCTTCCACAATGCTGAAGCCTCTACGTCTAGGTGTGACATTTCGAGTTTTTATTCACGCTTTTATATAATATATGTCATGTAATCATTTTCTATTTAAATGAAATGCAAGTATTTTTATTTAATTTTTATGTATATAATGTACAAGGCATATATTTTTAATTTATGGATTTAAAATAATTAAAAATTTTATAAGTTTTAAACTTATATAAAATTCTATATAAAAATCTAAATTTAAAAGGTTCATTATATAAATATGATAATCTATCTAAATAATAATTAACTTTTATAAAAAAATATATATAATAATAATAATAATATAAATTTATAAAATTAATTTAAATAAAAAAGAAATTTTATTAGTTATTTTTATAAAAGTTAAGGGGTTGTTTTGAAAATTATGAAACTAAAAGGTTTTAAGACAAAAATCTGTTAAGGGGCTGTTTCTGGACAAATTAAACCACGGGGACTAACGGGTATAAATCGCGGGGACTATTATAATACAAAAACAAACTTCAGGGACCATTTCTTCCAACTTCCAATTCGCGTTTCCGGTCATCTCCCCCATGGCCTGCGGTCCAAGCTAATTTCCGGCGACCCACTCGACACGCCTGTCCCCTGCACCTCGACAGCCGAAATTGATCTCCCTGACCTCGTATCCCCACGCGAACAAAAGCCCCCGACCAATTTGTCTCCCCATCATACAGAACGTCTGATCGTGTTTGTGGCCGAAAGTCCACGCCGCGAATTCGGCCTCGTCAGTAGACCTCCACGCTTGCAAGACGGCTCGATAGCGTCTTGCCCAGACGAATGTCCAGACACACTCAATTGCATGTCTCATTATCGGGATCGAGCTCGGCTATAAATAGCCATTACCGGACCTGCTCGAGCTCGCCATCCCTCCTCCACCCACTCTCACTCAAAATTGAAGCCGGCATTGTGTTCGTCGCCTCTGTGAGAAGCTGTGACCAGAATCTCAGAGCCCAATTCATCCCGAAGCCTAGTTTCCCCACTCTTGGTATTTTCGGATTATCGAACCTGTCGTCCAGCACCTTCGCGACCAAGTAGGTACCTCAAATTCGTTCATTTGCCTTCTGTTATCCTCTGGCAAACTATCCCAATCGAAATCGCAACCTCAGGCCTTGAGTTACTGGGCAAACCAATATCCTCGGACACTGGTTTGCCGGTTGCCGAGAACCAGCGACCAATTCGCATATGTGGTTATGTATTAAACATCACACACATAACCAGTGATGGGCGATAGCCCGACTGGTTATGCGTGTGTGTGTGTGTTATGTCTAGGTCGCGGGTTCAATTCTTGTGGCCTCCGGCCCAACCCAATTTTTCTGTTTTGTGATATAATTTATTTTATTTATTTATTTTATCATATTTTAATATTATCTCTACACAATAAAAACTATTACGAATTGTTTGACTCGTTCGTTTATTTTTGAAACCATTAAATAACTTTTTATACATATTTAACCCGCCCAATTTTTATAAAATAATAAACCCTATATTTTTATAAACTTGTTAAAATAGTTTTAACTCACAAAAAAAATATATAATAATGATATAAATAAATAAAAAGAAATTTTTATAAATACATTAAACATAATAACTACTTATTTAAAAATATAATATTTTAACAAGATTAAAAATATATTTTTAAGTTAAGTTTTACAAAAATCGTTATCATTTTACTACAATATTTTATACAAATAAATCTTAAGAAATGTTTTTATTTATAAACCTATACACATTTAAATACGAATACACACATACAAACATACAATAATACCTATTTATTCACATAGGGTTTCAACGTGCTTAGATTTCAGCGTCCTTATCACCTACACTCGTGGATTAAAATATCTGCTAGCCAGGTGAGTTACATAGCCCCTATTTTACCTTTTTACATACTTTAGGGTGAAACATTATACATGCTACTCATCAAATTGTTTATACGTGTTATACATGTGAATTATATGCTTGTTCATCGTGAATTATCTTGGGTGTACACTTATTTATTTTAAACATAAGAAAATCAACAGTAATATTAATAAATCTATTGTGCCTGACTAGCCCACCCATGTAGGGTGTTTATTACTGCATACTCGGATATAGCCGCGTGTTATATTCAAACATATCGGATATAGTGGGTAACTATATTCAAACATACCGGACCTAGCTGTTGTGCTATGTTCAAGGGCGTCAATCAAGGTTTGAATTGTGCTTAGATAAACATGAAGGATACAACCATATATGCTATGTTTAACAAGATAAACAATAAGTTGCAAAACGTTTTTATCTACTATTTATCGGGTTCACAAAACCTATGTACACACCAACTTTATAGTTGACACTTGATTTAAATAATGTTTCAGGTTTGGATATGTGATTGCTTGGTGAAGATTCTACCACTTAAGAACTTATGGACCTAGTTAATTAAATCAATGTTTTGGAATAGACTAGGTTATTTGAATATGTATTGTACTTGAATATTTGTTGTATTTAATTAAATTAATGAATTATGCAATATTTTAGCTATCATATGCTTTTGAACAATCATTCCATTGTCCGCCTCGATGATTCCGCCATCGGTCGGGGTGTGACACTAGGAATCATGATCCAAATGATGCCAGGATTGACACTTTGGAAACACAAGTCGCTTGTCTACTTGAAACAGTTCGGAAATCAAGGGAAGAATCTGAGGCTCAACAGGCTCAGATAAATTCGTTGGTGGACGAAGTTACTATTTTGAGAAGCCAGCGGACTGGGACTGAAGAGAGACATGCAAATGTGATGGCCCAGAACGAACTACTGATCAAAACGAATAATATAATTCTGGGACATAGAACGCCCTTAGAGGTATGTTTAGACATGCAGCGGAAAGAACATGAAATGATGGTCAAGTTAGTAGCTGAACTGACCAAGAAGCTTGCTGCTAAGGGGGAGAAAGAGAAAGAGAAAGAAAAGGCATCAAAATCTACTGATGATGAGGCTTGTCATCCGGTTGATCTGACAAAGGATGATGACAAAGACAAGGATCCTGAATTCAGTTCTAGTGGAAGTGAGCAACAAGCTTTGGCGATAGTGCCCATTTCTGCAGTTCCAATGGCTGAGGGGGAGTTGACTCACCAGGAAGGTGGTGATGCTTCAGGTGGAAATAAAGGAAAGTCGGTGGCTGATGTTTTGAAATATCTATCTGACGACGTGTCAGATAATGCGATCTTATTCTTAGAGCCAGACTATTCCAAAGAAGCACATATTGAGGCTCTCTGCAATCTTGAAGAAGGAGAGATCGACTCTGGTGACGATTGGGAAGAGGAAGATGATGATATGGTGATCGAAGTTCCCAAGGGCGACGGAGAAGGAGAGTATGAGCTTGAAGATGGAGAGATCTTTGAAGTTCCATCCTTTGAATCTCATCTTGACACAGGTCGAGCCTGCTAGTACTGTTGAGGCGTCGACTGAAGCCTCCCCTGCCGACCCTACACCTGTGGATCCAGAGGTAAAGAAAGACAATCATATACCTGAAAGTTCATCTAAGGATCCGGCTCCCGTATGGCAAAAGACTTCAATTATAGATAAACACGGAGCGATAGGGATGATCTTAGTTGTGAGGTTCGATGAGGATAAGAAGTTCTTTGCAATCAATCGAGCTGGGGGGGTTCAATACTTGAAACCAACCAACGAAGCTTTTAACTCCTTACCAATATATGACCTCGTGAACCTAGTAAACCGAGAGCTGCTGGGTCACTCAAATAACGCAGTAGCGATGGGTTTGTGGAAGGTTCTACAGCATGAGGTAAGATCTGGGATATTCGAAATGTTTAAGCCTCAAGTTCCCAAGCGAGTCAAGGAAAAGAACGATAGACATCATGTGACTAAGAAAAGCTTAAAGAAACTGGTAGACAAGTCAGTGATGTGTGAATCCAAGATTCCCTCTGAGCAAGTTATCTTAGGATATCCTCGGTAACATATGGTACTGGTATGTAGATCCTAAAACGGGCGAGGCAGTGGTAATTGGAAAGGTGTGGTCCGATAGTGCAAGCTTAGTGCCAAGGGAACTGATCAGGGTGTTTGATGAAGTATGCTTCATAAACTTCTCTGTGAAAGATCTGGAGGCACTAGCTGACAAGTACTGCATGTACACGGACGAGTGGACAAAGTTCCTTACTTCTAAATATGACAAGGTGATCAAGTTCTTCCTTGACTACAAGAAGAAGATGGAACCGAAGACAATCCAGAGCTGTTGTCAAGGGGGAGTTTGTTGAAGCACTTTTGTGTGACAAACACTCTGGATAGTGTCTTAGTTTATTATGCTTGTTTTGTATGTTTTGTCTTTGTATTGTAATGTCAGTATGTATTAGTTATCGAGTTGTAATTTCTAATGCATGTTATTGTTGTATTATTTCTCTAAGTGTTTTGCGCACTTAGCATGTGCGCAGGAATTAGTTCCTGCGTACTTAGCAAGTACGCAGGAATACTCTGCGTACTTGCTAAGTACGCATGAACAATTTGCCATGCGCACTTGTTAAGTGCGCAGAGATCAGATCTTGTATAAATAGAATAGGCTGACAGAAGATAAGTACGCAGACATTTGCACTCAGTATTTTCTCTCTGTAACCGTTCGAGTTTATAATAGAAGGAACTTTGAAGTGATTTCTTTATCGGTTTACTTTGTGTTGTTTGATTCTCCACCTAGTCACGGGTATTCTGCACCCGGTCCGACTAGTCACACACCCTCACGTAACGATCTGAGACACCCGGGGACCTACATTTTTAATTTCATAGGTGTTTGAAGATGAAGAAGAAGCCATTTTTTTAAGGTTGGATTGGTTTTTTTTTTGGTGAATAAAGTGTATCTTTCATATATATATATATATATATATATATATATATATATATATAAGGAATAAGTAATACGTAAGTACATAGTGTTAGTTTATTACCACGCGTTTTTTAACTTCATCGTAAAAAGTGTTACCATTGTATCGATTCGTTTTCATTTCCAATGTCATTAATACGTATTAAATGTTGGTAGGCGTATCTTTATGGTGTTAGTTGCACCCATGGACATTAATAGACAATAAATGTTTTGAGTATAAGTATCAGTCTAAGGTGTTAACTTCTTCTCATCATTTCACCGAGCACATCACTTCATCTTACACAAAATCAATTTGCATTTTTATGGCGTCTTCATCATCACACAATGCAAATAATGACGCAGACAAATTGTTTGATTTAATTCTCAAACAATGCAAAAAAAACGTGGTGTTTGTGGAAAGCCGAGGTAGTATGAAAAAAAACCTAGCTAAGGGAATACAAGATTCCAACAACATTTTGGCTGAGCTCCGTAGTCTTCCCGAAAATACCATAAGAGATATGGCACTCAAGTTTAAAGTTGAAGACGTGTCTGATGATGCTAAACTTGTGAAACTTTTAACTGCCATGATTTGTAACATCCCGAAATAATAAAAACGCTTAAATGATAACGGGATCGGGATTTAATTAAGGAATGAATATGAAGTAAGGGAGCGGGCTTGGGCTTGGCTCAATGGGCCGTTATGGACCCAAGTATATAAGGATATAATCAGCTCATCTTCCTCACTTCCATCACATTACACAAACCCTAGAGAGAGAAAGCTTAAGGTTCTAGAGAAAGAAAGCTTGGAGAACAACATTCAAGCCCTGATTTCTCCACCATCTTGTTTCTCCATCACCCCTAATCATTTATACACGAAGAACCACGAGTTTTGGATGTAAGATCTGTCACACCCCGACCGATGGCGGAATCATCGGGGCGGGACATGTAGACTGTTCATAAGCACAAGGTTGACTAGATTGAATATATTAAACATCAAATTTCATAACAAGTAGTCCAAACACAACCAAATCCAAGATAGAACAAAATTGAAATACATAGAGTTCTTTTATTTAATTTAACTAAGTCCAAGCCTATGTGTAGCACATCTTGATCAATCTCACACATTAGAACCTGAAACATGAATAAAATAAAGTCAACTAAAAAAGTTGGTGAGTATAACACAGGTTTGTATATAGATAGCATATAGTTGTAAAACAAATCCTTACATAACATGATAAATAAGGCATTTATGGGGAGCAGCTATTGTGTAACCAAGTACAATCAAACCTTTGTAACTAGCATGCAAATTGTGTTGTCGGTATCAATCACCCCAATCTGGGTTGGTTTGTCAGACTCAATAGATCTATCATTGAAAACCGTCGGCTTGAATAGTTAATGATTACACATAATAGCATACAAAAGTTAGCACACATAGCACTCGGGCATAAAGCTCAAATTTGTACACATGAATGTAAATAGGATTTGTACTTGTGTTGTTTGTGTAATTGTAAACATGTAATTTGTATATAGTTCATGTTTCACCCCAAAAGTGTAAAAGAGTAAAAGGGGCTATGAAATACTCACTTGGTTAGAAGGCGTAGCTAACAAAAATACTAGATAGAATAAAGATCCTTGAAATGCACAAGTTAACCTAAAGTGTAATGTATATGGTATTAATAGTGTGCACCAAAGTTTAAGTCTAAAGTTGTATTTGGATTTGTGTAAAAAGGTCATTGATTTGTAATTGGAGGTAAAATATATAAAGTTTGAAAGAATAATTTTGGAACATTTTGATTAAGGTTTGAGTTTGAATAATTAAATAAGTAATGTAGATAATTATTGTTTATGAAAATATTATAAGTGTTAAATGAAATTAAGTGTAAATAAATAAATGTCTTTGTTTAAACATAAAGTAAATAAATAATCATTATTTTATTTATTTATTTATAAAATGTAACTTAACCATTTAAATACTTTTTAAATGAAAGGTCTAGCAATAATTGTAAATTTAATTTTTTTATAAACTTTAAATAAATAATTTTTCTATTTATTCCAAGATTAAATATTTGATCTTTCTAAATAGAATTAAATGCATTTTTATAAAAATCAACTATTTTATTTTGTAATTTAATCAGAACCATTTATTGTTTGAAAAATATATAAAATTATAATTTTGCCAAAAATTTAACTCACACACGACCGTGCCTGGGAAGGGCACGATCGTGCTCAAACCACGGGCGCGACCATGTTAGTTAGGGCGCGACCGTGTTGATCAGACAGAGGCTTAACTAACTAAATCTTTAGGCACGACCGTGCCTTGGCCAGGCACGATCGTGTCTATGATTCTAAGACACGACTGAGATTAGTCAAAGGGCATGATTGGGTCTGGACAGGAGAACACGACCGCGCTGATAGTGTGCACGACCGCGTCTCATGAGGCACGACCGCGCTAGATGATTAGTGCGACCGTGTCTCTTCCAAAACAGACAGGAATCGACTGATTCTTACATTGTTAGTGTTTGAAATCATAGGGCTTTTATTTATAGTGTTATTATGGTTCTTGTTATATAGATTGATTGTATTTAAATCATGTTTAGTATTGAATTCGATTAAACTATTTTGAATAAAATATAGATTCGGTTTCGAGAGGATTTCTATAATGGAAGCCCAAATTAACATGGGGCTTTTGATCTAGAGATTAAATAGATTGAGGACAGAGTTTCAATTACCCAGAAAAGTAGCGAATTGATAGCGAACGGTAGTAAAGGGTCTCGGCGGCGATGTGGATGGTTTCCGGCGTTCTCTGCTGCCATCCCGGCTAAACCAGAGAGTCCAGTAGCTTTAGTGAGGATTGAGTAGCGTGAATTTGCTGCTTGGTTGCGATAATTCCGATCGAAAGAGAGAATTCGTGTTTTCTTGAAATGTCTAAGCGATTTTTGAGATTGATTGGATTAATCTGAGACGTTTGTTGTAATTGGAAATGTCATTGCTTTCGTTAATGGTAATGAAGTGTAAATCGGTTACGGAACTCAACGATCGGGTGATTAAAACTGTATTTACGTTTCAACTGGTACTAGGCGCGACCGTGCAAAGGCACCAGGCGCGATCGTTCCAAAGCAAGTCGCGCGACCGTGCCAAAGCACTCGGCGCGACCGTGCAAGAACGAGGCGCGACCGTGCCTATTAGGGTTTCTTGCTACTTTTCAACATCAGACCTTGTAACTTTTAGTCTTTTGCCATATTTGTATAATTAGATACTTATGTATTGTTTTAATAGGATAAAACCGAGTAAAATTTTGCGGATTTGCATTGAAATATAGTATTAAATTGATGGTACGAAAAGGAATAAAATAGTGCACTAGAATTAAGTTTGAAATACATTACATTGAATTGAAAATACGGATACTAAAAATCAGAAATGTTACAGTCTCCCCATGTTGAGGGAATTTCGTCCCGAAATTTAGTTAGAGGAAGCTACGGCATCAGTAAAAAGATGGGGGTACTTGAGCTTCTTTTGGTCCTCTCGTTCCCAAGTGAATTCAGGACCACGCTTAGACTCCCAACGAACTTTGACAATAGGAATACGACTTCGCTTGAGTTGCTTGATTTCACGATCCATAATTTCTACCTGTTTCTCAACGAAGTGCATCATTTCATCAATGTGCATGTCATCAAGCGGTATATGGAGATTCTCATCGGCGAGACATTTCTTCATATTAGATACATGAAATGTAGGATGCACATTGCCAAGAGATGGAGGTAACTCGAGTTTGTAAGCCACTTTGCCAATCCTTTCAAGGATTTTGAATGGACCAACATAGCGAGGGGCTAACTTGCCTTTCTTTCCAAAATGGATCACACCCTTCCACGGGGACACCTTAAGAAGAACAAGGTCACCGACTTGGAATCCCAAGGGTTTTTGTCGTTTATCGGCATAACTCTTTTTCTGACTTCTCGTTGTTCGGATGTTGTCACGGATTTGAATAATCTTGTCGGATGTTTCTTGAATTAGCTCGGGACCGGTGATTTGTGCTTCACCAATCTCGTTCCAACAGATAGGAGAACGACACTTGCGACCATAAAGAGCTTCGAATGGAGCCATGTTGATACTTGTGTGATAGCTATTATTGTAAGAGAACTCAATGAGGGATAAATGTGAATCCCAATTTCCACCAAAATCGATTACACAAGCTCTAAGCATGTCTTCAAGTGTTTGGATTGTTCGCTCGGTTTGACCATCAGTTTGGGGATGGTAAGTCGTGCTCAAATCCAATCGTGTGCCAAGAGCAGTTTGGAGAGATTGCCAAAATCGAGAAGTGAACCGGGCATCTCGGTCGGATATTATGTTCAAGGGAACACCATGACGGCTTACAATTTCATCAATGTAAATTCGGGCTAGTTTCTCAACCCGATAGTCTTCACGGATAGGCAAGAAATGAGCAGATTTGGTGAGACGATCAATGATTACCCAAATGCTATCATAACCACTCGAGGTGCGAGGGAGTTTGGTAATAAAATCCATGGCTAAGTACTCCCATTTCCACACGGGAATTTCCGGTTGTTCAAGTAATCCAGAAGGACGTTGGTGTTCGGCTTTGACTTTGGAACACGTTAGACATTTGGAAACATAGTGAGCAATGTCCTTTTTCATACCGGGCCACCAATATTGTTGGCGAAGATCTTGGTACATTTTATCCGCACCAGGATGAATAGAATAACGAGTCTTGTGAGCCTCGTTCATGATAAATGTACGGAGATCATCGCGATCGGGAATCCAAATACGATTCAAGTAATAAAGTAAGCCATTGGATTTTGATTCGAGTAGGAGTTCAACACCACACGACATTTCCTCATACATGTTACCCTCGGTGACTGAGACGTGTTGAGCTTCTAAGATGAAGATTTGAATATCGGTTTGAATTCGGGCACAATGAAGCATAACATGGTCCTTTCGACTCAAAGCGTTGGCTACAACATTCGCTTTGCCGGGATGGTAACGAATCTCGCAGTCATAGTCGTTAAGAAGTTCAACCCAACGTCGTTGCCTCATATTGAGTTCTTTTTGGTTAAAGATATGTTGAAGACTTTTGTGGTCAGTGAACACCACACATTTTGTGTCATAGAGATAATGTCTCCAAATCTTCAATGCGAATACGACCGCACCCAACTCAAGATCGTGCGTCGTATAATTCTTCTCATGAATCTTAGGTTGCCTTGACGCATAAGCGATTACTTTGCCTCGTTGCATGAGGACACAACCAAGACCTTGGTTGGAAGCATCACAGTAGACAACTAGATCATCATTCCCATCAGGGAGAGTCAAAATGGGAGCATTGCACAATTTTTGTTTGAGGGTTTGGAAAGCTTCTTCTTGTTTTGGTCCCCATTCATAAGTCTTACCTTTGTGAGTCAAAGCGGTAAGGGAGACAGCCATCTTAGAGAAGTTTGAGACGAAACGACGGTAATATCCCGCAAGACCAAGAAATGAACGAACTTTCGTGGGAGTCTTCGGGGCATTCCAATTTTTAACCGTTTCGATCTTAGAAGGGTCAACATGAATACCCTTGTCGTTGACGATATGACCAAGAAATTGAACTTCTTTTAACCAAAATTCACATTTGGAGAATTTGGCATATAGTTGTTCTTTCTTCAAGAGATCCAAAACCAATCTAAGATGTTGCTCATGATCGGCTTTAGTCTTGGAATAGATTAAGATGTCATCGATGAAAACTATCACGAACTTATCAAGGTACGGTTTGCACACACGGTTCATGAGGTCCATGAAAACTGCGGGTGCATTGGTTAGCCTAAAAGGCATAACCATGAACTCGTAATGACCATACCTTATTCGGAAGGCAGTCTTTGGAATATCGTCTTCTTGCACACGGAGTTGGTGATAACCAGATCGAAGATCAATCTTTGAGAAGCAAGTAGAACCTTGAAGTTGATCAAAGAGATCATCAATTATAGGCAAAGGATAACGGTTTTTGATAGTAAGCTTGTTGAGTTCGCGGTAGTCAATACACATGCGAAATGATCCATCCTTCTTTTTGACGAATAAGACGGGTGCACCCCACGGTGAATGACTTGGACGAATGAATCCCTTGTCGGAGAGCTCTTGAAGTTGACTTGCAAGTTCTTGCATTTCCGAAGGTGCAAGACGGTAAGGAGCTCTAGCCACGGGGTTAGCTCCGGGCACAAGATCAACGTGAAATTCTACTTGTCGAACGGGTGGAAGACCGGATAAATCTTCGGGGAACACTTCGGGAAAATTTCGGATAACGGGGATGTCTTGAATACTCTTCTTTTCAACATCTTTTTGAACGATATGGGCCAAAAAGGCCACGTACTTCTTTCGTAAGTACTTTTGAGCAGTAGTGCATGACATTAATTTAAGCCCTTTGCAAGGCTTTTCACCAAAGACTCTTAGTGTTTCCCCTGATGGTAGAGGTATTCGAATACACTTCTCGAAACAGATGAATTCGGCATGATGATTTGATAGCCAATCCATGCCTATGATGATATCAAAACTTCCTAATGGCATTGGTACAAGATTGATTGGGAATGTATGTTCATTAAGTTCTAGAGAGAAGTCATGGATAATAGACTCGATTGTAAGTGAATCACCATTTTCTATTTCGACAGTGAAGGTTTTCTCTAATTGGGATCTTGTCTTTGCAAGTAAAGGTTCAAAGTTAAGTGACACAAAACTCTTATCGGCACCGGTATCAAATAAAATGGAGGCATATTGACTATTTATAAGGAACGTACCATTGACCACGTCATTGTTGGCTTGAGCTTCGTTGGCGTTTATGTTGAAAACACGCTCACGAGCTCCACCTTGTCTAGCATTGGCAAATCTTGGGCATTGATCACGGAAATGGTTCGGGTTGCCACACTCATAACATACATGCCCATTTGCAATAGCGGGAGTACCTTGATTAGTCACTTGAGTGTTGGTTTGGTTTGGTGGGTTGACTTGACCCGCAAGAGCTTTGGCCCTACAAACATTTACCGTATGGCCATATCTCCCACAATAAGTACAAAGGTGACATGGGATGCTTTGGGGATGATGGTAGTTGCAGGTGGCACAAAGTGGGTAGATTCCAACATATGGCTTTTTGGTCGGTGCTAGAACCATAGGTGCAGCTTGGTTAACAGGTATAGCAGGAGTGACCACAGCAAAATTTCTAGCCTTTCTCTTCTTATTGTGCCGGGAGGGCTCAGTTATGGCTTCTTTGTTGTGGGTGGAAGGAGTTGCAGTGCCGGAGACTTTCTTTGTGCCCTTTTTAGTAAGAGTCCCCGCCTTCACATGGTTATCAGTTAAGGTGGCAGACAAACGGATGGCATCTTCAAGTGTTGCGGGATTCCTTCCTAGGACAGTATCTTGAATTTGTCTAGGTAGTCCCCCAATATACTTTTCAATGCAGCGGGACAAAGGAGTGACCATGTGGGGCACAAGAAGACTCAACTCATGGAACCGAGTTGTGTACGCCAAGTTTTCACCACTATCTTGGGCAAGATCCCAAAACTCAGCTTCAAGTTTCTTCACTTCATTTCGAGGACAGAATTCCTCGATTATTAGCCTTTTAACCTCATCCCAAGGTAAGGCCATTGCCACATCCACACCTCGATTTCGCTTCTCCCCATTCCACCACGTGAGTGCCCGTTTTTGTAGGACACTTGTGGCATGACGAACACGAAGGTTGTCGGGGCAGTCACTATTGAGAAAAGTATTCTCAATGCTTTCGAACCATTGAAGGAGTCCGGTAGCTCCTTCGGTACCATAGAACTTGAGGGGATTACACGGGTTGAAATGCTTGAAGGTGCATTGAGATGGGTTGTTACCACCAGTTCCACCATTACCAGCATTACCACTATTACTACCATTTCCACCATTGTTGCCATTGGTGGCACTATTAGCTTGAGTGAGTTGTGTCACAAGTTGTGCAAGAATAGCAGCAATGTCGGTATTGGTGTTGGCCGCGGGAGCACGACGAGGAGGCATTCTACAGATTTTCACAAGACGAGAAAAGATATAAGAACTTATGAGAATTGTTTGGATTTAATAGAATAAGATAACAAAATAAATAGATAATCATAGTTTGGATTGTACTCAAATAGTGATATAATCACTCGAATACTATGACACATTAAGGTTAATTAAACTTATATAATTTTCAAGGACACATGCTTTAGCCTATAAGTAAACACTCATCTCGGGAATTCCCAAGAAAGTATATGGGTCCCTCGGTTGATTGGGATTTATGCGAAATGCTTTCCTAGACAGAAAACCCAAAATACAGGTGTCACTCTTCCAGATTGCACGTGTCCTCAAATAATTAACAAAGCTTAAAAACCTTAACGAGGAAATAAAGAAATTTTATGGATCTAGCTTCATGAAGTTTCCACATGCTTAGAGAGATAAAGATAGAGAAGAAGATAAGAATATTATGAGGTTTTAGGATATAGGAAAGGATATTGTTTATTTAATTTATCATTTAAGTATATATTAATAAGTCATGGATTTTTAACAATTATGTTATCAAATAAAATAATAACTAATCATAGTAAGCATGTAGCACATAGCATGTAACACATAACATATAACATATAGCATGTAGCATATAACATGAAATCATGAAACATAGCATAAGTAGGTGTCCTAAAGTTATAGTCTAGGTCAAGGTGTCTAATAACCTAATTCCCTATAACCAAGGCTCTGATACCAATCTGTCACACCCCGACCGATGGCGGAATCATCGGGGCGGGACATGTAGACTGTTCATAAGCACAAGGTTGACTAGATTGAATATATTAAACATCAAATTTCATAACAAGTAGTCCAAACACAACCAAATCCAAGATAGAACAAAATTGAAATACATAGAGTTCTTTTATTTAATTTAACTAAGTCCAAGCCTATGTGTAGCACATCTTGATCAATCTCACACATTAGAACCTGAAACATGAATAAAATAAAGTCAACTAAAAAAGTTGGTGAGTATAACACAGGTTTGTATATAGATAGCATATAGTTGTAAAACAAATCCTTACATAACATGATAAATAAGGTATTTGTGGGGAGCAGCTATTGTGTAACCAAGTACAATCAAACCTTTGTAACTAGCATGCAAATTTTGTTGTCGGTATCAATCACCCCAATCTGGGTTGGTTTGTCAGACTCAATAGATCTATCATTGAAAATCGTCGGCTTGAATAGTTAATGATTGCACATAATAGCATACAAAAGTTAGCATACATAGCACTCGGGCATAAAGCTCAAATTTGTACACATGAATGTAAATAGGATTTGTACTTGTGTTGTTTGTGTAATTGTAAACATGTAATTTGTATATAGTTCATGTTTCACCCCAAAAGTGTAAAAGAGTAAAAGGGGCTATGAAATACTCACTTGATTTGATGGCGTAGCTAACAAAAATACTAGATAGAATAAAGATCCTTGAAATGCACAAGTTAACCTAAAGTGTAATGTATATGGTATTAATAGTGTGCACCAAAGTTTAAGTCTAAAGTTGCATTTAGATTTGTGTAAAAAGGTCATTGATTTGTAATTGGATGTAAAATATATAAAGTTTGAAAGAATATTTTTAGAACATTTTGATTAAGGTTTGAGTTTGAATAATTAAATAAGTAATGTAGATAATTATTGTTTATGAAAGAATTATAAGTGTTAAATGAAATTAAGTGTAAATAAATAAATGTCTTTGTTTAAACATAAAGTAAATAAATAATCATTATTTTATTTATTTATTTATAAAATGTAACTTAACCATTTAAATACTTTTTAAATGAAAGGTCTAGCAATAATTGTAAATTTAATTTTTTTATAAACTTTAAATAAATAATTTTTCTATTTATTCCAAGATTAAATATTTGATCTTTCTAAATAGAATTAAATGCATTTTTATAAAAATCAACTATTTTTATTTTGTAATTTAATCAGAAACATTTATTGTTTAAAAAATATATAAAATTATAATTTTGCCAAAAATTTAACTCACACACGACCGTGCCTGGGAAGGGCACGATCGTGCTCAAACCACGGGCGCGACCATGTTAGTTAGGGCGCGACCGTTTTGATCAGACAGAGGCTTAACTAACTAAATCTTTAGGCACGACCGTGCCTTGGCCAGGCACGATCGTGTCTTGGCCAGGCACGATCGTGTCTATGATTCTAAGACACGACTGAGATTAGTCAAAGGGCATGATTGGGTCTGGACAGGAGAACACGACCGCGTTGATAGTCGGCACGACCGCGTCTCATGAGGCACGACCGCGCTAGATGATTAGTGCGACCGTGTCTCTTCCAAAACAGACACGAATCGACTGATTCTTACATTGTTAGTGTTTGAAATCATAGGGCTTTTATTTATAGTGTTATTGTGGTTCTTGTTATATAGATTGATTGTATTTAAATCATGTTTAGTATTGAATTCGATTAAACTATTTTGAATAAAATATAGATTCGGTTTCGGGAGGATTTCTATAATGGAAGCCCAAATTAACATGGGGCTTTTGATCTAGAGATTAAATAGATTGAGGACAGAGTTTCAATAACCCGGAAAAGTAGCGAATTGATAGAGAACGGTAGTAAAGGGTCTCGGCGGCGATGTGGATGGCTTCCGGCGTTCTCTGCTGCAATCCCGGCTAAACCAGAGAGTCCAGTAGCTTTAGTGAGGATTGAGTAGCGTGAATTTGCTGCTTGGTTGCGATAATTCCGATCGAAAGAGAGAATTCGTGTTTTCTTGAAATGTCTAAGCGATTTTTGATATTGATTGGATTAATCTGAGACGTTTGTTGTAATTGGAAATGTCATTGCTTTCGTTAATGGTAATGAAGTGTAAATCGGTTACGAAACTCAACGATCGGGTGATTAAAACTGTATTTACGTTTCAACTGGTACTAGGCGCGACCGTGCCCAAACGAGGCGCGACCGTGCTAAGGCACCAGGCGCGATCGTTCCAAAGCAAGTCGCGCGACCGTGCCAAAGCACTCGGCGTGACCGTGCCAGAACGAGGCGCGACCGTGCCTATTAGGGTTTCTTGCTACTTTTCAACATCAGACCTTGTAACTATTAGTCTTTTGCCATATTTGTTTAATTAGATACTTATGTATTGTTTTAATAGGATAAAACCGAGTAAAATTTTGCGGATTTGCATTGAAATATAGTATTAAATTGATGGTACGAAAAGGAATAAAATAGTGCACTAGAATTGAGTTTGAAATGCATTACATTGAATTGAAAATACGGATACTAAAAATCAGAAATGTTACAAGATCGATCTCAGATCTGAGTTTTTCTTCAAAAATGGGGTTTTAAGGTTTATGGGGGTTTTTATACAAAAAGGTTGGATTTTTACATATGAAAAGAGAATCTAAGCTCAGATCTAGATTCATGGAAGCTAGATAAACGATTTGAACGTAAAAAGTTAAGGTTTTGGATCGATATCCGACCAGGAAACGCTTGATGTTCTTGAGCCGACTCCCAAAGCGTCGGCCACCTGCGAGTGCCGACACTCGGCGAGGAAGAAGACGATGAGAATCAGCCACAGGAGATAATCGACCCTCAGAGAATCGACTCCTAAGAGTCGGCCCTCTGAGAGTCGGCCCTCGAATGAACACAATGAGGATCGGCTCCTTTGTCAAACACGAAGTCCTGAACGCAAGTCCAGGCGACACTTATGAGTGTGGCTAGCGACTCTCATAGCCGACTCTCAAGTGTAGCTAGCGACTCTCCTAGCTGGGTCTCATGTGTGCATGCCGACACTCTCGGCCGACACTTCTATGCTTTAGCCGACTCTTGCATGAAATAATAGGATTTGTACTTTGACTTATGTGTAGATCAGTATACGCATTAGCAATAGTTGAAACATCACTTTCAGGTTGCATACCTATATACAAGTGAGTTATCACACCCCCAATTTCAACTAATGGAGTTTTACCGTTTGTGAAGTGACAAACCAAGATCTCAGTCATTAGTTACATTGAATGACTCTATATGGTACTAAAATGAAAATATATCATAAATGATCAAAGTAAGTGTGGAAGCATAAAACGAAAGTAAATGCGTAAAACAAACGCGCCCAAGAGAAGTCACAAAGTGTTCAGTCCAAACAAAGTCCAAAAATAAAGTACAAGCAATTCAGCAATATTATTTTATAAATAAATCATAAGACTCCATGCATGCCCTGTGCGTGCACTTGTTCCTTATCTTAAGCGACCTGAGAAAACATGTAAGAAGATATCAACACGAGGTTGGTGAGTTCACAGGTTTCAATATTTAAATAAACGTTTACTAGATTTAATGTATAATCAATATATATATCAACAGGTAGCTAACCCATGTTCATGTTTGCTATTACGCTCGCAACCGTAAACTGACTGTTTGAATGCCTCCCACCAGGCCTATCAACCATGGTGCACGTTTATGTCAATATTGCACCCGTTCGATATCCAATCGAGTTAGCGCGACTAATGCGGGTGAGGTTTGTCAAACCCAGTAGTACTACCCAACAAACCTCGCTATACTCATGTAGATGCATAATATGTCCCTAATCCCTTGTAATATGTTTTTCATCTATGTTTAATGTAATTATTTGATGTATTAATGAAATTACATGTTTATCCTTAATGTTTACTCATATATAACGACTGTGTATTAAACGATCTAATAAATATCGATAACGTTGATCAATCGTGCTATTGAAAGGCCCATTCGCACGAATGGATCATGAGAATGATCCATTCGCACGAATAGATCATGAGAATGATTCATTCGCTAGAATAAGTCATGAGAATGATTCATTCGTACGAATGAACCATTCTAATGATTCATTCTTACGAATGAACCATTCTGCTGATTCATTCGCATGAATGAGTCCATTAACATGGCTCATTCGTACGAATGGCCTCAACACTATATATAGAACTTTCACTTCATGAGCACACATACAACACATAGACAACACATATACACACAGAACCAGACTAAGAAACAGAACACACAAACTCTTTGCACCTGTATTGTCGAATCTCTGTCCGTTGAGAGTTTCCAGGTCTTGTATCCAACTTCTCTACACCAAAGGGTCAATAGAAACCTTCGTTTCGACATCTAATCCGCTCATTTCTGACAACCCGATCCGTGTCATAGATTGGATTGCCAATCAAATCGGATTCCGCACGATTTGGTTCGGTTAATGTGTTGAATCATTGGATCAAAGTAGATCCCGATCCAACAAAGTGGTATCAGAGCCATTATGCTCAAGATTCAACACAGAAAATCTAATCTTGCTTTTTCTAGCTACTTGAATGTTATAAAGATCACTTGATCGTTGTTTAGCCACGTTCAAAACTTGTGATTATTGCTTCTGAGTGATCTGATAGTTTCAGTTTCCAGATCTGATAATAGGCTCAATCATTGGTGCTTTTTGGTGCAAAAAAGTCAAACAGCCCTCTGTCGTACGAATGGCTACCGTGATGAACTTCATTCACACGAATGGCTCCTACCATTCGCACGAATAGATCAAGTCTCCCGCTCATTTGTTCAAACTTCCATTCGCACGAATAGAAAATTCCATTCGCACGAATAGAAAATTCCATTTGCACAAATAGAAAATTCCATTCGCACGAATAGAAAATTCCATTCGCACGAATAGAAAATTCCATTTGCACGAATAGAAAATTCCATTCGTACAAATCAAAATTCCATTCGCACGAATAGACCCATTCGCATAAATCTCTTCTGAATTTTTTTTTGTGTCGAAAAACTTCGTTTTTTACCATGTCGGACTTAGCCTTTGTTGCCAGTCAGAACAGTAAAATCCAAAACTTGTTATTAATCGATAATGAAGCTGGAAATGCTAACAAGGCTCCAAAACTCATGACAATGGACGAATATCATCACTGGAAAAACAGGTTTGAGATACACATTAATGGAGTTGATACAAACTTATGGATGATGATAGAGAATGGATATCAAAAAGTGTTGAGTGAGGATGGAACTCCTGTTTTGGCTTCCCTTTTAAGCGAACAACAAAGAAAAGATTATGACTTAGAAAAGAAGGCATATGCTATCTTATCTCAGGCCATATCAAGAGAAATATTTCATCAATTCAGGCAGTTTACATTTTCAAAATCTCTGTGGGTTGCCTTAGAACAACGTCACGAAGGAAATGCTTCGTTGAAAGCTATCAATGCTAAGGCCATTAAGAAGGAATTTGATAATTTCATGTATATTGGGAATGAGTCCTTAGATGATCTATTTGAGAGATTCTATCACTTGATGAGTGAATTGCATGCCCATGAGATCAAAACAACGAAAGAAGAAAAGGTTCAATGCATGGCAGATGCGCTACCACCAAAATGGGATTCATTCTTGATGGTTCTCAAACAGAACAATACTCTTGAAACCATTGATATCAAAAAATTTCTTCAGAAATTGAGAGAACAAGAGGTGATGAATAAGTGGAAGTTAAAGAGAGGCGCACAAGCTCAGGATCCTTCATTGTACTATTCCACATCAACTCAACAAAATGCTCCTTTGCAGACTGCGTTTGTATCAAACATGTCAAATGTTTCAGCCAGCCAGTCTTCAACACCTCATGCTTCAGTTTCATCAAGCTTGGTTCCACAGCAGGGAAATACTGCTAGTACTCCTCCACCAAGCTCCATTAAATTGCAAACAGACAACTTCGACAAGGTTACTATCGAAGTGGCCAAGGAACACATGGCACTGTTGTCTACCGTTATCAATTCATATGACAGTCTTGTTGCTGGACAGGTTGGAAACAGTCATCTGACAGCAGAAGACTATGCTCAGATTGATAAGGATGAAATGGATCGAATTGATATAATGTGGGCTCTTGCAAGTGCAGTCAGAAGAGCGAGAGATTATGTAAAAAGGACAGGAAAAACTCTCGAAGGGAACAAAGACACTACTTATGGTTTTGATCTGTCTGTTGTTGTTTGTTTTAACTGTGGTGAGAAAGGGCATTTTGCTAGGCAATGTGAAAAGCCTAAACAGACTGGAAACCGCAACCCTTTCAACAACCGTCAAAGCCAACCGAAGCCACAAAATCAAAATACAGAAACAAACCTTGTTCCAATTACTCTTGCACAAGATAAGGACACTTCTAATGGAACAAAAGCTATGGTTGTTCAAACAGATGAGACTGTTGATTGGTCTTTTAAATTTGGAGCTAATGGTAGTTCAGGGGATAGAGCTTACATGGCAAAGGCTGTAGAAGTCAATGAAGAATCAGATTCTGATTCTGAGAGAGATTGCTTCAAAAAGTTCATCAGCTAAAGACGAAACATCTTCAAACAGTTCTGGCTTCACAGCTGAGAATGAAGAAAAATCATCTGTCGTCTCTTCAAGTCAATCGACAACTGATGTGGATGATAACAATTCCTCTTCTGAATCTACCTGTAGCTGTGCTTTTATGGTAAAAACATCCACAGGCATTCAGGTAAATTCTGACAGTTTTGAAAGTGAGTCTGAATCTCAACCGTGTTTAATTTGTGATGAACTTGAGAAGAAAGTTGAGACACTTAAAAGTCACAACACAGACTTAATTGCTGATTTAACTAATTGTCTTGAAGCAAACCGTGTTTTAAAGGGAAACGAACTTGCCTTCAAAAACAAAATTGATCTTTTAAACAGGCAAGTTCATGAATTAGAAATCTGTGTTATCAACAAACAAAATGCCATCACTTTTTATTTAAACACGAATGATGAAACAAAGAAAAAGCTGGCGCTTGTCGAATGTGATTATGAAACTTTAAATCAAAAGCTGAAAAGTTATTCAAATTCTTCTTACCTTCTTGATTACATGATTTCACGGCGTACAGGAAAGAAAAATGCTGGGTTTGGGTATAAAAATTGTCCTCCACCGGTGTTGAATACTATGGTAAACACACCGGATGATAACCCAATCATTGACTTTAAGGTCAAAACGACTTGTCGTTGATCCAACCGAAGACAAAATTTCTCAACCAAAGGTTAACGATAATGGTGCTTCGACCTCGGAGTCCCAGTGTGTTGATGGAATGGTAGAAGAGTGGGATGAAGACGACGATGAGTGTCCTACTCGTGGTTTGGGACACAAAAACTCGTCTGCTCCACAGAATGACAGCATTGATATTTCAAAATCTGCTTCTAAAAATGTTTTTAAAATTAAACCAACCAATTGCCGTCCATCTCATCCCACTACTTCTGATCAGAAGAGTCAAGTAAACAAAGCCTCAATCAAAAAGGTTAATTTTGTTAAAGCTGGAGAGTCTGTTCAATCAAACAAGTCACTCTCTTCAGCTGAACAAAAAGAAGCTAAGGCTGGTGGTTCAAAAACTCACCAAAGTGAAAATCAATACAGATCTCCGAGGTTGGTTGAGCGGAGATACTGTTTTGAGTGCGGTACACAAGGACACGTTGTTGTCAACTGTCCTTATCTTCAGAAGCCAAGTAAAAGAGTTAACCATTTTCCAGAAAATAAACAAAAGTTTATAAAGTCAAAATCTAACTCTTTTACCCAACAACAAGTGCATCAAAAGAAAGTTAAACAAAAGATGCATGACTTGTTGGTCTCTGATTCAAGTTCCACACCTGTACAAATCGTTAAGCAATCCACTGTTTACCACAAACAGTCGTTGCACAAACAACATGTGTGGAAAGCAAAATCAGATGATGCTTCTGACGACTGTACTTCAAAGTCAAATGGTTGTTCCAAAAATCCACAAGGACAGTGGATGGATTGTACTGTTGTAGATGAGACTGGGAAACCCAAGACCGTAAAGGCTTGGGTTCCTAACCTAAACTAATTACTTTCCTTCTTGTGCAGGTTGTCCTTTATAATCCTATTAGCAATAATTGGATTATTGATAGTGGGGCATCCAGGCACATGACTGGGAACTTAGCTCTCCTTTTCGACGTCAGAAATATCAAAGGGGGCTATGTTTCATTTGCAGGCGATAAAGGTGGTTTTATCTCAGCTCAGGGAACACTGTCTAAGGGAGCTGTCAGCTTTGAGAAGGTCAACTTTGTCAAACAGTTGGATAACAACTTACTTTCTGTTTCTCAAATCTGTGATAAGGAGTTCAAGGTTCTTTTTTATGACAAGCATTGTTATATCTTGAAAAAGGAGTTTATGATTCCAGAAGACATAGTGGTTATGTCTGCTCCAAGAGTGAATGATCTTTATATTCTTGACATGTCACAAGCATCATCCTCAGTGTCCACAGCATCATGTTTTGTTTCAAAAGCCACTGAGAAGGATTCTATTTTATGGCACAAAAGAATGGGACATCTCAGTCTCAGAAAAATGAATCATTTGGTGCACAAAAATCTTGTTGAAGGAGTCACTGTGAAAACTTTTCATCTTCCTGACGTGTGTGTTTCTTGCAAGAAAGGCAAACAAACCAAGAAATCTCATAAACCCAAATCTCAACATTCCATCACTATACCACTAGAGCTCTTACACATGGACTTGTTTGGTCCTATCAACCGGAAGAGCATTGCTGGAGACTTATATTGTTTGGTTGTGACGGATGAGTATTCAAGATATTCTTGGGTGATGTTCTTAAAAGAAAAATCTGAAACTTTTGAATATGTGGAGATTCTGATTACCAAATTGGAGTCTCTGTATAAGTTAAAGGTAAGGAGGATCCTTTCGGACAATGGTACTGAATTTAAAAATCACCTTATGGAAACTTTCTTTCAAAAACTTGGTATTCACCATGAATTCAGTGCGCCATATGTTCCACAAATGAACGGTGTTGCTGAGAGGAAGAATCGGACCTTGATAGAAGCTGCAAGGACTATGCTCGCTGACTCAAACTTACCCGTGCAGTTCTGGAATGAAGCTATTGCTAATGCGTGTTACACGCTCAACCGGGTTCTAGTTATCAAGCGTCATGATAAAACTTGCTTTGAATTGTTGCATCGACGGAAACCAAACTTACAGTATCTTGAACCGTTCGGCGCTCTATGTACCATGTTGAAAAAGGATGCTCATGGTAAGTTTAATGAGAAAGTAGAGGTAGGTTACTTCTTAGGGTACAGCACTCCCAATAAAAGAGTTTACAACAAAGCTTCTGGGAATGTAGAAGAATGGTACCATGTTGATGTTCAAAAGTATACCTCTCCTGCTGCTGGAAAAGGTCTTCCTTGGATGTTTGATTATGAAGAACTTTTTGCCTCGTTTATTCTTCCTCCAGAATGTTCAGATGAGGAGGTTGTTGTTCAAATGATGTATGATGCTCAAAACGCACCTGATGAACATGTGCAACCTACTCCCTCATCATCTGACATTCCTAAGTCCTCCAATAGCACACAAGTCACACAGGATGATGACTCTTCTTCTTCTTCAGAGTATGAGGGTTCTCGACAAGAAATAGACCAGGTGATTGAAGATCCTTCCCATGATGTTGTACAATTGAGTGATGATGTTTCACATTCTGTGGCAATTGAACAGAGTATCACAAACCTTGATCAAACTGTTGAGGTTCCTGCTCATCCTGTGGGTAGGATTGAAAGAATTCATCCTCAACAGAACATTATTGGTGATCCCACATCTGGTGTTAAAACTAGGGGTCAGATCAACTCTGGAGTCTACTCAGAAATCATGGAATCTGGTGTAGTCAACGATTGTGCGCATTCATGTTTCGTCTCGCAAATCGAACCACGGTCTATAACAGATGCTTTAAAAGAAGAATCTTGGGTAAATGCAATGCAGGAAAAACTACTCCAATTTCAGAAGCTCGGAGTTTGGAAGTTAGTTGATTTACCAAAAGGAGCTAAGAAGATTGGTACTCGATGGGTTCTTCGTTGCAAAAGGGATGATCAAGGAATAGTCATAAGAAATAAGGCTCGTTTGGTCGTTCAGGGATTTAGGCAAATTGAAGGTATAGATTACAATGAAGTGTTTACACCGGTTGCTCGTCTGGAAGCAATTCGAATTTTTCTTGCTTATGCATCCTACAAAAGGTTCAAAGTCTATCAAATGGATGTAAAGAGTGCTTTCCTTCATGGAGAAATCAGTGAAGTCATATACGTCAGTCAACCTCCCGGGTTTGAAGATCCTATGCATCGTGACCGTGTCTACAAATTGGACGAGGCACTGTACGGATTGCACCAAGCTCCGCGAGCGTGGTACGAGACACTTTCCACTCATCTTCTGAACAATGGATTTAGAAGAGGTGTCATCGACTGCACGTTGTTTATTCGAGAAAAGGGTGGAGAACTTTTAATGGTACAGGTATACGTGGATGACATTATTTTCGGATCAACGAATGATGTTCTGTGCAAAGAATTTGAAAGAGTTATGCAGGACAAGTTCGAGATGAGTTCCATGGGAGAGATGAAGTTCTTTCTAGGGCTACAAGTAGATCAATCTGAGACAGGGATTTTCCTTCATCAAACCAATTATGTTGGAGACATACTGAGCCGATTCAGTATGACTGATGCCAAACCTGCTGGTACTCCATTGGCGATCAATCACGGGATTTCGCCTGATGACAAGGGGGAGTATATTGATGCTACTCTCTATCGAGCCATGATCGGATCTCTCATGTATCTCACGGAATCTCGACCAGACATCATGTTCGCCACGTGTCTCTATGCCCGATATCAGTCAAAACCAAAAGTCTCCCACTTAATTACTGTCAAAAGGATTTTTCGTTATCTGTAGGGTACTCCTGATCTTGGATTATGGTACTCTAATGATGATAACTTTGAGCTTACTGCATATAGTGATTCTGATTATGGTGGTTGCAAAACATACTTCAAGTCTACATCTGCAGGGTGTCAGTTCTTTGGAAACCGTCTCGTGACATGGCAATGCAAAAAGCAGACTTCAGTGGCTACATCTACATGTGAAGCTGAATACATCGCTGCTGCCAGTTGCTGTTCTCAGATTATCTGGATTCAACAGCAACTTCGGGACTACGGTTTGCAATTCTCTAACACTCCTATTTATGTAGATAATTCTGCTGCCATAGCTATCACTAAGAATCCGGTTCAGCATTCAAAAACCAAACACATCGGTATAAAATATCACTTCATTCGTGACTGTTTTGAAAAGAAACTTATTAATATGGTTCAAATTAACATTGATTTCCAAAAGGCCGACCTCTATACAAAAGCCTTTGACAAACCAAGATTTTTATTCTTGTTAGAGGTAAACGGCATGAAAAAGAAGGATGACGTTGTTCCGGACCAACAGTCGAGTCAATAATCATTTTTATCAATTACGTTCCTGTATATATTTTCTTTCTTGCGTTTATTAAAAATCTCAAAAACTCAAAAAGAATATTCATTTTCAAATTTTAGGGGGAGATAATGTCAGTAAGAAAATGATCTCTCGCTGAGAAAAATGATAGTACACAGACGCTAGTTATCTGAGACTCCAAAAAGATTTTCTATATTGTGTACAGTTAATTGTGTACAGTTATTTGTGTACAGTTATTTGTGTACAGTTTGTTTAAAAAAAAAATTCCATTTTTGTATAGTCTAAAACCCAAAAACATCTGAAAAACTCAAAAATGAGAAATCGTATCCAACCTTTGGGAAGTGATGGCACACTAACCATATGTATGAAGCACATTGCATTTAATGTCATAGTGAATAGTCACACTAAGTCGACATGTGATGCATTGATAGGCTTATCTTACTGAATCTCGACCATTGATGATCAATCTATACCATATTAGATATTGTCTTGTGAGTCACATAATGGTGAAAGGATTGACGAAAATCAACAATAGAAACTGAAGGTGTTTCTCATTCTGTGCACACCAGTTATCATCGGTTTAATGAGATATCAGAAAGTAGTTATAAAATTAAAAATTAGATTCCGAAGTCGTATACGTGCCATATTGCCTTGTAAATACCTGGCTGAAGCCGTCCATGCGATTAAGAATAAAATAAAAGTATGAATCCGAATCCGTATATGTGCCATATTACCGGGTTACAGCCTGGTTGAAGCCATCCATGGGATAGGATGAACACAAACACTGTTAGCTGCATACGTGTCATATTGCCTTGTAAATACCTGGCTGAAGCCGTCCATGAGCTGATGGCTGTCACTGAGAATACTAAAAAAAAAAAAAAAAAAATTGGTGTAGTAAAGAAGTAACAGGGAATAACTGAGATCTTATGAACTTATGATGACTGGTTAAGTAAGTTGTGCTGATTTGAAACATTAACATGTTTTGAAAAGTAATTCAAGTCAATTCTTAACTAGTGTGGGACACACAGATAATGGACTTAATCCTTCAAGATCATCTTGTAAGTGTTGAGAAAAGGTCTGCATAAGTTTAAGATGGACAAACATATCAATGATCGCATTTTGACTAAGTGTACTTAAAGCTCAGATAATTTGCAATTTTGCTGATTGCTATGAGTTTAGTACTGATCCTATGTTCGGATCTTTCTCACAAAAAGATGTGTAAATACCATTGTATAGTTGTATCTACAAAATTCAAAATGTCTCAGATCATTAGTCATTAAGTCTGTATGATTTCTCATAAGGATCATTCTTACTAAGACATGCGTGTATATATCTTGTTGATATTATTTTCAGCATTACATATTCAAAAATCCAAAAAGATTTTACTTTTCCTGAATTTTAGATTATCTGATAAGACTCGAACGACTGTCAGAAAATCAAAATTTGAAAACCGCTTGACTTCCTGGTTGATCAAATCGTTCCTTTACTTCATAAACTATTCCAAAACTTCATAATTAAATGTAAATTACTTCATAATCAAATTGTTGTCAAGACCGATGTGGTCGAATACCCCATTTAACTTGAAAAGTTTAATTTACATAAGGGGATTGTCCCATTCGTACGAATGGATGAGCAAAATGGCTCACTCGTACGAATGGATGAGGAGAATAGCTCATTCACACGAATGGACTGACCAGAATGGTCCACTCATACGAATGAGTGGCAGAATGAATCAACTCACACGAATGGACTGACCAGAATGGTCCACTCGTACGAATGAGTGGCAGAATGAATCAAGTCTGGGTCACTCGCACGAATGGACTGACCAAAATGGGCCATTCGTACGAATGAACCAGGCCATCCTATAAAAAGGCCATTCATTCGCATTCTCAGCATCATTCGCACAAATCAGAAATCCTTATTCGCACGTCTGTTTGATTAAAATCTGCATTTGAACAAATCTCCGTCCAATCACCGATCTAACGCTTGATTTTTGTTTACAGGTATACCCTCAAGAGATTAATCGTCTGTATACTCGATTCTTGGATGACTCGACTAGATTTAGGGTTCAAAACCGAAAAACAAACCTAAAAAACGTAAAAAGTGACTTAATAAACCAATTAAAATGCTAAATATTGGTTGAAAATCATAGTCGAGTGTGTTGGTGTCTTTTTCGGCAAATCTTTTCAAGTGTTGGTTGATTTTTGGACAAATTGGATCGCGACCCGTCTGTCATACGAATGGACACATTCTTCATGTTCATTCGTACGAATGAGCACTCATTCACATGAATGAACACTCATTCATGCGAATGAAACTCATTCGCACGAATGAATACTCATTCATATGAATGAAACTCATTCGCACGAATGAATAGGCAGAATGATCCATTCGCACGAATGAACCAACTCTTAGGGTTCATTCGTACAAAGGGAAAATGGTCCAAAAGTTCATATTTCCAAAATCTTGCATGTACTGATCTGATGTGCTTCATGTTTTTGTGTTTGCAGACTGATCGTTATGGCGCACAGAGCTCCAGTTGTTCTTAAGGCTTCAATAAAAAGCAACATATGTGCGTACATGATTCCTACATCAAAGAATGCACGTCCGTTTGTCGGCATGAACGAGTTTTTATCAAGATCAAGGATTGATCATGCTATATCCCATCACCGGACTCCATATACGTCGCATCAAAGGGAGTTTTGGGCCTCTGCCGAGATTGACTGCGAGGTATCTCCACCGGTCATACGAGGGAAGATCGCAGGTCAAGATGTGGTTGTATCGGCAGCTCACATTCACCGATTGTGTCAATTCGGTGATCATCCTGAAGATCCAGTGACACTGGATAAATATCTGGTCCGTGGATGCTTCATGAGAATAATGTACGATGGGAATGTAGCAGAGGGAGTTTTAAACAAAGCGAACCTCTGTCCGCAGTACAAGTATCTTGGACATGTTCTTCTGCATTGCCTCGGTTCCCGTCGTGGTGGTTTCGACGACATGCGCGAAACAATTCAGAGCGCATTCGTTGCACTGGTGTTGAACATTCCGTTCAACTTTTCCGAGATGGTGTTCACGCATCTTAAGGAAAACATCTATCTTAAGGGGGACAATGCGTATCTTATGTACCCCAGATTCTTACAAATGATAATAGATGACCAGCTTCCTCTTCTGCCAAGGTCAGACATCGACATGATCAAGCTAGAACACATGACGGATGTCACTCTAAACAGGGTACAGACCTACAGGGGCAGACCAACAAAGCCACCTCACAAACGACTCATTGGACATCTGGCAAATCCAGATTATGTGGCACCAGCAAACAGAAAATGGCGTCACGATAACAGTGATTCTGACAGGGAGGATATTGTTGTACCTCCAGCTGACGACCAAGATGATGACGACCAAGATGGTCAGGGAGATGGTGGCAATGCTCCTAATGTTCCATCTACTGCTGCCACCACCCCCACTGTTGCTGCTATCGATTCTTCCCTTCCAACTAACCCAGAAGACGTTAACCTGGACACCGTCCTGTTTACTGATTCTGAGGACACTGAAGATGATTTTGAAATCAGTCAACAAGGGGCAAGATTGGTCGCAACAAAACGAAAAAGGGGAGCAGATCAAGGAAGCTCAAGCTTTGATGATGACGTCAGGGATGCTGACTTTGTCCCTGACTGTCCACAAGTATCTGCTGCTCCTTCTTCCCAATCTACCCCAGTCAAGAGAGGAAGAGGAAAGAGAATGGCCAAACGCCAAAAGTTTAAACTTGTCAGAAGGACGGAGCACCTCTGCTACTACAGCAACTGCCACCAGGTCTGAGGCTCCAATGTCAACATCTATGCCTCAGACACAAACTGTGCCTCCTCCCATCTACACGACTGCTCCTACATCACAGCCATCAACTATTCGAGCTGAATCTTCAATGTCACTGCCGACTGTCTCTCTACACGACCAGATCAGTACTTTAAACAGTTTGGTACTTCGTTTACTGGCTCAGAATGAAGAGCAATCAAAGCGTATTGACCAACAGGGCTCGCAGATCAGTCAGTTGACTCTGCAAAATACTGAACAAGCCCAAGCCATCACAAATCTTTCCACTAAGTGTATTGATCAACAAGCCCTCCTTCTCACTACTACAAACCAGAATCAACAGTTGTCTAAAACTGTTGATGCACATGCTCAGAGGATACAAAGGCTTGAGGAGGATAATAAGAGACTGTTGGAAGACTTAGAAAGCAGAAGAGACCCGACACCCAGAATTTAGGGTGCTCGCAATGATGGTGATGATGGTGATGATGGTGACGATGATGATGATGATGATGATGATGACGACGATGATGATGATGATGATGATAGTGATGATGATGATGATGACAATAATGACAAAGATAAGGAAATGTTGGTGCTGCATCAAGTGCTTCAAAGACAGCAGAAGCAGAGGCACGCACAAAGCAAAAATCAGACAAATCAGAAGGCCCATCATCAGATGCACAAAAAGGCACTAAAGGTTGATAGTTTTTTTTTAAGTGTTTTAAGTTGTCTTATTGTAAATATTATATTATTATGTAAATAATTTCAGTTTTATTTTGATTAAATCAATGAAATTTCTTATTCTCACATGTTTATTTTATGATTGTTTATGTAAATAGTTTTGGATGTGATGCCTCTCAAGCAACAACCTTCAAAGTTAACTTATGTGCTTGACATGCAAGGGATCATCCAACATTCAGTTATTTATGACAAAGAGGAAGGGGAAATCATACACTGCTTGTCAAAAGAACAGATTGCCGAGCTATTTCAAATGAATCCCGACGAAGTCATCACTGAAGAGGCATCTGTTCCTACAACTGATTATCCCTCCTCTGACGAACTAGAAGACGTTGATGAGGTTGAAGTCGAAGACATCACTGATCAAGAATATCCAAAGTACACATCAGTAGATGGTGATGATCTTCCCTCCTTCGCATACTTATTCACTCAGCAGTCCGACGAGGAGGTCAACCGCATTATCGACAACAAAGGAGATGAAGCCGGTCCCTCCACTATTGACATTGACGAGCTGAATGAACGTAAAAGTCAGTGGAAGGAATACATGGCCGAATTAAAGAAGAACTTAAAGCCCTCTCCTCCAACCAGTTACACTAAAGTTTATCGACTCAAAGGACATAAGTCTGATGGTCGTATAATCAGTTGGGCATACTTCAACGACTTAAGCTGCTATGCTATAAAAAGAGAGAAGGGCATACAATATTTCAGGTACCCTCATGACTTCAAGACGCTGCCCGCATTTGAAGTAAATCAATTGGTGTGTCTAAAGCTTCTATACAGCGAATCTTCCGGTCTATCCGAATGGTTTGAACGTCAATTACAATACGAATACCGGAAGAAGTGGGTGAACTTCAAGCCACAAATGCCTACACGTTACATTCATAAGGAAAAGGTTCATCCAATCACCAAGAAGCCCCTAATTGTCTTAAAGTGGAAACCTCCAACGATCATGAAGAAGATTCCTTTAAGGAAAATGATCCAGGACTTCTCAGATCAGTTCAAATGGTGGTACTATGATGGGCGTACTGGTGAAGCTGTTATAGTGCTTTGTAAAGAAGGGTCATGGGAGACCATCAAGGTCTTTGATCCCTTGTGGATGACCAACTTGTCTGAACAAGATGTTACAACTCTATACAAGTGTCAACCGTTTTTTGAAGTTGCAGATATAGACCAGGCGTTGCAGTATGTGAAAGTGATACGTATATGCTTTGCTTTTGACATACACGCCGGGGTCAACTGGAAAACTCGTACAAAAGAGATGTTGAAGACCAAATAATGTTAGTTAGGTCATTTTGAAGGGATCTAGGTCCAAGGGGGAGTATGTAGATGCATAATATGTCCCTAATCCCTTGTAATATGTATTTCATCTATGTTTAATGTAATTATTTGATGTATTAATGAAATTACATGTTTATCCTTAATGTTTACTCATATATAACGACTGTGTATTAAACGATCTGATAAATATCGATAACGTTGATCAATCGTGCTATTGAAAGGCCCATTCGCACGAATGGATCATGAGAATGATCCATTCGCGCGAATAGATCATGAGAATGATTCATTCGCTAGAATAAGTCATGAGAATGATTCATTCGTACGAATGAACCATTCTAATGATTCATTCTTACGAATGAACCATTCTGCTGATTCATTCATACGAATGAGTCCATTCACATGGCTCATTCGTACGAATGGCCTCAGCACTATATATAGAACTTTCACTTCATGAACACACATACAACACATACACAACACATATACACACAGAACCAAACTAAGAAACAGAACACACAAACTCTTTGCACCTGTATTGTCGAATCTCGGTCCGTTGAGAGTTTCCAGGTCTTGTATCCAACTTCTCTACACCAAAGGGTCGATAGAAACCTTCGTTTCGATATCTAATCCGCTCGTTTCTGACGACCCGATCTGTGTCATAGATTGGATTGCCAATCAAATCGGATTCCGCACGATTTGGTTCGGTTAATGTGTTGAATCATTGGATCAAGGTAGATCCCGATCCAACAACTCATATTTAAATGATTCGAGGTGAGGACTTTCATGATAGAGTTTACGCATAGTCATAACAAGTGATACATAATGAAGTACAAAAATCAAAAAGTGTTTGCGTCATGTTTTCTCCCCCAGTTTAAAAGCAATAAAAGCGTGAAAACTAACCTAGGTTAAGTAGTGGATTGGATCACTCAAGAGATAAGTTGGAACCACGAGTGTAAGTCTCAGACGACTTACGTATGCCCTAAAATTATAAACACATAAATTAGGGACAAGTTGGGATTTGTGAGGACGACACGGAAGTTAAAACATCTTAACGCTTTCTAAGGATTTAAGAGTAGACGAACGTGTCTACGGAATTATATAAATTTCTTAATATAATTATTAAGGGAAAAGTGTTACGTGTCGTACGTTAATAACGAATAATAAATAAATAAATAAATACATTCGTACGTTAAAGTCGTTTACAAAAGTTAAGAAAATAATATAATTTAATATTATTTATAGGTTCGTATGATTACTAAATATTCATTGTGGCAAAAATAATAAATATATTATTTTTAATCGAAGTAATAAACGCGAGTAAATAATATAACTAATTATATTATTATTTAGTTCCAAACGTCACACGAGGTTATAAAACGATACAAAATAATACTAGGAGTCACGAGTTAAAAATAATATAAACATATCATTTTATAATAAGTTACGGATTGAAAATAATATAAATATATTATTTAAAAAGTGGAACTATTAGTAATTATAAGGTATAAAATCAAACCCGAGTCTACGGGTGGTTTTTCCGGTTTAAACATCTTAATGTAAAGTTATAATAATAGTGGAAATTATTTTTAAATTTAAAATATTAACAAAATATCAATTAAAAAGAAAACTGGGGAGGAGGATTCGAACTCGGGTCTCCCCCCCAACGGTCAACAGCTTTAACCAATCCAGCCACCAACTCAATCGCAACAAGGACCTGATCAGAATGATTTTAATCAAAAGCACCCCTGTGCCCATCCCCTTTGCGTGAATCGAATCCTAAACCCCTTCCCAATCCATCGATTTGAATATCGAATCAACCAGAAAACATGGGGATTTTGCAAATCGAGTAACCAAGAATCTGTGGTGGGTTTTAATTGCAAAATACACAGGTTTAAGGTGATTTAATTTCTGATTTAGAACTCGAAAATCCTAAGTGTGAACACCTAATCGAATTGATCAAATTTGATGTTAAAGTTCAACGAAATCATGGGGCTCTTACTAAGAAGAACATTGCGAATCTATTGGTATAGTTTAATTTCATTTTGGTTTAGTGTAGATAGGGTCTCGATTAAACTAAAGACATATGAACCCTAGGTTTGAACATTAGATTAATTCGGTAAATTTTGATAATGAAAGTGCTTGGAACCATATGGCTTTTAAGGAACAAGGGATTGCGAAACTGATGACATAGACTAATTGGATTATCTTCCGGTCTAGTATAGTGATTGATTAAATTGTAAACGCATGAACCCTAGATTCGGGTTCATGTTAAAATCGTTGATGTAAGCCCTAATTAACATAGGGCTTTTGATATAGACAGCGAAACGAAGCTAAAGGTATAAGAGATTACCAGATTGGATGTCGGATTAATGGGATTCGACTAAAACGAGTGCCGACGGCTTGCGGGTTAGTTTCCGGCGAATTTTGCTGCAACTCCGGCTAATTCAACTTGTGTAAAAGCTTCAGAGGAGTTCGTCTAAAGTGCGCAGGTTGCTGGATCGTGAGAATGATACATGGATTTGCCGAATTTGATAGATACATAGTGGGTGTCGACGGTTACAGCTTAATGTGCAATAATTGGGTTTAATCCAAGTTATAAATACTCACTAATGCCTCAATGATGGACGAAAATGCTCTTAACACTGCCTTCAGTTACGAATTTGGGTAGATTTCGGTTATAGGTTTGAATTTGAATCAAGGTTTGTGAGTTTGACTATTAAAAGTCAATAGAGAACAAATTCACTCAATTTTGACTTTGCATAGTCAACAAATTGGGTTTTGACTAATTACACAACCAGTCCTTGTAGTTTGAGTTTAGAAATTGGCAGAAATAGTCCCTACGGTTTAAGATAAGTTAAATAAGTTAACTTTAACCTGATTTAAATAACGGAGTTAGACTGGAACAGTCCGGATTGTCACATCATCCCCTAGTTGAAAGAATTTTCGTCCCGAAAATTAAAATAAAAAAATTTTCTGAGGTGTCACATCATCTCTTAGTTGAAAGAATTTTCGTCCCGAAAATTAAAATAGTACCTTAAGAATTTGACGTGGAGTGATTGAACAGATTAGGATATTTGCACATCATCTGATCCTCACGTTACCACGTGAATTCCGGTCCACGCTTCGAGTTCCAACGGACTCTGACAATAGGGATTTTACTGCGTTTTAACGTTTTGACTTCCCTATCCATGATTTCCACTGGTTCTTCGATGAAACGCAACTGTTCATCAATGTGTAGTTCCTCAAGAGGAACCGCGCGTGACTCGTCTGCTAGACATTTCTTCAAATTTGAGACGTGAAAGACGTTGTGTAAACCACTAAGTCCTTCAGGTACGTCCAGTTGATACGCTACTGGACCAATTCTCTTCACTATCTTGAATGGTCCAACATAACGAGGATTTAGCTTGCCTTGTTTCCCAAAACGAATGACACCCTTCCAATGTGAGACTTTTAACAAGACCATATCCCTACTTGAAATTCTAACGGTTTACGACGCTTATCGGCATAGCTCTTTTGACGTTCACGAGCTGCTGCCATACGGTTTCTAATTTGAATGATTTTCTCAGAAGTTTCAAGTAAGAGTTCAGGACCTGTAAGTTGACTATCCCCAACCTTGGCCCAACAAATAGGAAAACGGCATTTCCATCCATATAATGCTTCAAATGGAGCTACCTTGGTACTAGTGTGATAGTTGTTGTTGTAGGAGAACTCCACCAACGGTAGGTGAGACTCACAAGTGTTACCGAAATCAATCACACAAGCTCGTAGCATGTCCTCCAGAGTTTGAATAGTACGTTATGTATGGCCATCAGTTTGAGGATGGTATGATATGCTCATATCTAGACGCGTGCTTAAAGCTTTATGTAACGACTGCCAGACATGAGAGGTGAATCGTGCATCACGATCCGAAATGATAGAGATTGGCACCTCGTGCCGAGATACTACTTATTTCAAGTATATACGAGTAAGTTTTTCCATCTTGTCGGTTTCCTTGATTACTAAGAAGTGAGCGTACTTTGTTAAACGATCAACGATTACCCAAATGGTATCACATTCGGTAGGAGTTCGTGGCAATTTCATGATAAAGTCCATGGATATCTGCTCCCATTTCCACATGGGAATCTCTGGTTGTTGGAGAAGACCAGAAGGCTTTTGATATTCTACCTTGACCTTTGCGCAAGTCAGGCACTTGCTCACATAGGTGGCTAAATCGGCCTTCATCTTTGGCCACCAATACAGAACCTTTAGGTCATGGTACATCTTGTCGAAACCTGAATGAATAGAGTAACAAGATTTATAAGCCTCATCCATGACTAGTTCCCTTAGGTTTCCGAATACTGGAACCCATATTCGCCTAGTGAAGTAGCGAATACCGTCACATTTGACCTCGAGTTGTGCTTCCATACCGCGTGTACCTTCCAACGTTAGGTTTTCCTCTTTCAGGGCTTCAAGTTGAGCACTACAGATTTTGTCAGTTAATCTGGGGTGAATGGTAAGCTGTAATGCTCGAACTCGTTTGGGCTTGGTTTCCTTTCGACTTAGGGCATCAGCTACAACGTTAGCTTTACCCGGATGATATCGGATCTCACAGTCATAATCATTCAAGAGTTCGACCCAACGACGTTGTCTCATGTTCAGCTCTTTCTGCCCGAAGATATGGTGAAGACTCTTGTAATTGGTGTAGATAGTGCACTTGGTACCGTACAAGTAGTGTCTCCATATCTTAAGTGTGAAAACTACAGCTCCCAACTCTAGATCATGAGTGGTAGTTTTTCTCGTGAATAGGTGCATTGCAAAGTTTTTGCTTAAGATGTTGGAATGTTGACTCTTGGTTATCGCCCAAGTTATAGGCTTTACCCTTCTGAGTTAAGGCGGTGAGAGGTTGTTCAATTTTAGAAAATCCTTCGATGAATCGCCGTTAATAACCAGCCAATCCTCGAAATTATTGCACCTCAGTCGGAGTCGTCGATGCTGCCCAATTCTTGATGGCTTCAATCTTTGATGGATCGACATGTATTCCCTTCTCGTTAACCACATGTCCTAATGTCACACCCAGATTGGGACATGTAGACTGTTCATGAGCTCAAGGTTGACTAAATTGTAATATGTTAAATCCATTTCCATTCAAACAAACATGAATCAAGTTCCAAGTACATAATGAAATACAATTTGTTTTTGAATTAAGATTAACTAGGTCCAAAGCCTATGTGTAGCATGTCTTGATCAAACTCATATGAAAGCACCTGAAACATGAATAAAATAAGGTCAACTAAAAAGTTGGTGAGTATAACACAGGTTTGTATATAGATCGCATATAGTTTGTAAAACAAATCCTTACATAACATGATAAATAAGGCATTTATGGGGAGCAGCTATTGTGTAACCAAGTACAATCAAACCTTTGTAACTAGCATGCAAAATTGTGTTGTCGGTATCAATCACCCCAATCTGGTTGGGTTTGTCAGACTCAATAGATCTATCATTGAAAACCGTCGGCTTGAATAGTTAATGATTGCACATAATCGCATACAAAGGTTAGCACACCTAGCACTCGGGCATAAACCTCAAATTGCACACTTGAATGTATATAGGATTTGTACTTGTGTTGTTTGTGTAAATGTAAACATGTAATTTGAATAGTGTTCATGTTTCACCCCAAAAATGTAAAAGAGAAAAATGGGCTATGTATACTCACTTGATTCGAAGGCGTAGCTAACACGAGATACTAGATAGTAATGTGATCCTTGTATTGCACAATGTTAACCAAGAGTGTAATGTATATTGCATTAATAATGCACAATTGTCTAAGTCTATATCTAAAGTTAAATTGGATAAGTTAGTGATTGGTACTTGAAAGTATTGTATAAAATGGAAGATTTGAAATGAATATTTTTAGAACATTTTTTAATAAGGTTTGAGTTTGGAATAATTAAATATGTAAATTAAATAATTACTGTTCATGAAAATAATGTAAGTGTTAGATGTAATTAAGTATAACTAAATAAATGTTTTTGTTTAATTATAAATCAAATAAATAATTATTACCGTATTCATTTATTTATATAATGTAATTTAGACATTAAAATATTATTTAAGTGTAGGGTTTATAAATTAAATGTTGAACTTTGAAAAATTTCCATTTATTTTAAGATTAAATATTTGATCTTTTCTAACTAAAAATAATATAGATTTTTATAAATTCAATTATTTTTATTTTAGAAATTAATCTGAAATACTAATTGTTTAGAAATATAAAAGATTATAAACATTCTGCCAACACACACGACCGTGCCTAGGGTAGGGCACGATCGTGCTAGGGCGGGCGCGACCGTTCTAAACAGCGCTTGACCGTGTTGGTCAAACAGAGGACAACTAGCCAAACCACTAGGCACGACCGTGCCTTCGATAGGCACGACCGTGTCTATGCTTCTGGGGTACGATCAAGTCTAGCCAACGAGCATGACTGGGTCTGAGCAGGAGGCACGACCGCGCTGGAAGTCGACACGACCGCGTCTCCCGAGGCATGACCGCGCTAGATGATTAGCGTGACCGTGTCTCTTTCAAAACATAAACGAATTGATTGATTCTTATATTGATAGTGCTGAAATGTATAGGGCTTTCATTCACAAGGTTAGTACGAGTCTGTTGGTGTAGATTAATTGTGTTTAAAACATGTTTAAAGTTGGATTCGATTAAAAATGAAACTTATATTCGGGTTCATGTTAAATTTGGTATTGTAAACCCAATTTATGTTGGGGCTTTTGATCTATAGACTAAAACTAAGATGTAGGAGGTATCAATTACCCGGAAGGATGATGTATTGATAGCGTACGGTAGGAACGAATTCCGGCGACGGCGGTTTGATCTCCGGTGCCTTTTGCTGCAACTTCGGCTGACTCAAGGTTTTCAGGAGCTCCAGAGAGGGTCGATGATGCGTTTGCTTGGGAGGATTGCAATTCAGAATGGATGGATCGTTGGTCTCATGAAGGAATTGGCGGTTTTGAGAGGATCGACTTAATTTGGAGTTATTTGTTGGAATTACGATGATTGCAAACTTAATTGGGTTTGTTAAAGTGTGAAACGGTTACGAACTCAACCGATTCTGCGTTTAAAGGCTGCATTTACGTTTCAACTGATGTGAGGCGCGACCGTGCCTATAAGAGGCGCGACCGTGCCTATAAGAGGCGCGACCGTGCCACACGAGGCGCGACCGTGCCAGATGAGGCGCGACCGTGCCAAAACGTGGCGCGACCGTGCCTACTAGGGTTTCTGGTTATTTACAAAATTAGCCCTTGTAACTTCAGCTTTGACAGAATTAGCTTGGTTAGGATTTAACAGAACACCTAACGGGATTACTAACTGGATTAACTCTAAGAGGTGTTACCACTTGATTATGAGTTCTAAATCCTTGAATTGAATACGATCGGCTAACGATTAATGAGGTGTAGGTTTGAGCAAGTATATGATTCAATGTCGTGTTGTTATTTTATTAGTTAAAATAAGTTAAAATAGGGTCGGAAAATCAGGGATGTTACACCTAAGAATTGAACTTCCTGGATCCATAATTCACACTTGAAAAACTTAGCATACAGCTGCTCCTTTTTAAGTAATTCCAGGATTAAACGTAGATGTTCCTCGTGTTCCTCCTTGTTCTTGGAATAAATGAGGATGTCGTCGATGAAAACGATGACAAATTGATAAAGGTATGGTTTACACACACGGTTCATGAGGTCCATGAACACCGCGGGTGCGTTAGTTAATCCGAAAGGCATGACCATAAATTCATAGTGCCTGTACCTTGTCTTGAAAGCAATCTTAGAGATATCCTCATCTCGGACTCTCAATTGATGGTAACCGGACCTAAGATCTATCTTGGAATAAAAACTTGATCCTTGGAGTTGATCAAAGAGATCATCTATACGAGGCAAAGGATAACGATTCTTGATTGTGACTTTATTCAGTTCACAGTAGTCGATACACATACGGAAAGTCCCATCCTTCTTCTTGACAAACAGGACCGGATCTCTCCATGGCGATGAGCTAGGTCGGATGAAACCTTTATCCAACAATTCCTGTAACTGAGTGGACAGCTCTTGCAATTCACTAGGTGCTAGTCTATAAGGTGCCCGAGCGATCGGTGTTGCTCCGGGTGCTAGATCAATTTGGAATTCAACTTGACGGTGTGGTGGCAGACCAGGCAAATCCTCGGGAAATACTTCCATAAATTCACGAACGATGGGAATATCATCAATCTTCTTCTCTTCTGATGGCTGCTCAGCAACGAGAGCCAAAATAGTAGTATGCCCTTTTCGAAGGCATTTTTGTGCTTTCATAAAGGATATGATTCCCATGACTGCACCAACCTTTTCGCCCTGAACGGAAAGGATTTCTCCACTCGGGAGAGGAATGCGAACAATTTTCTCATGACAGATGATTTCAGCTTGGTTTTTGGATAACCAATCCATGCCGACAATTACATCAAAACTACCAAGTGTGACCGGCATAAGGTCGATATCAAGTATATGACTAGCTAGTTCAAGCTTACATCCCTTAAGAATGTGGGTTGCTTCAATTATTTGGCCATCAGCTATCTCTATTATATACTTAGCTTCTAACAGAGTTGGAGTTCCTTTTATCATATCACCAAGTTTCTTAGATATAAAACTCCTATCAGCACCAGTGTCAAAAAGGACAGAAGCACGGTAATTATTAAGAGAAACTTACCGGTGACCACATTATGATCATATCGAGCTTCTCCAGATCCCAGCACGAATGCTCGTCCTTTCGCACCATTCCCTCCATTAATGGCATTATTGCCACCATTATTGTTGCCTTGACTACCGTTGTTACCATTGTTATTTCCATTTCCATTTCCATTCCCACCCTTCTTCAACTGAGGACAATCCCTTTGAATGTGTCCCTCCTTGCCGCACTGAAAACATCCTCTTGTAAATCCCTGAGGTCGGAATGGTTGCTTGTTCGGAAGTGCAACCCTATAGTCTTTCGCAGCGTGGCCCATCTTACCACATCGCTGGCAACGTTGTCGGTCACAAGTGCCCTTGTGGTGATAGCCACATTTGTTGCACTTGGGATACCTCCCAGCATATTCACCCTGATTTGGACCTGAAGATGTCGTCTGATTGAAGTTCTTAGCAGGCTCAAACTTTCGATGCTGCTGATGAGGTTAATTAAACTGGGATCCCTTGGAGTTGGAGTGAGAGTTGGAGTTGTGATCAAACTTCCGTTTATGATTGTAGGTAGCTTTAGAAACTGAACCCCTCGGGGGTAGAGTCCCTTGAGTTACCACCTGGTCAGTTAACTTATGGGAAAGTTTAATAGTCTGTTGGATGGTAGTGGGGTTGGACGAAGTAACCATACTTTGAATCTGTGGCACTAGACCTCCAATATACAGCTCAATCCTCTTGTAATCAAGAGTCACCGTATGCGGGCACATGGTAGCAAGCTCATGGGAACGAGTGGTATAAAGCTCAATTTCTGAACCTTCCATCTTTAGGTTCCAGAATTCTCCTTCCAACTTTTGAATTTCATCCCGAGGACAGTACTCCTCCTTCATCATTGTCTTAAACTCCTCCCACGGCAGTGCATTGGCCATAGCCAAACCCAACATCTGGACCTGTGCATTCCACCAAGTGAGAGTCGGTCCCTCTAAAGTTCGAGAAGCGAACTTGACCTGATTGGCCAGTGGGCAGTTGCACATGGCAAATACCGATTCTACTTTTTCAAACCAACGGAGTAGTCCGACAGCTCCTTCAGCTCCACTAAAGGTGTGGGGCTTGCAGTCCATAAATGTTTTGAAGGTGTAGGCTGGTTGCTGATTCTGCTGAACTGGATTTAGGAACATAATATAGGATCGGGGTTATAAAGTTTGGGAAAAGCACTTTGAGAGGTGAAGTGACCTCACTAGTCAATGGTTATATCACTTACCTGCAGCGTTCTGTGCTGCTAGAGCCTCAGCCACACTATCGTTGATTAGTGTCGCCAGCTCAGCTGTTGTCATGTTGATGGTACCTCGGCCACCAGCACGACCTCCACGTCCTCTTCCCGACATGATTCTTCACATTCACAAATACAAAACAATGAGAAATATATCACATATTAAACATTATTTATGTACAAGTAAGGGAATACAACATCTAACATTTTTAAAATTAAATAAATTGTAAGGCTACAAAATAAATAACTCAAACATTAAAATTCTCATGCTTTTATTGAATGGGAACAACCTTACCCATCTAGGTTTGAAAAGAGAAATAACATAAACAAAGCATGAATGAAAAGGAAAGACATAATAGAAGGATCATCAAGCATCCACGTCATCGGAAGAAACGTATGATTGTGCATCGTCGATCTCCACCGGTTCCTCCTCGGGTGGCTCCTCCTATAAGGGCTCATCCTCGAAGGGCTCCTCCTCGTCGTCCGAAAGTGGAATGTCTTCTGGAAATAGGGTTGCTTGTAGTTGGGCTTCTAAGTGGGTCACTCTCTCCCGAAGTCTTTCAGCAGCATGGTCTGCTACTTGTAGTTGGGCTTCCAGATGAGTCACTCTCTCCAAAACCCCTCCTACATCATGGTCCGAGGTGTCCACCCTCGTCTCCAAATGTGTAACCCGATCCACCAAAAGGTTATGGACCTGATCTGTTGCTGCTAGTTCAGCGGTCAGATGCTCTATTTGCTCCTTGTTTTCTTCCATTTGTGGCTCTCGTTCTAGAATGCCGGGTATCTCATTAGTGGCTTCCTTCATCACTTTTAACTCTTTAGTTATGATAAACACAATAGCTGCAAAAGCTTATTCCATGGTGCAAGGCAAGCTTGGCAAAGTAGAGGATGAGGAAGTTGAACCAAAGTAGGGTGATGGAACATTTCCCATCTCGATCCACCTTTGGATCATCTTCGGATATACACTTCAATTAAGTGGCGTGTCCCTGGCTCGTGCATTACTTGGTTCACCCTGTTCCACCGAGTTATCACTAAAACTAGTCCGGCGCCTTTTGGGCTCCGGGGATGATAAGGTAAATGCCTTAGGTGATGGTGGTGGGGTTGACGACATGTTCCTGTAATATAACATATAAGTGCCAAACATCCAATGTTTATGACCTCTGCTGATTTTTTTTTGTTTAAACATGCCAAGTAGTATAAATACGTTAAGTTAGACTTAACAGATTGGTTAACCTCTTTCTCAGCAGAGTTATCCTCTAACATTTTGTTTTTAATTTCATGGGTGTTTGAAGATGAAGAAGAAGCCATTTTTTTAAGGTTGGATTGGTTTTTTTTTGGGTGAATAAAGTGTATCGTTCATGCATGCATATATATATATTAAGGAATAAGTAATACGTAAGTACATAGTGTTAATTTATTACCACGCGTTTTTTAACTTCACCGTAAAAAGTGTTACCATTGTATCGATTCGTTTTCATTTCCAATGCCACTAATACGTATTAAATGTTGGTAGGCGTATCTTTATGGTGTTAGTTGCACCCATGGACATTAATAGGCAATAAATGTTTTGAGTATAAGTATCAGTCTAAGGTGTTAACTTCTTCTCATCATTTCACCGAGCACATCACTTCATCTTACACAAAATCAATTTGTATTTTATGGCGTCTTCATCATCACACAATGCAAACAATGACGTAGACAAATTGTTTGATTTAATTCTCAAACAATACAAAAAAAACGTGGTGTTTGTGGAAAGCCGAGGTAGTATGAAAAAAACCTAGCTAGGGGAATACAAGATTCCAACAACATTTTGGCTGAGCTCCGTAGTCTTCCCGAAAATACCATCAGAGATATGGCACTCAAGTTTAAAGTTGAAGATGTGTCTGATGATGCTAAACTTATGAAACTTTTAACTGCCATGATTTGTAACATCCCGAAATAATAAAAACACTTAAATGATAACGGGATCGGGATTTAATTAAGGAATGAATATGAAGTAAAGGAGCGGGCTTGGGCTTGGCTCAATGGGCCGTTATGGACCCAAGTATATAAGGACATAATCAGCTCATCTTCCTCACTTCCATCACATTACACAAACCCTAGAGAGAGAAAGCTTAAGGTTCTAGAGAAAGAAAGCTTGGAGAACAACATTCAAGCCCTGATTTCTCCTCCATCTTGTTTCTCCATCACCCCAGATCATTTATACATGAAGAACCACGAGTTTTGGAGGTAAGATCGATCTCAAATATGAGTTTTTCTTCAAAAATGGGGTTTTAAGGTTTATGGGGTTTTTATACAAAAAGGTTGGATTTTTACATATGAAAAGAGAATCTAAGCTCAGATCTAGCTTCATGGAAGCTAGATAAACGATTTGAACGTAAAATGTTAAGGTTTTGGATCGAAATCCGACCAGGAAACGCTTGATGTTCTTGAGCCGACTCTCAAAGCGTCGGCTACCTCCGAGTGCCGACACTCGGCGAGGAAGAAGACGATAAGAATCGGCCACGGGAGATAATCGGCCCTTAGAGAATCGGCTCCTAAGAGTCGGCCCTCTGAGAGCCGGCCCTCGAATGAACACGCTGAGGATCGGCTCCTTTCTCGAACACGAAGTCCTGAATGCAAGTTCAGGCGACACTTATGAGTTTAGCTAGCGACTCTCCTAGCCGACTCTCAAGTGTAGCTAGCGACTCTCCTAGCCGACTCTCTAGTGTAGCTAGCGACTCTCCTATCTGGCTCTCATGTGTGCTTGCCGACACTCCCGGCCGACACTCCTATGCTTTAGCCGAATCTTGCATGAAATAATAGGATTTGCACTTTGACTTACGTGTAAATTAGTATACGCTTTAGCAATAGTTGAAACCTCACTTTCAGGTTGCATACCTATATACAGGTGAGTTGTCACACCCTCAATTTGAACTAACGGAGTTTAATCATTTGGGAAGTGACAAACCAAGATCTCAGTCATTTGTTACATTGAACGACTCTATATGGGACTAAAATGAAAATATATCATAAATGATCAAAGTAAGTGCGGAAGCGTAAAACGAAAGTAAATGCGCAAAACAAACGCGTCCAAGAGAAGTCCCAAAGTGTTTAGTCCAAATAAAGTACAAGCAATTCAGCAATATTATTTTATAAATAAATCAAAAGACTCCATGCATGCCCTATGAGTGCACTTGTGCCATATCTTATGCGACCTTAGAAAACATGTAAGAAGATGTCAACACGAGGTTGGTGAGTTCACAGGTTTCAATATTTAAATAAACGTTTACCAGATTTATTGTATAATCAATATATATATCAACAGGTAGCTAACCCATGTTCATGTTTGCTATTACGCTCGAAACCATAAACTGACTGTTTGAATGCCTCCCGCCAGGCCTATCAACCATGGTTCAAGTTTAGGTCAATATTGCACCCGTTCGATATCCAATCGAGTTAGCGCGACTAACGCGGGTGAGGTTTGTCAAACCCAATAGTACTACCCAACAAACCTCGCTATACTCATATTTATACGGTTCGATGTGAGGACTTTCATGATAGAGTTTACGCATAGTCATAACAAGTGATACATAATGAAGTACAAAAATCAAAAAGTGTTTGCGTCATGTTTTCTCCCCCAGTTTAAAAGCAGTAAAAGGGGCCGTGAAAACTCACTTGGGTTAAGTAGTGGATTGGATCACACAAGAGATAAGTTGGAACCACGAGTGTAAGTCTCAGACGACTTACGTATGCCCTAAAATTATAAACACATAAATTAGGGACAAGTTGGGATTTGTGACGACAACACGGAAGTTAGAACATCTTAACGCTTTCTAAGGATTTAAGAGTAGACGAACGTGTCTACGGAATTATATAAATTTCTTAATATAATCATTAAGGGAAAAGTGTTACGTGTCGTACGTTAATAACGAAACATTCGTACGTTAAAGTCGTTTACAAAAGTTAGGAAAATAATATTATTTTTAGATTCGTATGATTACTAAATAATCATTGTGGCAAAAATAATAAATATATTATTTTTAATCGAAGTAATAAACGCGAGTAAATAATATAACTAATTATATTATTATTTAGTTCCAAACGTCACACGAGGTTATAAAACGATACAAAATAATATAAAAATATATATTATTTAATACTAGGAGTCACGAGTTAAAAATAATATAAACATATCATTTTATACTACGTTGCGGTTTGAAAATAATATGAATATATTATTTCAAAAGTGGAACTATTAGTAATTATAAGTTATAAAATCAAACCCGAGTCTACGGGTGGTTTTCCCGGTGTAAACATCTTAATATAATGTTAAAATAATAGTGAAAAATGTTTTTAAATTTTAAACATTAACAAAATATCAATTAAAAGAAAACTTGGGAGGAGGATTCGAACCCGGGTCTCCCCTCCAACGGTCAACAACTTTAACCAATCCAGCCACCAACTCAATCGCAACAAGGACCTGATCAGAATGATTTTAATCAAAAGCACCCCTGTGCTCATCCCCTTTGCGTGAATCGAATCCCAAACCCCTTCCCAATCCGTCGATTTGAATATCGAATCAACCAGAAGACATGGGGGTTTTGCAAATCTAGTAACCACGAATCTGTGGTGGGTTTTAATTGCGAAATGCACAGGTTTAAGGTGGTTGAATTTCTGATTTAGAACTCGAAAACCCTAAGTGTGAACACCTAATCTAATTGATCAAATTTGATGTTAAAGTTCAACGAAATCATGGGGCTTTTACTAAGAAGAACATTGCGGATCTATTGGTATAGTTTAATTTCATTTTGGTTGAGTGTAGATAGGGTCTCGATTAAACTAAAAACGTATGAACCCTAGGTTTGAACATATGATTAATTCGATAAATTTTGATAATGAAAGTGCTTGGAACCATAGGGCTTTTAAGGAACAAGGGATTGCGAAACTGATGACATAGATTAATTGGATTATCTTCGGGTCTAGTATAGTGATCGATTAAATTGTAAACACATGAACCCTAGATTCGGGTTCATGTTAAAATCGTTGTTGTAAGCCCTAATTAACATAGGGCTTTTGATATAGACAGCGAAATGAAGCTAAAGGTATCAGAGATTACCAGATTGGATGTCGGATTGATGGGATTCGACTAGGGTTTTCCTGTCCTGAATATGAAAATACTGATTGGATAATAAAATGTCAACAGGGTTATCATTTGTAAGTTTAGTGATTGATAGAAGGTTCTTTGTGATATGAGGAACCACAAGAACATCTAGCAGTGGCAACTTAGGTGAAATAGAGGAGGTCCCAATACGAGTAACAGGGAGTGTTTCACCATTTCCAAAAATGACACGTTCTTTACCCGAATAGAAGGTGGAGCTTTTAAGATTAGCCGGAGAGTGTGTCATATGAGACGTGGCTCCTGAATCAACATACCAATCTGGATCATTATTAGTAACATGACATTGAGCTTGAAATGCTTGAGCAAGGTTTGCATCAATAGGAGGACCGTGTTGAGCAAAAGTGGCAAGATTAGGACAAGAGGAAGCATAGTGTCCTTCCTTACGACACAGTTGACAAGGAGGAGGTCTCCGTCCACGTCCACGTCCACGACCACCAAAATTACCACGGGAACAACTATAACCACCACGAGATGAGAAAGTAGGTTTGTGGTTCTGCTGGGAGACAAAAGCAGCTTGTGGCAGTGGAGAGGTGTGAAGACAAGCCACAAACAATTCATGATTTTCGGCTTGAGCCAAACGATCACAAAACGATGGTCTTGGGGAAATAGCCCTGCGTGTAGTAGAAAAGGACTCAAATGTAGAACCAAGCCCACATAAGAACCAGTGGCGTTTGTCATCTTCGTCAACTGGGTGACCAATAGCTGCAAGCTGGTCACAGTAACCCTTGAATTTCCTTCCATAATCAGCGACGGTAGACCCCCTTTTTGAAGCTGTCTAAGGGAGTCTCGTAGGGTATGCATACGTTCAAGAGAATCATGGCTGTAAGCAGTTGCAAGGGCAGTCCATACCTGATTGGAAGTAGAGAGACCTAGGGTTTCAGCCATCGACTCCTCGGTTAAGGAGGCTTGCAGAAGAATAAGGGATTTTTGATCAGCGGCTTTCCAGGCAGGTAAATCAAGATTGGGAGTTTGTTTGTCATCGACAACAATGGTGTCGGGAAGTTGAGGGACGGAACCGTCCACATGACCAAGAAGGTCCTAATAGGAAAGCACAGTGGTTACCTGATTTCGCCAGAGTAAATAGTTGTTGGAGGTAAGTTTAATGTTAAGCATATGAATAAGAGTTTGAAGGGGAAGAGAAGAGGCATCACTGGATTGGGAGGAGGAGCCGGCAGCCATGGAAACTAAGAGAGAAGGAGCAGTTTGGGTGATAGCAAGTTGAGAGGGAGAATGGATCGAATAATTAGGCTGATACCATGTGAAAGTCAAACCTCCAGTTTTCTATTCAAAAATATGTTGAACAAACAATATGGGTACAAGAATATATAGAGTATCTCCTATAACAGATTGGAGATAAATCAGGGGAAATATAAAAGGTAATACAAAATTACAATATTACATTTAATGAGAATTATTATGCGTTAATACAAACCTTTGTAACTAGCATGCAAATAACCAAATTGTGTTGTCGGCAACAATCACCCTACCTGGGTAGGTTTGTCAGACTCAATAGATCTATCATTGTTAACCGTCGGCTTGTGTATTTAATGATTGCACATGTAAATTGCACACAAAATTATAGTTTGCACACCTAGTACTCAAGCATAAGGCTCAAATTGCACACATGAATGTAGGGTGGAATTGTATTGTGTAGTTTGTAAACATTGTATAATTGAACTCATGTTCCACCCCAAAAATGTAAATAGTGTATAAATAGGCTATGTAAACTCACCTGTATCAATAATGTAGATAGCACGAGAAAATAGGTAGCAAAAGCAATTCTTGCAAATCACCAATTTAACCTAGAGTGAAGTGTATGAACTTGAATCAAAACATGCACAAGGTCTAAAGTAATGTCTAGGGTTTAACGGGGTTGAGTGTTGAGGCTTGTATCCAGTAGAGGGTGTGTATATGTTTGTGTTTGTATTTTGAATAAGAAATTTAATGATAAATGTAGGTTCAAAGTATATCATTTTATTGATAAATGGTTTAGGGTTTAATTTGGAAAAACTACATAAATTAAGTAAATAATTTTTTTTACTTATTTATTTGAAAAAAGTAGTGTGCAATTATATTTTATCAAACATATATTAAATAAATAAACTTATCTTATTTATTTATAAAAATGGGTCAAAATATAATATGAATATATATTAGTATGCACAATTAGGAAAACATATTAAATATAGTTTAAACTCTAAATGACTATAAATGTACAAAGACAACCATAATAGATAAATTCTTTACGTTTCGTTATTTATTATTAGTAAGGTATGTCTTACAAAAAAAAATGAGGAGTGTATATATATAAATATTTATTTAGAAAAATTATATTCGTTTGTTTAGGACTTTAATCCCAAAGTATTTACTTTTATAGAAAGTGATTTATAAAAATTTGGTTTAGTGAAAATCTTTAACAAAATGGTAATGGATTTATAAAAGGCTTGGTCATAATCTTTATAAAAAGTAAATTTTTAAATGTTTTGTTTTTTAGATGTATTAATTTGGTTAGAAACAAATTCCTAGTGAAATGAGATCTTAAGCATTTTTTTGTAAAAAGAGTTGTTTTATGTTTAAAGTGGAAATTTATCGTGTCAATATGTCCTAAAAGTTATTGGGTTTACAACATATTTTTTTTAACTTAAGATGGTGTTAAAAATGAAGCAGTCCACCCGGCTCGAACCCTGGTGGCTGCTGAGAAAGGCCAATAACATAACCGTTGGACCAAGGGGCTGGTCCACGCTAATAATCTGGCCCGTAAATGATTTAGCCTGAAAATGGAAGGGGGTCGGGTCTGGGTCTAATGGACGCACAAAAAGGCTTGTTGGTGGTGGGTTTCGAACCCACGCCACCTGGTCTGATGGTGCAATGGCCTAACCAGTCAGACCAGGTGGTTTCGCTGGTTATATATGAGACTTCGAAATTTTAAATACGTTAATTAAAATGAAACACCAACCCAAATCAGATCATGCGCAGATCGACCAGAGTCCGTTTCAATTTGAATTCGATTCCCTCTGTTAATTGAATTTGACAGAGGGCTTTTGATCGGAATGGAAGGACGAATCGAATGAAATAAGTCTTACCTGATTTGGTTACGAGACGAGCACGAATGACAGGAAGTTAGGGTTTGATGATCTTCGAGCTTGATCGCACTCAAGAGGAGTAATTTCGATCGTGAGAGTGATTAGAAAGTTTTTGAGAGGGTTTGTGCAAGTGATGGAATGATTCTATATGTTTGATTTCGGTTAGATCGATCAATTTAATCCGACCTTGCAAATCACAGTTGTCAGCGTGATTTACACATCAATTCGTTCCAACTAGGATGAATTTGGTCGTGTTTTTGGTCTTAATTTATACGTGTATAGCCTGTGCGTGATTTACGGACATAAACGCGTTTCAATTTCGTGATTTGGACACTGATTTGGCTTGATTTTGACTGTGAAAGTCAATTGCGTTTGAATTTTGAATCCAGTCGTTATAATTGGCAATTGTTGTGTTAATCGAATTGTGCAACGATCGAAAATTACTTAGGAAAAACAAAGCAAGTCTATAATAATCGCATTAGTCCAAATTAAACATCGAATTTGTGAGGATTTGAAGCTGTTTGACTTTTTAAGGGTCAAAGTAGGTCAAATTCTTGATTGAGGGTCAAAATTGGACAAATGGGGGGGGGTCAAAGTTGGGAGTTCAAAAGCATGAAGGGGTTCAAGATCACTTCCTTTTTTGTTCATAATTTAATTTTAAGTATAATAGACGTTTTGGTTTTATTTTAAAAAAGAAAGAATTTATAAAAACTAACTTATTTTATTAAAGTTTTGTTATTTTTATAAATGAAAGAAATTAGATATATATATATATGAAGTTACATGTAACTATTTATGAATAATTGTATATATATGCATAAAAGCATGGTTAAAGATTTTCGAGCTTTATTTTGAGTTATTTTCTGTTACAAGGTATATATATTTATGTAAATATACATGCATATGTTATATATATATATATATATATATATATATATATATAAAATACCAAAAATATATAATTATACAAGGTTGAAAACTTTAAATTTGATATATGTTTAAAATAATAGTAAATGTGACATATCGTTGAACAAGTACGATACTTCAAGTGTTTATATAATAAAATGAATAAAGGTAATTGATGACCTGAAAATCATGGATGTTACAGTATCCCCATGTTGAGAGAATTTCGTCCCAAAATTTAGCTAATGGAGGCTACTGAATCAGCGAATAGGTGTGGATACTTGAGTTTCATTTGATCCTCACGTTCTCAAGTAAATTCAGGACCACGTTCCAAGGGTGAAATGCATTACTTGGAATGGAATTGACGGCACATACGTGAAAACAATATACATGAACTAGGTAATTTAGTGCCCTCTCTTGACCCGCACACAACGGAAGGATCTATACGGACCATGCGATGATTCGAGTAATTACGGGTGCACACGTAATTATAAAAATCAGAGCATGGAAAACATAGGAAATTATGTTGTGTGTTATGACATAAAACCTACTGTGATATGTAGCAATGAAACTAATGTGATATGATAAGGGCATGGTGGATATGCCGCTGGTACTTCCTATATATAAGTGTTCCTGTCATATTGTCAGAAGTAGCGTTGTTCGTGTCACGTGAAGTTTTATGTTATTTTTGACCTAGACCAATAGTTTTGAAATCTCTTATCCACTAACAATTCTTGAGCATATCAGACTGCATCTTAAACAAACCCCGATCATCTACGTCAAACCCCGAGTAGTTTCAAGATGTTACGGCTTTCAACTTTAGAGAATGAAGTGTATGATCATGTCATGTATAATGTGACCAATCAATTGCAACGAGTGTGAATAATTTAGTTCTTTGTACAATGTAAACACTCAAGTTTCATGTATGACCTAGTGTGATGTACATTGCAAGCAAATAGATTTCATGTATAATGTGAACGATTAAGTTTTCATGTATAATGTAAATAATGTGTATCGTGAACAACCAAGTTTTATGTACTATGTGATCAACCTAGTATCGTGTATATTGCAAAAACTAAGTTGTATGTATCATGTAATCAATCATGTATCATGTATATTGTAAAAAACTGAGTTTCATGTAATCAATCTTGTATCATGTATATTGTAAGCAACTAAGTTTCATGTATTATGTAATCAATCTTGTATCATGTGTATTGTAAACAACTGAGTTTCATGTGTATTGTGGACATTCATGTGTAAGCTATTGAATCTTATAAGTAACGTAAACTATCGAATTTTGTAGGTGGTCGAGTGTTGCGGACAAGCGTGTTGTTTGGTGTTCATATATAATATGGGTAGTCGGGTTTTAGCTTTTTAAATCTCGTTGAGGTTTATAAGGATGGTTAACGTCTACGCGAAATGATTCATCTCTTTGAAGTGGCAAGTACACTTCTACATTACTGAAGGTGCGGGATAACAAGAAGGTTCTGAAAATATTCTGAGTAATGTGCTTGATTTTGTTTGTAAATAAATAAGTAATTGTAATTTATTCTTGTTTGTAGATGAATAAGATAGTAAAACTAGTAGGTTGAATAATCCAAATAAATGGATAATTTATAGGAAATCATTTTTATTAAATTTTAATTATCATAAATGGAATGTTTCAAAGGAAAACAATGGTTAAATTATTTAGTAATTAAGCCAATGTTTTATTTAGCAAAACGAAAGTCAATTTATTTAGAGAAAGTTTTATAAAACAAGTCGCATTAAATTTTCTTACAAAGTGAAAAGGTTTGTTGAAAATTTATATTCCAAGTAATATTTATAAATCAAGAGCTTGATAGATGCTTTGCTTGAGCAAAATAATGATGTTGTTTAAATAAATAAAATAATTGGTTTGCAAGAGAGGTTTAGGTACACGTACTAATTTGCAATGAATGAGAAGGTGATGTTTGGGTGATCTTGATGAAAATATGATGGTAATATTGAATCAACGAGTAATGGCATTAAAGTTGTAAAATAAAACTTAGCATTAAATGATAAAATGTCAAAAGCTTAATCTAAACATAAGGTAGAGGTTTCAAACGGAAACTTAAAGACTAAAGCAGAACAATCCAGCTAGCATCTCAGATAGCTCTCAACGAGGAAACAAATGAGCACCAAGACGAACATTGCTATGGTCACTCGGATAGCAAACCGGGCCTCAGCTCTAGCTGCTTCCGTGCGTGCATCAAGTATCTCCCTGTCTTCTTCCAGGCTTGCAATTTTCTCCTCTTAGCACCACACTTGATCCACCAGGCTGTCAATTCTCTGACCTAGCAGGTCGTGTCTTATCCCGTTCTCCATCCCTTGTCTCACAAACTCGGATGTTCTCACGTATTGGTGGATGGCATCAAACTGGACTCCCATAGCACTAGTGGGTGCCATGGTTCGCCTTACCCTTGGGTCAGGGTGATATGGGTCGGGTGCTAGGTAGGGGTATCTCATAGGGGGTGGTAACTGGTTGTGTAGATGGGGTGCCTGATATGGGTTTCTTGATGGAGGTGATCTAGATGTTCGTAATCTAGAGCCAGTGTTCCTAATTCAGTCTGCTCTTATGTCAAACCTTGCTCAAGCGGCATGGGGGTGTTGGTGATCGATAGTCTGGTGATCCCATTTCTCTTCTTGTTCAGACACTGTTCCGGGATAGTATACCGGGGAGGGAGGAGAGTAGGAGTCCATGTCTAGCGGGAAAAGGGAAAAGATTCTAAGCGGTGTATATAATAAAAAAAATAGTAAGTGTTAAATATAGAAGTTTTTCATGAATTTAGAGTTTGACTAGTCATGACACCGAGTTTTCACAATAGTATTTTAGAAGTAACACTTGACCTATAAGTAGTGTACCCATGAAGAGAATTTCCAGGAAAGAGGGGTGGGTCACAAGGGACACACTTAAGTACCGATCCTTCCTTAGCCAGAATTTCTCATGGGTCTACACACACTCTTCCAGCCATCATGTACTAATAACACTATCGTTTGGGCTCATGGTCATGATGAGAATCATTATGGACTGGGCTTTGAGGCCCAAAGGTGATTTTATTTACTCTAGCAGGCTTCCTCTCCTTGGAGGGTAGGTGGGCTCCTTAGTTTCTTATTAATCGGTATTAGGCACAATGGCTTAAGTTTTGTCCATAAAAAGTTGATGGTGGCATAGTGTGTAAGGATGAGGGTGTATAAAAACTTAGGTGTGGATAAGTGTGTGGTAATACTTATGATAACACTTAATGGAATCAAATAGGTAGCATGTATATAACAATGTTTATAAGTGTAGTACATAGACTATCGTGTATTGTATCATGCGATGTAATACTTAGAATAATATGTAAGGTAATCACACAAAGTATTAAACATGTAACATTTAGTAATGTGGCAAATACCATGTAACATAGAGCATGACATAAGATGGGCGTCCTAAGGTTATATTCTAGGTCATGTGTGTCTAATAACCTAATTCCCTATAACCAAGGCTCTGATACCAATCTGTAACACCCCAACCGACGGCGGAAACGTCGGGGCGGGACATGGAGACTGTTCATGAGCACATGGTTGACTATGTTGTAATAAATTAAACCATTACATATAACTGTTTATGAATAATTGTATATATATGCATAAAAGCATGGTTAAACATTTTCGAGCTTTATTTTGAGTTATTTTCTGTTGCAAGGTATATATATATATATTTATGTAAATATACATGCATATGTTATATATATATATATATAATACCAAAAATATATAATATTATAAGGTTGAAAACTTTAAATTTGATATATGTTTAAAATAATAGTAAATGTGACATATCGTTGAACAAGTACGAGACTTCAAGTGTTTATATAATAAAATGAATAAAGGCAATTGATGATCTGAAAATCATGGATGTTACAAAATGAAAGCAATTCAAGTGTTAACATGTATTTATATATGTATATATATATACTTATAAAGAATTAATGATTAAACGTAATTCCTTTCGTCAGCGTTAGCTGACTTTTACTATGCACTTCAGGTAAGAAGAAGAAAGGATGTGCGAAGGCGTGAAGGCTACCCTGCTACAAGACTGACATCCCATTTACTTAAATTTCATGTTAAGGAAATGTTTATGTTTGATGTTAAAGACTTCCGCTGATATGATATGTATTTGACTTATTGTATGCTTCCGCTATGTTGAATGGTATTAAATTTAAAGTTAAGTATTGATGACTATGTTTATGAGTAAATCCAACAAGTGAGGTCACCCGGAAAAGGGGCCTTACAACTTGGTATCAGAGAAATAGTTTGAGAGATTCAGATATCCCTAAATGTCAAGTGAGGTCACCCGGAAAAGGGGCCTTACAACTTGGTATCAGAGAAATAGTTTGAGAGATTCAGATATCCCTAAATGTCTGGACTAAAGCTGATAATGGGACCAACGCACGGATGTCGGTCCGGGTAGCCAACACCGACGCCAACACAGTAAGTATGTAATTGAGTTAATGCCTATGGATAGGGGTAGATGCCTTAACTTAGAATGATTAGATGTCAATGTCACTACTAATGTGAAGAGTTTTGAACCCGAAAAGCAAAGCAAATTATTAATCACAAACTGGTCACTGTAATTAAGAATTTACCTTGCTCGTACTGTTCTAAACTATGATCTGAAGAAATGACATTGATGCATTCCCTTTACTTATCAGGAAATCTAGAATACTATGGCTGGTAGAGGAGGAACTGGACATCAAGGCGGTCGTACTGGTCGAGTCGGTAGACCACCACTGAACCGAAGACGTAATGATGAGGAAAGTGTGCATGTGGAACGGGAGGAAAGCGTGCACGAAGAACGTACTGAGAGTGTGCACGAAACTAATGTGACTCCACCGGGTGAAGGCAACGAAGGATCTCTACGACTGGAACCCGAAGTTAGGGATGCTATTTCCCGTGAGGTTATGCTAACTCTGAAGGACGTACTGCCTGATCTGTTATCTGAGGCACTAAAGAAGAGCAAGGAGGAGGAGGAAAAGAACCATGAGGAGAAAGTGTATGATAGCGATGGGGATGAGGTGACTATGGGACTGAACACCCGTGGGTGTACCTACAAGGGATTCAAGGATGGTGACCCGCCCAAGTTTGATGGAAACAAGGATTCGGTGGCTACATTGGAATGGATCGAGATGATGAACGGCGTAATCAACATAAGCGAGTGTTGACCCAACCAGGCTCTTAAATATGTTGCTCACTCTTTCACCAACGAAGCACTGAGCTGGTAGGGGAACATTCAGAGGACTAAGACGCCGAACGCTCTCAAAAGGATGACTTGGGAAGACTTGAAAAAGCTAATAATCCAAAATTTCTGTCCCCAGAACGAGATTGATCGGGTGGAGAACGAGTTCCTAACTTCAAGGCTGGCAACAGGACTTATCGCCAGTATACTTCCAGATTCAATGAATTAGCTCAACTCGTACCCCACCTGGTAGAAACTGAAGACCAACTAATCAAGTACTATGTCAAAGATCTGCCACAGAGGGTCCGAGTCCATGTGAAAGCTAACCTACCCTCGACCTTCGAGTCAGTAGTGAATCTGAGTGGGATCGTCTACGACGATTACGCAAATGAGGACCCGGCACCCGAGACACAGAAGAGAAAGTGGGAAAACCCGTCTAGGGGGACTAGAAAGGGAGTTGTCATAACTGAGGCTAAGAAGCCGAGAATTGATGAGAGCGAAACTTGCTCGAAATACGGGAAACAACACCGTGGTGAATGTTTGGTTGGCTCTACAATATGCTACAAGTGTGGAAAAGTTGGTCACTACTCTCGAGATTGTAGGAGTGGCATTAAGTGTCAGAACTGCGGATAGTTGGGACACGCGGCTAAGGATTGTAGGAAAACCAGACAATCTGGTTCGGAGAAAGAGAAGGAAGGGGAGAAGGAACAGTCGAAGGTTAGGACTCGGGCCTATGCCTTAACTGAGGAAGAAGCCAGAGGAAATCCTGACGTTGTGTCAGGTATGTTCCTAGTTAATGATGAAAATGCTACTATATTATTTGATTCTGGTGCTAGCAAAAGCTTTATATCAAATGAATTCAGTCGCAAACTAAATTGCACAATCACCAACCTCGTAATGGCTTTTAGCGTAGAAACTGTTGTTCGTAGAAACTCAGTAGTCATTCGTATGACTGACGATTGCATGATAGAAATAGAGGGTCATAAATTTCCTTCTAGATTATACCTTCTAACCTTAGGAGGATAAGACATAGTGTTGGGCATGGATTGGTTAGCTGCCAATGAAGCACAAATCGTATGTAAGCGAAAGATGATACACCTCAAAGCCATTAACGGAAGTCCGATTACGGTTTATGGTGATTGGGATTGCATAATGCCGAACGTCATCTCGATGATCAAGTCCGAAAGTTACATGAGGCGCGGTTGTGAAGCTTATCTGACGTATGTTATTGACGATAGAATGAAAACGAAAGAGCTCAAAGACGTACCCGTGGTGTGAAACTTCCCAGAAGTATTCCCAGAGGACCTACATGGCTTGCCGCCTGATCGGGAAATAGAATTTCAGATTGACTTATTTCCAGGGGCTCAGTCCATTGCCAAAGCACCCTACCGATTGGCTCCATCAGAAATGAAAGAATTAATGTCTCAACTTGAAGAACTGATAGAGAAAGGATTTATCAGACTGAGCATCTCACCATGGGGCGCTCCGGTATTATTTGTAAAGAAGAAAGACGGAAGCATGCGCATGTGCATCGACTACCTGGAATTGAACAAACAAACAGTAAAGAACAAGTACCCACTGCCTAGAATAGATGATCTTTTTTATCAACTTCAAGGCGAGAGTTGGTTCTCAAAGATCGATCTTAGGTCGGGTTACCATTAATTGAAAGTAAGGGAGGAAGACGTACCAAAAACCGCGTTTCGTACGCGTTATGGACACTATGAATTCCTCGTAATGTCCTTCGGGCTTACCAACGCACCTGCGGCGTTTATGGACTTAATGAATAGAGTTTGCCGATCAATGTTGGATCGGTCGGTAATAGTTTTCATAGATGACATTCTCATATACTCAAAGAATGAGGGTGATCATCACTGTCACCAAAGAGAAATATTAGAAGTTCGAAAGCAGGAGAATTTGTATGCAAAATTCTCCAAATGCGTGTTCTAGCTTTTGGAAGTTCAATTCCTAGGTCATGTTATCAACCCAAACGGTATTATGGTGGATCCTGCAAAGATCAAAACGGTAAAGGAATGGAACATCCCAAAAACGCCAACGGAGATACGAAGTTTTCTGGGATTGGCAGGCTACTATCGAAGATAAATTCAGGATTTCTCAAGGATAGTCTCGCCACTGACAAAGCTGACGCGTAAGGAAGTGAAATATGAATGGGGTCCAACCCAAAATAACGCATTCGAATAATTAAAAACACGATTAAACCAAGCTCCAGTCTTGACCTTACCTGAGGGAAACAAAGACTTGGTAGTCTACTCTGACGCTTCGGGTCAGGGATTGGGTTGTGTCCTTATGCAGCGAGGAAAAGTAATTGCTTATGCCTCGCGACAGTTAAAGATCCATGAGGTTAACTACCCGGCTCATGATCTGGAGTTGGCGGCGGTAGTTTTTGCATTAAATATATGGAGACACTATGTGTACGGGGTTAAATGCACCTTTTACTCCGATCACAAGAGCCTGAAGTACTTCTTCGAACAAAAGGAACTAAACATGAGACAAAGGAGGTGGTTGGAACTACTAAAAGATTATGATTGTGAGATATTGTACCATCCAGGTAAGGCAAATGTAGTGGCTGACGCCTTAAGCAGAAAGGAAGAGTCGACACCTATCCGGATCAAAACATGTCAGTTGATTATAACACCAGATCTTATGAATGAAATAGCGAAGGCACAAGATGAAGCACTGTTAGAAAGGAATGTGAAACGGGAAAGAATAGTAGGACAACAGGGAAATCTGGAAACCAATGCGTACGGTGTATGAACTCGTTTTGGCCGGATGTGGACACCCAAGATTGGTGAACTTAGGGCCAAAGTTCTTGACGAGGCCCATAAGTCTCGCTACTCTATCCACCCGAAACTAACAAGATGTACCAGGACTTGAAAAAAGAATACTGGTGGCACGGCATGAATAACGATATGACGGAATATATGAGCAAGTGACTAACTTGTTCACTAGTTAAGGCAGAGCACCATAAGCCATGTGGTAAAATGCAACCCTTGCCAATACCAGAATGGAAATGGGAGGAGATCACGATGGACTTCATTACCAAGTTGCCCTGAACAGTGTAGGTCCCGTGAGCCTCGTCGCGCAGCGGAGATAACACGGACTTGTTCTGTGATTTGTGTGGGAACTAAGAAAACGAGACAGAGAATACATGAACATAAACAAAATATAATGAAATGATACGTAATCCATAACAACAAAGTCATCCCGTATTACAGACTACATACCGAAGAAGCACACATCTCTCATCTAAGCTCACGGTCCAGGGGTCGGGAGAGCTCGTCCAGACCCGGACACCTCTCAACCTAGTTCCAGAGTTCCACCTACAAATGAAGACGGGTCTTCTATTTATAGGGGAAGGAACATTACCTGCGTACTTGTCTAAGTACGCAAGGTTTGGTCATGTTGCCTTGCGTACTTACTAAGTACGCAGGACCAAACTGGTGTGCAGGCTAAGTACTCAGGAACACCCTCCTGCGTACTAGCCACGTACACTGATACATAGAATTTTATCTATAGTTACAAAAACATGCTTCTACAAACAGTTAAAGGCAATGATTTCATTTGGGTAATCGTTGACCGCTTGACGAAAGGTGCTCACTTCTTACCAATACGCGAGGCTTCTTCGTCTGAGAAGCTAGCAGAGTTATTCATAAACAAAATTGTGAGCAGGCATGGTATGCCGGTGTCGATCGTTTTCGACAGGGACACCCGATTCACGTCAAGATTTTGGAAGAAATTCAACGAAGCAATGGGCACTAGATTGCATATCAGCACAACTTACCACCCCCAAACCGACGGTCAGTCAGAAAGGACCATTCAGACCTTGGAGGACATACTCCGGGCCTGTATCATTGATTTTGGTGGGAGCTGGGTTAGCCACCTGCCTTTGGCAAAGTTTTCATATAACAACAACTATCACTCAACCATTGGCATGCCGCCATTTGAGATGTTGTATGGAAGAAGATGTCGAACCCCGATCTGTTGGGGAGAAATTGGACAAAAGGAATTTGCAAGTCTCGAAGTAGTCAAGGCTACTTTTGAGAAATTCGACCAGATCAAAGCACGCATGAAAGTAGCTAAAGATAGACAAAAATCTTATGCAGATAAGAGAAGAAGAGATTTAGAGTTTAAAGTAGGAGACATGGTACTATTGAAAGTGTCACCATGGAAAGGAATTATCCGATTCAAAAAAACGTGGCAAACTAAGTCCAAGGTTTATCGGACCTTTCAAAATCCTAGCAAAAGTTGGTCACGTTGCTTACCGATTGGACCTGCCCGACGAGCCTAATGGGATTCGCCCTACATTCCACATGTCGCACTTACATAAGTGCTTAGCTGACGACACGGCGCACATACCTTATGACGAGATTGAAGTTCATAACAGTTTAAACTATGTAGAATAACCAATAACCATTCTTGACCGAGCTGAGAAACGTCTACACAACAAGTCAATTTCATTAGTCAAGATACAATGGAAACACACAAAAGGGTCGGAAGCGACATTGAAAAAATAGGGTGAGATGAAAGAACTATACCCTCAACTGTTTAACTTGTAGCACGTTTCGAGGACGAAACCTCTGTAAGGAGGGTAGACTTGTAACATACCGAAATAATAAAAACGCTTAAATGATAACGAGATCGGGATTTAATCAAGGAATGAATATGAAGTAAGGGAGCGGGCTTGGGCTTGGCCCAATGGACCGATATGGACCCAAGTATATAGGGATATAATCAGCACATCTTCCTCACTTCCATCATATTACACAAACCCTAGAGAGAGAAAGCTTAAGGTTCTAGAGAGAGAAAGGTTGGAGAACAACATTCAAGCCCTGATTTCTCCTCCATCTTGTTTCTCCATCACCCCTGATCATTTCTACATGAAGAACCACGAGTTTTGGAGGTAAGATCGATCTCAGATCTGAGTTTTTCTTCAAAAATGGGGTTTTAGAATTTATGGGTTTTTATACAAAAAGGTTGGATTTTTAGTATGAAAAGAGAATCTAAGCTCAGATCTAGCTTCATGGAAGCTAGATAAACGATTTGAATGTAAAAGGTTAAGGTTTTGGATCGAAATCCGACCTGGAAACGCTTGATGTTCTTGAGCCGACTCTCAGAGTGTCGGCCACCTATGAGTGCCGACACTCGGTGAGGAAGAAGACGATAAGAATCGGCCACAGGAGAGAATCAACCCTCAGAGAATCGGCTCCTAAGAGTCGGCCCTCGAATGAACACGCTGAGGATCGGCTCCTTTCTCGAACTTATGAGTGTGGCTAGAGACTCTCCTAGCCGACTCTCAAGTGTAGCTAAGGACTCTCCTAGCCGACTCTCAAGTGTAGCTAAGGACTCTCCTAGCTGGCTCTCATGTGTGCCTGCCGACACTCCCGGCCAACACTCCCGACGACACTCCTATGCTTTAGCCGACTCTTGCATGAAATAATAGGATTTGTACTTTGACTTTTGTGCAGATCAGTATACGCTTTAGAAATAGTTAAAACATCACTTTCAGGTTGCATACCATTATACAGGTGAGTTCTATGTGCCCCCTATATGTTACGTGCAAATCTTTTCAAATGTTTTTGGGGCTGAAGTGTATACACTAAATGAATGAATGTTATGAATGCCAATATGATCATACGTGATATATATATATATATGAATGCCAATGTGATCCTACTGGATATATGAAAATGAATAACGAACAAACAATGAAACGTATGTATGCAAAGAATGAAATGAATTAATGACATAATGTAAATGAATGAAATCTTGCATTATGTTTACATATATTGCATGCAATGAATGAATGTAAATGTTATGGACACTTCGATGATAACGGCTACTTCGGTAGACGGACGACCACGTGACTATTTTGTAACCGGGACATATACGTACCTTTCAGTGAGGACGTTTGAATGGCAATAACGGTCGGTCAAAGGAATTCGGATGATTGCAATAATAAGCAGAACGGTTGCATAAATGTTAGTTCGCGTGGGAAACGGATGCCTTAGGGCAGACGGGCGAATATGGCGGTCTACGACGGTAGAACGGTGAGGACAGTCGGTCGATGGAATCCGGACGGTATAGCATGACGTATGGTCGAAGGAATCTGTACAATCATGGAGGACGGACTACGACGGTAGGACGGGCGTCTGTCTATGTGACTTACGCAAATCAATGTTGGGCTGATCACCCTTATGTTTATGACCAATGAATATTCAATGAAACCAAAGATGTGTACGTATATTTATATGTACTTACGATGAGCAATAAATGAAAGCAATTCAAGTGTTAATGTGTACTTATATATGTGTATATATATATACTTATAAAGATTTAATGATTAAACGTAATTGCTTTAAACTAGAACTCACCACCGTTAGCTGACTTTTAGTATGCACTTCAGGTAAGAAGAAGAAAGGACGTGTGAAGGCGTGAAGGCTACCCCGCTACAAGACTGACATCCCATTTACTTAAATTTCATGGTAAGGCAATGTTTATGTTTGATGTTAAAGACTTCCGCTGCTATGATATGTATTTGACTTATTGTACGCTTCTGCTATGTTGAATGATATTAAATTTAAAGTTAAGTGTTGATGACTATGTTTATGAGTAAATCCAGCAAGTGAGGTCACCCGGAAAAGGTGCCTTACAAGTTGGTATCAGAGCAATAGTTTGAGAGATTCAAATATCTCTAAATGTCTGGACTCAAGCTGATAATGGGACCAATGCATGGATGTCAGTCCGGGTAGCAAACGTCGACGCCAACACAGTAAGTGCGTAATTGAGTTAATGCCTATGGATAGGGGCATTAAGTTAGTTTACTAATATTGCTTGGTCGGCGTTGGCTAAATCCCTAAGTTAGTTTACTTTTTAAATCCCAATGGATAGGATAGGGAAATATCAAGCAACACTGTTAGTTTACTTTTTAAATCCCAACGCCGACGCCAACACAATATTAAGTTAATGCCTATGGATAGGGAAATATAAGTAAACTAACATTGCTTGTATTTTTCCCTGTTTTTATGGTGATATTAAGTTTTTTTTTTGTATGTTTAATAACTAGTAATTTTTAATTTTTAAAAACATGGCGTTTTATGAGTTCCACTACTAATCATGGCGTTTTAAGAGTTACACAATTAATTTTTAGTAGAAGGTAATTTACCATAAATGCATGTTGTAGTATTTTATTGTTTCAATTTGTTTGTTGCACCAAACGAGTTTAATTCATTTATTACTACTTGTTAAAATATATGAAAAAAATAACACCAAATCTTGTAATTCGAAATAATGTAATACGAAAAAAGTTTAATTGTAGACTAAAACGAAATAAAAAACAATCAACCCACATCATGGCGTTTTTTCAAAACATTTAAATTTTTACAAACCATTTAATCTATATTTTCAGCCATTCGATCTTCTATTTTTTTGTTGGCTGTTTCATGCAGTTTTTTCCTTTCCTCTAATGGTAGTTCCCTGTATTTTTTAAAATATTTCATCATTTATGCCTTGTACTCGTTGAGATCATGAAGCACAATCGTGGCAGCGTATTTGTATCTTAAATCGTTTATTTGTTTCTGTTGGGTGTTGTTTTCTTCATCCTCCTTACAGAAACCACTTTTCCATTGTGCTATTTCTGTTCCTTTATATGTTTCCATGTGCCTCATAACAAATAGTCCACAGTCTATTCCGTTATCTTTTGTCCTCCATTCCATCAGGACTCTTTCAACTTTTGCCTCCTTTATTAGCTTTCCACTAGGATGGCATTGCTTAATCAAATAATAACCAAAAGCATCCCTCTGCAAAATAGCCATTTTGTTAAAATTTATGGTGTTTATGTTTGTGTATTACCACTAGTAATGGTGTTTTACCATAATATTTGGCCATCCTTCATATCTTTTACCAAGTGCTATTTTTGGCTGCATAGCACTGTTGTCAATTAACTCCACTGTATGTTTTTTTTCAAATTGAAACACAACACATAAAAATGTGTTATGTGTATAATTGGAACGAACACTAGATCGAATCCAACCAAATTAGGCCTCTTCACCTCTTTGAGCACTGTCTTCATGTTTCTGCTGAATTCTTGATTTATATATTCAGTACTTTTCTTATAAGTGTCTCTATGCTGTGTAATCAAAATAATTAAATTACTATGTAAAATTAACATTATAATAATTATGGTGTTTAAACATTACATACAAACATGATCTCTGTGCAGAATAGTCTTGACAATGATTCCTTTGACATGTACATTTCCTCTTGATTTAGGATGTGTGCCCACCCATGAATAATATTGATTTGGATGTAATGTACAGGTCTCAAACTTTCAAACACCACCCTTGGAATTTCAGACTCCCCTGACATTTTGAAAAGGATGTACCTGCAAATTATACATGGTATTTAAATGATGAACAATAGTATTAATAACTATGATGTTTATAAGTATGGTGTCTTTGTAAAAATGTAATATTCATACCATTCGGACGCATATGCAAGAACAAATAGTTGGCAATATTTCCCTCCAATCATGTTATCTTCTCTATCAGATTTACCTATCTATCAAGATATGGTGAGCAAAACCTTTCCAGCAATTTTCTATTTCTTTCTTCTCTTTGTTTGTTGCCCATATCATATTCTACCTTTTCCACAACGGTTATTGTTAATGGAGATTGAACATTTGATACACCTATTCTGGATCCAACTGGTGTTTTTTCAAATTCTGCATCCAAAATGTTGTTTTCTTTTATCAATTTGTTTATATCAACTTCTCCACTGTCTTCTGTTTGATTCTGTATTGGTTCATCTTCTTTGTTTCCTTCTGGTGTTAGTTGTGAGATCAATTTAAATGATGGTGGGTTAAATGACATTTTCCCAAATATTTTACCTTCAACCTTCTCTTCATTACATTGTTTTGAATCCAACTTTACATCCTTATTGATAATTGATGAAATTGTTTGTGGTGTTTCATCATATACTGGCTCATCATCAAGGCTTCCTTCATGTGATTTCTGTGAAGTAATTTTTTCTGATGTCTGGATCTCACCACATTTTCCTAATGTGTCATTATTTGGTGTCTGGTCATAATGAGGGTGCATCTTTTCATCATCAAAAATGAACTTGTTCATACATAATATGGTATGTCTTTCTTTGCTTGATATATCTTTTCCATCCTCTTTCAAATGTATCATCTGTTTTAAATCTCCAATTGGAAGATCCAACACTTCCTTAATACTATTCAAATAAAAAATGCTCCCATTTCTCCTTTTCATGCAAAAATGATTGGTCTTATAAATGAAATTCCATTCTTAAATCTGTTTTTCATCATCTTTCTTCACTGATTTCGTTTCCAATTCATCATTACACAAATTTTTAATATCCTTTACAAGCTCTCTTTCAAGCTTCAGCTGCTTCAACATATTCTCCAAATCTTCATTACGCTGCATTGCCATGTCACGCTCCGATTTTATGTATGTGTTTTCCTTCTCTAATGTTGTTTCTCTCAATTTTGATGCTTCACCTCGTCTTTCAAAGTCTTAATCTCATATTCCAAGTTCTTAATGTTTACCACAACTTCTGGATTTTTCATGGTGTTTTTTTCACCTCCATCTTCCATTTTCCTTCCACCTTTACTATTTATATGCTCCATAAACGTAACACAACAATCATATTTTTTTAAGTAGAATATTCCACTCCTTTTCCTTCTGTTCTAACATGTTACTGTTAGGGTATTTTTCCACAGCCTTTGAAACTAATCTGTGAACCCTATTGAAACATTCTTCATATTCCACTAATGCAGTAGATAGTAAACATGTCCTTTTCTGTTTTTCAAAAAAAAATAGTTAAGTATGGTGTTTATTAACTTTGTATAAATGTAATACGTAAAGTAATTTTTTACCTCTTCGGTGTCGAATTCACAATCTTCATTCTTATCAACAATATGGTTTTTATCTTTCACAATAACCATTTGAAGGTTTAATGCCTGCAGTTTTGTATCCTTAATTATTTATTTGGATTATTTTATTACAAATGGTGTTCATCGTGTTTTTTTATCAACTATACCTCTGGTGATGATTCCTCATGAATTAAATTTTCATATAGATTATGTTCTTCTTCATGGTCTGTTTCTGTTGCCTCTGAAGAAACATTGTCCTCTTCAATCTTATCAACTACATTTTCTGTTTCTTCATGTGCATCAAACTGAAAAAATCATTTTACTTTTGCATCATCACTACAATTGCATAGTGTTAATTGTCCAAAAGATATATAAAATTACTTACATGTTCTTTGATATGTTTATCATCATCTTCAGGAGGTGTGCAGTGGTTCATCCAAACTTGTGAAACTGTAGGTAAAATCAAGTGGTTTCCAGATTCTGATATCATGAAATCATTTTCTTCGTTCTCCTTATATTCATTACAAATTGCCAAATATTCTTCTTCTTCAGTATCATACCCATCATCTTCTTCTAAAACCACTAATTGTTTGGTGTTTGATTCATGATTTTCTTCTAATTTTGAACTAGCCTTTGTTTTTTTGGTTTTATTTTCACGCCTTTTTGTTTTTTCTCCAGTTTTGTTTTGCTATTCTTGTTAATATTTTCTTACCAGTGAACTCATAATATTGATTCTCAACTTGTGCTTCTGGTTGTTTACCACTCTTACTTCTAGATATTTCTTTATGTGTCCTTTTTGGTTGTGGTTTCTTTGATATGGTTTTTGGTGGTGGTGGCGTCACAAAGTCATCATCATCTCTTTCTTCAGGCTGCATTTTCGCCTTTTTTCCACGTGCAAATTATGGTTGAATAGAAGTCTTTGGTGTTTTTTTGGAAACAGCCTTTGGTAGTTTCAATTTCAATTTCTTGCTAGTTGGTAAATAGATCTCATTTTCTTCTTCGACCACAGCCCTTTTTAATTTCAATTTTAGTTTCTTTCTTGGTGGTTCATTAATTTCTCCAACTGTTTATCACAACAAACATAAGCATACCCTATTATTTACCTCTATATCATAATGTAACTGATAAAGTGCATATATATTAACTTGGATGCTACATTTCTTCTATTTCCTCTTCGTCCAAAATAATTGGTGTTTCTTGGTCATTTGTGAATTTTCTAAATGAAGTTCGCAAAAGAAATTCTATAACTTTTCCTTTTCCCTGCATATAATTTAATTTTTATAACACCATACATCAGAAACATATAAACACCATACATCAGAAACTTAGAACAAAATAAACACCATACATCAGAAACAGATAAACACCATCAGAAACACCATACATCATAAACACCATAATTCATAAACACCATACATCAGAGACACTGAACAGTATAAACATCAAACATCAGAGACAAATTACATTTTAAACACCAAACATTTTAAACATCAGAAACACAGAACATTTTAAACACCATACGTCAGAAACACTGAACAGTATAAACACCATACATCATAAACAAAGTACATTTTAAATACCAAACATCAGAAACACTGAACAGTATAAACACCAAACATCAGTGACAAATTACATTTTAAACACCATAACACCATGCATCAGAAACACTGAACAGTATAAACACCATACATCAGAAACAAAGTATATTTTAAACACCAAACATCATAAACAATTTACATTTTAAACACCATGCATCAGAAACACTGAACAGTATAAACACCACACATCACAAACAAAGTACATTTTAAACACCATCAGAAACAGTGAACAATATATGCCATATCTTTAAAACAGCAAAATTAACACACATAAACACCATAATACTTATAGATAACATTTTGACTTAAACATTCTAATGGAAAACACTAAATACCTATTTGTGTAAACACTATACAACAGAAAACCCCCAAATGGTAAGCTGCATGTTATGAAACTAAATAGACCAAAATTTACTGAAGTCATATGTCAGTGACACCATAATTTCACTCGAAATATCTAATTAATTGCAAACGCCATTTAGTTGTGTAACATCCATGACTTTCCGGCTATATTTGATGTTAACTATTTCAATAATAACGCACATTTAAATCATGTATATTGTTCAAGCACATTATGTCCCATAAATCTTTTTTTATATATTTCTATTTTAAATCTTGCGTTACATATAAATTTTTAAAACACATATTTGCGTATCTATATATATGTTTATTTATTTATAAATATATGTATGCAAATATATTCATGTATCAGATTTTATTAATTAAACCTCATAAGAATATTTGTTTAGCAAATATATAACTAACATCTTAGATTTTGAATATAGTTAGTTTTATAAAGTTTAAAAAGGGAAAGATTATGGTTTTATACTTTTTATACAAAAAAATCAATTTATAAATATATATATATATACATATATATATAAAATTTCTAGTTAAATAAACTAGTTTGAACCTCATTTATTACATTTGAACCCTCTCTCATTGTTTTGAACCATCCATAACCCTTGCATTTTAACCCTTTCACATAAAATCAATCCTATTTAATAACTTGAATCTTTAACCATCCCCTTTGACTTTTTAAAGTCAAACAGAAACTAATTTCTTATGAATTAGCCTTGGATTCAATCAAACTCGAATGCAATGGACCTGCCTTATATACTTGGAGGATTCCCGATCAGTTTTCCAGTTCCTTTAACACACCAATTTAACTAATTTTTCGGCCGAATTCGAATTCAAACAAGTTTGACTCGTATGAGTCAAACCAAGCTAAATCAGGAAAGAATCCATGAATTCAAACGCGTTTTTGACAGCAAATCATGTGTGGGTTATGTCACACCCCCAAATTTATTTACTTAATAAATAAATACATGTTGCAACGATTGGTTCATTACACGATAGCGGAAGCTGTAATAGTGATTTCTAAGACTTGAATACATACACAAATACTAAGACTAAGTAATACAATGATCTAAGTTTTTCTAGATCAACGAAAGACTTGAGACCAGATATTCTATGTCCTTCCAGCTAGTAGGAATTTATCTAATTATAGCTAGCCTATTCCAACCGTGCCATGGCTATGAATTACCTGAAAAACATACTTAAAAATGTCAACACAAAGGTTAGTGAGTTCACAGGTTTGATTGTTGCAATGTAAAGTGATTTTCCTTGAAAACATTGATATTGTGTACATGGCCATGATACGAAACTGTTTTCCTTGAAAACATTGAAAATATGTACATGGGTTTAATGTAAGGTTGTTTTCCTCGAAAACATGTGATGACTTCATAGTCATAAAACGAGTAGTTTTCTCAATGAAAACAAGTGATGACTTCATAGTCATAAAACGAGTAGTTTTCCCAATGAAAACATGTGATAACGTCATAGTCATAAAATAAGTCATTTTTCCTGAAAACATTGATACTGTGTACATGGCCATAATATGAAACTGTTTTTCTTGAAAACATTGATAAAAAAACATTTCCACGTAAACGAATGGCAACACCATTGGTGATGAAAACGTTTCAATGAATATGATAAACAAAACAAGTAATGTTGACCCATTTGTAGACTAGCTAGGAATACAAATAATATGTACATACATGAGGCATAACCAAACCATGACACGGGTGTTTTGCCCCTCGCTCATACCTCACGAGCAATGTTTGAACACTATGCGGTCATTTGGCCAGAAGGACCCATGGTTAGCGCGACTAACCATGACCGGGGGTGTCAATCCCAATAGTACTATCCATAGAATCCCAGGCTAACCTATAGCTAATGGTTATAAATATGATGGTCAGGGGACTTCCAGTGCTCTATATGTGTTAACTCATGCAAACATAAAGATCGGGTCTTGTTTTCTTGCTACCATATGAAAATGTTTGTAAGTACGTTTTATGTTTTCCCGAATGTATCAGGCAATGATGTTCCCAAAGGTAGTAACCAATGATGTCTCATGTTTTCAAACTTGTAAGCAAGTATGTTTTCCCCCCGGTGTTTCTAAAACATTTAAAAGTTAAAAGAGGGCTGTGAAACTCACCTGGTAAGCGTTCAACGTGTAAATGCTAGCAAGGCCGATGTGTATGCAAGACTGTCCTAACCATGACCTAACAGTTACAGTTGTCTTAAGACCTTATAATATGATGTCAACATACAAGTTGAACGTGTATAAGATCCACCCAAAATGTTAGAATTGGCGATACATGTGTTACGTTTTGAAAGTGTGACCCGACGAACCGTTGGTGACTTGTCATTGAATTTCATGATGCGTGTTCGTATTTTTTCACACGTATATACATTATTTATGTTATACAAACATATGCTTATCCATAGGTTGTCGTATATACATTATGTTAGGGTTTTGGTAGTTATTCACTTCAAACTACAATATTAAGGTAACCCTAGTCTATAGATATTTTCCTGAATTTTAAGTTGTCCGTGTGTCGCTATTTTGATTAACCAAATGAACTCGTTTAGTCATGAAAATTTATACCAAGATACCTACAAGTCTTAGGGTTACAGGGATGTATTAATCAACAACTTATGACATGTTTAAGTATTTTTAAATATTTATTCGGACAAGAGAGGGCATCAGCATTCGGTTCTGGAGTGTCTTGGGGATTCCTTTTAATTAACTGACCTGGACCCATTTTAATGACCCAAGACCCTACAACCTTTACTATGTACATAAAATACTAAATTTATAAAGTGGAATCAACTTGTTTGGACTTGTTATGGCCATGTTATGACCCTCAAAAGTGACATAAAAATTCTGTCAAAAAAGACAGCCTTGATACCTTTTCTCGTATGACCATTTTGGTGCATCAAAACTCAACGAAATTTTATGAAACCACTTGGGTTGGACTCTTGACTCCTTGTACTTGATTTTAGACCTAAGACTCGTCCTTTTTGGTTAGTTTTTGGTTGAGATATGGCCCTCCAAAGTCGGACCTAAGAATCTGCCAGCTTACTGTTTTGGTTCTAAGTTACTCAACATCATCAACTATTCAAATTTTGTACTTGTTTGATTCTTGTTTACCAACTAGTTGATTTTTATGATATGTGTGACATGTTCTAAAAGTCCCAAGTCAGATTTGTCCAAGGATTTACTTTATTCCATATGTGTTATGTCCATACATCCATATATGTCCAAGATTAAATATTTAGGGTTTCTTTACTTGTAGATCTAGCTTTTTCACACATTTATGAGTCGATTTCTCTTCATTTCAAGTTTATTTACATGTGTGACTTATATATTATACATATATATACACACAATAGTTGTTCATAATAATTATAATGTCTATACACATGTTTTTATATCCCAAAAATCTAATATCTTTACATATCGATAGGAAAGTCACCAACAAACTTTCTTTTTGACCAATTTTCATATAAAACTTGTTTGTACAAAGTTTTAGCTCTTGTTTAGAAGTTTGAAGAAAACATTTTTCTTTGGTTGATCCTTATATATTTTAAACCATGATTTAAAGAAAATACTACGAATATAAAGATGAAATAGAGGAAGTCTTTGCCACTAGACAAGCTAGGGAAGATAACACCTTAGATAATGACTTATAGAGAGAAATAGCAAGATCTTGAACTCTTTGCCTTGATTCCTTGAGAAAACACTCGGAATTCTTCTTGATTCACCAAAATATGGAGGGTTTAAGCTTGATAATGGATGAAAACTTGAAGGAAAAGATGAAGGTGTAGATTGTTGTTGTTGAGCCATAGAAAAGAGAGAGAGAAACAGGTGGATGGAATGTTAAATTCATTCAAATGAGTATATGGGATGAATATAATGAGTGTTTAAGATGGGTTAAGTGTTATAGTGGTTGAATGAGAGTGGTCTTGTCCTTACAACAATCATGGAGACTTGGAGTGTGGGTTTGGGTGAATGAACATGGCTTTTACATATAAAAATCAAGTATGAAGGAGTTTGGGTGGTAGGGTGGGCCCCACAAGGGAAATCTCGGCCAAAGGTCAATGGGGGGTGGGGTTGGGGTAGTTAGGTGATTAGTTGATTATTTAGTGTGGATATTTAGGTCATTAGGTGCGTTAATCGCGATTAGGGCTCGAAACGGAAATTTAATGCGGATTTCGATTCTTTAATGACATTTTAAATTATAGTTTACTAGTTTATGACTAATTTAGTGAAAAACACTTAACTCATGTATTGTATGGGTTGTATATATGTTTTATTGCGTGTAGTTACGTTTAGGATTGTCGGTAGACGGTGAAACCTTCGATTTTCGTCGTTACGAATCGTTTAATGAAATGCGGACTTTGAAATATATATTTGAATGTATAAACATATATTTCATGTATTATGGATCTTTGTACATTAATTTGGACATTTAGATTAGTCACCAACTTTCGTATTAGTCGGGTTATGCGTATACGTGACCCCGTAATTCCTAAAATTACCAAAGTATGAAATGGGTCAATATATGGCTATTACTAGACTTTAGTACCTAATTCATGCAACTAAGTCAATCCGGAATATGTAATCGCGTTTAAGTTATGTACGAATATTGACGTGGAAATGTCGGGTGTCACATTCTCCCATCGTTAAAGAAGTTTCGTCCTCGAAACTTAGTTTAAGCTCTAGGATTGATTAAATCCATTCAGATAGGAGTTTCGTATTCTATGTTCATTTCTAGATCATAGGGAGAATTTTTGGTTCAATCCACTTAGTAGTTGGTATTCAAAGGTAAAGCGAATACTTCACCGAGTAACGATATTGGATGTGTAAGGATTCATGATATTATGGTATAATGTAATAATGTATTGGTGCCGTTGAACATTGGTTATCTCAATCCGAGTGGCAATAGATAAATTCCTCGAATGTCTCAGCAATTGAACGTTGTTGGCTATACCCTTAAGGGACAAAGTCATTGTCAGAACCAGATGGACTACACTCAGTGAAGTCACTCCCTGGCATGAGTGAGCAATTAGAATCCCGAATTAGATGTCGAAGAATTTCCTTATTAAGTTACTTTCATCAGGATGAATTCGTGCGATACTCATCACTGGTACGAAAGGAAATGGTGCATGTGAAGTTTGAATGTACGCTGGCACATACCCTTCATTTGTCCATGAATTTTAATGTACGAAGGCCAAATCATAGTAGATCTTTGGAAGAAACTACGTAACGAGGTGTTCGGGCTTTGGTTTGAAAATCGGGTACTTGCTTGTTTCTCATAATCAGTCAATGCCTAGATGCACTCAGTCTTTTCAACATAAAGATTTCGACCGGTATTTCATCTATGAAACCCGCATGTAGGTTAAGTTGGTTCGATTGAGTTCCAGAAAATAGCATCCTCGTATGTTATTTTTCTTAATTACCCCAGAAGGGTTTTTACGGAGACGCGACCTTCTGAGATTGACTTTGGTCTTATCAACCCTCATTATTGGAAATTTTATCTCGTGCATTATTCATAACTTGGTGTAGATTAATTTTCTTCACGAAATAGATGTCGAACCATATTTCGAGATTACACAATCTCACCGTACTCCTGTATCGTCAAGATTTCGGTGGTTCATCTACCGTTTAGATGAAGCAGATGAGAGTGTTAGAGTATTTGAGAATAGTATTGTTGACTTGTCTTAACATATATTAAGGATAAGTGGGTCTTCATGGGTGTTCAGAAAAATGAGAATGGGTTTTTAATCCAGTTCCAAGAGTTAGTGATGCAGTTTCATTACTATCAGTTTGCTATAATCGGATAGCAACGATAGAATATAGAAATGAAACTTCATGTTTGTCCCTTTTGTGCTTCTCAAAATTATTTCTTGGGATTAAGACTTTACTCTCATTTCAGGTATCGTGTCATCTAGAACCTTCCCTTAACATGGGTCGTAATGGATTTAAGATTTTAAGGTTCTATGTGAGCTCTTACTAGCAAAGGTTGAGCTTAATCACCACTTTACCCATTGCTTGCACTACCTTCCCGCGACAGACTAGCATTCGGGTTGTAACATCCTGATATGTAAGCTCATGACTTGGCTACCATACCATCGAAGTATGTGTGCCATAAAAAGTTCTATTTTTGTTTGGGATATTCATATTCCGTCTAGCTGAGGGAATGAATAGTGGGACTGTGAGAATGGTCTCATAGAATTAGTGTTTTCCCGAGATGGGCTATGGGTTTGCCAACCCATTAAGTTGGTAGGAAGGATTTATGAGTTTTACAATGGCTAACTATAAGTCATTCAGTGTGTATGCACCCCCTTAGTGTTTGAATGGTACTTTGGTGACTTACCATTACGTATTCCACTCAAACGGGTTATAGCCTCAAAATCCTTAGCACAAGGATAAAATTGAGGTAACGAGTGTTTAAACATCGAAAATTTTGTACTCTTACTGAGCCTGCGTTAAGAGGTCATTCCTTAACAATAGATGCTCCTAGAGCTTCCTAGTTCTAGAAAACTGGGAGCGAAAGATGTGATCACGCCTCTCCTCTAGGCTGAAATCTGGGATCCATTCAACAAGATGATCTTTGGGGAAGTGCGGGTACAAAAGAGCATAAAATTATCCTTCATTAATCCTTGTGGACAGTGGTCTGTTGTGAACAATGATCTGTTGTGAACAGCTCGAGCTTACGCCCCTTATGCATATCATGAACTAATGAGATTAGCTCGAAATTCCGCATTTGGGACCCCTTTAAAAGTTTTGTATGTCATTTTTCGATTAGTGCGACAATAGTCGTTAGTCCACACCTAGGTTTCTTTGGCATTCGCTTGTGAATAAATCACGGCTTATTCATCACCGAGAGGATAGTCGGTCTTGAAGGTGTACTGAATGTCAATGGTTGTGAGAGAAACCCTGTTTGACCAATATTCTAGAATTTTAGATTACCTACTTGTTTCATGTCGAGCTTCCACAATAACCCATCGGTGCTAAGTGTATGCGGGTCAGAACAAATTTTCTGCCCCATCGCCGAAGTTAGGGCATAACACTCCTAACATAAATTTCAAGTAATTGTAAGACTGAACGGTGTGATGGATCCTGAGATTACGCTATAATCTCCCACAATAATTATGCAATTATTGTAAGTGTTGGTTGTGGTAATGCTTAAATTAAAGCTATCTCGACACGTAGAATCTCAAAGAATGAATGTGCTAAATCCTTCGCTGTTCAGGATTCACAAAAGATCGGTTGATTTCAATTTGAATTTCTCTCGTTCCTCCCAAACTATGAGATTGCTTTGAGAGCACCTAATTGAGAAGTCTGATTTGTTAAGATCCAATCCTTAATCAAGTGACTGAGAATATGGGTTGATCATTAGCTTAGACAACAAGACTCACTAAAGTTCCCATGCACTGCAAATTATGATTACGTGTTCACCCGTAATGATAATTTACTTTGCATGATCCCTGTAGTGTTCCTTCTATCCCCAACTTTTAAATCAATGGGATTTGAAATGTTCATTAGATCGTGCTTGCACACTTGTGCATGAGTGTGTATTATTTTATCGGATTACTCTTAATTATGTGTACCAATACTCATGAATCTGCCTAATATGGCTGTTGTCGGATGAGGCTAATGGTAGAGAGGCACCACCAGTGTCTCTTAAAATAAAATGTGTATGGTGAAAGTTAGGCACTATGTGTTGGGCAGAGATCCTCAAATGAGTGTCGGGCAACTCATGCTCCAAGTCTATATATATGCATGGATCCACATGATCCTGATGTACGTCTGGGTCTCCTGACCCTTGGATTTCTCTCCCATTTAGTCCTGCTTATCCACCTTGGATTCCCTTCTGTCTGGGCAATCCTGTCTGCCATACCTCATGGTGAAAGTCTAGGCATCCGATCAGACAACTTATGAAGGAGAGTATTTATACCGCAAGTACGTTAGAAAGATAGCTGCCTCCATGGCTGGAGCAGTTGTGGTGCAGGTATAGGTACATATTCTGGTACGGGTTCAGCCTGTTGTGATACCAAGATCGGTAACTGACGATTGCTGCCGTCGTCGCCCAAGCTCAGCTTGTAACTCGATCTTCTAAGGTTGCAGTATGCTGAGTACCCGTTATTCTTGACTCGTAATCCGAACAGTAACATGTTGTAAGTGTTTATTAGTTCCACATTGTTGTATGTGTTTAAGTGTTCATTACATGTGCCATGTAATTGTATTAGTGTAGCTAATGATACCCTAGTGTAACTCCATACACTAATAGTCTACACAAATTGTTCGGCAACGGTTGGAATTCCTAAACTCAAGTCTTGGTTGTTTTTAGTGTGATGCAAGTCTTAGAAATCTTGGTCCCTAAATGATTCTGGTTAGAGCCTAGGTGTCACTAAGGAAACCTAATTCGCTAAAACCATTACTCTGATACCAATCTGTCACACCCCCAAATTTATTTACTTAATAAATAAATACAGGTTGCAACGATTGGTTCATTACACGATAGCGGAAGCTGTAATAGTGATTTCTAAGACTTGAATACATACACAAATACTAAGACTAAGTAATACAATGATCTAAGTTTTTCGAGATCAACGACAGACTTGAGACCGGATAGTCTATGTCCTTCCAGCTAGTAGGAATTTATCCAATTATAGCTAGCCTATTCCAACCGTGCCATGGCTATGAATTACCTGAAAAACATACTTAAAAATGTCAACACAAAGGTTGGTGAGTTCACAGGTTTGATTGTTGCATTGTAAAGTGATTTTCCTTGAAAACATTGATATTGTGTACATGGCCATGATACGAAACTGTTTTCCTTGAAAACATTGAAAATATGTACACGGGTTTAATGTAAGGTTGTTTTCCTCGAAAACATGTGATGACTTCATAGTCATAAAACGAGTAGTTTTCCCAATGAAAACATGTGATGACTTCATAGTCATAAAACGAGTAGTTTTCCCAATGAAAACATGTGATAACGTCATAGTCATAAAATAAGTCGTTTTTCCTGAAAACATTGATACTGTGTACATGGCCATAATATGAAACTGTTTTCCTTGAAAACATTGATAAAAAAACATTTCCACGTAAACGAATGGCAAAACCATTGGTGTATAAGTGATTGGCATATCCATCTGCACGAAAACGTTTCAATGAATATGATAAACAAAACAAGTAATATTGACCCATTTGTAGACTAGCTAGGAATACAAATAATATGTACATACATGAGGTATAACCAAACCAAGACACAGGTGTTTTGCCCCTCGCTCATACCTCACGAGCAATGTTTGAACACTATGCGGTCATTTGGCCAGAGGGACCCATGGTTAGCGCGACTAACCATGACCGGGGGTGTCAATCCTAATAGTACTATCCATAGAATCCCAGGCTAACCTATAGCTAATGGTTATAAATATGATGGTCAGGGGACTTCCAGTGCTCTATATGTGTTAACTCATGCAAACATAAAGGTCGGGTCTTGTTTTCTTGCTACCATATGAAAATGTTTGTAAGTACGTTTTATGTTTTCCCGAATGTATCAGGCAATGATGTTCCCAACGGTAGTAAACAATGATGTCTCATGTTTTCAAACTTGTAAGCAAGTATGTTTTCCCCCCGGTGTTTCTAAAACATTTAAAAGTTAAAAGAGGGCTGTGAAACTCACCTGGTAAGCTTTCAACGTGTAAATGCTAGCAAGGCCGATGTGTATGCAAGACTGTCCTAACCATGACCTAACAGTTACAGTTGTCTTAAGACCTTATAATATGATGTCAACATACAAGTTGAACGTGTATAAGATCCACCCAAAATGTTAGAATTGGCGATACATGTGTTACGTTTTGAAAGTGTGACCCGACGAACCGTTGGTGACTTGTCATTGAATTTCATGATGCGTGTTCGTATTTTTTCACACGTATATACATTATTTATGTTATACAAACATATGCTTATCCATAGGTTGTCGTATATACATTATGTTAGGGTTTTGGTAGTTATTCACTTCAAACTACAATATTAAGGTAACCCTAGTCTATAGATATTTTCCTGAATTTTAAGTTGTCCGTGTGTCGCTATTTTGATTAACCAAATGAACTCGTTTAGTCATGAAAATTTATACCAAGATACCTACAAGTCTTAGGGTTACAGGGATGTATTAATCAACAACTTATGACATGTTTAAGTATTTTTAAATATTTATTCGGACAAGAGAGGGCATCAGCATTCGGTTCTGGAGTGTCTTGGGGATTCCTTTTAATTAACTGACCTGGACCCATTTTAATGACCCAAGACCCTACAACCTTTACTATGTACATAAAATACTAAATTTATAAAGTGGAATCAACTTGTTTGGACTTGTTATGGCCATGTTATGACCCTCAAAAGTGACAGAAAAATTCTGTCAAAAAAGACAGCCTTGATACCTTTTCTCGTATGACCATTTTGGTGCATCAAAACTCAACGAAATTTTATGAAACCACTTGGGTTGGACTCTTGACTCCTTGTACTTGATTTTAGACCTAAGACTCGTCCTTTTTGGTTAGTTTTTGGTTGAGATATGGCCCTCCAAAGTCGGACCTAAGAATCTGCCAGCTTACTGTTTTGGTTCTAAGTTACTCAACATCATCAACTATTCAAATTTTGTACTTGTTTGATTCTTGTTTACCAACTAGTTGATTTTTATGATATGTGTGACATGTTCTAAAAGTCCCAAGTCAGATTTGTCCAAGGATTTACTTTATTCCATATGTGTTATGTCCATACATCCATATATGTCCAAGATTAAATATTTAGGGTTTCTTTACTTGTAGATCTAGCTTTTTCACACATTTATGAGTCGATTTCTCTTCATTTCAAGTTTATTTACATGTGTGACTTATATATTATACATATATATACACACAATAGTTGTTCATAATAATTATAATGTCTATACACATGTTTTTATATCCCAAAAATCTAATATCTTTACATATCGATAGGAAAGTCACCAACAAACTTTCTTTTTGACCAATTTTCATATAAAACTTGTTTGTACAAAGTTTTAGCTCTTGTTTAGAAGTTTGAAGAAAACATTTTTCTTTGGTTGATCCTTATATATTTTAAACCATGATTTAAAGAAAATACTACGAATATAAAGATGAAATAGAGGAAGTCTTTACCACTAGACAAGCTAGGGAAGATAACACCTTAGATAATGACTTATAGAGAGAAATAGCAAGATCTTGAACTCTTTGGCTTGATTCCTTGAGAAAACACTCGGAATTCTTCTTGATTCACCAAAATATGGAGGGTTTAAGCTTGATAATGGATGAAAACTTGAAGGAAAAGATGAAGGTGTAGATTGTTGTTGTTGAGCCGTAGAAAAGAGAGAGAGAAAGAGGTGGATGGAATGTTAAATTCATTCAAATGAGTATATGGGATGAATATAATGAGTGTTTAAGATGGGTTGAGTGTTATAGTGGTTGAATGAGAGTGGTCTTGTCCTTACAACAATCATGGAGACTTGGAGTGTGGGTTTGGGTGAATGAACATGGCTTTTACATATAAAAATCAAGTATGAAGGAGTTTGGGTGGTAGGGTGGGCCCCACAAGGGAAATCTCGGCCAAAGGTCAATGGGGGGTGGGGTTGGGGTAGTTAGGTGATTAGATGATTATTTAGTGTGGATATTTAGGTCATTAGGTGCGTTAATCGCGATTAGGGCTCGAAACGGAAATTTAATGCGGATTTCGATTCTTTAATGACATTTTAAATTATAGTTTACTAGTTTATGACTACTTTAGTGAAAAACACTTAACTCATGTATTGTATGGGTTGTATATATGTTTTATTGCGTGTAGTTACGTTTAGGATTGTCGGTAGACGGTGAAACCTTCGATTTTCGCCGTTACGAATCGTTTAATGAAATGTGGACTTTGAAATATATATTTGAATGTATAAACATATAATTCATGTATTATGGATCTTTGGACATTTAGATTAGTCACCAACTTTCGTATTAGTCGGGTTATGCGTATACGTGACCCCGTAATTCCTAAAATTACCAAAGTATGAAATGGGTCAATATATGGCTATTACTAGACTTTAGTACCTAATTCATGCAACTAAGTCAATCCGGAATATGTAATCACGTTTAAGTTATGTACGAATATTGGCGTGGAAATGTCGGGTGTCACAGGTTAATTGTGCATGAACCCAAACCATAAACATGACTCAATGCACTCCCAATCAATCGAATTGACGCGTAATTTATTCGACAGCTATCACATTTAAACTCTTAATTGAATCGTGCATTTACAATGGAATTGGACGAATCAATGTAGCCACACACCTGCGCAATCACCATTACAAACTCTCTGAACCTCTAATCGCGTCTCATTTCATCTCTCCGGCCCGGTCGAGCATCAAGAAATTCGTCCCTGTCTCTCTAGTCGTCAACCCTCGATACTTCATCTCATCGAGTAAGTCCTGTACCTTTGGCTTTGTAATCCTATGGTGATCAATAGACCTCTGTCAATTTTATACGACAAAGGGCATCGAGCGCAATTGCGTTGAAGATCGAAGCTTGTTCATACGGGATTCAATTAAGGATTTGTTTTCGTTTTAATTTGCTTATTTAGCTTTCTGGGTTTCATACATAACCAGCGAAACCACCTAGCCCAGTCGGTTAAGTCATTGCACCGCTGGACTAGGTGGTGTGGGTTCGAAACCCACATCCAACAAGTCTTTTTGCGCGTTTCCTGATACCAGAACCCGACCCCTTGCCCCTTTTGTTTAACATTCAGTAGAAACGTTTACGTGTCAAGGATCAGTCCCTGGTCCACCGGTAACACGCTAGACCCACACAGAAACCACCTGGGTTCGAACCGGGTGGTCTGCATATATTTTTAAACCGATTTTTAAAGCTTCAAAAATTTTATAAATTATTTTATAAAACCTCACAATATTTCTAACAGAATAAAACCAGATTCATTAATTTTCAATATAAATCCATTTTTTTTTTAAATTATGATTTGAATTGTATATTAAAGGTTTAAAACAAATTTTTTTTAAAAATATTTAGATTAATTTCCAAATAAGGACATTGTTTTTATAAAAGTTGATAAAATATTAACTCATTTAAAGCAAACTAGTATTTATTTTAAAGATGATAAATAAATAAAAATTTATTTATTATAATACACAAATAAAAATTTCTTTTCTAAATATAAATATATATTTACATTCTACAAATTTTAACATATTTTCACAAATAAATAAATAAAAATTATTTATTTATTTAATTTATTTAAATAAATGAAATTATTTATTTATTTTATTTATTTAAATTAAACACTATCCACATAAGTAGGATTTCTTTTTCTAAACATATATTTACGTTCTATATATTTTAACATATTTTTCACAAATAAATAAATAAAATTATTTATTTAATTAATTTATTTAAATCCAACCCTACGTCAATGACTATTAAGTTCATACATATATACCTTGAACTCATAATATACATTAAATTCTTATACAAGCATAGCATGCCTTACAGGGAATAACACAAACTTTTTGTACAAATCCACATACATCAAAACCCGTTGAACCCTAGACTTAGACATAGACTTTTGTACACGCTATTAACTCAACATACATTACACACTAGGTTAACGTGGTGCGTTACAAGGATCGTTTTGCTACCTAGTCTTGCGTGCTAGCTACACCCTTGAATCAAGTGAGTTACATAGCCCCTTTTTTCGTATTTACTTATTTGGGGTGAAACATGATTACATTCAAATACTATTTGCAATTACACACGTACAATTCTATAATATGATCATATGTGTTTATTTGTGCTTTATGCTTGAATGCTAATTGTTAAGGCTACATATACATGATATACACGTGCAAACACAAATACATTACTTTAGGGTAACATGTGTTGTTAGGCCCTACATTAGGATAACATGTGTTGTTATGCCTTACATTTACATCAGGATAACATGTGTTGTTATGCCCTACATTAGGATAACATGTGTTGTTATGCCCTTCAATTACAAAGTTTCATTTGTGCATCTAGCTTAACTTAGATTCTCCATAAATGCTTTATAAACCATGCATCATATGAATTGTACACAAAACATTTGAACTTTACTTGTGGTGTCAAAACCTATGTATGTTCACCAACTATTTATAGTTGATCCTCTCATTTTATCATGTTTCAGGTACAGTGTTTGAGTTAAGATTTCAAGTCGCTCCACTTAGGATTGAGGACCTAGTTTTAAATTTAATGAAGTTATTCATGTATTTTTATTCTTGTAAGAGTTGTACTTGATTACTTAAGCTATGAAATGAGAGTTATTGTTTAATTATCACAACTTTAGTAAACCATGAGCTTATGAACAGTCTACATGTCCCGCCCCGACGTTTCCGCCGTCGGTTGGGGTGTAACAGATTGGTATCAGAGCCTTGGTTATAGGGAATTAGGTTATTAGACACTCTCGACCTAGACTATAACCTTAGGACACCCATACTATACCATGCTATTACATGTTACATGATTACTTCTTATGTGAATATTTTACATGTTATACTAAGTAATTACCCTACATGGTACAGTTGCTTAATAGTCTATGTGTCACACTACCTATAACTTTTGTGCTTATATTCATTGCTATCTACATGCTACTTATGTGTTTCATTAAGTGATATCCTAAGCTTAAAACACACGTACACACCAAATTATTCATACATCTTTGAACTCACATACATAATACCACCACCTCTTGTGATCTAAATCTAAACTATTGGGCCTAATGCCCATTAATAATAAACAAGAAGCCCTTTTACCCTCCAAGAAGAATAAGCCCACTACAATAAATAAACCTCACTTTTGGGCCTCAAAGCCCAGTCCACAACAATTCTCATCATGACCATGAGCCCAACAATAGTGTTATTAATACATGATGGCTGGAAGAGTGTGTAGGCCCATGAGGGATTCTAGCTAAGGAAAGATAGGGTACTTAAGTGTGTCTTAGTGACCCACCCCTCCTTCCTGGGAATTTTCCTCAAGGATGCATTGCTTATAGGTCAAGTGTATTTCTAAAATACTATTGTGATTGTTCGGTGTTATGACTAGTCAAACTCTAAACTTAAGAGAACTCCCATGTCTAACGCTCAATATTTCATCATCACTTACAACCTTTTTATTGTTTTCTGCTAGACATGGACTCCTACTCTCCTTCCTCCCCGGTTTACCGTCCTGGAGCAGAGTCTGATTGGGAAGAAGACATCGGGACACCCGTGTATCGGTCACCAACACCCCCAGCTGTTAGGACAAGGTTTGATGTAAGGGCAGATTGGATTAGGGACACCGGCCCAAGACTTCGAACATCTGGATCACCTGCACCCAGGAACCCGTATCAGACACCCCATCTCCACAATCAGTTACCACCCCCACTAAGAGACTCATATCTAATGCCCGACCCGTACCATCCTAACCCTTGGGTAAGGCATACCATAGCACCCACTAATGCTATGGGAATTCCAATCAATGACATTCACCAATATGTGAGGACCGTAGAATTTGAGAGGCAAAGGATGGAGCACGAGGTAATGAACGACTTGCAAGGACAAAGAATGGATAGCCTAGCAAATCAATTAGGGTACCAAAAGGAATTTATCTCCATCCTCGAAAAAGAAATACTGGAGCAGCGCACGGAGACAACTAGAGCTGAAGCCAGATCGGCTACCCGAGTGACCATAGTGGTGATCGTCTTGGGAATTATTTTCCTCCTAGTGGAAAGCTACAAGAGATGTTAACAAAATTATTTTTCCATTATTTATTGTCTTTAAATTTTCAGTTTGAACGCCATTTCCCTATGTTTTGAGTAATGTTTAACATTTCAGCATTTATCCAATTTTATATATTTCAACTCTAAAGTTATTATCCATTGATTTGACTCGTTGAATGTGAATTTCATCCATCATATTTTCATCAAAAAAAAAAAATTCTCAAGTGTCACCTTCTTCATTCAACACGATTTAGTTCACTACCGACACTTTTCACCGTAAACAAATCATCCTATTATTTGATTTAAACAATCTCGTTATTTTGTTCAAACAAAACGTTTATCAAACTTTTAGATAGTATCAGAAATATGAGTTTTCTATAAACATTTTCATCTTGTGAGAAAACTCAATACAACCTGTTTTATAAAAACATCATTTCAAATTGATAAATAAGTACGATTTTCCTCATTAAACTAATTATTTCTAAAACCTGGCTAAATTGATGTACAACTACTTGATTAGCCAATAATTTCTCTTAAAAATATTCTCCTTATAATAATTGAAAATTTAAAAAGTTTCTCCTATAAACTATCTATTTATTTAAATTATGTAACTCAATGGTTTCACTACTTTATATATCTACAACCAAGAACAGTTTACCACTTTCTATTTTCAAACAAATATCAGTATTTGTAAACACATTTCCCTGAATGTTTTCAGAACCTCCTCGTTATCTCTCACTTATCACTTCAAGAGACGACTCATTTCACGTAAACGATTAACCATCCCTACAAACCTCAACGAGATTTAAAGAGCTGGAACCTAACTACCACATCCTACACGAACATAAACCAACACGCTGCTCCGCAACATCTGATCACATGCAAAACTCGTTAGTATATGTCACACAAAATTCAATAACTTACGTATGCACGTTCACAAGATACACATCACGATCACATAATACATGAAACTAGTTTATTTGTAAATCACAATTTACTAGAATGATCACATAACACATGAAACCAGTTTATTTGCAATATACATGATACATGACAATTGTTTGCTTGGTACAAAATACTAAATTGACTACATTGAACATGAAACTTATTGAGCTACAAAATACATGATACTAAGTTGTCGACACCATACATGAACTCATTTCCTACAATACACATGACACTATGTTGTTTACCTTACACATGAGAGCTTATTACATGATGCTAAGTTGTTCACGCTACACATGAAACCTATTTGATTACAAGCTACGTGACACTAGATCATACATGAGACTTGTGTGTTTACATTATACACGAAACTAAGTTGCTTGAAATTGTTACAAATGATTGAGCACATTATACACAAAGAATGGTCATACACTTTGTTCCCCAAACTTGAAAGCCATAACACATTGAAGCTACTCGAGGTTTGACACATTCTTGTTCAAACACGAGAAAACTAAGAAACTTTAAGTTATACTACCTTATTACTCTTAAGTTGCTAAATGACTTGCTTAAGGACATAGATACTTTTTAGCAACTTTTATGTGAAAACAATAGACATGAACTAAGTGAATTTGTGCCCTTTTGACCCACACACAAAGGAAGGATCTATACGGACCATGCGATTATTCGAGTAATTACGGGTGCACACGTAATTATAAAAATCAGCGCATGGAAAACATAGTGAATTCTATCGTGTGTTGAGACCTAAAACCTATCATGATATAAAGCAACAAAACTAATGTGATATGACAAGGGCATGGTGGATACGCCGATGGTACTTCCTATATATAAGTGCCCTGTCATATTATCAGAAGTAGCATTGTTCGTGTCGCGTGAAGTTTGACCTAGACCAATGATTGTGAACTATCTTATCCACTGACAACTCCTGAACATATTAGATTACATCTTAAACAAGTTTTGCTAATTAATCCTCATCATCCTCATTTCAAGTGATACTTTCCATTTTCTTTGATTCCATATTCTGTTTCAACAACTTTCTCCAAACCAAATCCACCACCACCATCCTTGTCTGAGGTGATGACCTGAGCTGAATTGAGAATCCAACCTGAATCTTTTCATTAGTTATACTCCTCAAACCGACAATCAAAACTCGGGGAGAATCCAAACTCACCTTTTTCCTGACTCAGGAACATCCACAAGATCAATTTCGGGACGAAATCCCCTCAACATGGGGATACTGTAACATCCATGACTTTCCGGCTACATTTGATGTTAACTATTTCAATAATAACGCACATTTAAATTATGTATATTGTTCAAGCACATTATGTCCCATAAATCTTTTTTTTTATATTTCTATTTTAAACCTTGCGTTACATATAAATTTCTAAAACACATGTTTGCGTATCTATATATATGTTTATTTATTTATAAATATATGTATGCAAATATATTCATGTATCAGATTTTATTAATTAAACCTCATATGAATATTTGTTTAGCAAATATATAACTAACATCTTAGATTTTGAATAGAGTTAGTTTTATAAAGTTTAAAAAGGGAAAGCTTATGGTTTTATAGTTTTTATACAAAAAAATCAATTTATAAATATATATATATACATATATATATATATATAATTTCTAGTTAAATAAACTAGTTTGAACCCCATTTATTACATTTGAACCCTCTCTCATTGTTTTGAACCATCCATAACCCTTGCATTTTAACCCTTTCACATAAAATCAATTCTATTTAATAACTTGAATCTTTAACCATCCCCTTTGACTTTTTAAAGTCAAACAGAAACTAATTTCTTACGAATTAGCCTTGGATTCAATCAAACCCGAATGCAATGGACCTGCCTTATATACTTGGAGGATTCCCGATCAGTTTTCCAGTCCCTTTAACACACCAATTTAACTAATTTTGCGGCCGAATTCGAATTCAAACAAGTTTGACTCGTATGAGTCAAACCAAGCTAAATCAGGAAAGAATCCATGAATTCAAAACGTGTTTTTGACAGCAAATCATGCGTGAGACCATAAACATGACTCAATGCACTCCCAATCAATCGAATTGACGCGTAATTTATTCGACAGCTATCACATTCAAACTCTTAAATGGAATTGGACGAATCAATGTAGCCACACACCTGTGCAATCACCATTACAAACTCTCTGAACCTCTAATCACGTCTCATTTCATCTCTCCGGCCCGGTCGAGCATCAAGAAATTCGTCCATGTCTCTCTAGTCGTCAACCCTCGATACTTCATCTCATCGAGTAAGTCCTGTACCTTTGGATTTGTAATCCTATGGTGATCAATAGCCCTCTGTCAATTTTATACGACAGAGGGCATCGAGCGCAATTGCGTTGAAGATCGAAGCTTATTCATACGGGATTCAATTAGCGATTTGTTTTCGTTTTAATTTGCTTATTTAGCTTTCTGGGTTTCATACATAACCAGCGAAACCACCTAGCCCAGCCAGTTAAGTCATTGCACCGCTGGACTAGGTGGTGTGGGTTCGAAACCCACATCTAACGAGTCTTTTTGCGCGTTTCCTAATACCCGACCCCGACCCCGTGCCCCTTTTGTTTAACATTCAGTAGAAACGTTTACGTGTCAAGGATCAGTCCCTGGTCCACCGGTAACACGCTAGACCCACACAGAAACCACCCGGGTTCGAACCGAGTGGTCTGTATATATTTTTAAATCGATTTTTAAAGCTTCAAAAATTTTATAAAACCTCACAATATTTCTAACAGAATAAAACCAGATTCATTAATTTTCAATATAAATCCATTTTTGTTTTGAAATTATGATTTGAATTGTATATTAAAGGTTTAAAACAAAAAAAAATTAATATTTAGATTAATTTCCAAATAAGGACATTGTTTTTATAAAAGTTGATAAAATAATAACTCATTTAAAGCAAACTAGTATTTATTTTAAAGATGATAAATAAATAAAAATTTATTTATTATAATACACAAATAAAAATTTCTTTTCTAAATATAAATATATATTTACATTCTACAAATTTTAACATATTTTCATAAATAAATAAATAAAAATTATTTATTTATTTAATTTATTTAAATAAATGAAATTATTTATTTATTTTATTTATTTAAATTAAACACTATCCACATAAATAGGATTTCTTTTTCTAACCATATATTTACATTCTATATATTTTAACATATTTTTCACAAATAAATAAATAAAATTATTTATTTATTTAATTTATTTAAATCCAACCCTACGTCAATGACTATTAAGTTCATATATATATATCTTGAACTCATAATATACATTAAATTCTTATACAAGCATAGCATGCCTTACAGGGAATAACAAAAACTTTTTGTACAAATCCACATAAATCAAAACCCGTTGAACCCTAGACTTAGACATAGACTTTTGTACACGCTATTAACTCAACATACATTACACACTAGGTTAACGTGGTGCGTTACAAGGATCGTTTTGCTACCTAGTCTTGCGTGCTAGCTACACCCTTGAATCACGTGAGTTTACATAGCCCATTTTTTTCGTATTTACATATTTGGGATGAAACATGATTACATTCAAATACTATTTGCAATTACACACGTACAATTCTACAATATGATCATATGTGTTTATTTGTGCTTTATGCTTGAATGCTAATTGTTAAGACTACATATACATGATATACACGTGCAAACACAAATACATTACTTCAGGCTAACATGTGTTGTTAGGCCCTACATTAGGATAACATGTGTTGTTATGACCTACATTAGGATAACATGTGTTGTTATGCCCTACATTTACATCAGGATAACATGTGTTGTTATGCCCTACATTAGGATAACATGTGTTGTTATGCCCTACATTAGGATAACATGTGTTGTTATGCCCTTCAATTACAAAGTTTCATTTGTGCATCTAGCTTAACTTAGATTCTCCATAAATGCTTTATAAACCATGCATCATAGAATTGTACACAAAACATTTGAACTTTACTTGTGGTGTCAAAACCTATGTATGCTCACCAACTATTTATAGTTGACCCTCTCATTTTATCATGTTTCAGGTACAGTGTTTGAGTTAAGATTTCAAGTCGCTTCACTTAGGATTGAGGACCTAGTTTTAAATTTAATGAAGTTATTCATGTATTTTTATTCTTGTAAGAGTTGTACTTGATTACTTGAGCTATGAAATGAAAGTTATTGTTTAATTATCACAACTTTAGTAAACCATAAGCTTATGAACAGTCTACATGTCCCGCCCCGACGTTTCCGCCGTCGGTTGGGGTGTGACAAGTTGTAGTCGTTTACCTTTTTTCGAGCTTGAAGAAACATTCGATTTTCCGTCTTTCTTACGATTAGGTGTTCCTGAATCAGTTAAAACACAAAATTACAAACGCTATTACTTAATAATTTTGCATTTCACTGAAATGTTTCTTACTTCAGACGCCATTGTTTTTTAATAAGATTTGAATTGTGAAATCGACGGAGCGGTTAGGGTAATTTTTTAGATTTCTCTGACGTTTGAAAATATTCCGTATGTTGGCATTTACTATATTACCCTCGTGCGCTGAAAAAAATTGGACTTAATTACAAAAATGCCACCGCGTGTTTTGATTCTTTGATCATTTAATCTAATGGTTCAAAACACTTCGTACACTTTTTTTCCTTATTAGAATATCCCTCCCCTATATATATATATATATATATATATATATATATATGGTTCCCCTAAGAAGTGCAATTTGACTAAGAAGCCTAAGAAACAATATCATCCATTCAATTAAATGATCAAGGGTGGAGATTTAAGTGTAGGAAAAATATGGGAAGGATGGGCATTCTTGGAAAATCCACAATTGTTGACTTTTTTCAAACACCCCCACTTTTTTTAAACGTACATAACTTTTTCGTGCGACCTTATTTTTTTTTTTAAATTACAAAATAAAATCAAGCGTTTTTTTACCTTTAATTTGAGTATAGTATTGCTATATTCTTTTGTAAAAACAAAATCGACACTTAATGAAATTGTGCTACTTTACGTAAATGTGTTGGTTTCTAGTAAAACAGCACAATTAACTGTGCTACATTGTAAAACAGCACGATTAACTATGCTGTTTTATTATAAAATAACACCAAACATAACAATTAATTGTGAGGTTTTACTATAAAACAATACCAAAACAACACGGTTAATTGTGTAACTTGCTCTTCTAAACTAACCAATCACAAACAAATCAGCACAACAAAACTAGTATATCAAACCAACACAAAACAACATTTTGATGCATAAGCTTTTTGTTGCCTACCACTGAACCGTTTTGTTGGTGTATGGATGCTTTAAATTTTTATTTTTAAAAAATGCTACCAAATTATGCACATAATAATTGACTAAAAGTAACACAAATTAAATAAACCAGCACATTTATGTAAATTGTGCTGTTTTACCATAAACCAGCAAATTTTTAATGTGCTAAATTGTGCTGTTTTACCAGAAACCAGCACATTTACGTAAATTAGCATAATTTCATTAAGTGTCGATTTTGGTTTTACAAAAAAATATAGCAATACTATACTCAAATTAAAAATAAAAAAATGCTCGATTTTATGGTGTATTTTTTTTTTAAATAATGTCTTATGAAAAATTTATGAACGTTTAAAAAAAGTGGGGAAAGTTAAAAAAAGTCAACAAAAGTCGCTATTACTTAAATACCCTTCCACCCCTTATTTTTCCTACACTTAAATCTCTACCCTTGATCATCCAATTAAATGGATGAGATTGCTTCTTAGCTAAATTGCACTTCTTATTTGATCCTCCCTATATATATATATATATATATATATATATATATATATATATATATATATATATATGGGTGAGTTCACTAGAAAACTCATTTTCATAAGAAAACCAAAAAACTCCTCATTAAAGGTGCTACATATGTGTAGTACACCCAAAAGGCTAACCCCCACCCAAAAACCTAAACCCCCCACCCCACCCCCACCCAAAAACCTAAACCCATCCCACCCACCCCCCCCCCAAAAAAAAAAAAAAACCTAAACCCCCACCCACCCCCATTTTCATGAACAATGAGTTTTCTTATAATCCTTCCCATATATATATATATATATGGAGTTGATCATTTGAGAACTCCTAAATATTTTGAGAACTCGTCAAAAATCAAATCAAAACTATTTTTTTTGTTTTTACTATCTTTATTGCTATAATACAATATAAAAAAATGAATTTATATATGTAAATTTACATGTCTTCATATATTAAAAAAATATACACTTATGTAAGTTTACCACTTACACATGTGTAAGTATTTACCATTTACATATATATATAAATTTTTTTAAGGATAATTTAGAGATAAATGATGAATTAATTGGAGTGATAAATCATTTTTTATGTTATATTTTAATAATAAAGATAGTGAAAACAAAAAAAATGGTTTTAATTGGTTTTTTGACGAGTTCTCGCGAGTTCTCAAGTATTTATGAGTTCTCATTTGAACCTAACCTTATATATATATATATATATATATATATATATATATATATATATATATATATATATATATATATATATATATATATATATATAGGTGAGTTCATTATATATATATATATATATATATAGGTGAGTTCATTAGAAAACTCATTTTCATGAGAAAACCAAAAAACTTATCATTAAAGGTGTTGCATATGTGTAGTACACCCAAAAGCCTAACCCCCACCCAAAAACCTAAACCCCCCCACCCCCCCTCAAAAAAAAAAAACCTAACCCAAAAGTTAAACTAAACCCAAAAAACCACCTCCAAAGCTAACTATGCTACACATATGTAGCAAAACTCTAATTTTTTTTTTTTTGATAGAGGACGACGTGGGGAACAAGGTCTCCGAAGCGGTTTTTAGTTTTTGATTTATATTTTGAGTTATGATTTTTTTATTATTTTTTTTACCTTTAATAAATAAGTTTTTGGTTTTCTCATGAATAATGAGTTTTCTTATGATAATTCTCCTATATATATATATATATATATATATATATATATATATATATATATATACTAGTTGAAAACCCGCGCGATGCGGCGGGTGGCGACAATTTCCATCGCAGTACTCATTTCATTTAGCTTATCATTTGTATTATTAACATTTGTATATTAGAGCTGCTGGTTCGATTTGAAGGTCAAAGTTAATAGAATTGGTCAAATCTTTAATAGCTTCCTTCACAACTATCATAGATTGAGCTTGTTCCTTACGAATTTCGGATATCAAAATAAAACGATCTTGATCCTTGAGATTATCAACGATTGATTATAGACATTCCTTGAGTTGTTGAAGTAGTGATTGATTATCGCCATTGTCTTGTTCGAAAGAACTGGAATTGCTTACTCCATTGTTGCGTTCTTCTGCTTCTGCATTACCGGTTACCCTAATTGGATCAGTTCATCTTGTCATCATCTTGCTATTCTCAAACTGAGCTCCAAGGAACGTGAGCTCTGATACCAATGATGTGGTCTATGTTGAGATTGCTTAGCAACGGTGAACACTTCTAACACTTGAGGGATTAATGGTAGAATAATTCCTGAAGTTAGTTAATTCTGTTAGGTTTTAGGAAACGTAGAAGGAAAGAGTTTGTTATTCATTTTCATAATATCTCATCAAGTACCGACGCCTCTTTTATATACCAATTTATAAATGACTTGACCTATCCTCACGCTACAACTGACTTCGACTCTTTCTTTTGACCTAACAGTTGAAAAATGAACTGAATTCAAGTGAGATAAGATAGAAATGAATTGAAATTACAAAAAACAATCAAATGAACTATTACATGTACATAAGTAAATTGCATCTAAGGTCATTTCTATTTCCAAGATCCATGCTTCACAGTTTCCCTTCAAATTGACTATGGAAGCCACCAGGTGCTACTTGCAAATCCCAGCTGAAATAAGAGACATGAAAGTTGAATCTTTAATTGATTCAGATTCCAAAAAAGAAATATGAAATGAAATCAACTATGATTTCTACTTCACACTTGCATTTTGAGATTCAAGAAAGTGTGACCCATTTGTTATAAACCCTCCAATGGTGTCCCAATATGAAATTCATGGAAAAGTTTTGACAATTTCCCATCTTGTGAGGTCCAAGTTGCATAACAATCACTGTCATTCATTTTCCAATAATAAATTCAAACTAAATATATTATGGAATCCCTGATGTGTAATAAATAATCTTAAACCTGCAAATCCTTCAAAAACCAATTGAGTCAGTTTTTGAAAATATTGTTAACGTAATAAAATAAGCTTAATTCATTTATAGAAGTTACCATCTCCTTGGTAAGAGGACCTGCAAAATGTCTTCATGTCAAAGAGCTTTTAGGATAATAGCGTCTGAATCCTCCATCTCTTCTTAGTGATATATGTTTTTTTTTTCAGGACTCTAAACACCAATCAAAAAATAGAAACGACCTCAATATAGAGTGCTTTACAAAAGAATCTCACTTTAGTCCATTTGTTTCCAAAGATAACAGAACATGAAAAGATGTTGAATAATACCAGCAAAAAAATTGCAAAAATGCGTCAATAAAACTGCAGAAAAAACAACACAAAACAGCAATAAAACTGCCCAAAAAACTGGGGAAAAATAGCAAAACTTAGTAGAAAAATGCATGGGTCAATTTAAAAAGCATCTTACCAGTTGCATGAGATAGAATTCTACAAATTTAAAATGCACCATTCACCACAGCTTCACAAATAGATTTGTCTTGAGATAATACCTTCATACATTAAAATAAAAGTGTTAAAATGAAATATTAAATAAGAACAAAGGTTATATCCATAAAGAAGGGGAATACTACATTAGAGACTCAAAAAGTAAAGCATGAAAGTGCATCACTAATGGCAACATCTTTCTAAGGCAAGCTTCTGATCCATCAATCTGAAACTGTTTGCACCTCATCAGCAATAAAATTGTATTTTCAACATCAGTTGCTGATGATGAAGCCATTAATTGATAACAGCAACAGATTTAGAATTAAAGTACTTACAAGTGAATTCGGTAACAACAAAGTTAAACCTTGTAACATGATTGTATTAGAATGTGATTATGTGTTTTGGGTTTACATAAAGAGGTGTTTATATAGAACACCATATTACAAATCTAGTCCTTATACTATATCACTTAGTCTAATATTCCCCCGCAAACTATGCTCGGGAGAGATTTAGGTTGAAAAAATATAAAAACATAAAACTAAAAAGATAGTTGGTCTTCTCCTTCTCCACCATGCTTTCGCCTGTCACCATGCTTCTACCCGTCACACTCAAAACTAGTAAATGGACTTGTGAGGCCCAATCAAAACTAGGCTAGGAAAACCCTAATCTTCTTCCGTACGTCACCACTTCGCCGGAGTTCTTCAACAACTAGGGGTTTGTTCCCCTTTTCTTTGTTTACTCCCTTATTGTAGATCTCTATTTTTTTTTTTTTGCAACCCTCGAATAAACGGAACTGAAAGCATTGTGGCTTTCGCGAGGTGCACGTCGCCGGAATAAAACGGCCACTGTTGTATAGTGGCGGCGATGGGGAGGAGCTGCGGTGGCTTACCTTGTGGTGGTGGTAGCAGTAGCTTGTATGGAGACGCCGGAGATGGCAACGGCGGCCTGATCTGTATTTTTGTGGTGGCGGCGGCCAGAGTTAGGGTTTAGGGCAGCGACAACGTCGTCGCCGGTAGGGTTCCGGCGGCTCATCGGGGTGGTTGTCAGTTCAGCAATTGTCGGTGGCGTCTACGTTGACGGCTTGCGATATTCAGATATGAAAGAAGCTTTTGGGTGATGTCATAATCCACCAAGTGAGTGATGTCACATTCCACCAAGATTCTTGGTGGATAACAATGATGTCTTCAAAATTAGTCAAATGAACAGCTTTGAAACAAAATCAACTAGAGGAGGCAATTGTTTACCCAATCAACGACACCGTTGTAAACAAAATTAATAAAGGCCGCTTGACCAAATTGATTCAGCGACGGCTAAGCGGAGGGAGGTAGTGGCGAAACCGAAACGGGACTTTATTTGAACAAGAAAGTGAAAACAAGATAAATAAACTAAAAGCGAACGGGAAACAATGGTGGCCGGACAGGGGTCGCCATCTAAGGTTCCGGCGGCTGGAGGCGGCGGCTAGGGTTCCGCCGCGTGGTGGTGGGTCTGACGGCAGTGGTGTTGGTGTGGTGGTGGTTAACGGCGGCGGTAGAAAGAGTGGAAGAAGAAGACATCAGCGGAGGTTTGTTGTGGTGGTGGGTAGGGTACCGCCGCTGTGGCGGCTAGGGTTCCGCCGCTGTGGCGGCTAGGGTTCCGCCATAGGTGGAGGCGGCAGTGGTGGTTGACGGCGGCAGTATGAGTGGATAGAGAAGACTAAGCGCGGTTGTTTGGTGGTGGGGGATCTAGTTATTGAACGGTAAAAAAAGCTTGTAAAGAAAAGAGAGGTGTGGCGGAGCGGCGGCGGCCGCCCCACCGGAGATGTTTTCAGGTGGTTGTAACCTAGCTCTGATACCAAGTTAAACCTTGTAATATGATTGTATTAGAATGTGATTGTGTGTTTAGGGTTTACATAAAGAGGTGTTTATATAGAACACCATATTACAAATCTAGTCCCTATACTATATCACTTAGTCTAATAAACAATAAATTTAGAATTATCGAACAAGATAACCCTTGGAATTGAGATGTACCTGAGTCAAATGAAGAATTGTGCTGCATTTTGATCATTTGTTCTTGAGCCGCATTTTCAAACTCAACAACTGGCTGTTTGAAAAACGTCTTTACAATTTTCACAGACAGATCTTCACAATTTTTGTTGTCAACGCCAAACTGAAAATGGCCGAACTGAGGGAGTCAATTAACCCTTTGTTCAACATATCACATTTACAAATTAACCTTTGAATAAAGACAACTGATTGTGCCAAATGTACACTGTCTAAGAATCGGTTACACAACTGATTGAGGTGTTATTAGTACATTCATGAAGAAAATAAGAGATACAAGAAAACACACAGGCACCTCTCTTTCTTTCAGTAAATCTGTTTAATCAACCGACAGTGCCTTGATCTGTGCCTAGTATTCCTGAAGCCTCTTGATCTCTGCTTTGTACTGTTCTATCTGCAGGATACATCAATTAAAATAAAAAATGGTGAGTCTATCCAAAATGCACAATCATGAATCTGAGCAAAAACTCAATTCATAAGCAACTCCCAAAATGCTTATTCCAATCTTAAATAAGCAGATATTCATAAGCAATTTGATTCTAACCAAGCACTTAAAATTGCATCCCAATTTGATTCTTGCATCAATTTGATTTTCAATCTCACAACAATTTTTTTGAGTTCATAAAATATGCCTATTGACCAAAAAGTCAAACCAATATTCAGAAAGAACAAAAAACAAACCTTTTTGTTGAATTCCATGGCTGCATTCAAAGTGATTTATCCTCTACCTGAACAAACAGTCTTATTAACCCAATTATACAAACCCTAGCGCTAACGTCTTGTAATCATGTTAACCAAAGTAGGCTTGAGATAACATTTCAAAAACAGAAATTAAAGAAACATATATAAAGGAAGCAGAACTTGAAATTCAAAATCTGACCGAGGCTTGGAGAAGGCTGGTTTCTAACCTGAACCAGTGAGGAAGTCGAAGTGTTCTTCATCTTCATGTAATTTCATTCTGTTTCGGGACTTCTGAACTCAATGAAGCATCAAATAGACAGAGATAAAATGCCAAATCAAAAAATAAACTAATCTAGGGTTTGATACCTTAATCGACCGGCGGTATACTGAAATTAGTGAATGGCTTTGAATCCACACGTCACAGGCCCCATGAACCCTAATCGTCTTCGTCGCTTTACGTTGCTATCCGAATGTAGTTGTTTGCAGAGGTTGAATAGGGTTCAGCTTGCGAACGTCCATAGCGGTGGTTTCAGAGAGAGAGAGTGAAGTAGCGAGTCGATTTGAATTTTGAAATGGGAGATCTCCCCTTTTGAATTTTGAACCATATGAAAAAGTCGAAGGAGTAGTTAGGGTGCATCAATTGGTTGTACTCTTAATTTTAAGACTTTTGTATATATATATATATTATATATATTATATATAGTATAGATATATATACGATGAGACTTTTGTATATATATATATTATATATAGTATAGATATATATACGATGAAGGATTAAATAATAAGGGAATTTTGTCTAAATAGTCTAAAACTTGGCTTTTTATTTTTATAATCAATTGTTGAGATCAAATTGTAGGAAAAAATAGAGAAGTGGGATTATTTTGGAGATAGCCATTTTTGTTGACTTTTTTCAAATTTCCCCCGCTATTTTATAACATCCATAACTTTTTCATACGAAATTATTTTTTAAAAAAAGTTGCACCATAAAATAGAGAATTTTTTTATCTTTAATTTGAGTACCATATTGCTATATAAAAAGTAACAATTAAAAAAAATACAAAAAATGGGTTTTTTCCATTTTGTATTAATATTTTTGTACTACATTTTTTTTGCTGGATTTTTTTTACTAATTTTTTTATGTTGAAATTTTTGTACTACATTTTTTATGCTGAAGTTTTTTTATTAAAATTTTTATACTAGATTTTTTGTGTTTTCTTTTAGAAAATAAGTGGGTGAAAGTTTGGGTTGTACGACTTAAATGCCCTTTAATCATATTTATGAGAAGTGACACATGTCATCTATATAAATCCTTCTTAGGCTACTTAGGCAAAATCTCCTTCTTAGGGGATCCTTCCTCATATATATATATACTAGTCTATATGCCCGTGTGACACACGGGTTAAGAAAATAATAATAAAACATGCAAGCAATTTAAATAAATCATACATAAAAAAAAGTAAAAAACTACAATAGTTATTACAAATCTCTAAATATTTCTTTGTATACTTCTATGTTATTGAACCGTGTAATAAACAAATGTATACCTCTATCACCATAACTAATGTTTTAGCTTATGAAATAGTCCAATCTGATCATAGCAAACATGATATTCATTCTAAAAGTAACTATCAACATTAATCATGTTTTATTTACACATGAAAAATCAAGAAATTAAGAATTACATATAACCTTCACCCATTTTGCTCAATATCCTATCTGCAATTAAAAAACAAAACAACATTAACACATGTTATGTATATAAACTACATCAGAGGAAAAAAACAATAAAGCTACATATATTATTAGAACATGAAAAAACAGAAGGGTCATCTCTGAAAAGACCATGCATACCTTCACTAAAAATGTGGTTCTAGCCCCTAAACCATTATCATGATTGATCAAGCCCTAAGTTTTTAATTCAAAATATTAAAAATATTTAGGGATTTGTGGTGTTCTTACATCGATGAGTTAAATTTTCTGCTAATGCAAACAAATAATGACCTTTATTATCTGACCTCTATGGAGGGAACCATTATCAGGTATCCCTTTATAAGAATACCATTTACCCATAACTATATGTGAAATCTAATTATAAAAAAGTTTACCATATATTAATAGTTGTGTTTATTTTAATGTTATAAATATTTTGTTACCTGTTTTCCTGATGTTAGTGATATTCTTTCTTGCTCATCAAGAGCCTCGCCGATTCTTCTCAAGAATGCAGAACATGATAATTCATGTACCTTCCGCAAATCCCGCATCGTATAAAAAACTGTTTCTTGGTCAACCAACCCAACCCGCATCGTTTCAACCCCGTACTAAAGTTGACCTGTTTCAACCATTGCCCTAACCACCTGATCCAATCATCCATTAATCGTTAATTTGGATGAAGTAAATGCATTTGCAGTAGAGGTAGTCATTAATTAACTTATTAGTTATTTATTACATGCATTTGCCCATACTAAATTACTATACTCGTGCACTCAAAATGTTTCATATTAGAAAAGAAAATATAATCAAATTCACTATTCGCAGTGCACTGCTGATCAAATGTGAGGTTAGAAGCAGTGACCTTTGCGGTTTGCCACCTTGCCTACCTTGACCCAAATTTTAATAAAGCTACTAAAAAGCAAGCAGATTTATGTGAGATTAAAGTCTGATAAGCATTGAGAGCAAAAATATGATACAAAAAACTGAACGGTTAGAAAATATAAAAAAAGTTTTGAAATACCTTGACCCCATTCTTAATATAGTATTTTATTTTAATACCATTTGCTGTAGAGAGATTTTTTACACAAAATAAAAAAAAATATTTATATAATGACATTGACCCATAATATAGTGAATTTCTAGAATGAAAAAGTTACTTGCTGCGTTTCAGAGCCAGGACTCCAATACAGTGGAATATCAAATGAAACAGAATCTCCACTAAAGAAAAAATGTTTTCTTTTTATTTCAACAGTAAATGATGGTTATTTCCCACCATATGAAAATCTAGCTACAGTGGCTACTTGAGGTTATACAAATCCAACCAAAAACCACTAAATTCCTTCAGTTGTTAGTAATCTTGTTTCGTGTGTTCAAATTATAAGCCAATTGACAAATTATGTGTGCTCAAAATAAGCTAATTGATCAATACGTAGAGATGTTTATCTATAAATATTGAAACCAAAAAATTAAAAGTATATGTAAAAAAGCACAGTACCTGTTATTAGATACACAACCACTGCTTTCAAAGTCGGGAAGCAAATAATCCAAAATCGTTGGACTCCTCGGACGCTACGAGCCTTGTGCTTGGTAACTCAACCTTCGTTGTTCTAGATTCCCTAGTAGATCATCATGAAATTACCTGCAAATCTTTCATTTCTTTGATGATGTTAACAACCATCTTTGACGATGCTACATTTATACGCCTCTTACCTTTAGTAGCTACAGCAATGCATATCTCAAAGCATGTTATATTTCTGCAAAATTATTAACCTCATCACACCAATCAAACTGGTGAAACAAACCATGTCAAACATTCTAGCGATTAAAAATCGTTCAATTCATCATTAACCAAAGCTATGCACACATATATATGATGCCATAAATTAACTGATCATGACGATTTCATAAAAACTGCATTTACAGATCAATTATTTCGAGAAAGATAGAAACCAGTCCCTCAGCTATTTTCATTAAAACAAACAGTTGTTTCCACATAAAATATTATATGCTGAAAGTAGTCCCAAGAGTGTGAGTTCAAGTTTTCAACCCATTATATTGTAAAAACCACTTTTTTCAAATTTGAGGAAGAACCTACATGTCATAATTTAAGAAAAACATTCTACTTTTTTTGGTCTGTGATTTAGGAGGTTTCATGCATTTGAAGTATTGAATACATTTCAACTTTTGACAAGTAGAATTGACCCATTAGTAGTTAAAACATCATATAATGAGTAACAGTCACAGTTGATATTTGTAGGTATCCTTTTCTTAACCTTAGATAATCATTTTTTGTTGCAAATGTATGAAATTGATTAACTGACATTTATGAAAACAATAAAAACCTTAATTCCAGCACGAAGCTTGTTAAGAATTAAGGTAGCCAATACATCAGTTTCCACATCTTCAGCAACAATTAACAGGGGTCTTTGTTTCTGATTAAGAATCAAAATACAATGATATATCAACAAACACAATTGATTTCATAATTAAACTGGAGATAGAACAATTAGTGAATTAGGTTAAGAAAATTTGGGGATAATACTACCTTCAGTGCCAACTAACACTTTGATAACCGAATTAATATATATTCTCGTATATCAGAACAATAGGGTCATCCAGTTCCTGTTATTCACCAATGAATTAAGAATTTTTAATGTATTTATGTATTTAAATAGATAAATATAATACATAAATTAATACTCTTATAAAGTAATAATGACATGAACTTACACATTTTTTATTCTTTTGGTTTGTAATGAAATGTGGAGATATGTATCCCCTGTACAACTTCATTCCTTCAATAACTTCTATTTCATTATACAATGTCTTCCCATCCTACATCAGTTTATAGTAACCTGATAAAAACATCAAACATACATGTAACCTGATAGTCAAAATAATGGGTAATCAGTGTTTGATAGAGACTGATAATATGTTTGGTGAAAAGGGTGTATATACAACATTAGAGGCTTGTTTTTGTCTTCTATAGTTGACATAAAAATTTGTGTAAAAAGTAAAACACTCTTTTCAGATTTTTGGACTTTATATGTTCAAGTTTTACTTTAAAAAAGACAACCAAAAACTGAATTTGGTTTTTAGGTATCTGAATTTAACCAAAACTATAAAGTAAGTTGGATAGAGAGTGATAGTACATAATTTGGGTAAATTCTTATTTGTAGAACTCATTATCAGTCTAATTACCACCATTATGCAGTAAACTCATCACAAATACATCAAACTTCGATTAAAAGAGTAGAAGACTACAATAAAAAAGTTCAATTATAGTTCAATTAAGACAAAAAGCTCATTTTTAGTATAATTAACTCAAGTATGCAATAAAACCCATCACCAATAATCAATGTTCAACCAAAAACACAAATAAAAAGAAGATTAAAAACAAAGATGAAAATGGCGATGATGACTTTGGCAAATTGAAAAATATGAGGAATTAGTGACATCTTGAAACTAACCTGTTGAGTCGATGTTCTTTTTTGGAACGGCAACACCGATCAATAAAGAAGAAATCATGGGCTTAAGGTTTTCGGAGGGTGAGAGCAGGAAGAAGGGTTTGGCGGGTGGAGGAAGATTGAATCTGTTGGGGTAGAATTGATGATTTTTGCAGGGTGTAGGACGATCTCGAACAACAGCGGCAGCATATGGTGGTTGCGGATGGTGGTTATGGCGGCAGCAGATGGTGGTCGCGGCAGATGGTGGTTATGGCGGCAACAGATGGTGGTTGCGGTAGCATCATCTGGTGGTGGAGGAAGTTTAGGCTTGAAGATGAGAAGATGAAAATGTCGAATGTCGAGAAAGTGGTAAGTTTAGGGTTTTATTTTGAAACCGGTATAAAAAGGACCCATCTATATCCGGATCCAGATCTATTTTTAAAACATGCCAAGTGTCAAAGTGTATCTCAAAACTTGCCAAGTGTCCATCAATGCTTTAAATCATGACAAGTGTCAAAAACCATTCTTCTTTATTATATATAAAGATATATATATATATATATATATATATATATATATATATGGGACATATCATATGCTAACCCCATCTTATTGTGATAACCCTTAAACCAAATCTCATCCACTTATTTTACTTTCCTTTTTTTTGAATTATTTTTAAATCTCAGGGCAATTTTGTCATTTCCACACTCTCTCTCCTTAAACCTATCTTTCTCTCATAATCAAGAAATCAGACTTCTATTTCTCTCTAAACCCTCCCACCCACCTCTCCCTAACCTCTCTCTCTTTTCAATCTGGATGAACGTCGTACGCTCCCTCCCTCTCTCTCTCTTTCTTTCGATCTGGATGAACGCAACATTATGGGAAGAAGACGCTGGAATGATGACGGAAGCGTACGACGCAGCCTGCAAACATCGGGAAGGACCGGAGGAACATGAGGTTCATGTTTGTCTTCAATAGACTTGCTGAACCAGATCCTAACCGAGACGATGTAGCCTGCAAACATGGCAAACGGACGACCAGATCCCCCACCGCGACAGTACCTTCACATCTCTGCCCTTTCAGATCGATATGTCTCTGGATTTGAATAATCCCCCATGATGCTAACTTCAATAGACCTGCTGAACCATCCACGGTAAGTTGTACTTCTTTATTTTGATTTGCTTTGATTTTAGGGTTTTTTTAATATGTATTTATTTTCAATTTTGGGTGGATTTTTGTTGTTTAGAAATCAAGAACATAATTTTTTTAATTGAATTTTTTTGGTTTAGAAATCAAGAGCAGGGTTTTCAATTTGGGTGTAAATCAAGAGCAAGGTTTCCATCTTGTTACCTTGAAATAACTGGTCTGTTCTTTTTGGATAGTGTTCAGTTTTTAATTTTTCTGTTTTTGGGTGTAAGTCAAGAGCAGGGTTTTCAATTTGGGTGTAAATCAAGAGCAGTACTTTCAATTTTTCTTTTTTTCTTCAGTTTTTGTCATGTTCGATTTTGTGGATGGAGAATTGTTTTTTGATTTGTGTACATAGTTTTTACACATGTTTATTCGATTGTTACACATGTGTAAAAAGTTGTGTTCATGTGTATATAAAAAATGTAAACGGAATTTAACATAGTTTCTAATGTCTAATTCAGTTTGAAATACATAGTTTTTTATGTCTATAACTTGTATAATAAAAACTAGATTTGTTGTTTGATGATATTTTTTCTTGAATTTGTTACTTAGTTTTATTTGCATAACTTATTTTATTTTAGTTGCATAACTTATTTTATTTTAGATAACGGTTAACAAAATGTGTTACAACTTGCAATGGATATGTTATGTAGGATGTCATATTTCATGGCATTCATGTGTTTTTTTGTTCCTTTTTAACCCTTCTCTATAATTCTGATATTTTATTCTGTTCTAGGGTTGTTCCATTAAAGAGGTCTGTTGAAGAAGAGGCTCATGCATAACGTTCAGCTGTTGTTTCTAGTTTCAAGTCGATGCTTAGGGATAATAAGGACATTTCCCTAACTTCTCGCTGGTCCTAGGTTGGTAATGTGTAGTTTAGATTGAATTTTGGTTTTATTCATTGTTTATGAATTTATTTGTTCCTAACTTTTGATCTTGAAGGTTAAGGATATGTTTATAAATGACCCTCGATAACAATCGGTTAAGCATGAGGATCGGGAAGATATATTTAATGAATATATTTCTGAGCTAAAGGAGTCTGACGTGGAAGCTGAAAGGGCAGCAAAGGCATGTGTAATTTGAATGTACACATGTGTAAACTGGAATTACATAAGTGTAATAGAGTTTTTACCCATGTGTAAACTGAATTTACACGTGTTAGTGTCTTAATTTTTTTAATTTTTAATGTTTTTAATTTCTAGTCTCTTCTTATCATCTCATCCACCGATAAAAAAAGATTTTTTAGTAACTGTAAATGATTACAATTGTTAGCGTCTTTTAATTTTTCTTTAGTATCTGATGATTATCTGAAGTGTAAATTGAATTTACACAAGTGTAAACTGAATTTACACAAGTGTAAACTGAATTCGCACAAGTGTACACAGACGTGGAGAGAGTTAAAATTAGTTGTCAAGGTTTTAACATTATTTTATACAAGTGTAAACTGAATTTACACGTGTAAAAGAGTTTTGTATTTCATGTGTATTTTATTTTACTCATCCTAACCTACTTAACAAATCTAGAGTTTTTTTTGGTGACTAGGGTACATGGGTTTACACATGTGTTTGATGGATAACTTTTAGGGATTACACTATATAAAATCTGTGTTTTGGGTTATTACTCATGTTTATTTTGATTATTACACATGTGTATTTGGGTTTTACACATGTGTAAGGATTATGTTCTTCAAATATTTGCACAGATATGTAGAAAGCTTAAATGATTTAATCAAAAAAGAAAAAAAGAAAAAGAAACAAAAAAGTAAAATGATAACTTTACCCTACTATTTAATCTAAACCATAAACTTTTTTATTAAATATATTAAAATTCCAGATTTAATTCTAGTCACATATTAAATTATTAGAAAATGAATGTATGGCCAGAAATGAGTTTAAGGGTTTTCACAACAACTCAGAATTTACAATCGATACGTCTCATATATATATTTTGTTTTTGGCCCCATTTTTTATATATATAAAGTCAAGAAGATAAGAAGATCAACATATGAAATTGACTTTCGAAATCCGTTTGTGTAACCCCTAGAAAAAATGGGCAATTTTAATCCGGTAAACGATTAAGGGGGTGTTTGGGATTACTTATTTAGTTATTTACCCTACTTATTGACTTATTAACTTATATAAGTTAATAAGGTGTTTGAGGGAGCTAACTTATTTACCCTACTTATGTCATTTTCAAGAAGTAAGAGGAGCTTATTTATAACTTATAATTTATTAACTTATATAAGTTATAAGTCAATAAGTAGATTTGAAAAGAAATCCCAAACACCTATAACTTTTTTTAGCATCCAATTAATGAACTGTTCATCCTACCTTTGGGTTGTGTGTTAATCCTTAAACGGGTTTGAGTTGTTTGGTTCCATCTTAATCTGGACGGAGTTAAAAAAACGACATCCCTGCCACCATCACTTTAAACCCTGAACCCTAATTTCATCCACACCCCAAGTCGTACAAACATTCGTTTCAATTTAGGCCCCAAAACCCTAAATTGAAAGCTTTTTCAGGTGCCGACAACGACGAGTTATTCACTTAATCTGTCACTTTGTATCGAGCAACAGAATGCAATATCTTCAGAGAAAACTAATCAGTAATGGGTCTTCACTGAAATTAGTCAATCAAGTTGGTACCTTTTTAACCTCTTCAATATTGCTTGATGCTGGGCAGCCAACCCCAAGTACTCATCCTCAGGTATCTTGGACCTCATAATTTGTTATCTTTTTTTTATTGTTTTATTAATTTTTGCTCTGTGTGCTGATATTGGTAGTTGCTAAAAGAAGGTGAAATTACACCAGGAATCACTTGTGATGAGTATATATCAAGGAGGAAAAGATTATTGGAATTTCTTCCAGCACAGAGTGTGGCTATTGTTGCAGCTGCTCCTGTAAAGATGATGACTGATGTTGTTCCTTACACTTTTCGCCAAGACGCTGATTATCTTTATATTACTGGATGTCAACAGCCTGGTGGGGTAGCTGTATTGGGTCATGACTTTGGTTTGTGCATGTTCATGCCTGAACCTTCTCCTCATGTAAGCCTGAATCGTCAAAAATCCTGGAACTAAATAATAAGTTGATATTAAAAACTGCAAATCTTTAGTGGCTAATAAGATCTGGAATGAATTCTAGGATATTACTTGGCAAGGGCAGGTTGCTGGAGTTGATGTTGCTACCGGGTTTTTCAAGGCTAATCAGTCATTTCCCATTAGCCAATTGCATAAGGTCCGACGTCTTTCTATGTTTATCTGTTTGTTATTGTCACTCACTCTTCTTCAATCATAAGAAATGCCCTAATGCTGTGCTAGTTCCTATTCATGGCAAATATGTAAGGATAGTCAGATTTTAGGATTATACGAATGAAACTTGAAATTCTTAACAAATGAAACTTGAAAGTCTTCACAAGTACTCGTTTTTTTCTTGTAAGGATAGTCAGGTTGGGTTGCTGCATCTTTTATTTTTCTTGACGGAGCCTGCGATATTTAGTAGTATGTGGAATTCATAACAAATGAAACTTGAAATTCTTCACAAGTACTCGTTTTTTGTTTCATTACGGTACTGGTTTCATTTATGAGTTGTTGCTTTGTCTAAGTGATAATAGGGACAAGATTTTGAATAAAAATTAACAGAATCGGAAAGTTGTAAAATAACTAATTTAAGCAAGAGATTATAAGCTTTAGACATTGAATACATGGGAAGAGAATTGCATTTTAGGTAAACCTAACCATTTCGAAGTAATGAGATACTGTTTGTTTGTTGTCCAAATTCCTTTTATCACAAACAGTGAGACTGCTATTATGTCAAGAGGAAACTTTGTTAGAATGCATATTAGGGTAATCATCAGTATTTATCAAACTGTTTTAGGGATGTTTTCTTTTGTTTTTTCCTTTCTATTACCTTATCTTTTGTATATTAATCAAAGTTTAAAAGAACGGAATTGCGCCTCGAGGCGTTTTCTCTTCGCCTCACGAGGTGTAAGCCTCGAAGCGAACCGAGGCGTAAACCCGAGGCGGAGTTAAAAAATAAATATAAAAATTATATATCTTATAAATATTGAACTTTCCTTACTAATTTCATCATAGAAAGTCTAAAACAAGATATAAAAATTATATATCTTATAAATATAGAACTTTCCTAACTAATTTCATCCGAAAAAGTCAAAAACAGCAAGAGGCGCGCCTCGAGGCGCACGCCTTTCACGTTTTTTTGAACGCCTCAGCCCTGTGAGGCGCACGTACCAAAATGGCCCTTGAGGCGTCGCCTCAGACTCGATTTCTATCCGCCTCGCCTCAAGGCGTACGCCTCGACCGTTTTTTTAAACCATGATATTAATAGTTGTGCTTCAGTAGGTCTGTAGCAGCTAAAGAAAAGTTGATGTTTTATAACTTAGTACGTCTGTAGCAGCTAAAGAAAAATTGATGAGCTTGAGTTGGTATATTTACGGCTGCAAAAAAAAAATAGTTGTAGGGTTAGCACATCCTTGGTGGACGCCTCACTAGGCTTATACGTTAAAAATTGCTTTTTAATGCCCACCAGTTATACAACTTAACATCAAGAGTCAAGACATTCATAGACTGTTGTGTGGTCATCTCTAATGTTTGACTTGTTCATTGCATATCTATGTCATATATTTTCAATACCTAATATTGTATATCCCTGGGTTTGTGTATATGCATCATCACAAAGATAACATTGGCCTAAAAATAGTAAAAGTCATAAATTTAATATATGTATTACTTCTAAACCATACATATACCGTGACGAGGAAATGTTATCAAAGATAACACTCTGGAATCATGTGCTACTACTCTACTAGTCCCCAACAACAATAATGGTAAAGATTGCAAATTGCCAAAACATTTTTATATGATTTTCTCTTCCTTTATACACATGTTGTTGCTCAACGAGATAATAACATGTATCAAGTTCCACATCGAAGTTGGTAGTCATTACGAAAGATCATATTATTATTATTATTATCATCATTATTTGTCATAAAAACTTGCCACATCCTGCTATTAGTATTTAGGAAAACGTGTAAGAATAATTGATATTGACACTGACAACTTCTCTAGAAAAATCCATCATTTTATTTTAGTAACCAACACATCATGCAAATTTCCATCTACCATTTGCAGTAAGTGATGAAACTTGTGTTTAAGCACTACAAAATGTTGACTGTGGACCTATAATAAACAGGAAGATAGTCATGTTATATGGCCGTCGGCGGATACATCTTTGCTATATGGCCGTCGGCGGCCTCTAGCGATGAAGTATGCGCGCTTCGGACTAGGTAGCTTAGCTATGTACCGAAGGTGTGCACTTTAGAGTGACTTGGACAGAAGCGCTCCTAGTGTGTGCAAGGTTTAAAAGAACGAAATTGCGCCTCGAGGTGTTTTCCTTTCGCCTCACGAGGCGTAAGCCTTGAGGCGAACCGAGGCGTAAGCCCTAGACGGAATTAAAAAATAAATATAACAATTATATATCTTACAAAAAATAAAATACTAAACATCAAACAATGTTTGTATCTTGTTTGTTGACTACATCAGTCCCTTCTTCCAATGCCTTTCCCAGGTGCGATGTGTGGGAGAAGAATGAGAAATTAAGTCAAATTAAGGAGAAGAATGAGAAATTAGGTCAAATTAAGGAGAACTAGGTGCGAATTATGGACTTTTGACCCATTTGAGCTGTGTATTTCGTTAATAGATCGAAATACACAGCTCAAATGGGTCAAAAGTCCAACTCAAATGGGTCAAAAGTCCAGTCAAAGATCATTTTTTTTCCATTTCTACCGCCTCACTCATATCGCCTCGCCTCGACCGCCTCAGCCCTTAGAGGCGTACATACAAAAATACCCTATGAGGTGTACGCCTCGACCGTTTTTTAAAACCATGAGTGTGTGTCCTCTGCATGTTTTGTATTCTTCAGCTCGACTTAGCAACTAGGGGTTTGTATTCTTTGGGTGCTCCTGTGTGTTTTGTACTTTGAAATGAATCAATTATTTTATGACATCTATATCTATATCTATACTATATAATAAATAAAGGTTTTGGGAGGACACTTGTCACTCTGCTATGCATCCTCATCTTTTTTTTCCTGCCTCTCTCTCCTATTAATTATACACATTTTTCTTTAATTGTTTTTTTATAATTTTTTGTTTCCCACTTCTCTCTCCTATTAAATAATAATGATTTCTATAATTCTTTTTATAAAATATTTTTTATTTAAAAAAATAGGTTTGTTCATAAAACATTTTTAGAAATTGAATATTTCGTTCATTCTTTTTATAAAACATTTTTAAAAAATAACTTTATAACGTTTCTAAAATATGTATTAAAAAACTTTGTAATATGTCATAAATATGTAATATGTAAATTTTTATTACTAAGTATATAACATTGCATTCATTCAACCCGTGTAATACACGGTGTTTCTAACCTAGTAATTCAATATAAAGAACTACGTTAAATTTATATAATTAAAAATAAAAAAAATATTTAAATACTATATATAGTTAGAAGAATTTTAAAATTTTAAATTCAAACATTTAATAATTTTCATAATTAAATCTATATCTATATCTATATAATAAATAAAAATCATTTATGTCACGTGTCGCTTCCACCTCTCTTCTCACCATTTTTGTCCCACCTCTCTCTCTTATTAAATACACCTCTATTTTTTTAATAATGATTTATATTTAAAGAAAAATATTAATTATACTAATAAAACATATTTATTTTAAATTATCTCTTATTTTAAGAAACTTTGAAATTTAATTATGTAACTTTTATTTTTAACTAAATAGTGATGTAAGTCAAATTATATTAAATAGAAATTAATGTATTGAAACCGTGTAATATACGGGTTTTTAATGATATAAACTTTTTATTACTAAGTATATAACATTACATTTTATCAACCGTTGTAATACACGGGTTTTTTAAAATACAAATTTTTTATTACTAAGTATATAATATTACATTTTATCTACCCGTATAATACACGGGATTTTAACCTAATTTTATATAAATATGGTTTGACTATGTTGAATATAGGGCTTGAGTACCTATAGATCGAACAACACCTAGAGATTCCATACCAAGTTAAGTACTTAAACCAAAAAATAAACCCATGTATGTTAATAATGGCGAGTTATTACAACATTCTTTGAGCATTCATATGAGTCGTATGACCAATACACATGGACAGGCGTTTAGATATCATAGTCTATGGTCACATTTAAGCTGTCATCTAGGTGTCTCCTTTGGTTTGTTTAGAACTGTTAGGCTGCCTATAAAGTTAGTTCCCTTACCCCTCCAATCCTCCCCCAGAAAAGAAGGATGAAAATAAGAAGTTTGATTCGCTTACTAATTGTTTATTCAAACATTCACAAAGATTAAGCAGGAATTAACAAAGTTTTCAATCCACTTTTCTCAACTTAGAGAAAAACTTCTGGCATTATCCGAGTAACTCTATCGATGTAACAGTGAAACTAGGCATATAGAAAGGTGGTTGTATCAAAATTTATTGCTTATATGTGTGCATGTAATCTAAAATGTAATAAAATATACTTTCATTGGTTCGTTACACTGGTACTCAATTTGCAGTTGTCAACTGTTATGGCACAAACATTTTCTCAATTGTTTTTTATTTGATTGAAGGTCCTCCCAAACATGATAAAAAGTTGTTCAAAATTATATCATAATGTGAAGACAGCTATCCCGACTTATACAGAATTGGAGGCATTCCAAAAAGCTGCTTATAACGGTAGAGTTGATGATCTTTCTTTGTACACCCATGAAGCACGATTGGTAAAATCATCAGCTGAGCTTAATTTAATGAGAGAATCTGCTGCTATAGGTTGCCAGGTATCTCTAAGTTGCACAACTATTTTTTACTGTTTTATTTCTTTAATTACCATCAAATTTTGTTCCCTGTTTATATTTCTAATATATAATTTAAATGATAAAACATATTTGATTATCCTTTTTCTAACTTTCTGTTCTCAATAATGTCTTGGATAGGCTCTTTTACAAACTATGCTGCATTCCAAGGTATCTCCTTATGAGAGCATCTTATCAGCCAAAGTTGAATATGAGTGCAGAATCAGAGGTGCCCAGAGAATGGCGTAAGTATTTTTATGACATTCGTTGTTTCTAAGTTTGCCCCACACATTAATATGGGGTTGTCTAACCCTATGTGCTTGTTAGTACCCCTCATTGATTTGATATGCATATGGGCGTATGGAGGCTTACGGACAAACTTATACGCGACTGAGTGATTTGAAAAGATAGAATGACTGATATGATAGGGAAAAGAGAGGGTAAAAATAAAAGGGGTGGGGGATAAGTTTAGCACAACCCATATAATATGTATATGTATACATGTGTACATTACTAATTTACTGTTTCACAGGTTTAATCCTGTAGTTGGTGGTGGGCCTAATGGTAGTGTTATTCATTATTCTCGAAACGACCAGAAAGTAAGCTCATTGTTTGCGTATTTAGTTTAATTATTTGTATTTGATTCATCGACCATGATATTGACCGGCAGGTCAAAGATGGAGACCTTGTTTTGATGGATATTGGGAGTGAATTGCATGGCTACGTTAGTGACCTCACACGGACCTGGCCACCATGTGGCAGTTTTTCTGATGTTCATGTATGTGGTGCCTTTACACTTACACTATTAGGAGGTAGAGTAGTTTGTTTCATTTCTTATTAATTTTTTCATTTTATTTATGCTAATAGCATTATGCTTTTATTCCAGAAAGAACTATATGATCTGATTTTAGAGACCAACAAAGAATGTATTGAACTTTGCAAACCTGGTACAAGCATCCAGCGTGTACATAACTACTCGGTATGACTTATTTAGTTTACTTCGTTTCCGTTCTTTAAAATGTTGTTTTATTTATTATTTTTATCATCATCGTGTGTTGTGTAGGTTGACAAACTCTCAAGAGGACTGAAGGAGATTGGAATATTGAAAGATAATCGACTTCACAGCTACCACCAGTTGAATCCAACTAGCATAGGTCATTTATTCATTTAGTTTCATTTGAAATATTAACCTTATGCTTCCAGGTAGGGGTGCTAAATGGGTTGTGTGTGCGGGTCACACCCGACACGAACCTGAAAGTTTTACATGAACCTGAACAAGACACGAACCCAAAAGTCGTTTCAGACACATGACACCGTGTTCGCGGGTTGACATGAACACGACCCATACTTTTTTTGGTATTAATACTATAAGATTACAAAAATTTGTAACAAAATTATGTTAAATTATAAATGTTGACGTCCGTTTCTGTTCTAATTTATAAATTTTGGCTTAAAATACCCAACCGGTTATGACATAAGACACGTTTTAAAAAAAAATTATAAAAGAAACAGGTTACTTTAAAATGTTTTATGAGTTTAGGGTAATTCGGATATCCAGCTGTATTATTTGTGTTATACAGGTCATTATCTGGGAATGGATGTGCATGATTGTTCTAAGATCGGCTATGATCGCACCTTAAAGCCAGGTGTTGTAAGTTCTTTTTTAGTTGGACCTACTAAATGTCAAAATCTTTTTATCTGCAAGTATAATAAGATCATTTACGTATACTGTATTTATACATTCATTTTTTCCAACTGTTCTTGATTTTGATTGCCATTTGTTTGACCAAGCTTGTTTGACTTTTATAAACAGGTGATAACAATTGAACCAGGAGTATATATCCCAACCAATTTCGACTGCGCACAGAGGTAACTCCAGATTTTGCAATTCCCAAGTACCAAAATCAAGAAACTTTATTTTATCGTGGATGCATGTTATGTAAAACGGTTGTTAGATTCAACAAGCAACTGACTTGTCGGAAGTGTTCAATGCAGATACAGGGGCATTGGGATCAGGATTGAGGACGAAGTCCTAATTACAGAGTCGGGTTACGAGGTATAGCATAACTTTCGAGTCTCATGAATATTGCAGCAATTTCTATCTTGGCGTGTTTTATTTGCTATTGAAGGGCATTTTAGACATTTGATTAGGGTTCTAAACGAGACGAGCCGAGGTCGAGGTCGAGCTCCAGCTCGTAAGTAGTTTTGCAAGCTCGAGCTTGGCTCGTTTAGTATTTAGTAATTATTTAACTTGTTATTATTTATATGTATATTTATAATATAATATTTATATATAACCTAATATATATATTATTTAATTGTTTTTTATGCCCTGTTATGAGTGAGATTTTACTGGATCTGTTTGTTTTATTACAATTTTATGTATAATAATAATAATTTTTATATAAATATATATTTAATACATTAAATTAAAGACTATATATATATATATAGGTTTGAGTTCATGAGAAAATTTATTTTCATGAGAAAACAAAAAAACTCCTCATTAAAGGTACTGAATATGTGTAGTACACCTCAAAAACCTAAACCCCCCACCCACCCCCACCCAAAAACCTAACCCCACCCCACCCACCCCCACCCACCCCCCAAAACCTAAAGATAGTGAAAACAAAAAAAAATGGTTTTAATTGGTTTTTTGACGAGTCCTCACGAGTTCTCAAGTATTTATGAGTTCTTATTTGAACCTATCCATATATATATATATATATATATATATATATATATATAAAACTCTCATTTAGATTCGAGCATGATATGTGAAGCTTGGACTCTAGTTTGCTTTTTAATTGACCCCCAATATAAGCTCAAGCTCATTTAAGCTCTGCTCGATCTGAGTTTTTGGCAAGCCGATCTCGTCTTGTTTACACCAGTACATTTGATGAATGATTTTTTTGGTAAACAGGTTCTTACAGGGTCATTACCAAAAGAAATCAACCACATTGAAACCTTGTTGAACAACCACAATTATGGAGTAGGAGCCGAGACTAGCAACATTTCTGCTTCCGGTTTTTGAATTTGTACTTTACTTACTTTTGCCATTCAATTTTAATATCAAATATAAATATTAATTCAGTTACAAATTTAATAAGAAATAAAACCCATTATGACACGTTTGGTCGGTGCCAGTACTCAGTTTCGGTTTTGATGTTAAGTAATCTTTGTTTTGTTTGTAGTTGCAGTTACTAGATTGATGATTTATCAGACATTTTTGCTTTTAGTTTTAACTATGGGTGAAATTGTGAAAATATGACACTCGAGTCTTGTCATAGAATATGTTAGGATGACGAATCAGGAAAACGAAAACATAATATTTCTCTTAAAATAACAATTTTGATTATAGCCCACTTTTGTGACCGTACTAAAATGATAACTTTTTAAAATGACCCGAATTTGCAAGGTATACATGAAGGTATAAGAGGCTTTACTGTTTGAATGGCTCTTTGCCAGCATGTCAATAATATAGGTTTATGCCTATAAAATATATGCAGCATTGATTACTGCTTGTTCCAAACAAACCGAACTGAAAACATACAAGTAATACAGTCGTTCTTCGGGTCATTCTCCATTGTATGCCCTAACTGTGGATCAAATGGTGATAGGCTCTTTAAACCGATCCATACCACCTATTTAGCCAACTTAAACATGCCTTGTAATATGCTTGGGTGCTAAAGCCAACTAGACATTCCTTGGAAGGCCGATAGTTCATAAATCCAGGCATTGGGGGTGATGGCTAGCTTAGTTGCCAATAGGCTATGTGTCCATTATTTGTTGTGCAGAGAGTTAGGGATGAAATGGTACAAGGCCCCTGTAAACACTCCAAGGTGAATGATAAGAAGTAAGTGTGAATTGGCACAAGTCAACAGCAGATTTGATAGAAATGGGCTGAATTCAAATATCTTTATTTACTTATTTCGCCACACGCGAACACCACCACAATACACTCGAGTACATATAATAATTTGGTTATGATTTATCAGCTTAGAAGAATCCATGAAAGCCATCCAGCAGCGCCAAGACTGATATCACACATCCTGCAAAAGCTCAATAACAATGATCAGTTTGAGATCAAAATTTCTAAGTTTAATCACCCAAAGAGAATAATTTTGATGAAAATTCAGAGCCGAACCGCCAGGGCTGGGTGAGTCGCCAGACAGGCAGGTTTTAGTGGTTTGACGGTTTGGTTTTAAACCAACTTTTTTTTTTCAAAATTGTTAGTTTGTATTAAAATTTCTAAAATGTTAAAGATGGTTCATAAATATAATACATATACATAATTACATATTCCAAAAATGAAAATAAATACAAAAAAAAAAGTAAAACAGCCGATTCGGTTTATAAGTTCCAAACCGTGGGCCGGACCGTCAAACTGCCAAAACAGAACCTTTTAAATCTCAACTGACTGGCTTGCTTCGGTTTGGGTGGTTAGGTCGGTTTCAATGGTTTATGCACACCCGTAGCAATTTTCCAATTCATACTTACAGAGAGGTAATCACAAAGCTGAAGAAGTATGTTCAGCTACTGCTGGTAACCATTCTCTGAAAAATGTCTGGCAGTCGATATCTGCATGACTTAACTCTCCAAGGGGAGTGACAGTTACCTGATATAAAACCGCAACCGGGATATTAATATTTAATAATGGCTGATTTTAGAAAATCACTTCCAGAAAGTAATAAATGTATGTCCATATCCTTCTTTAAGGTAACAGTAGTCTGTTTCCCCGTTTTCCACCTGACCTCCCGTCACCTGAAAGCAGGTATAATTCAGTTATAATATTTTCCTTTTAATTAACAAGAAATATCAAAAAGAAAATAATTTGAAATATTTAGTTACAATTAAAGGCCAAAAACCTCTCTTCTAAATAATAGATTTTCTTGCGAAACAGCTTTAGCATCAGTGTTTGATGCTGCAGAAGTCGGATCGTTTGTCATTGTTGATAACATATGTCCACTTTGTGCATGTTATGGACTGAAACCATTGCAAGGTATGGGACTTGTCCCACATCGGTTGTATGGGCAACCAATGTGGGGTTTATAACCCAAATGGATCCCTCACCCATCAGACTAGTCTTTTGGGTTGAGTTCTACTGTTTGGGTTGTAACATTGGTATCAGAGCCAAACTCGGAGTGGTGGCCCACGGAGTGGTGGCCTGGAGGAAGCCAGCCGTGACCAACGTGGCCGTGACCAACGAGGACGTTGGACCTTAAGGAGGGTCGAATGTTATGGACTGAAACCATTGCAAGGTATGGGACTTGTCCCACATCGGTTGTATGGGCAACCAATGTGGGGTTTATAACCCAAATGGATCCCTCACCCATCAGACTAGTCTTTTGGTTGAGTTCTACTGTTTGGGTTGTAATAGTGCATCAGATGAAACTTGCTTCCAACCCATTTTGACAATACTGTTTCCTTGTTTAGTCAGTTTATAACCCTATTAAATAAAACACATAAGAACAGAGAAAAAATTTTGAATTCTTACAAGAATATATGCAACTCACTTTATGTTTCAGAATATTTGTGGGCAAATCTATATTGAGAAAACATTTTTGAGGATAGGTTTTATTCTTGATCTCGACAAGAATGGCATTTATTATGGGCAAGCAAGCCTCAGCAGCCAATGTGAAGTCGTTGATACTGCTTGTACCCCCAACACTGTCAATAACACAGATAAACAAGATCATAACCTGTTATTTGATTGGTTTTAAAAAGCGCGAGGCGCAACGAGGTGATCGTTTCTGGAGCCAAGGTGTGAGGCGCACTGCATCATGTATGCGAGGCGCAAGGTAATGAAGGTATTTATATAACTCATTTTATAATTCTCATAGGTTTCTATTATCATGTACCCAAAATTTAGATATAAATAACCTCTATATATGATTTAAAATATAAATAACCCTCATGTACAACTTAAAAGCCTACATGTACAGCCTCGAGCAGTCAGAAGCACCAAACCTTGAGCCTGAGAGCGCCTCGCGCCTAGATAGCGCTTTTTAAAACCATCCGTATGAAAGTAACAGGTTGACTCAAAGTGAAGAGGTTTACATACCAATCATATGATACCGAGACAGATGGTACACCGTAGAAAAAGGCCTCTCGAGCACCTGCCACTGTCCCTGAGTAGATACTGCATTTCAACAAGTTTTAGTAAAAAAGTGACCACCAAAGAGTATGGACTATCTCATCAAGCCACAAAAAATAAATAAGAAGACAAGAAGAAAAAAGAATAACATCATTAATGGACAGAAGTTAGACATGTTTGTTCAAAAGTTAAGGTATAACGCTCACGTTTTCTGTCGAAATATTTCTGATTCAGAGTTGGTATTTCTGTTTGTAAATAAAATCGAAATGCCTTTTGGCGAGATTATCCTTTAATAAACAAGTTGAATCAGAAATATAGATCGTCTTTTACTGGGTCTAAAACCTCAGACTCACTGAAGTCGACTAGTTCATTTTTTGTAAATGGAAAAAATATGAGGTTCAACTTTATAACTTGTAACAATCAATTTCTAAATTTCGTAAACAGATTTCGATTTTCTGAAAACGTAAGAATATAGCAAGGAAATCTGGAACTAACATGTGAAGACCACAGTTGCTGCCCATATTTATGCCACTTAATACCTGTTAAGAGTGAGTGGTAAGTCAGATTATATTTAATTTAATGTAATCTGCATCAAGTATTGAAGCATACATGATTAGAAACATGACCCCAAGAACCTTATTGTAGTAAAACCATAGCATCATTTACATGAACATGGAATATGAAATATGGGATACTATTTAGCTTGGAATCCCCTAAACTTGAGAGAATTAACTAGAAAATATATTTTGGAATTAAATATCATAAGAAAATCCTATCTAATCCAAGTAAATATATATGACTAGAACGACCAAAAGACGTGCAGAGGCTAATTATTAATACCAACAAGAACAAATACTATCACCAACAGGCATACTACGCAAACGGTACATTCTTTATAAAAAAATTTTATGGAAGGTAATAAAATATACTAAATAATAATTTAAGATGAAGCTTTGACAAGAACAAGGAATTCCAATTTCACATCATGAGATGAGGCTCAATAATACCAGATCAGGCACAGAAGGAAATAGTGTCTTTGAGATTCCCAGCGAAGTACAGTCAGCTGGCGTTCCTGCAAAGCATTATGAAAAAGATACTTATCAAATGAATTCCACAAAGAATACAAATATATAACAAGAACTTTCCTCTGTATCAATAACTGTCATAACACTAAAATTTTAAAGCACCAATAAAAAATATGGATGGAACATCACAGAAGCACAACTGAAGATATTAAGAAAGATCTGAACTTCACTCAATTGTGGATATTAAGTTCTAGTTGGAACAAGGAAAAATATAATTAATAGAAACACACGAAAACAAAAAAGACAGCGGTAAGTTAACTCCAATTTACAAATAAAGGGGTACTCGGGTGGCCAAACTAAAGTTTGCCTAGTAAAATGATGAAGGATATACGTAGAGCCTTCATTCCAGATTTTGTCCTTTTCAGACTTCAGTTTAACGGAATGATAACATGTATCAACCAGTTCAATGATCTACACCAGAGGAGCCAACATGTCCCTTTGTTTATCAACCACAGGCCAAGATAAAGATGATATAAATAACCCCTAACATAATCCTATTCTAACAGTTCTCCCATTCAAAATAGGAACAAGAAAACTTGTGGATGAGATCATTTAAGTAAATATGAAACTGACCAGAAACAGCAAAGGCCGTTGCTCCACTAAGTTCAGTTCGCTTTGCGGAGAGAGCATGGCGCCAAGTGATTGAATGACTGACAGCTGACTTCTCCCTGGAATAGAGTTATCCAGCAAGGATAAAAGATAATGACATAAAACTCCAATTTATGAGGGCACATAATCAATTAAACGAATGCAATTAACACAAACTTTCATTGTAACTAAGGGAAAGAAAAGCCAGTCATTTTCAGCCCTCAGTTTGAAGCATAGTTATCAAAAGCGAGCGCCTTGTGCGCCTAGGCGCAATTTTAAGGCAATGCGCGATAAATGTGCTTTGATTTTAAGGCGAGTGCCTTGTGAAGTTGAAGAAAATTTTGGTACTTTACTTTGAACATTTTGTTATTCAAGTTTTGGAATTACATTTGAATCTTGACTAGTTTCGAACTTTTGATACTAATTAGATGATATTAAATGTTATATAATAGCTTTTCTTTATTTTATTTAATTAACTTTGGTAATTGAATTGTATCGTATATTGATTATGAGGTAATACAATTTTAAGGCAATGCGCGATAAATGTGCTTTGATTTTAAGGCGAGCGCCTTGTGAAGTTGAAGAAAATTTTGGTACTTTACTTTGAACATTTTGTTATTCAAGTTTTGGAATTACATTTGAATCTTGACTAGTTTCGAACTTTTGATACTAATTAGATGATATTAAATGTTATATAATAGCTTTTCTTTATTTTATTTAATTAACTTTGGTAATTGAATTGTATCGTATATTGATTATGAGGTAATACAATGAATATAAATAGATTACACATTTACATCAAGATCCTCTAATTATACTAATATAAACTATCGACTAATATTCCCCCTCAAGCTAAGGCCGGGTATTGACCCTTAGCTTGGACTTCAAAAGGAGGAATCGTTGAGAAGACAACGGCTTTGTAAAAACATCGGCTATCTGATCGTTTGTTGAAATAAATTGAACTGATAATTTCCCTTGTGCAACTTTTTCTCTAACAAAGTGGAAATCAACTTCTACGTGCTTTGTACGCGCGTGAAACACTAGATTAGCAGATAAATACGTAGCCCCCAAGTTGTCACACCACAATGTCGGAACTGATTTCACTGGAACACGAAGCTCACGTAACAATGTCTCAAGCCAAGTCAATTCGGCAACCGTATCAGCTAATGCCTTGTATTCAGACTCTGTAGATGACTGAGATACAGTCTTTTGTTTTCGTGCAGACCAGGAAACTAAGTTAGATCCAAGATATATTGCATATCCCCCAGTGGATCGACGGTCATCTGGGCACCCAGCCCAGTCTGCATCAGAAAAAAGCACTCAAGGAATTGAATGATGCATCCGTATAGGCATGTAGGGTGGATAACGAGGAACAAGAGAGTAGAAGGCCATGATCTGCTGTCCCATGAAGATACCGTAGAATGCGTTTAACCGCTGACCAATGATTCACAGTTGGCAATTGCATAAATTGACACACTTTATTAACTGCAAATGTGATGTCTAGTAGAGATAGCGTGAAATACTGTAAAGTAGGCGTGTGCATTAAACGGGTTGGCCCGTGAAAGCCCACAGGACCGGCCCGTTAAACCCGGGCTCGGCCCATGATATGTGTAACCCGTCCGGTCTTCGGTCCTACCTTTCATGGCTTAACGGTTATGGTCCTGGTCCGGGCTAAGCCCTCGAGTTTTCAAAAAAGCCCATAAAACCCGTATACATAGAACAATTAGTAATTTCAAAAAAAAAAAGTCTAGCACTTAATTTATGTTTTACATAAACCATATTTAAAAATTTCCTTTATATTATTATTATTTGAACATTTAACGATTGTGAAAAGATTAACTGTAGTTATATATCTTTTTTTAGTTTAAACAGTAGTCGTTTTCAAGTTTTCTTCCTATTTTAATACGAAAACAATGTTTTTCATAAATATAGTTTTTTTTTTAACTTTATTCAATTTTGTTATATAAACCCAAATGTTTCTTTATACTTTTTATTAATCGCCCAAGAGAACTAGAATTGAATAGCACTGAATGTACAATTTTAAATTACAATTTACACCATCATACTTTTGATTATGAACATTTGTTGTTGCGCAAAAGCTTTTTCAATACTCTACGACCCTACCTATCACTTTTCGATATTTACTACTCATAATTAACAACCCAGATCAATTGCATATATCTCCTACAAAGATTAAAGACTACATATAATGATTTATACATAAATGTAATGTTATTTACACATATATAAAATAAAATAAATTCTAAAAGGTAAAAAGAAACAAAAACTAAAACATATTCAAATGCATATAACATTAGTTCACAATTAAAATCTTGCATAAAGAAAAAAAATGAAAAAGAAAATGAAATAAAAAACAAAGATCTCTTTGAATTGATATTTGTAACAATTCGGCCAATTCTTTCGATGTAACATTCAAGAATATTCTATTTCCGTTAACAAACAAATGAGAATATTGTACGAAAACGTCTAATAAGTCGGATTTATAGTTACACATAAGCTAATATGATTAAGGTAATTTAATTAAACGGGCCTGATGCTAAAGCCCGAGGACCGGCCCATTAAAGCCCGTGAATACCCGGACCGGCCCATTAACAATTGGTCCGGTCCTCGGTCCCCAGTTTACCCTGTTAATGGTCCCGGTCCCGGTCCGGTCCGGGTTGGTCCGATTAAAGCCCAATAATCACCCCTACTGAAAAGCGCCAACAACCTGTCGATATTTAACCGGATCCTTAAACTGGGCACTGTCACCAAGTGTTAAATTGGCGTTAGTGGTACACGGAGATGGAACCAATTTGGAATGGGACAAGTGGGTCCGATCTAACAGCTCATTAATGTACTTTCGTTGTGAGAGGACAATGTCTTCTCCTTTACGTGCAACCTCAATTCCCAGAAAATATGACAAGGGGCCATGTCCTGAACGGCAAAAGAACGACTTAAACTATGCACCACTTGTTCAATAGCTTTGTTGTTGTTACTGGTCAGAATTATGTCATCGACATATACAAGCATATATAGCAAAACACCATTAGCCAAGTAAATAAATAAAGAGGGATCCGTTTTAGAGCCTGTAAAACCCAGATTAAATAAAGCTTGAGATAAACGCCTGAACCAGGCCCGTTGAGCTTGTTTGAGGCCATACAGAGATTTGTGAAGTAAACAAACATGATCAGGCATAGTGGGAACAACAACACCTAGTGGTTGCTGTAAATATACTGTTTCCTTCAGATCACCATGCAAGAAGGCGTTTTATACATCAAGTTGTCTGAGAGGCCATTGTTTAGTGACAGCCAGAGAGAGAACAACTCTAATGGTGGTGGATTTTACCATTGGACTGAAGGTTTCGGTGTAATCAATAACTGGTTGTTGTTTAAAACCTTTTGCAACCAGACGCGCTTTGTAATGCTTAATAGCACCTGTTTGATCCCGTTTGAGTTTGTAAATCCGTTTACAGTCGATAACATTGACTCCAGAAGCACGAAGGACAAGCGTCCACGTACCGTTCCGGATAAGTGCTGAATATTCCTTTGCCATAGCTTTACGCCAGTGAGAATCTATGTTGGCAATAGCAAAGGTGGCTGGTTCGGTGATGGAAGCTGTGTGGGTGGTGTAATTGTTGGGTGTGAAGGCTTATTGGGCCAAATGGGTCCGGTGGGCCTGGGCCTAATTGGGCTGTCGACCTGCACAGGGCTTTGGGCCTGTTTGCAGTTGTTCTTTGGGTCAGCATAGGGGCTGCTGTTTAGCCCTTAGCTTGCTAATTAAGTTATTGCCATAATTAATAACCCTAATCTAGTATTATTTATATCCCCTCTATTGTAATTGTATTCTTGAGCACCTAATAATAAAGAACCCTAGTTGCTAAGTGGACATAGGCCAATCTAGGCTGAACCACTATAATTCTCGTGTCTCTACTTTTCTGTTTATCGATTGATATTGTGTGTGTGTGATTCCGCTGCGATAACGACTCTTGATACCTAACAAGTGGTATCAGAGCTTTGGCTCCTTGTTTACACACGGTTTGCACGGGTTTCGATCGAGAAAAAGGGTAGGAGAGGCTGTTCGGATCTGCTGCTACAGTACAGCCGTCGCTATAGTACTTTCTGGCGTGAACAGTACTTTCCGCGCGTGAACAGTGTTTCCGACATGAACAATGTTTTCAGGCGTGAACAGTGATTTCCAGAATTTCGTTCTTCTGCTGCTGTTCCAGGCTGATCACAGCCTGTTTTCTTGGTTTTTTGGGCCGCCGGAAATTAAGGTATTTTTTTTGGAACCCTAGGTTGCTGCAAAAAGGGGAAAGGAAAACAGTGCTGTTCAGGGTTGTTTTTTTGAGTGATTTTGCAATTTGAGTTCCGACTTGGATCTCTTGGAGTTGCTGGTTTCACTAAGAGCCGATTAATCGCTAGGCGCTCCATTAAGGAGGAAATTTGACCTAGTCGGTCCAAAACTAGCTGGCGCTCCAAATCGGGTCTAGGCGGCCAGATTCCCGCGAAAATTCTGGCAAAAACCTGAAATTGTCGGCCAAATTCAGGCGAAAACCTTGGATTTTCCGGCAAAACCTTGGATTTTCCTGCCAAACCCTTGGATTTTCCTGCCAAACCCTTCAAATTCCAGCCAAATATGTGTATAAATATTTAAAAATGAACATTTTTATAAAAATTACATATAAAAATGTGTGTATATATATAAAAAACTGAAAATTACATATAAAAATTCCAATCCGATTATTCCCGCCTAGGCCCCGATTAATCCCGCCTAGGCCTAGGCCCAGGCCCCACCCCACCGCCTGCCTAGCGCCTAGCGATTTTTACAACACTGCGACTAATATAGTTAAAGAATAGTATTATTTTTAAGTATAGATTCCTTTCATTTAAGTGCGTTTTTTTTTCCAGGCCCTCACCTTTTTTGCGCCTTGCGGCTAGGCCCCAGGCGAGGCCTTTGCGCCTTGAGTGCGCCTAGCGCCTTTGATAACTATGGTTTGAAGCCTACCAATGTAACCTTGGTTTAAAAAAGAGCAAGGCGCTCCGAGGCATTTTGGTCCCAATTCCCAAAAGCACAAGTGCACGTCTATGTACAATCAAATAAGCCGGAAGTTATGTCTCATCTGTATTACATATCAACCTATTTAAACCTCATATAGACCCTAATTTTGAGCCGTACCTACATGAGGCGCACCTTTTTAAGCCAATATGCAACCATGATCAAGTAAACTTAATTAATGACACTAGTAAGCTCTATTTACAACCAGTCCCTCTTATCTATATTACATTTATCAAGTACCTGCTGACCCTAACTTTAACCCGTAACAAAACATGAGGCGCGCCTTTTTAAACCAAGAATCTCAAGTAAACTTAAATAATGACAGTAGTGGCATTTAGGTAAAACTATATGTGCTTATTAGATTGAGGTTCATCTTACAATAGTCAACCAGTAAATTCCAATTCACAGCAACTTATGTTTGTTCATAAGGTTCTCTTTTGAGAATGTTTTGAATGAAGAAGATAAGAGATCATATCTCACTGTCATGAATGAATTAGGGATGCAAAAGGGGCAGGAAGAACGTACGAATCAGGGGCACAGACCCAAACACGGTATCGATTGGTGGAGACGAGGACACGTACTAGAGCCTGAAGAACAGGAGCGTCAATTCCATCGTCGTTGGTAACCATGATTGTCCCATCGGCGACATTATTGGCACCTTCCATGAATAAAACCCCTAATTCAAAAACAAAATTCGACTTGTGCAATAGCAATCGCAATCGCAAATGATTGTGCGTGAAGCCCAAAGTGGCTCATAACACGAATTCGGGTTTAAAAGGATTATTTGAAAAATATTAATTTAGTTCAAAATTAGATTTGGAGTAAACTTTTATTTTGTTAAAATAAAGGTTTTGGATCATTAGTTTTAATTTAACCTTTTTGCATCCTGTGGTATGTAATTTATCTCAATTAACTCCAATCCACTAACACCGTTAATTTTTTTTATTAAATAAAATGGTATTTTAGTCTTTTTACCAATAAGAACTTATAGTGTAATTTAAGGGACTATTTCTGTAAATTTGTTAACTAAATATCCAAAGAAATTAAAACCCAACCCCTCCCTTCCTCTTCATCTGTTCATCATCCCTCTGTTCATCGTCGTCATCTCTCATCATCGTCATCTAGTGACGCGATAGTGATGTTGAAGGGCTTCTAGGGCTTCGATTAAAGGGGGTTGACGCGATGATGATGAATCCATCATCGTCATCCAATTACGCGATGATGATGAATCCAGTGACGGGGTGGAAGGTGGTTCTAGGGCTTCGATTAAAGGGGGTCTTTGACTTTAGGGATTTTGAAGAATTGATAAATAGGATGCCATGGAAAGCTGATTTGAAGATTTTGGGAGCCTGTTGAGCACTTGTGGTAGCCATGGAAATACTGAGGTTGCAAAAATTGGGGGTTAAAAAAAAGAGAGAGGTGGGTTTGGATTTTGAGGTTGAACCACAGGTGGTGGTGGTAGTAGCGGGAGGGGGTGGTGGGGTGGTACCGGTGTCGTGTGGTGGTGGTAAATGAGTGGGATATCTCATTTGTGTAGTGACTAGTGATGACAGGGTGGTGATAAGTGGCGGCAGGCGGCTGTGGCCGGTGGTGGCATGCGGCTGTGGCCGGTGGTGGGAAGGGGAAGGGAGGGGGAAGAGGAATAGCACAAAGACTTCATTTTTTTTGTGTAATTTACACAAATGGTCCCTGTATTAATTTAAGAAAATGACACAATTAGTCCTCATCAGTAAAAAAGACTAAAATACCCTCATATTTAACAGAAAAAAACTAACGAAGTTAGTGCCTGGGGTCTGATTGAGACAATTAGGTAACCACAGGGAGCAAAAAAGTCAAATTGAAACTAATGGACCAAAACCGTTATTTTGACCAAACCACAGGTACCAAAAACGAAGTTTACTCTTAGATTTGATTTGAAGTGAAACGTGTTAGAGCAAGAGGTATACTTTTGTTAAGGAGCTAAGTGATCCTATGTGGTATGATGGTATCATCACTTGAGGTAAAACACTCTCACCTCTCCAAGTGAGAGGCATGAGGGAGTTGCGTGAGGAAGTCCCATGAGATATTTCAGGGATGCAAGTGATGGAGTGAGATGTGAGGTGGCAGTAGATGATTGAGTGTGATGCAAGTGAGCAAGGTGAACACCACCCCCTCTCCAAATGAGGGGCGTGAGTTGCCTCACTCACTTGAGAGTATATCGCATGCTCTTAGAAAAAAGATTTTCCAAATCTTATCTCAAACTTTGATTATGAGTGAAAAAAGTATTATCTAAGTGGATGTACTTTAAAAGAAATTATAAATTCTTAAAAACCTCAATCATCAAAGTCAAAACCATTTTTCATCAAGTTTGTTATTTGTGAAAGAGAAGAAAGAAACACAAGTCGGGTTGTGCATCGATTATGTCCAAATTTTTTTTTTTGAAAAACCAACTCTTAAAAACAAGGATCAAAAACCTTTTTCGATTAAAAGGAAAGAAGTAATCATGAGTTTTTATAGTCCAAAAACCAAGCATGAGCTTGAGTTAAGTGACAAAGGTAGTTCAAAATATCACTCTCAAATGTCTAAGACTGTCATTTTAAACGATAAAGATAATTATAATCATTCATTTGTGAAAATCGTGTGTAAGATGGGTAAAAGTTAGAATGTTCAATACTAACCATCTCGAATCCATGAAGCATTAGGTACCAGCCAAGTGAAATTAAAAATCCATCATCAGGACTTCCAATAACTTTTGTTAATGAATGATTCTTGTTGATTCTACTCTCCACAATACCAGGATCTTGAACTTGTTGATTATCACTTATTTGACTTGATTTTGGAATCTTTGTTGAACGAGTTTATACTAATGGAGATTCATCGGTAGAAGCTTCAGCAGGATAGTCAGTAGAAGCCTCAGTAGATAGATCGGTAAAAACATCATGAAAGATGCCATTTGTCACTACTGACTCATCAGTAGCATCCACTCTAGGATCATCTTCCATTACGGTTGGAGAATCTGCTGATGGTTTTTCGAACTCAATTATGTCATCGGTACCTGCCTTTGTTTCTCCATAGAGGTATCTGCATTTCTGATGCGGATTCGTATGAACCCAAAGCAACATAGGCTAACCCTAGCGGCAATAACTCTTGGCCAACCAAGTAGCTATCGACGGATGCGATTTCCGGCCAACCGGAAAAATCAAAGAACAATATTGTTCAAGAAGAAAACACGTTTTTCCTTAATAATTCATAACTTTCCAACCATGATTACAAAGTTTAAATAATGAAATGGAATTCACGAAACAAGGAAACAAATAAGGTTAAAATTAGGAAACAAAATAACTTAAAAAAATACTGGTTGGAAAGGATCGGATAAGGAGCCGTGGGCCAATGCCCTAGCCACGGCTTGCTGCTGCTTTCGTTGCTGGGCCTAGTGGGCTATCGGATGGGCCTGGATCCGTATCATCCTCCCCCTCTAAAAAACGACTCGACCCCGAGTCATCACCCAAATCATCTTCGGCAGCATACGGTGCAAGGTCGGCGACATTAAACGTAGCAGAGACATTGTAGTGACCCGGTAAATCTAGCTTGTAGGCATTATCATTAATCTTCTTGATAACACGAAAGGGGCCATCTGCACGAGGACGCAATTTGCTAAACCGCCCCTGAGGAAACCGTTCCTTACGTAAATATACCCACACAAGATCGCCTTCTTCAAAGATTACCTTCTTTCGGTGCTTATTAACACGAGCTTGATATTGGAGGTTATGTTTGACAATCTGATCACGTACCTGAGCATGTAGTTCCTGGACTTGTGTTGCCCGTGCGTCTCCATCCGCACTAAAAGAACCCGGGTCGATTGTTGGTGCTAAATCCAAAGGGGTAAACGGGTTGCGACCATAAACTACCATGAAAGGGCTGCGACCAGTTGAACTGTGATTCGACCTGTTATAAGCAAATTCCGCCTGAGGCAAAGTCAAGTCCCACTGTTTCGGGTGATCACTAACAAGACTGCGTAGTAGATTCCCGAGACTACGGTTAGTGACCTCGGTTTGGCTGTCCGTCTGGGGGTGGTGGGAGCTGCTAAACTGTAACTTTGTACCCAAACGTCTCCACAACGTACGCCAAAAATGGCTTACGAATTTAACATCACGATCCGAGGTAATGGACTTAGGTACCCCATGTAACCGCACAATCTCGTCAAAATATAAACGGGCGACACGAGAGGCATCAAATGTTTTAGAACAAGCCACAAAATGTGCCATCTTGGAATATCGATCCACAACGACCATAATAGAATCTTTTTTTCGCTGAGTCAGAGGTAACCCCAAAACAAAATCAATACTTACATCTTCCCATGGCCCGGAAGGTGTCGGTAAAGGAGTATAAAGACCCTGATTTGTGTTATGGGTCTTCGCAATGTGGCAAACCCGGCAACGAGCAAGAACTTTGATCACATCGTTCGTCAACTTAGGCCAGAAAAATCGATCCCCCACCACCGCAACCGTCTTGGCGCGACCAAAGTGACCTGCTAAGGCGCCTTGGTGGCACTCAAGAATGATAGCTTCCCGAAACGAACAAAGCGGTACACATAGGCGCTGGCCTTTATAGAGGAGGTCATCTCGGCGAAAAAAATCTTGAAAAACACCGGTCGAACACTTACTCCAAAGGTCTTTAAAATCCGGATCGTCACGGTACAGATTCGAAAAAGAGCCGACACCCGTAGTGCTAAAAACGCTTGAAACTACTAGTGCTGGGCGGCGGCTTAGCGCGTCTGCGACTGAGTTTGCGGTTCCCGCTTTATGGCGGATAACGAAAGAAAAATCTTGAAGTGTCTCAACCCATTTTGCATGTCTTGGATTTAATTTTGCTTGCCCCTGGATAAACTTTAAAGCTTGATGGTCCGAATAAAGGATGAATTCGGCTGGTAGTAAATAGTGGCGCCAATACTCAAGACTCCGGATAATGGCGTAAAACTCTTTATCATACGTGCTATATCGCCTTCGAGTGTCATTTAACTTTTCACTAAAAAAAGCGATTGGTTTAGTAAGTTGGCTCAAAACCCCAACAATGCCCACACCCGAAACGTCACATTTGACTTGGAAGACATGTTCAAAATTGGGCAACGCTAATATGGGGGCGTTGGAGACCGCTGTTTTGAGTTGTTCGAAGGAGAGTTGTGCTGCTTCGGTCCATACAAACTTCCTACGCTTTAGGCATTCCGTAATGGGTGCAACAATGGTGCTAAAATTCTGAATAAACCTTCGGTAAAAGGAAGCAAGACCATGGAAACTCCGAACCTCATGTAAAGAACAAGGTGTTGGCCACGTGGTAATGGCAGTAGTCTTGCTAGTATCCATCCGTATTCCTTCGGCAGACACTAAGTAACCCAAGAATGTGACTTCCGTAGTGAGAAAGTGGCATTTTTTTGCATTGGCAAAAAGCTTTTGCTCCCGTAAGACCATGAAAATTTCACGTAAGTGCTGAAGATGTTGCGCCTCATTTTTGCTAAAGATTAGTATGTCATCGAAACAAACAACAACGCACCTGCCCAGAAACGGTTTAAAAATGTGGTTCATGAGTCGCATGAACGTACTTGGTAAATTTGATAATCCAAACGGCATTACGAGCCACTCATAAAGCCCGTCCCGTGTTTTAAAGGCGGTCTTCCATTCGTCCCCCTGCTTCATACGAATTTGGTGGTACCCACTTCGCAAATCAATCTTTGAAAACACTTGAGAACCCCATAAATGATTGATTAGGTCATCAAACCGTGGGATTGGAAATCTATATTTGATGGTGATTTTATTTACGGCTCTACTATCTATACACATACGAAAAGTGCCTCCCGGTTTGGGAACAAGTAAGGCGGGGACGGCACATGGGCTCATACTTTCCCGGATTAAGCCCTTTTCCAAGAGTTCATTGACTTGTCGGTGTAGTTCGTTGAATTCCTTTAGATTCATTCGGTACGCAGGTTTGTTCGGGATGCTTGCACCTGGAAAAAAATAATACAATGTTGGATTTCGCGCATGAGAGGTAGCCCCGCCGGTATATCATCCGGAATAACGTCCTCGAACTCGGCTAGCAAGGGGGCGACGTCGGCCGATGGTGCATGGATCGGCGGATTGGGCTCGGCCTGTCACACCCCCAAATTCCACTAACGGAGTTTTACCGTTTTGGGATGGTGACAAACCAGGATCTCAGACATCAGTTACTTCAAACGACACTATATGGGACTTGAAATGTAATAACATAAAAGTTCAAGGTTCAGAGTGTATATGCGGAAGCGTTAAACGAAAATAAATGCGCAAAACAACGCGCCCAAGTTCAATTACAAACAAAACATAAATATTATTCAATAGATAATTATTTCAATTGAAGTCCATGACACATGCATGACTTAACGTGATCCTGAGTGCCAACCTGGGAAAACATGTAAGAAAACGAGTCAACACTAGGTTGGTGAGTTCACAGGTTTCAATCATTTAAAGTAAAGCGTTTGCGGATTATGTACATTCAATATGCATATCAATAGGTTGCATGCCTATATTCATGTTTTGCTAAAGCGCTCGCAACCGAAACTGACAGTGTGTTTGTTTGTTTGCCTCCAGTCAGGTCTATCAACTCTGACTAATGTGTTAAGGTCAATATAACACCCGTTCGACCTCCAATCGAGTTAGCGCGACTAACACGGGTGGAGTTTGTCAAACCCAGTAGTGCTACCAAAATTACCTCGTTCTTACCATATTAACGGTCCGATGTGTGTGAGGACTTTTCATGATAGTGTGTTACGCTTAGCCTCAACAGTGATATCATATGAATTACAATAAACCAAAAAGGTTGTGACATGTTTTCTCCCCCAAATAAAAACAGTAAAAGGGGCCGTGAAACTCACCTGCGTTGCGTAGTAGGTAGTATCACACAAGTATGAGATTTATAATCTCAAGTGTTAGCCTGCACGGCTTACGTATGCCCTATAATTATAACACATAAGTTAGGGACACATTGGGATTTGTGACGACGACACGGAAGTTAGAACATCTTAACGCTTTCTAAGGATTTAAGAGTAGACGAACGTGTCTACAGAATTATATAAATTTCATAATATAATCATTAAGGGAAAAGCGTTACGTGTCGTACGTTAATAACAAATAATAAATGAATGAATACATTCTTACGTTAAAGTCGTTTACAAAAGTTAGGAAAAATAATATAATTTAATATATTATTTTTAGGCTCGACAAATTAACTAAATAATCATTTATGGTGATAAAATAATAAATATATTATTTTTAATCGAGTATATAACGTGAGTAAATAATATAACAAATATATTATTAATTGGTTTGAAACGTCACACGAGGTATAAAACGATACAAAATAATATAAACATATATATTATTTAATTAGATTAGTCACGGGTTGAAAATAATAATAACATATTATTTTATACGAAGTTACGGTTTGAAAATAATATAAACATATTATTTTTATTTGATAATAACGTAAATATATTATTTATAAAAGTGGGAGTAATATAAAAATAGTTTCATAAATCAAACCCGAACCTACGGGTTATTTTTCGGGTTAAAACACCTTAATGTATAACCATAATAATATAGGAAAAAGGTTTTTAAATCAAATAATACTTAAAACAAATATTAAAACAAAACAGGGGGGAGGGAGACTCGAACCCTGGTCTCCTCCCTGTTTGCACATGTGTTTAACCGGTCCGCCCGCTAGGGTCATCGCAACATGTTTCAGATTCAAATGGTTTTAATCAAGCGCTATCGGGTGTTCTTCCCCTTTACGCGAATCCGGACCAAAACCACTCCCGATTCCACCCAAATCGATTACGATCAGTCAAAAAGTCAAGGGGGTTTTGTAAAACAGGTGTAAGAGATTTTGTGATAAAGTTTAATTGAAAGATTATCGAGTTTATGTTTGTTTAATTCCGGATTCAAGAACCGAACCTTAGAACAAGGTCATGAAATCGATTTGAGCAATTCTGATGTTAGAATTCATTGAAAACATAGGGCTTTTAGAGAATAAAGGATTTCGAAACTGTTGATGTATTTTAATTTGATTGAGGTTGGGTTTAGGGTCGAAACCCCCAAATCATTTTCGTATGAACCCTAGACCAAAAACAAGAAATCGATTCGCATGATTCTGATATTATAAAATGATAGAATTATATGGCTTTTAATTAGGATAAGTTTGCGAACCTGTTGGAATCAATTAATTGGATTTAAACAGGTTCTAAGACAGTGATCGATTAACCCGTCCCCATATGAACCCTAGGTGTTTGATTGGGTTCAATTCGTTGTTTCAGGTTCAACTAAAGTTAGGGCTTTTGATATACAGGGAATTTCGAATCTAGTGGTGTAAGAAATTACCAAAATGGAGTACGAGAGGATGGTAATCGCTTGAATGCAGGTTCCGGCGGCGTTGAGGTGATCTCCGTCGTCTCCGGTGGCTTTCCGATCAAATATAGAACTTGTAAAAGCTTTGTAGGGACTTGATTAAGGTTTGCAGATGCTTTATTTCAATAGTGGTGATCCAAAGCCATGAATCCGAATGGTATATATATGCGTTCGATGAAAAACGGTTTCAATACAATAATGGGGGGTTTCAATTCCTGTAATAATGTGTTTAATAGTTTCAACGGAATCGTTTGAATGATCATAACAAGCAAAACGGTTTTTAATCATGAAAGGATTTTAATCAAAATACGAATTGAAGTTTCTGTTCTTGCGAATTGACTTTAGAAAGTCAACCAAATTCACAATTTGATAAATACAGAATTGGTCCCTAAGGTTTCTTGTTTCAAGTGTATAAAAATGGCAGAATAGGTCCTTGTGGTTTTGGATTGGGTTAAGACTTGTTAGTTTGACTATCCAAAAGTCAACAGGGATAGCAACATTCTGATTTTGACTTCTCAAGTCAACCGGATTTAGTTTTGTCTAATTACTCACTAAGTCCTTGTATTTTGAGTTTGCAGAATTGACAGGAATAGTCTCTGAAGTTTGAATTAAGTTAGTTAGGTTAACTTTAACCGAAGTTAAACTGAAAAGTCCGGATTGTCACATCATCCCCTAGTTGAAAAAATTTTCGTCCCGAAAATTAAACAAATAAAAAAAAATTTCTGGGATGTCACATCATCTCCTAGTTGAAAGAATTTTCGTCCCGAAAATTAGAATAGTGCTTTAAGAGTTTGAAGTGGATTGCTTGAACAAATGCGGATACTTACGTATCATCTGATCCTCGCGCTCCCACTTGAATTACGCCTTTCCAAGGTGAGACTTTGATTAGAAACATGTCGCCTACTTGGAATTCTAACGGTTTACGACGCTTATCGACGTAGCTCTTTTGACGATCACGAGCTGTCGCCATCCTGTTTCGGATTTGAACGATCTTTTCAGAGGTTTCGAATACAAGTTCGGGACCTGTAAGTTGTCTATCCCCAACTTCAGCCCAACAGATAGGAGATCGGCATTTACGAGAGCCCAAAATGACAGTAGGTCCTTTACGTAGACATTTTTGTGCCTTCAGGAAGGATGTGATGCCCATAACAGCACCACTCCTTTCGCCTTGGACGGAGAGGATTTCTCCATTAGGAAGAGGAAGACGAACGATTTTCTCGCGACAGATAATCTCAGCTTGGTTCTTAGATAATCAGTCCATTCCGACAATCACGTCGAAACTACCGAGTGTGCCCGGTATGAGATCAAAGTCAAATTTATGACTAGTCAGTTCAAGTTTACAACCCTTAAGATCATGGGTTGCTTATATTACTTGTCCGTTGGTTATTTCTACGGTGTATCTGTTTTCTAACAGGGTTGGGGTTTTTCTTAGTAGGTTGCTAAGTTTATTAGTCATGGAATTCCTATCAGTATCAGTGTCAAATAGTACAGAAGCAAAATAGTTGTTTAGAAGGAACTTACCGGTAACCACGTTGTGGTCATAACGAGCTTCTCCGGATCCTAGCACAAAGGCTCGCCCCTTTGCACCATTCCCTGCATTATTTCCCTGGTTGTTATTATCGCCTTGGTGGTTGTTGTTGTTGTTGTTGTCGTTTCCACCCCTCTTTAATTATGGACAATCCTTTCGGAAGTGTCCCTCTTTTCCACATTCAAAACAACCTTTGGTAAAACCCGGTTGTTGGAAGGGCTGCTTGGCTTGTAATTCCCCTCTGCAGTCTTTGGCAGCATGGCCCACCTTGCCACACCGCTGGCAACGGTTTTTGTCACAAGAACCGAGGTGGTGGTAATTACATTTTTTACACCTGGGGTGTCTCCTAATATAACCACTTTGATTCTGACCCGAAGAGGTCGACTGGTTGAAGTTCTTCGTAGGTTCAAACCTACGCTGTTGTTGTTGTTGTGGCTGATTTGACTGAAATCCCATGTTGTTATTGCTACTGTCAAACTTCCTCTTGTTGTTGTCAGTAGACTTGGATGCTGACTTCCTGAAAGGTAGTGTCCCTTGGGTAACGGCTTGGTCCGTCAGTTTGTGAGCAAGACGGATGGTTTGTTGGATGGTAGTGGGGTTGGATGAAGTAACCATGCTCTGGATTTGTGGTACTAATCCACTGATGAACATTTCAATTCTTTTGTAGGGTGGTGTGACCATGTGAGGACACATCCCCGCTAATTCATGCGAGCGAGTGGTGTAGAGTTCTATTTCAGAACCCTCCATTTTTAGATTCCAGAATTCTCCCTCGAGTTTATGAATTTCATCCCTGGGACAGTACTCTTCCTTCATCAGGATCTTGAAATCTTCCCATGGTGATGCATTGGCCATGTCCAGACCTAGCATCTAGACCTGTGCATTCCACCATGTGAGGGCAGGACCCTCTAGAGTTCCCGATGCAAATTTGACTCGGTCGGCTACAGGGCAGTTACACATGGAGAACACAGATTCAATCTTTTCAAACCATCGGAGTAATCCGACAGCTCCCTCAGCTCCACTGAATGTGTGGGGCTTGCAGTCCATAAATGTCTTGAAGGTACAGACATGCTGATTGTTCTGTGGATTGTTCGCTTGCCCTGGATTAGAAAGAGTAGGTTGGGTTTAGGAAAGAGTGGAATAAATGTGTACAGTTGGTTGTCTAGGGTTAACGGGTAACAGGTTTACCTGCAATGTGTGCTGCTAAGGCTTCAGCAACACTGTCATTAATTAACGCGGCCAGTTCGGCTGGTGTCAGGTTGATATTTCCACGACCACCGTTGTGACCGCCACGTCCACGTCCGGCCATGATTCTTCATATTCACAAACACAAGAAATGAGTAAATACATCGCATATTGACATCACTCAAGTGTAAGCAAACATAAGGAGATGTGTAAAGACATGCAGGTTTATGATTTTAGTACAAGGCTAACTTAAATCATAAGGCCATAGAATAAATGGTTCAACTCAAACAGTTCACTAAGATTTTATTGGAATGGGAACATCCTTACCCATTTAGGTTTTTATTTGAAACATAAAGAAATGACAAAATAAGATAAGAGAGGATGGAATGGAATATCAAGCTCTACTGCCGGCGGATGAGATGACTGATTCAACATCATCCTCCTCTACTTCCTCGGGCTCATCCTCAGGCTCAAAGTTGGGTACTTCAGCTGGCTCTAGAGCTGCTGCAAGTTGTATCTCTAACTCTCCAATTCTTTCCTGAGATTCTACTTCAGCCTCCTCGAGTGCATTCACTCTAGCCTGCAACGCCCTTACCTCGTCCACTAATGCATTATGCAAGCGGTCAGTGCTTGCCAGTTCTGCTACTAGCAGATCTATCATGTGATCCGTTTGTTTCCCTCCTCTTAACAGACCTGTGATCGCTCCTGCTGCGTCTCTCATATTCCGGATCTCTCGATCCATAGTTGCTACAAATGCTGCAAAGGCTTGCTCCAAGTGACAAGGTAATAATGGTAAACGTGGTCCTGATGATGACGAAGCTCCAAAGTACGGTGATGGAACTCGTTCCTGTCTAACCCATTTGCTCAGTAAACCGGGGTACCAATCCCAGTCACTCCCATTTCCGATATGCATGGGCTCTCCATACACAATAGAGTTATCATTTGGTTCAAGCCTACGCCTCTTGGGCTCCGGTGATGCAATGGCAGGAATGTCATGTTCCTGATTGGTAGGTGGTGAAGATGGTGGTGTAGACATAATTCCTGAAACATAAGGAGTAAATGTCTATGCCAAGTAACTAATGTGTGTGGCTATAGTCTAGAATGCAGTCCTAGTTCTCTATAACCAATGGCTCTGATACCAATCTGTCACACCCCCAAATTACACTAACGGAGTTTTACCGTTTTGGGATGGTGACAAACCAGGATCTCAGACATCAGTTACTTCAAACGACACTATATGGGACTTGAAATGTAATAACATAAAAGTTCAAGGTTCAGAGTGTATATGTGGAAGCGTTAAACGAAAATAAATGCGCAAAACAACGCGCCCAAGTTCAATTACAAACAAAACATAAATATTATTCAATAGATAATTATTTCAATTGAAGTCCATGACACATGCATGACTTAACGTGATCCTGAGTGCCAACCTGAGAAAACATGTAAGAAAACGAGTCAACACTAGGTTGGTGAGTTCACAGGTTTCAATCATTTAAAGTAAAGCGTTTGCGGATTATGTACATTCAATATGCTTATCAATAGGTTGCATGCCTATATTCATGTTTTGCTAAAGCGCTCGCAACCGAAACTGACAGTGTGTTTGTTTGTTTGCCTCCAGTCAGGTCTATCAACTCTGACTAATGTGTTAAGGTCAATATAACACCCGTTCGACCTCCAATCGAGTTAGCGCGACTAACACGGGTGGAGTTTGTCAAACCCAGTAGTGCTACCAAAATTACCTCGTTCTTACCATATTAACGGTCCGATGTGTGTGAGGACTTTTCATGATAGTGTGTTACGCTTAGCCTCAACAGTGATATCATATGAATTACAATAAACCAAAAAGGTTGTGACATGTTTTCTCCCCCAAATAAAAACAGTAAAAGGGGCCGTGAAACTCACCTGCGTTGCGTAGTAGGTAGTATCACACAAGTATGAGATTTATAATCTCAAGTGTTAGCCTGCACGGCTTACGTATGCCCTATAATTATAACACATAAGTTAGGGACACATTGGGATTTGTGACGACGACACAGAAGTTAGAACATCTTAACGCTTTCTAAGGATTTAAGAGTAGACGAACGTGTCTACAGAATTATATAAATTTCATAATATAATCATTAAGGGAAAAGCGTTACGTGTCGTACGTTAATAACGAATAATAAATGAATGAATACATTCTTACGTTAAAGTCGTTTACAAAAGTTAGGAAAAATAATATAATTTAATATATTATTTTTAGGCTCGACAGATTAACTAAATAATCATTTATGGTGATAAAATAATAAATATATTATTTTTAATCGAGTATATAACGTGAGTAAATAATATAACAAATATATTATTAATTGGTTTGAAACGTCACACGAGGTATAAAACGATACAAAATAATATAAACATATATATTATTTAATTAGATTAGTCACGGGTTGAAAATAATAATAACATATTATTTTATACGAAGTTACGGTTTGAAAATAATATAAACATATTATTTTTATTTGATAATAACGTAAATATATTATTTATAAAAGTGGGAGTAATATAAAAATAGTTTCATAAATCAAACCCGAACCTACGGGTTATTTTTCGGGTTAAAACACCTTAATGTATAACCATAATAATATAGGAAAAAGGTTTTTAAATCAAATAATACTTAAAACAAATATTAAAACAAAACAGGGGGGAGGGAGACTCGAACCCGGGTCTCCTCCCTGTTTGCACATGTGTTTAACCGGTCCGCCCGCTAGGGTCATCGCAACATGTTTCAGATTCAAATGGTTTTAATCAAGCGCTATCGGGTGTTCTTCCCCTTTACGCGAATCCGGACCAAAACCACTCCCGATTCCACCCAAATCGATTACGATCAGTCAAAAAGTCAAGGGGGTTTTGTAAAACAGGTGTAAGAGATTTTGTGATAAAGTTTAATTGAAAGATTATCGAGTTTATGTTTGTTTAATTCCGGATTCAAGAACCGAACCTTAGAACAAGGTCATGAAATCGATTTGAGCAATTCTGATGTTAGAATTCATTGAAAACATAGGGCTTTTAGAGAATAAAGGATTTCGAAACTGTTGATGTATTTTAATTTGATTGAGGTTGGGTTTAGGGTCGAAACCCCCAAATCATTTTCGTATGAACCCTAGACCAAAAACAAGAAATCGATTCGCATGATTCTGATATTATAAAATGATAGAATTATATGGCTTTTAATTAGGATAAGTTTGCGAACCTGTTGGAATCAATTAATTGGATTTAAACAGGTTCTAAGACAGTGATCGATTAACCCGTCCCCATATGAACCCTAGGTGTTTGATTGGGTTCAATTCGTTGTTTCAGGTTCAACTAAAGTTAGGGCTTTTGATATACAGGGAATTTCGAATCTAGTGGTGTAAGAAATTACCAAAATGGAGTACGAGAGGATGGTAATCGCTTGAATGCAGGTTCCGGCGGCGTTGAGGTGATCTCCGTCGTCTCCGGTGGCTTTCCGATCAAATATAGAACTTGTAAAAGCTTTGTAGGGACTTGATTAAGGTTTGCAGATGCTTTATTTCAATAGTGGTGATCTAAAGCCATGAATCCGAATGGTATATATATGCGTTCGATGAAAAACGGTTTCAATACAATAATGGGGGGTTTCAATTCCTGTAATAATGTGTTTAATAGTTTTAACGGAATCGTTTGAATGATCATAACAAGCAAAACGGTTTTTAATCATGAATGGATTTTAATCAAAATACGAATTGAAGTTTCTGTTCTTGCGAAATTGACTTTAGAAAGTCAACCAAATTCACAATTTGATAAATGCAGAATTGGTCCCTAAGGTTTCCTGTTTCAAGTGTATAAAAATGGCAGAATAGGTCCTTGTGGTTTTGGATTGGGTTAAGACTTGTTAGTTTGACTATCCAAAAGTCAACAGGGAAAGCAACATTCTGATTTTGACTTCTCAAGTCAACCGGATTTAGTTTTGTCTAATTACTCACTAAGTCCTTGTATTTTGAGTTTGCAGAATTGACAGGAATAGTCCCTGAAGTTTGAATTAAGTTAGTTAGGTTAACTTTAACCGAAGTTAAACTGAAAAGTCCGGATTTTCACACGGCCACAAACAGACCAAACACAATAGGCGGTTGGTTTATACGAGTGAGGCCCAAAAACTCAGATTTGGAGATAAAAACTGATGCTGGTGGTTCATCTTTCGGGCAGAGCGGGGCGAGTGTAATATGCAACCCATCTTTTTTAAACGTGTAAGTGTTGCGAAACCCGTCATGTTTGACGTGCCTGTCATATAGCCACGGGCGACCCAATAAAAGGTGACAAGCATCCATTGGTATAACTTCACACCATAGCTCGTCGGAGTATTTGTTACCAATTAAAAACTGAACTAAGCACTTTTGGGTAACTTTGACGAGATTACCTTTTTTTAACCACGTTAATTGATAAGGGTCCGGATGAGCTTGTGTTGGTAAGTTCAACTTTTCAACCATAGTCGTTGCAACCATATTTTCGCAACTACCACTATCCAGAATAACAGAACAAACCTTTCCTTTCGCCGTGCAGTGTGTACGAAAAATATTATTACGGAGCCATGTCGTGTCGTCCCCGGGTTCTGCAGCAGAAGTGTTAAGAACGCGACGGGTAACAAGTAGTTCACCCCGAGCTGGGTAAACCATTTCAGCCCCTTCGTCGTCGCTATCGGGGTCGAAGGTGGGTTCAGAGTCATCAATGAGGGCTAAAACTTGTTTATTCGGGCAATCACGTTTGAGATGACCGAACCCCTGGCACTTAAAACACCTCAATGAATTGGTTGTGGGGGTTATGGGAGCCGACGGAGCAGACGTAGTCGCGGAAGACTCGGCTTTTATTAGGCCGGTTTTCGAATTACTTGGGCCCGTGGTGGTGGTTCTGCCTGAATAAGAGAAACGGGTACCCGATTTTGCCTTTGCTGTGAGTTGTTTTTCTACCCGGAGGGCTAATCGGCAGACATCATCAAACGAATAATATTGTTGCAAATAAACAATGTCTGAAATTTCGGGGCGTAAACACCCCAAAAATCAGGCGATAACCTGTTCCTCGTCCTCGTCCATACGACAACGTAGGCGCATACGGTCAAATTCGCCTATAAATTCTTCTACTGACAAGGATTGTTGGCGCAAGTTATGATAATCCAAATAAGTGTCTTGTTTGTGAGTGAGTGGCAAAAATTTTGCTTTTAAAAGTCGTTTCATCTTATCCCATGAGGTGACTTTCCCCTTCCCAACCCGTTGACGTTGTGTTTGTACATGCTCCCACCACAATGATGCATGCTTTTTAAATTTAATGGCAACTAATTTTACCTTCAAATTGTCGGGGACGTTGCGAAGATAAAAAAATCTCTCGACGGTTTGAAGCCACCCAATAAAATTGTCCGGTTGAACACGACCTTCGAACTCTGCGATCTCCGTGCGAATACCCAGTGCACGAATCGGATCTACCTGCAGTGGTGCCCGTGGTGGCGTCGGCGGTGTCCTGTGACGGCGGGCTGGCGGTGTTTGATCTTGATGGCGTCGGTGGGCAAAAATATTGTCAAAATCGTCACCGTCTTCGTGTTCATCCACAACCGAGTTGGTTGTGATGCTTTCTCCCCTCTCTTCAAATCTGCCAAAAGGATTAAATTCTAACTCATGAACCCGTTGACGAAGACATTCAATCTCAGCATCACGAGGATCACGTGTATCTGGACCGTTGCCTCTGGCGGCGTATCGACGGTTTTGCTGGCGGCGATCTCTCTCGTTCGTAGACATCCTGAGATACCCGAGCTCTGAATACCACTTGATGCGGATTCGTATGAACCCAAAGCAACCTAGGCTAACCCTAGCGGCAATAACTCTTGGCCAACCAAGTAGCTATCGACGGATGCGATTTCCGGCCAACCGGAAAAATCAAAGAACAATATTGTTCAAGAAGAAAACACGTTTTTCCTTAATAATTCATAACTTTCCAACCATGATTACAAAGTTTAAATAATGAAATGGAATTCACGAAACAAGGAAACAAATAAGGTTAAAATTAGGAAACAAAATAACTTAAAAAAATACTGGTTGGAAAGGATCGGATAAGGAGCCGTGGGCCAATGCCCTAGCCACGGCATGCTGCTGCTTTCGTTGCTGGGCCTAGTGGGCTATCTGATGGGCCTGGATCCGTATCAATTTCCTTCATCAAGATATTTAGGTGAAAATAACAAGGCATCTAAGTCAAACAAGAAAGAAAGACTAAAACTAGGTTCAACAGAAGAAGATTCATTAAATTTAACATTAAAAGACTCTTCCATGACCCTAGTTCTTTTGTTAAAGGCTCTATAAGCCTTTGATTGAGAAAATATCCATCACCTGATTTAGCTACAAACTTGGATAAATGATCCCTGGTATTGAGGATTGATGATGTCGTCCAGACGGTCTATATAAAAACTAACAAAACCTAACCTAGACTCTTAAGTAATAAATGGAAAACCTATGAACTAGACCGCACTGACAGGCAAGTGTAACTATCGAGTGTAGCACAACTTAATGGTAAACCGAGTTATCGAACCCTAGAGACACTGAATACTAATACTAGACTCTGACTCGGACTAAAGATTTAATTGGTTTGGGGGGTTGACTACACAAAAGGTTAACTAAGAATGCAACAAACTAATGTCGACTCAACCTATTAGGACAAGTACTAAGGTGAAATCAGAAGATGGGAAGAATGCTACCTAGGTCGAAATTCTACTTGCAAAGCACAACTTTTACAGGTTCTGGAAACTATGATTGATTTGGGTTTCTAAAGATGACAACTAAAGACTACCTAGTGGATCCCTAATCACTCACAGGGTGTCACCAACTAAGCTACCTAAAGTGTACTAAACTCAACAGATGGTTAGATCACATCTCGGGTATTTCCAACAATGATAAAGTACCCACAGGACAGATTACCTCTCAGTCTCACTGTCCACAATACATTCGAAGAATGCACGGGGTAATCTCTGGATAACAACTATGATTTAACCTAGCAACAATAACTAGACACCTAATACTAACGTCCTCTCAGACTGTTAACACTCGGATTCCTAATGATGAAGACCAGACAACTACTTCTCACCTCTCGGGTATTGAACTAGGACACACATTCAATTCTAATCAACAATCAAACCCAACTCCTATGGTCACTATGTCTAGCAAACCACACAACAATCACAAACCCTAGAGTCTATGACCAAGATATGCAAATCAAACTGGCAGACAACCACAATAAGCATACAAAGTTAAAATCAATTACAAATCAGATCTAAACATGCTATATCATCATAATAATTAACAAGAGATTCTTTACAAAATCATAAAACCATCAATCGAATCCAAAAACTAGTAAAAATCACAACTTTAACAAATATTTATCATGTGACCTAGGCAATATTAATGTTTAGCATAGGATCATACTCAAACACATCAAAACATAAGTAATCAAGCAAAACATAGGTTCAAACACAGAATTTAAACACAAAGATTCAAACTTGAAAACCTAGAACGTTATTACAACGAACCCGGAATCCAAAAGCTTCGATCTTGCACTTGAATTGACCTTCTTACTCCCAAAATCCCCCAAGAATGCTCCTTAAACGGCTGGAAATCGATTAGATTAAGAATGGGAGAGTCCTAGACCTTTAATCCTTTAAATTAGGTTAAAAAAAACACGTTCCTGGGGTCTCTCGCGTACCGCGGGGGAGTTCTGGCTGTACCGCGAGAGACAAAATAGTCGCGCAAGATTTTTGTTCCCTCACGTACCGCGAGGAATTGGACCACCATCTCTCACGTACCGCGAGAGATTACTGAATTTTTGAACTCTTCTCCTCGAAATACCCCAAATCGATATATTATGGGCCCTGTAACTACTTTTCTAGCCAGAGATATGTGTATTTTAAGGTTAGACTCTTTCCCAACTTTTTTCGTTTCTCATCCCGGGTTCTCGTGCTCGTTCTCTCGCACTTCTTGATCGTTTAAGCTCCAAAGTGACCCGATTACCTACAAAACAAGACACAACTAAATACAAGCTATAAATGACTCTAAACGACTCTAAAACCATACGAAAACGCTACTAAATACAAAGTAAATCGAGGTGTGTTTTGCAACACATCAAATATCCCCACACTTAACCTTTTTTCGTCCTCGAAAAAGTCTGCAATGGAATCAGAACTGAGATCTAACTTAACAACTCATTAATTACCCATTAGCAAAACAAACTCACGCGTTAAAAATCAATAATCAGTATTTCTATCCGATTAAACCCAACCACCAGCTTTCAAGCCCCCGTTACGTGTTCTAATTCATTTTATACAACTATCAATCAATCTATGTGACTCACACTTAAAAGTTACAGCTCTACCTAATCCCGTCTCATAGTCATGTTTAGGCACGGATCAAACCATATAGATTTACCCTACCACGTTAAACTAAAACTTACAGGTTTCAGAAATCAGATGAAATATGAATGAATGGATGGAAATGAACATAATTATGCAAAAGAACTTTCGTCTAGAGGCGTTTCAACCAAGTCACTATCCCGAAAGGTAACACATAGACTACAGTCTAAAAAATGAAGCATATAAGAATCAACCCAGTGGTGTTTCAATCAGGCTGGAACCCGACGTGTGAAACGTAGGTGAAACTTAGATTTCAATCAAATAAGCTCAAGTATATGGAATATGGATGCGGGTGCCACCGAAACTCGGATTTATTCTCATAAAAAGAGAGTGATGTGCCATGAAATTTCTAAAAACTCTAAATTTTAACTTAATGTGGTACCTATCACCCTATATTGACAGTTTCAGTATTACTGATTACCCTAAGATGAATACCCACAAGATATCATGATTTTAAATTTCAATTAATTCCTAAACAACACAAACAGGATATTTAAGCTTTACTAGCTAGCTGGGTCTACCAAAACATCACTAATTAAACACGTTTTCAATTATTTAATCATTTAAACTCACAAGTAGATCCAGTTATACTATCATTTTTCATTTATATGCGATTATTTCCAAGGACATTTTTTAAAATTTTTTAATTTTTATAAACAAGACAAACTAGCTAAACTAGACACTTACATCCCCACACTTGAAATACACATTTTCCTCAATGTGAAGTAAGACACAACTAAAAATAAAAATGCAAAGATAAAAGGAATCGACTTAGCTGGTAATGTAGCATGAATGGTCCAACATTACTCTTCTACGTGTGCACCATATAGCATTTCGGTCGCGGTTGCACAAACTGTGGGTTGCCTTTACAAACTTCAAATAAGTGATAATCAACCCTGCCCGAATGGAGATTTAGTACGGGCGGAGCGATCAAAACCTGCACAATAAAACTCAAACAAACCCGCAACATTAAACTGACACAAGTTACAGACTCAATGTAAAAATTAAAGACTCAACTGACTCACTAAGAACTTAAACACTCAAGATAGATAGCATACAGAGAAATATACTCAATGTGTGGCAAACACATATACATGAAAGCCATGGCAAGGTGAATCATCGGTCATGAACGGTTTAAATTCCCCATGGTAGTGGTGGTCGGTGGCATGAATGTTGGATGTTGGATGATATGAATGATATGGTGATAGTGGATGATGGATGGTAGTGTTGGTCGATGTGGGTGAACGAAACCATGGGAAAACAAGGAAGAAGGGTGAGACCAGCCTAGCCCCGCGTACCGCGAGATATCAGACGACCACTCCTCGCGTACCGCGAGGGAGTGGCATTTAAGCCGGCCAAACCCTTCACCTCTCGCGTACCGCGAGAAAGCCTAGGAAACATGTCGCGTACCGCGAGAATAGGCTGGTGACAAAAAGTTAAGGGGGTTTTTATACTTAGAAAATTTTTCATCCCTTAAACTTTTTTCACCCAAATTCCATAAAAACCTATTCCAAGCATAAAAACATATGTAAAAATACCTGGAACTTTATTCTCGACAATTTACCTCACCGAATCAAGCACGAATCCCTGACACAAACAAAACACACACCGAAAAACACAAAAATAGATATGAACTCAAACCAAGTAGTGCACACAAACTCTACATCCCGAGCACTTGCCGAGACTCAAACAAGCCTATCAGGAGGCTTCTCCTTGATCCTAACCGGTACCGCCTTCATCCTACGTGGTCTACCGATCCTCCACTTCCTCAGCACATTCCTACCTCTATCAAACTCTAAATCTCTCTTATATTTAGCAATCAAGTCCTTCCACCACAGCTTAAACCTACCAGGTCCAAAGATAACCTGGTTCAAATACCTCAACAGTCTGTCACACCTAAACATCCCCACACTTGGGGTTTGCTCTATCCTAAAATCAGATGACTCTATCAACGTACGAGTCCTCTTACGGGGTGGCCTAAACCTAGGAACACTAGAACTAGGGGTTGGATCAACAGTTCTCCCCTTAGAAAGCACAATGGTGATGGGTAACGGTTCAGGAATGGGATTTTCTATATGGGGACCTCTAAACCTTCACCAGTATCTCCTGGATCCTCTATACTCTCCACTAACTTCCCCACACTTGGGGTTGTGCCTATGACATCTTCAAATTCTGCAATCATCTCCAGCAGATCATCAGGAACCTCATCGTCGTAATCGCACGGCTCATCTAACAACCCTTCTAACTCTAACGCCCAATCAGATATCTCTCCCAAGTTAGGGGCGGGTTCATCAATTTCTCTCTGGATCATAGTCTCGATGGTCTTCCATGAGGGCATCAAGCATGCACACGGAGTGGCTATGCTCGCCAACATCCTTCACGGACTTCGTAGCATCGAATGTAATAGACTCATCCCCACACTTAGTGTGAGTTTCCCGTCAAAGACATCGATCATTGCCTTGGCGGTACATAGGAACGGGCATCCTAGGATGAGTGGTACTTTGTCATCCACTTCCATATCCAAAATAACAAAATCCACGGGGAATACAAAATTACCTACTTTCACTAACAGATTCTCCACAATTCCCCGTGGATACTTGACTGAACGGTCAGCCAAGGATATGCTCATGTGCATCGGCTGCAGTTCACCTAGGTCTAGCTGCTTATAGATAGAATAAGGCATCAGATTGACGCTAGCACCCAGGTCAGCCAACACGTGGTTTAAGGGCAAACCGCCAAGTAGACACGGGATTGTGAAACGACCCGAATCTGCCAGTTTATCTGGCAGCTTGTTCTGAACCACAACAGAACATTGCTCACTAAGTGAGACTTCAGAGATCCCCTCTAGCTTCTTCTTGTTGGAAAGAAGATCTTTGAGGAACTTTCTATACTTTGGCATATGCTGGAGGACCTCTTTAAAGGGAAGTTTGACCTTGAGTTGTTTAAACATATCAAGGAAGGTACCATATTCCCTAGCGTGTTTATGTGGCAGCAAGCGCGCTGGACAGGGAACACGACTCAAGTCAATCTTGGGGGACTTCATCTCCACCCCTTCTTCTTCTCCTCTGCCTTCTCGGCATGCTTCTCCATAACTATCTCTTCCTCCACCGGTTCTTCCTCTTCTACAAGTTCTCATCCTCTTCTGCTCTCCTACTCCTAGACGATACATCATTCGACTCAGACTTGTTTAGCATCATAACATTGATCTCAGCAAATCGAGTTCTCTAGTCTACCTCTTCACTTCCTCTACCGAAGGTATGCCATACTTAATGGAGTGGGAGTCATCCTCTACAACCTCTTTCTTCTCCACACTCCTAACTGACACGACCATCACTGAAGCATTTGGGCCCGAAGATGGACCTTTTTGTCTACCCTTTAGGCTCTGAGCGATGTCTCCTACCGTGCGTTGCAAATCCTGGAATGCCGACTGCTGATTCTTAAATAGAGTGTCGTGGCTATCCAGTCTTTTCCTCGTGTCCTTGTCTTGCTGGACTAAGTGGGCAAGTAGTTGTGTCTGATTCTCGAGCATTTCTTTGATCTTCCTTGTATTGACACTGCTTCCCGAGCTTGCTCCAACTTCTGCTCCTCCATACTGCTACTGGCGACCATTAAACCCAGGCGGGTTATTTCCAGATCTCTCTCCTGAGCCATAAGTATTGTTGTAATTGTTGTACCCTCGGTTCTGGTTGCCAGCAAAGCTCACCTGCTCCTATTTATTGACTAGGCAATCCCTGGTATCGTGGCCTCCCCTGCACACTTGACACCGCTGAGCACTGAGCTTCAACTCCTTGATCTCGTTAGCCATTGAAGCGAGTGCAACAACCATGCTAGAATCAGGAGTGACCTGATGCACACCTCTAGAAAAAGAGGCGGGTGATCTAGCACTAGGAATGGAAGTCCTAGCAGATGGATGCTACTGTTCGGCTTGAGCAAAGCTCTCGAACATCTCCTCACACTCATCAGGCTCGATTGTATCCATGATATGGCCTCCCGTAGCTGTGTTGAACATTTGCCGCTTCTCGAAGGTGAGACCATTGTAGAACTTCTCCACTAGCGCCCAGTCGGAAAGACCATGCTAAGGACATCGGCTCAATAGCGTGTTGAACCGCTCCCAAGCCATGTGATAAGGCTTGTAAGAGTCCATCTGGAACGAATGGATTTGGTCCCTGAGGCGAGCGGCGCTGGAAGGTGGATAGTACATTTTGAAGAACTTGGCTTCGAGATCCTCCCAAGTGGTGATCGAGTTGTCTGGGAGGGTGTCGAGCCAAGTAATTGCACGCCTAGAGAGGGAGAATGGGAAGAGATGCAAGTAGATTGCGTCCTTAGACACACCCGTGATGTTAAAGCTATCACATATCCACGCGAAGCGGGACAAATGTCCGGGTGCATCCCTATCCTCAAGGCCATGAAATTGGGTGGCATGAGTGACCGTGCTCATGACATGTGACAGGATCTGCCATGTATTGGTGTTAGGAATGGTGGGGCGTGTGATCGAAGATCTCGCCCCGGTGACCCCGTCACTGGCCCTCTGGTGCACGGTACATCTCGTTGGTGGGTCAGCGTCGCCCATGGTAGGAAATGGAATTGGGCTAGTAGAACGTACCTGGGATTTGCAAAGCTCTTTCAAACGCTCCCGAATCATTCAAAAGCTCCCGGAAGAAGATTCATTAAATTTAACATTAAAAGACTCTTCCATGACCCTTGTTCTTTTGTTAAAGGCTCTATAAGCCTTTGATTGAGAAAATATCCATCACCTGATTTAGCTACAAACTTGGATAAATGATCCCTGGTATTGAGGATTGATGATGTCGTCCAGACGGTCTATATAAAAACTAACAAAACCTAACCTAGACTTCTAAGTAATAAATGGAAAACCTATGAACTAGACCGCACTGACAGGCAAGTGTACCTATCGAGTGTAGCACAACTAAATGGTAAACCGAGTTATCGAACCCTAGAGACACTGAATACTAATACTAGACTCTGACTCGGAGTAAAGATTTAATTGGTTTAGGGGGTTGACAACACTAAAGGTTAACTAAGAATGCAGCAAACTAATGTCGACTCAACCTATTAGGACAAGTACTAAGGTGAAATCAGAAGATGAGAAGAATATTACCTAGGTCGGAATCCTACTTGCAAAGCACAACTTTTACAGGTTCTGGAAACTATGATGGATTTGGGTTTCTAAAGATGACAACTAAAGACTACCTAGTGGATCCCTAATCACTATCAGGGTGTCACCAACTAAGCTACCTAAAGTGTACTAAACTCAAGAGATGGTTAGATCACCTCTCGGGTATTTCCAACAATGATAAAGTACCCACATGACAGATTACCTCTCAGTCTCACTTTCCACAATACATTCGAAGAATGCACGGGGTAATCTCTGGATAAGAACTATGATTTAACCTAGCAACAATAACTAGACACCTAATACTAACGTCCTCTCAGACTGTTAACACTCGGATTCCTAATGATGAAGACCAGACAACTACTTCTCACCTCTCGGGTATTGAACTAGGACACACATTCAATTCTAATCAGCAATCAAACCCAACTCCTATGGTCACTATGTCTAGCAAACCACACAACAATCACAAACCCTAGAGTCTATGACCAAGATATGCAAATCAAACTGGCAGACAACCACAATAAGCATACAAAGTTAAAATCAATTACAAATCAGATCTAAATATGCTTTATCATCATAATAATTAACAAGAGATTCTTTACAAAATCATAAAACCATCAATCGAATCCAAAAACTAGTAAAAATACCAACTTTAACAAATATTTATCATGTGACCTAGGCAATATTAATATTTAGCCTAGGATCATACTCAAACATATCAAAACAGAAGTAATCAAGCAAAACATAGGTTTAAACACAGAATTTAAACACAAAGATTCAAACTTGAAAATCTAGAACGCTATTACAACGAACCCGAATACCAAAAGCTTCGATCTTGCACTTGAATTGACCTTCTTACTCCCAAAATTACCATAGAATGCTCCTTAAGCAGCTGGAAATCGATTAGATTAAGAATGGGAGAGTCTTAGACATTTAATCCTTTAAATTAGGTTAAAAAACATGTTCCTGGGGTCTCTCGCGTACCGCGGGGGAGTTCTGGTGAGACAAAATAGTCACGCAAGATTTTTGTTCCCTCGCGTACCGCGAGGAATTGGACCACCATCTCTCGCGTACCGCGAGAGATTACTGAATTTTTGAACTCTTCTCCTCGAAATACCCTAAATCGATATATTATGGGTCCCGTAACTAATTTTCTAGCCCGAGATATGCCTCTTTTAAAGTTTGACTCTTTCCCAACTTTTTCTGTTTCTCATCCCGGGTTCTCGTGCTCGTTTCTTTTGCACTTCTTGATCGTTTAAGCTCCAAAGTGACCCGATTACCTACAAAACAAGACACAAGTAAACACAAGCTATAAATGACTCGAAACGACTCTAAAACCATGCGAAAACTCTACGAAATACAAATGAAATCGAGGTGTGTTTTGTAACACATCAATTGAGCAAGGGCATCCAAAAAGGTTTAAGAAATCCAATAAAAGGTTTTCTTTTGTGTAAAATTTCAAAGGATGTTGTAACATCCACCAAATTTTCAGATTTATATCCATATTGATATTATAGACAAGGTGTATCATTAAGACTTATTGAATTAAGAATTAGGTCAAGATACTACTTGTACCACAATTATGTAAGGTATTATTCTCAAATAATTAGTCTTAGTGTCCATGGTATTATATAATCAAGGATACAAACTTTGTTCTTGTAAACTTATGTAGCATAGGTGCATATGACATCACTTACGCTAGTTAAATACAAACTAGGTTATTATTCTATGTGCATCGAGTAGGACTTAGCTGATTTCAAACGAGGTCAATAAATTGCTTACACAAACTATTATATGTAAACTATATGACCTGCATGAGGTTTTAACTTAAAACTATGTTTATAATATACAATCCTCATATAACAAGTTAACTATGTCAAATTCTATGTCTATTATATGGATTTAACCTAAACTTGATGTAATTACCCAAACTATATCCACAAATGTTGATTTCAAATTCATATTCCATGTGCATGATTTAAACATTTCTATTCCAACAATTCTATGTGGAATTTATATAAATATTAATACATATGTTACTTTATATAAATTTCACCTACATTATATATGTATGCACGTATTTTATCTCCATACATCATGATTTTTTACATACATGCATTAAATAACTATTACTTTTATAAAGCTTCGAAGATTTTATATAAAACTATTACTTTATAAAAGTCAACACTACCTTTTATACATACCCACCTTCAATTTTAATTTATTTGAACATTAGATATTTTAAATTACCTATACATTGTAACATCCCAGAAATAACGACAAGATAATAAGCGGGTTTTTAAAATGAAATAACTGGATAAAAGGGGTGGGGATCGTGGGCTGTCACACCCCCAAATTCCACAAACGGAGTGTTACCGTTTGGGACGTGAAAAACCAGGATCTCAGACATTAGCTACATCAAACGACACTATATGGGACTTAAAATGTCATAACATAAAAGTTCAGAGTTAATGCAGAAGCGTTTAAACAAGAAAGTAAATGCGCAAAACAACGAGCCAAAGTTCAGTTTAATAAAAGTAAGTGAATTGTTTTAACGGTTCGCATATGAGTGAAATGATAGTAGGACTCCATGCATGTCCTAGTTGTGCAACTTGTGCCTTAGTGACCGGAGAAAACATGTACGAAAAGTGTCAACACGAGGTTGGTGAGTTCACAGGTTTCAAGTTTGCAATAAGAGAGTGTTTGCCAGATTATGTACATTCAATATGCATATCTATAGGTAGCTAGCCTATGTTCATGTCTTACTAAAGCGCTCGCAACCGAAGCTGACAGTGTGTTTGTTTGTTTGCCTCCAGCCAGGTCTGTCAACTCTGACTAATGTGTTAAGATCAATATTTCACCCGTTCGACCTCCAATCGAGTTAGCGTGACTAACGCAGGTGGGGATTGTCAAACCCAGTAGTACTACCAAAATTACCTCGCTAATTCCATATTAACGGTCCGATGTGTGTGAGGACTTTCATGATAGTGTGTTACGCTTAGCCTCAACAGTGATATCATATGAATTACAATAACTCAAAATAGTTTGCGTCATGTTTTCTCCCCCAACGGGAAAAACATGCAAAATAATGTTTGTCTTCATACCTGTTTCTCCCCCACGGGAAAACATGTAAAAGTATGATTGCTTGCGTGTATGTTTCTCCGTCAATGGGAAAACAAGTAAAAGATGTTGATTTGTTTACATGTTTCTCCCCCAACAGGAAAACGAGTAAAAAGGGGCCGTGAAACTCACCTGAGTTGTGTACGAGTAGTAGATAGCACCACACAAGGATGCAAGTAGGAAACACAAGAGTTTGCTTGTGAACTGCTTATGTATGCCCTAAAATTATAAGCATAATAGTTAGGGATACAATGGGTTTTGTGATGACGACACGGAAGATTTGAACGTCCTAGAACATTTTAAGGATCAACGAGTAGACGAACTTGTCCACGGGAATAAAGGTTTCTTAATATACTTATTAAGATAAATACGTTTCGTGTCTAAGGTTTCTTAATTACGAATATAATAATAATTAAATATATCCGTGCGTTTGTACCATTAAAATAATGGCTAGGAATATAATATAACTAATATATTATTTTTAGAGAAATAACATGATTATTAAAAATGCGAGACAATAAAGTAATAAAACCATTATTTTATTCGAGGATATAAACGTGCCTAAATAGTATAAATAATTACATTATTTATTAGTTTGAAACGTCACACGAGATTAATAAACGAGGCGAAATAATATAAAAATATAAATTACTTTATACTAGGAGTCACAGGTTGAAAATAATATAAACATATTATTTTATTCGACGTCGTGGTTTGAAAATAATATAAATACTTATTTTTAAAAGTGGAAATAATATTAATTATGATATATAAAACCAAACCCGAGCCTACGGGTTGTTTTCGGGGCTAAAACACATTAATATATTAATATAATAACATAGAATTTGTTTTATATAAAAATATGATTTAAAAAGTGGCTAATTAAAAAGATGGGGGTGGAGGGACTCGAACTCGGGTCTCCTCCCCCACAGTCCAACGATTTAACCATCACAGCCCGCTAGGGAATCGCAACTAGGATCGGATCAAATTGGTTTTAACATCCACGCCCCCGTGTTCTTCCCCCATATGAACCGATCGAATCTCCCCCATGAATCCACTGAATTCGACTACGATTGAGGCAAAAGGCATAGGGGTTTTGTTACTTGAAGGTTTACGAATCTGCGTGTTAGTTTAATTCGAAAAACACTAAGTTTTAGATCATTTAATTTTTGTTTTGAAAGCCGAAACCCTAGGTTCTTAGCATGGATTCGATTTGAACAATTTAGATAATAAAACTCGTTGGAATCACAGGGCTTTTGACAAAAAAAGGATGGCGAGTCTAACTCTGTGCTTTAATTTGATTGAAATGGTGATTGGATTGGAGTTCGACCAATCCGAAAATTTTTGAACCCTAGATATGGGTTCGTGTTTAATTCGGTGTTATGGATCCAAATTATCATAGGGTTTTTGTTCTAGAGATTAATATGAAGGTGTGTGAGGTTTCAATTACCAGAATGAAGTTCGACTCGATGGTGCTCGGCTAGAAGTCAGTCGCGAGTTGAACGAGTTTGTCCCCGGTGCCTCCGGCTTCGTCTCCGGCCAAAATGTTTTGTGGAACGGGTTTAGAGGAGTTCGTTCAAGGTGCGTAGGTGTTTGATTTCGAGAAAAATGATCGAATCGATCGAATTTGATTGTCATAGATGCGAGTTCGACGGTTACGGGTTTAGGAACTTAATTCACAATCATGGGAGAGTTAAAACGTATGAAAACGGCTCATTGATGCTCGACATCATCAATGCCATGATTATCACTCATGAATTCGGACCGTTTTGTAGTTATGGAACGAATTTGGATCAAGGATCATGAGGGTTTGACTTTCAAAGGTCGATAGAGACAAAATCTCTCAATTTTGACTTAGCAAAGTCAACAAAATGGTTTTAGGGTAATTACAACTTTGGTCCTTGAAGTTTCAATTTAAATCTTGATAGAACTAGTGCCCCGGGTTTGTAACTGGGTTAGCGAGGTTAAGAAATAATGGATTTAACTGAGTTTGTGTTAACGGGGTTAACTCTAAATGGCCGGATGTCACATCATCCCCTTGTTGAAAGAATTTTCGTCCTGAAAATTAAAATAATACAAAAAAAATTATGGGGTGTCACATCATCTCCTAGTTGAAAGAATTTTCGTCCCGATAACTAGTGTGATAACTGTTGTTGTAGGAGAACTCTACTAGAGGAAGTGAGACTCCCAAGTGTTACCGAAATCGATCACACAAGCTCGTAGCATGTCCTCTAAGGTTTGAATGGTACGTTCCGTTTGACCATCAGTTTGAGGATGGTACGCCGTACTCATATCTAGACGCGTACCTAAAGCCTTTTGTAGCGATTGCCAGAAATGTGATGTGAATCGAGCATCACGATCCGAAATGATAGAGATTGTCATTCCATGCCGAGAGGCCACTTCCTTTAAGTAAACATGAGTAATTTCTTTTTCCATTTTTTCAGTCTCTCCGATTGCTAAGAAGTGAGCGGATTTAGTCAGACGATCGACGATCACCCAGATGGTGTCGCATCCGCTAGGAGTTCGGGGTAATTTGGTTATGAAGTCCATAGAGATTTGTTCCCATATCAACATTGGAATCTCAGGTTGTTGAAGTAAGCCAAAAGGCTTTTGGTATTCCACTTTGACCTTTGCGCAAGTCAGGCACTTGCTCACATAGGTGGCTATATCAGCCTTCATCTTTGGCCACCAATATAGCACCTTTAGGTCATGATACATTTTTTCGGGACTTAGATGAATATAGTATCGAGATTTGTGAGATTCATCCATTACAAGTTCCCCTATGTTCCCGTACTTTGGAACCCATATTCATTCTGTGAAACAGTGAATACCGTCCGATTTAACCTCAAGTTGTTTCTCCATACCACACGTGGATTACAACGGTAGGTTTTCCTCTTTCAGGGCTTTGAGCACTACGGATCTGATCAGGTAGTCCAAGGTGGATAGTGAGCTGTAATGCTCAGAATAGTCTGGGTTTAGTTTCTTTCCGGCTTAGGGCGTTGGCTATTACGTTAGCCTTGCCTGGATGATACTTGATAGCACAATCATAGTCATTCAAGAGTTCGATCCAACGACGCTGTCGCATGTTCAACTCTTTCTGTTCGAAGATGTGTAGAAGACTCTTGTGATCGGTGTAAATAGTGTACTTGGTACCGTACAAGTTATGTCTCCATATCTTTAGTGCAAATACCACGGCTCCCAACTCTAAGTCGTGAGTCGTGTAGTTCTCTTCGTGGATTTTCAGTTGACGAGAAGCGTATGCGATCACTTTCTCGCGTTGCATCAGTACACAACCAAGACCTTGAATGGATGCGTTGTAATATACCACAAAATCATCCGTTCCCTCTGGAAGAGATAGGATGGTTACACTGCAAAGTTTATGTAATACCATGCCAATCCAAGAAATTGTCGCACCTCTGTCGGAGTTGTCGGTGTCGCCCAATTCTTGATGGCTTCTATCTTAGATGAATCGACATGTATTCCCATCTTATTGATTACATGTCCTAAGAATTGTACCTCGCGAATTCAGAATTCGCACTTGGAAAGTTTAGCATATAGTTGTTCTTGTTTCAGCAATTCCAGAATCAAACGAATATGTTCCTCATGTTCATCCCTATTCTTGGAATATATGAGGATGTCATCAATGAATACGATAACGAACTGGTCAAAGTACGGTTTACACACACGGTTCATGCCTCCGAATGGCATGACCATGAATTCGTAGTGACCATACCTAGTTATGAATGCAGTCCTTGAGATGTCTTCATCTCAGACTCTCAACTGATGATAACCGGATCTAAGATCGATCTTTGAATAGAAGCTTGATCCTTGGAGTTGATTAAATAGATCATCAATGCGGGGTAGAGGGTAACGGTTCTTGATCGTCACTTTGTTCAGTTCCCGGTAATCGATGCACATGCGAAAAGTCCCATCCTTCTTCTTGACAAATAGGACTGGAGCTCCCCATGGCGATGAGCTAGGTTGAATGAAACTTTTATCTAACAACTCTTGAAGTTGTGTAGATAGTTCTTGCAATTCGCTGGGTGCAAGTCGGTATGGTGCCCGAGCAATAGGTGCTGCTCCGGGTGCTAGGTCAATTTGAAATTCGACTTGACGATGTGGCGGAAGACCAGACAGGTCTTCGGGAAGACTTCCGGATAATCACGAACGATCGAAATGTTGTCAATCTTCTTTTCCTTAGATAGCTGCTTGGCGACGAGAGCCAGAATGGTAGTATGACCTTTACGTAGACATTTTTGTGCTTTCATGAAGGATATGATGCCAATGACTGCACCACTCCTTTCGCCTTAGACAGAAAGGGTTTCTCCACTCGGGAGAGGAAGGTGAACAATTTTCTCACTATAGATAATCTCGGCTTGGTTCTTAGATAACCAATCCATTCCGACAAATACGTCAAAACTACCGAGTGTGACTGGCATATGGTCAATGTCAAGCTTATGACCAACCAATCCCAGTTTACACTCCTTAATATTGTGAGTTGCTTTGATTATTTGACCGCATACTATCCCTATAGTGTACTTAGTTTCTAATAGAGTCGGAGTACGGCCGCACCAGCATGAAATTCGTGAAGTCATGCTGAGACTTCTAGTGAGACCCGTGCTTATAAGGTAAACGTCGGTCAATGCAAAGGCTAAGGGAAGAGGTTCACATGTAGGAAAAGAAATTTTATGAGATACAGGTTTCAGTAATACCAGGGATAGGTTGTCTGTTTAAGTGGTCGCGTTCAACCGATGGTTGGTTGGATTAAATCCCCGTTTTCTAATGTCATCGAAACAACGGGATCGTTTCGCGAAGAAAGAAGTCCATTTACAGGGTTGGATATCCTGGGGTATCAATCAAATTAGGCTGAGAATTTGTCATAGGATAAGGTAATAGGGTCAAATGAAATTTATTCTTGGAGTGTAAGGAATAACCTGTTAGCTTAGAAAGAATTCCTCAAATTCTATGTACATCGTTGGAGTCGGTGGTTTACCATGAGGTTCTACTAGATTTTCAATCTAGGTGGTTCCATTGATCAAGTCTGGATGAGAGTCTTAAGTTCACTAAGGCTCTTACATGAGTGAAATAAAATGATGGATCCTATGGATGATAGTTCAGTGTGTTCGTAAATACCTTCAACATGATAGTCGCGTCTATCAACTGTTAAACAGGTTTAACGATACCAACTGGTCGTTGAGCGGGTCACGCGAATTTCTACTATCAATGGAAATATAAGTATGTAGATCACATATTAGGACCATTTATCCACACACTAGGTTTCACCAGGACTTACATGCACCTCAAATTACTATTACGTGTGCACCCGTAATGATAATTTGCTTTGCATGCTCACCCTAGTTTTCCCTGTCCTGTGTCAAAATGTCCTTTAGTTTGTATTGCCGAGTACAGAGTGTTGTCAGATATGATAAGTCATCGAGAGGCTTAGTCATCAAACATAAGTTGATCAAATAGAACTCATATCAGGATGAGTAGTCTGGAATCGTTTGATCCGAGTATTCACTCGAGTTGGAACACACTACGGTGGTCCAATCCAGCGGATTGTAGATGGAATCATGCACGCAAAATGCGACTCCGAGAAGTGAAATTAGTTCATGGATATGTGTTACTAGAAGAGGCAATGTAGCCGTCCTTCTAACTGAGTTAGGATAGGGTTTGAGTATGCAATGAGCAAGGTGTTATCAACCATGTGGTTAATCTATTCTCAACAGAATATCGACCAATGACGCGAGCCCACGGCTCGGGAAAATGATGACATCTATGTGTCAATGAATTTCTACGATAATACGTGCAACATTCTGCCTCTACACGGTGTACCTCAAGCGAGGTCCACAGGTTCGGCTTGAAGAAGAGTAAAGCTAGTGAGATCGGAGTGTTGTTGCTAGTGGGTGCAGGAGGGACTCGCCTCCGACGAACCCAACTCCCAAGAGATATGTGTCAGTGCTGTGTGTCGTCCCTAATACGGACATGAGAAGGCCCACCATTTCTGATTGTGCCATCGATAGGTTCAAGTCGGTGTCTTCCTAGGCTCCGGTGGGGTAACAAGGGTGCAGATGATGGTGGCGTAAGTGACTCCTCCGAAGGCTCCGTCTTGTTGCCCTCGGATGGAAGTGGATGTTGTTCTGATGATTCCCTGAGTGTCGCCACTGGGAATGATGATGCAATGCGAATGACTTGTTCCTCGTCAGCAGAGGGTGATATGGATGATGTCAACATGCCTGCAATGCAACGCATATGTAGATGCTACGTGTAGCATGTACGAGTGTCTGTGTCGTGTAACTAATGTGTGTGGGTTATAGTCTAGTATGAAATCCTAGTTCTCTATAACCAATGGCTCTGATACCAATCTGTCACACCCCCAAATTCCACAAACGAAGTGTTACCGTTTGGGACTTGACAAACCAGGATCTCAGACATTAGCTACATCAAACGACACTATATGGGACTTAAAATGTCATAACATAAAAGTTCAGAGTTAATGCGGAAGCGTTTAAACAAGAAAGTAAATGCGCAAAACAACGCGCCAAAGTTCAGTTTAATAAAAGTAAGAGAATTGTTTTAACGGTTCGCATATGAGTGAAATGATAGTAGGACTCCATGCATGTCCTAGTTGTGCAACCCGTGCCTTAGCGACCTGAGAAAACATGTACGAAAAGTGTCAACACGAGGTTGGTGAGTTCACAGGTTTCAAGTTTGCAATAAGAGAGTGTTTGCCAGATTATGTACATTCAATATGCATATCTATAGGTAGCTAGCCTATGTTCTTGTCTTACTAAAGCGCTCGCAACCGAAGCTGACAGTGTGTTTGTTTGTTTGCCTCCAGCCAGGTCTGTCAACTCTGACTAATGTGTTAAGGTCAATATTTCACCCGTTCGACCTCCAATCGAGTTAGCGCGACTAACGCGGGTGGGGATTGTCAAACCCAGTAGTACTACCAAAATTACCTCGCTAATTCCATATTAATGGTCCGATGTGTGTGAGGACTTTCGTGATAGTGTGTTACGCTTAGCCTCAACAGTGATATCATATGAATTACAATAACTCAAAATAGTTTGCGTCATGTTTTCTCCCCCAACGGGAAAAACATGCAAAATAATGTTTGTCTGCATTCCTGTTTCTCCCCCACGGGAAAACAAGTAAAAGTATGATTGCTTGCGTGTATGTTTCTCCCTCAATGGGAAAACAAGTAAAAGATGTTGATTTGTTTACATGTTTCTCCCCAACAGGAAAACGAGTAAAAAGGGGCCATGAAACTCACCTGAGTTGTGTACGAGTAGTAGATAGCACCACACAAGGATGTAAGTAGGAAACACAAGAGTTTGTCTGTGAACTGCTTACGTATGCCCTAAAATTATAAGCATAATAGTTAGGGATACAATGGGTTTTGTGATGACGACACGAAATATTTGAACGTCCTAGAATATTTTAAGGATCAACGAGTAGACGAACTTGTTCACTGGAATAAAGGTTTCTTAATATACTTATTAAGATAAATACGTTTCGTGTCGAAGGTTTCTTAATTACGAATATAATAATAATTAAATATATCCGTGCGTTTGTACCATTAAAATAATGGCTAGGAGTATAATATAACTAATATATTATTTTTAGAGAAATAACATGATTATTAAAAATGCGAGACAATAAAGTAATAAAACTATTATTTTATTCGAGGATATAAACGTGCCTAAATAGTATAAATAATTACATTATTTATTAGTTTGAAACGTCACACGAGATTAATAAACGAGCCGAAATAATATAAAAATGTATATTATTTTATAATATGAGTCACGGGTTGAAAATAATATAAACATATTATTTTATTCGAAGTCGTGGTTTGAAAATAATATAAATACTTATTTTTAAAAGTGGAAATAATATTAATTATGATTTATAAAACCAAACCCGAGCCTACGGGTTGTTTCTGGGGCTAAAACACATTAATATATTAATATAATAACATAGGAATTTGTTTTACATAAAAATGCGATTTAAAAAGTGGCTAATTAAAAAGATGGGGGGTGGAGGGACTCGAACCCGGGTCTCCTCCCCCACAGTCCAACGATTTAACCATCACAGCCCGTTAGGGAATCACAACTAGGATCGGATCAAATTGATTTTAACATCCACGCCCCCGTGTTCTTCCCTCATATGAACCGATTGAATCTCCCCCATGAATCCACTGAATTCGACTACGATTGAGGCTAAAGGCATAGGAGTTTTGTTAATTGAAGGTTTACGAATCTGCGTGTTAGTTTAATTCGAAAAACACTAAGTTTTAGATCGTTTAATTTCTGTTTTGAAAGCTGAAACCCTAGGTTCTTAGCATGGATTCGATTTGAACAATTCAGATAATAAAACTCGTTGGAATCACAGGGCTTTTGACAAAAAAAGGACGGCGAGTCTAGCTCTGTGGTTTAATTTGATTGAAATGGTGATTGGATTGGGGTTCGACCAATCTGAAAACGTATGAACCCTAGATATGGGTTCGTGTTTAATTCGGTGTTATAGATCCAAATTATCATAGGGTTTTTGTTCTAGAGATTAATATGAAGGTGTGTGAGGTTTCAATTACCAAAGTGAAGTTCAACTCGATAGTGCTCGGCTAGAAGTCAGTCGCGAGTTGAATGAGTTTGTCCCCGGTGCCTCCGGCTTCGTCTCCGGCCAAAATGTTTTGTGGAACAGGTTTAGAGGAGTTCGTTCAAGGTGCGTAGGTGTTTGATTTCGAGAATAATGATCGAATCAATCGAATTTGATTGTCATAGATGCGAGTTCGACGGTTACGGGTTTAGGAACTTAATTCACAATCATGGGAGAGTTAAAACGTATGAAAACGACTCGTTGATGCTCGACATCATCAATGCCATGATTATCACTCATGAATTCAGACCGTTTTGTAGTTATGGAACTAATTTGGATCAAGGATCATGAGGGTTTGACTTTCAAAGGTCAATAGAGACAAAATCTCTCAATTTTGACTTAGCAAAGTCAACAAAATGGTTTTAGGGTAATTACAATTTGATCCTTGAAGTTTTAGTTTAAATCTTGATAGAACTAGTCCCTCGGGTTTGTAACTGGGTTAGCGAGGTTAAGAAATAATGGATTTAACTGAGTTTGTGTTAACGGGGTTAACTCTAAATGGCCGGATGTCACATGGGCCGCAAGTGGGATGGAATTGGGCGGAGAAAGGGGGGGGGTGGACTTAAAGCCCAAAACCCTTCCCTCATTTCAGCCATTTGCACCCCAAACACTCCACACCATATTCTAGAGAGAGAAACCATAGAGAGAGAAAGTATCGTTTGAGTCCAAGATCGCTTCTCCATCTATCTCCACTGCTCGGGTGAAGATCAGCTAAAGAAGGGCATCGTTTTGAGGTAAGAATCCTACCCGAATATGAGTTTTTAACTTTGATGGGTTTTATGGGATTTTGGATAAAAGATCGGATTTTTATAAAACGAGCAAAGGGTTATTGATCTGGAATCATGAAAGAAAACCAAGTGTTTTTGAACATAAAAATTCAGAAATTTGGACGTTAAAAGCTTGAGCCGCCATCTCCATGCAGAAACTAGGGTTTCCATGCAGGTGGTTTTGCTTGAATAAAGGGAGCGAAATGGTATAGTGTCGCTAATATGATATGGGGCGAAACTGCCTAGTTTTGCCAAGAAAGAAGGTAGCGAAACTGTACTAGATTCGCCTGTTTAAAAGGAGCGAAACTACTTAGTTTCGCTAAAGGGCTCATGAAACGAAACTAGCTTAGTTTCGCTTAAGAATTAGAAGTTTAGAAATTGATGTGTTATTCGTTGATTCAGATTGACGGTAACGCTTTCGGAACAAATTGGTAAGAGTGACTGGATAGCATAACAAGTGTAACACCTTAGGCAAATCCCATATCGTTCTGTTCTGTCCACGAGAGAGATGTTGGGTTAATAAGGAATGCCCCACCTCAAATACCACAACACATTTTAGGGCTTAATGTAGTGGATGAGAGGAGAACTCCACAGTTAAGCGTGCTCGGGTAGGAGTAATCCAGGGACTGGAAAGTTTTCACTCGGGCAACCAAAAACAAACCCGTGAGCGTTTAGGGGGCAAAGCGGATAATATTGTTGGTACGAGAGGCCGGATGTTACAAATGGTATCAGAGCCATTCCCGTTATGTTCTGTTCTGTTTACTATAGTGGGGCAAACCTCATCGAGGACGATGAGTCCCAGGGGGAGTTTTTGTAACACCTTAGGCAAATCCTATATCGTTCTGTTCTGTTCTGTCCACGGGAGAGATGCTGGGTTCATAAGGAATGACCCGCCTCAAATACCACAACGCGTTTTGGGGCTTAATGTTAGTGGATGAGAACTCCACAGTTAAGCGTGCTTGGGTGGGAGTAATCCAGGGATGGGTGACCCACTGGGAAGTTTTCACCCGGGCAACCAAAAACAAATCCGTAAACTCTTAGGGGGCAAAGCGGACAATATTGTTGGTACGAGAGGCCGGATGTTACAACCGGTGAGTCAAGATTACTTATTTACTTGTTTCTAGGGTGACATGCATGCTTATAAAATGTTTATGAAATGATTATTAAATGAATGTTTTCGAAAGGAATGATGTTCGAAACAAGAAATGTTATGAAACAGATGTTTATGAAAGGAAACGTTATGAAAATGAATGTTTATAAAGAAATGGTTTTGAAATGAACGAAAAGGGTTTTATAAACTAATGAATGTTTTATGAAAAAAAAAACGGGCAAATGTTTTATGGGAGTCATTACAAATCTAATCTATCGAATGAATGGAATTGACGAATGAAGTCTGGGAATATACTTTCCAGCCTTATGGCATGTTTTTGCCATAAATACAACAGGGGTAGTGCCTTTGTAGCCTATCAATGGTTTTATTGGTTGTACAATCTGGACTGGAGTGACGGCGGTCACTCAGGGTTAACGTGACCCACGAATGGAATCACTTAGGGCTTGTGGGTTCGAATTGTGATATTGTATGGAACATGATTATATTGTAATGTCGGTCTTCGTGCATGATAGCCTTAGGGGCGATACAATACTAAATGATGGAATGGATGGTAAAACAGATTTAGATATTTATTGTATGACTTGAATGGAAATGTAAATGTTTTTAGGTATGTATGAATGGAATGTGAATGTTAAGCCCCGTTTTAATTATGAATGATAAAACCCTAATGAATGAACGAACGGTAAACCATTTTCTTTATAATTGAATGATAACTTAAACTAACCAGCGTTAGCTGACTTTTAGTATGCATGTCAGGTTAATGATATATGATGGTTGATGGATGTTGCTTGGCTACCCGAGGAGTTACCCGGTGTTACGTTTTGAATGATTGAAAAATTGATGTTTAAGACAATGTTTTAATTTACTACTATTTTGAGATAATGTATGAATGCTATTTCCACTGCTTTATGGTATTTAAAGTTTAAGAACTGATTATAAATGAGTAAATCCAACAAGTGAGGCCTCCCAGGATTGGGGATTTGCAAGTTGGTATCAGAGAAATAGTTTGAGAGATTCAGGCATCCCCGATGTCTAGACTTAAACTGAGAATAACCAAGGTACGGATGCCAGTACGGGTAACTCGAGCCACAACACCAGATACAAAGGTAATATGTATAGTTATGCCTTTGTAAGTAACAGATTAGGACATGTGTTCTGATGAAATCATAAAGGTGGTCAAATAGAAGCCAAAAGGTAGTGTAATGGTTAATTGCAGAGTGTATATTAACATCTTATAGTACTTGTTGTTTTCTATTTGTTAACTAGAGTGATGACATTAGATTCCGTGGTGGGGGTCGTACCAGATGACGTGGTAGGGCACCCGCTCACCAAGTGTATATTGAGGAGGCCAGTGTTCATGTGGACCTAGAGGTTAGCCTGCATGAGACAGAACATACTCTAGTGAAGGAGCAACAATTCACCTTTGAACCAGAGGTGATAGTGGCTCTGGCACGAGAATTTACTGAAATTATGAAAGCCTCCTTGCGAGAACTATTGGCTGAGGCTTTAAGGAAGGCCAGCGGGGACGGCGGGTCGAACCCGGTAACCGATGCCCCGATCATTGAGGCAAACAACGCGCCGCCTGCTCGCGGTTGTGACTATAAGTCCTTCAAAGCCTGTGACCCACCGATATTGACTGGAAAGAAGGATGCGGTGGATACTTTTGATTGGGTGATCCGTATGGAGGCCGCCATCCGTCTCAGCGAATGCCAAGCGGAACAGGTCGTGAAATTTGCTCCTAACTCCTTAAGAGAGGAAACGCCCCATTGGTGGGAAAGAGTGCGACAGGCTAAGGGGGATATGACGGTTGACTCAATGATGTGAAATGATTTGAAAGCTTTGGTGATTAAGAACTTCTACCCAAGGAACGAGATTGAGAAAGTGGAAAGGGAATTTATGGGCTTGAAGGCGGGGAACATGACCCACCGTTAATACACACACGGTACAATGAACTGGTACGTCTGGTGCCACATCTGATCACCATTGAGGAACGGAGGATTGCTTGTTACATCCAGGGGTTACCGGATAAAGTTCGCACGTTTATTAAGGCGAACACCCCTAGTACATTTGATTCGGTGGTCGGACTGAGTGGCGTGGTGTACGATGATCTAGCCTTGAATGATGCCGCCATCGAGGAACCCAAAAAGAAACTGAGCTTGCCGAGCAGGCGAACTGGCCGGAAATTGTTTGGGGCTCGTGACCCGAAATCTAGGGTGGGCGAATCGACTATTTATGGGAAATGTGGAAAAGAACACTCGGGCGAGTGTAGGTTGGGATCAAACCTTAGTTTCAAATGTGGAAAGTCAGGACACTTTGCCCACGACTGTTAAGGAATCCTGAAATCTTTCAACTGTGGTGGAACGGGGCATGTGAGCAAGGATTGTCGGAAGTCGAAGGATGCTGTGAAAGGGAAGGAGGCCGAAAGGCCAAGGGCACGAACAAGGGCGTATACCCTAACTTAGGAGGAAGCTAGGGGAAACCCGGACGTGGTGTCAGTTACGTTCATCCTTGACAATACTTTCATTTCTGTATTATTTGATTCGGGTGCTAGCAAGCTTTATATCATCCGCCTTCTGTAAACGAGTGAAATACGCAGCCAGTAAGATAGAAAGGGACTTTAGTGTAGAAACATCTGAAGGTAAGACCACGAGAGTGACATAAGTAGTTGATAATTTCAAGATAAAGATAGAGGGCCATAGGTTTCCTGTTAGATTGTTTGTCATGGTTTTGGGAGGGTTTGATGTCGTGTTGGGTATGGATTGGTTAACTGCCAACGAAGCACAAATTATGTGTGTAATCCGACTCAAGGCTCTAGATGGTAGCGAAGTCAAGGTTTTCAGGGATTGTGATGTCCCGTTGCCAAACGTCATCTCGATGATTAAGGCGATAGATTATCTGAGGCGCGGATGCGAGGCCTACCTGGTATACGTGATCGAAAGCTGTAAGGAAGTGAAGGAACTACACGACGTGCCAGTGGTGCGCGAGTATCTGGATGTGTTTCCAGAGGACTTGCCTGGAGTACTGCCCGACCGGGAGATTGAGTTCTGAATTGATTTGATACTAGATGCCCAGCCCCTGGCCAAGACCCCATATCGACTAGCACTAGTGGAAATGAAAGAGCTAATGACCCAATTGGACGAGTTGCTAGAGAAGGGATTTATCAGACCAAGCATCTCACCCTGGTGTGCCCCGGTGCTGTTTGTGAAAAAATAAGGATGGTTCTATGAGAATGTGTATTGACTACAGGGAATTGAATAAGCGTACCGTGCAGAACAAGCACCCTTTACCAAGGATCGACGATTTGATTGACCAATTGCAAGGTGCAAGTTGGTTCTCTAAAATCGATCTTCGGTCCGGGTATCATCAGTTGAAGGTAAGAGAGGAGGACATACCAAAAACCGCGTTTCGTACGCGATATGGGCATTTCGAATTTTGCGTGACGTCCTTCGGATTGACGAATGTCCCAACAGCGTTCATGGATTTGATGAATAGGGTGTGTTGATAGATACTGGATCGATTGGTAATAGTGTTCATTGATGATATCCTCATCTACTCCAAGAGTGAGGGTGATCATGCGTGTCACTTGAAGGAAGTGTTGGAAGCCCTTAAGAAGAAGTTATACGCTAAGTTCTCCAAATGCGTGTTCTGGCTCAGGGAAGTCCAATTCCTAGGTCACGTCATTAACCCGAACGACATTATGGTTGACCCAGCGAAGATAGACACGGTGAGGGATTGGGATGTCCCTAAGATGCCAACTGAAATCCGAAGCTTCTTGGGATTCACGGGTTACTATCGGAGATCCATTCAGGATTTCTAACATGAAAGGAAATAAAATACGAATGGGTCCAACTCAGGAAGAGGCTTTTAAGGAACTCAAAGAAAAGCTAACCCAAGCACTAGTCTTGGCCCTACCCGAGGGCAATGAAGACTTGGTAGTTTACTCTGACGCCTCTGGTCAGGGATTAGGGTGCGTATTGAGGCAACATGGGAGAGTGATTGCATACGTGTCATGGAAACTAAAAGTTCATGAAGTCAATTACCCGACCTATGATTTGGAACTTGCCGCCGTTGTATTTGCATTAAAAATATGGAGGCACTACCTCTACAAAGTGAAGTTCACCATATACTCCAACCACAAAAGTTTGAAGTACTTCTTTGAGTAGAAGGAACTGAATATGAGGCAGAGACGTTGGTTATTATGATTATGAAATCCTTTACCATCCTGGAAAGGCAAAAGTGGTGGTCGACACTCTAAGTCGAAAGGACGTGCCAAATCCTATTAGGGTGAAAGCTTGCTAGCTGGTGGTAACACTAGAGGTTATGACGGAGATTGAGAAGGTTCAAGTTGAGGCACTGAAACTGGAACACATAAAGAAAGAAAGAATGGTTGGCCAACAAGAGTCACTTGAATTCAACACTCTCGGTGTACGTACCAAGTTTGGCCTAATCTGGATACCCAAGGAAGGCGAACTTAGGGCTAAGATCCTCGACGAAGCCCATAAGTCTCGCTATTCTATACATCCAGGATCCATAAAAATGTATTAGGACATGAGGAAGGATTACTCGTGGCTCGGCATGAAGAATGAGATAGTCGCTTATGTGAGCAAATGCCTAACCTACTCGTAAGTAAAGGCCGAACACCATAAACCTTGCGGTAAAATCCAACCAATGGAGATACCGGAATGGAGATGGGAGCACATCACGATGGACTTCATATCCAAGCTACATCGTACATCTAAAGGCTATGACACCATATGGGTGATTGTGCTGGGTGATTGTGGACCGATTGACTAAGAGTGCGCACTTCCTGCCTATTTGAGAGACGTATTCCTCTAAACGATTGGCGGAGGTGTTCATGTAAGGCCCCAAACCGGGCACCCTATAGTTGGATCCCATCACTAGGTAAATTCATTAAAAACATCTAACTTTCATTTACTTAAACAGCGGAAGTCTTTCTCGAAATAGTATTATCTTTAAATTCGTTAATTTTCATAACATTACCTGACGAATGCAAGCGCACCAACCTGAGTAGCCCGCTCCTAAGCCAAGATACCTCGTCTGGCAGACTCACCTGCAAAATAATTTAACGTACATACAAAGCCAGCTACGCTGAGTGAGTTCTAATAGTTTAAATTAAACAACAGCCAACCCATCTCATTATTTAATTATTTCCATTCAAGACCCTCTGGTCCTTAGAAAATAGTTGTATAGATTTTCATCATATAATTAACTCCCGTTATTTTATAATATCCCAAAGGATTCACCACCCCAGACTCTACCCACCATATTAACTCAGTAAGTTTCTCCGACATGGATCGAACTTACTATTCTGATAACTCACAATTTATTATATATACTAACCATACACTGGTTAACTCATCAAACCTCTAGACACCGACTTACCAGTCCTAACCAGGACTCTCGTAAACCAATTGACCCAAAAATTGTACACAATGTACTCAGCCCGACACAACGGTCAATCTAACTCGACACATCACATTGATTCCATCTATTTATCACATCAATATCATCTCGTACATAATTAATATAACTCATCACTTGCATGCAATTTAACACATATAAATGCACACAAACACATACCTCATTACTGCACCCTCGTCAGGGTTATCCCCATCAGGATACTCGTCCTAAGCTCAGCTCCACCCTTGTTACAGGGCCCCGCCTCTAAACATAGCGACACACTCGTCATCTATGATGACTACCCAACCACCAGATGGTGACTATATCATCTACCATACAGTGACTGACACATCACACGTACAATGATGACCCCGAAGGACTCCGTCCTCCACATCACTATTAGCCGTATACACGGACAACAATGCAAGCACACAAAGCAACACATATATACACATGACACTACCTGGACATGTACTACGACTCACCACTATTTACGGATCACTTACGTGAGTAATCCAATGCTTACTTAGAGGTATCCTCATAATGTCTAGACACATTACCCAACTCTTTAAGAATAGGTAATTATACTAAGCACAATCCCCATACTGACTTCTAGCCCATACATACTATAGACACCACATAGACTCATGCAAACACGATACCCGTCGTGTCACAAGGACAACGACACATTACACACAACATCAAGCACACGACGCATGACATCATACTAGAACCTACTTGACTCGTTAATGAACCATGTATGGGTTCTCATGCTAACTCTCCTTATATAACCATCATAGGTTTAACTAAATTCCCTACTCACCCCGACTAACTCATAAGATGACACACACATATCATCACAACTCTTGTTCACCCATCAAAGGGGTCCCATCACAACCCTTAGCTCATTATTACATAATTGTGACAATCCGGACTTTTCAGTTAATTTCGTTAAGCTTTCTGTTAAAACCTAACCCAGTTAACTCGATATTAAATCCAAAGGACAAATTCTGTCATTTCCTCAAACTCTATCTGCATGGACTAAATAAGTAATTAGTCTAAACTTAATTTTGTTTGACTTTATAAAGTCAAAATCCAAAATCCAATCTATGTTGACTTTAAAAGTCAACTAATCAGGTTATACAAACCACAAGGACTCATTCTGCCACTCTTCCAAACCCTGAATCCATATAACTGCAGGGACTAGAACTGTAATTACCACATTTTAATTCCTGTTGACTTTTGAAGTCAAAGATCGTGACTTTGGATTCAATTGTGAGTTCAAGAGTCGATTTCTGTTAAGTCTGTAACGGATCAAGATTAATCAGCAGCATTTACGATCTTAACTACAATAAATAATCATTATCATGACCGAATTATATCCAATTATGAACTACAAGCCGTAACCACCAAAGTCGTCCCCAATCCTCACCAATTCGCATCAATTCAATAATGCATACTGAAATTAACCATCTTAGAACGCTACGCGAGTCCCACTGATCATTCCCCCAGATCAGTCGCGTCGTAGAAGCATTCAGGATCGCCAAAGATTAACCTCTCGAAGACGGAAAAAGATCTAGTCGTTCACCATCAATTCCATCTCCGTTATGGTAATTTCTTACACCTACAGTTTAGATTAAGTGTCTATATCAATAGCCCTATGCTATTTGACCGTATAACATCGAATTAGTTAAGAACAAGAATCTAGGGTTCATGTGAATTCGGTCTAATCGAACCCTACTCCCGACTCAGTCTCAATCTAATTAAATGGTATGGTTAGAATCAAAACTTCTCACTTGTTAAAAGCCCTATGAATCTAACCCCTTCCTGTATCGAATTGATCAAGATCAAAGATCTAGGTTCATACATTTCTGGTTTGATCGAAACCCAATCAAATCATCACCTTAATCAAATTAAATCATAGGGCTAGACTCGCAATGACTCATTTGTTGAAAGCCCTATGATTCCAACTGAAAACATTATCGGATCTGATCGATTTGATTCAGAGTTAAGAACTAGGGTTTTCGGTTTTTGAATCCGAAATTTAGAGCTTTTAATATGAAGTTTTTACATTTAAATCTCACCACAGGTTCGTTATGAACCGAATAATGAAACCCCTATTATCTTATGGTCGATCGTGGTCAAGTTCGATGGTATTGGACTGGTTGACGTCCGGTTTCGCATGGGGAAGAAGATCTCACGAGATGTTTTTGATAAAACCATTTGAATCCAGCTTCTTGTTGTGATGGCCTAGCGGCTGTGATGGTTAAGAGTGTCAGCTGGTGTGGGAGAGACCCGGGTTCGAGTCTCTCCACACCCTTTTATTTTTAAAACCAGTTTTTAATTACTATTTTATTATGCAAACCATTCCACTATTATTGTTATACAATATTAATGTGTTTTAGCCCGGGAAACCACCCGTAGGCTCGAGTTTGGGTTGTAACCCTTTTTCATTAAAAATACCCACTTTTAAAATAATATGTTTATATTATTTTCAAACCGCGACTTCGAATAAAATAAATTGTTTATATTATTTTCAACTCGTGACTCCTAGTATGAAATAATATATATTTTATATTATTTCGCCTCGTTTATTAATCTCGTGTAACTTTTCAAACTAACTAAATATTATGATTATATATATTATTTACCCACATTATAATCTTGAATAAAAATAATATATTTATTATTTTTCCACGCAAACGTTTATTTTATTAACTCTACGAACTTAAAGATAATATATGATGTTATATATATTATTTTCCTACACCATACTGTATGTCAGCAACACACAAATATATATATATATATATATAATATTACTATTCGTAACGTTCGACACGAAGCTTAGTTATTCTGATACTTATAGAAATCCTTAACTCCGTGGACACGTTCGTCTACTTAGTAATCCTATGAATATCTTAGGACGTTCAAACTCCCGTGTCGTCGTCACAATTCCCATTTTATCCCTAATTTATGTGTGTATAATTCTAGGGCATCTGTAAGTCGTTTGAGACTTACACACGTGGTTCCAACTTGTCCTTTGTGTGATACTACCTACAACGCAACGCAGGTGAGTTTCACGACCCCTTTTTACTTGTTTTACTTTTGGGGGAGAAACATGCTTACACACAAACATATTTTACTTTTTCCTGTTGGGGAGAAACAAACATGAACACCAACTATCATACTCTTACTTGTTTTCCCCGTGGGGGAGAAACAGGTACACAGGAAAACATTTTGTTACATGTTTTTCCCGTTGGGGGAGAAAACATGACACAACTATTTTAGATTATTGTAATTCATATATTATTACTGTTGAGGCTAAGCGTGACACACTATCACAGAAAGTCCTCATCATACATCGAATCGTTAATATGGATCTTAGCGAGGTAATGTTTAGTAGTACTACTGGGTTTGACAAATCCCACCCGCGTTAGTCGCGCTAACTCGATTGGATATCGAACGGGTGAAATGTTAGCCTACTCACATTTGCCAGAGTTGATAGACCTGGCAGGAGGCATACAAACACAGTCAGCTTCGGTTGCGAGCGCTTTAGTAAGACATGAACATAGGTTAGCTACCTATAGATATGCATATTGAATGTACATAATCTGGCAAACACTCTCTTATTGCAAACTTGAAACCTGTGAACTCACCAACCTCGTGTTGACAATTTTTCTTACATGTTTCTCAGGTCGCTAAGGCACAGGTTGCACATGTAGGGCATGCATGGAGTCCTACTATCATTTCATTCATATGCAAACATTTGAGACAATTCAATTGTTTTTATTAAATTAAACTTGAGCGTATTTGTTTTGCGCAATATCTATTTTGTTTAAACGCTTCCGCATTAACTTTGATCTTTTATGTTATGACACTTCAAGTCCCATATAGTGTCGTTTGATGTAACTAATGACTGAGATCCTGGTGTGTCACCTTCCAAACGGTAAAACTCCGTTAGTTGAAATTGGGGGTGTGACAGATTGATATAAGAGACATTGGTTATAGAGAACTAGGATCGCATACTAGACTATAACCTCACACATTAGTTACACGGCACAGACACTTATACCTGATACATATAGCACCTATACATATATTGCAGTGCAGGCATGTTAACACCATCCGTATCACCCTCAGTTGGCAAGGGACACAACGTTTGCATTGCATCATCATTCCCAGTGGCGACAATCGGGGAATCACCAGAATATCATCCACTCCCGTCCGAGGGTAGCGAGACGGAGCCTTCGGAGGAGTCAGTTACATCACCATCACCTGTTGGGTATGGTGGGCTTTCTCAGGTCCATGTTATGGACGACACTCAGCACTAACGCATATCTCTTTGGGAATTGGGATCGTCGGAGATGAGTCCCTACTGTACCCGCCAGCAACAATACGCCGAATGAAGGCAGACCGTTACACGCATTATTGCAGAATCTATTGACACGTAGATGTCATCACCTTCCCGAGCCATGGGCTCGCGTCTTTGGTCGATATTATGTTGAGAATAGATTGACCACAAATCTGAGAACGCATTGCTCAATGCATACTCAAACCCTATCTTGACTCAGTTGAAAGGACGGTTACTTTGTTGCTTCCTGTAACTTGTATTCATGAATTAGTTGCATTTCTCGAAGTCGCATTTCATGTACATGTTTGTTACATGTTCTCATTTATAATCCGCTGGATTGGACTCCTGTATTGTGTTTCACTCGAGTGAATACTCGGAGCAAACCATCCTCGACTACTCATCCCGATATGAGTCTAATTTTTCAACTTATGGTTGATGACTAAGCTTCTCAATGACTTATCATATCTGACAACACTATGTACTCAACAATATAACCTAAAGGACATTATGACACAGGACAGGGAGAACTAGGGTGAGCATGCAAAGCAAATTATCATTACGGGTGCACACGTAATAATAATTTGAAGTGCATGTAAGTCCTGGTGAAGCCTAGTGTGTGGATAAATGGTCCTAAGCAGTAATCTACAAACTTAAACTTACACTATCAGTAGAAGTTCTTGTAACCTACTCAACGACTAGTTGGTATAGTTAAACTCGTTCAACAACTGATAGACGCGACTATCAAGTTGAAGGTGTTTACGGACACACTGGACTATCATTAATGAAATCCATCATTTTATCTCACTCATGTAAGAGTCTTAGTGAAATTAAGACTCTCATCCAAACGTGACCATAGAAACCAACTCGATTGAAACTCTAGTAGAATCTCATAGTAAACCCATCGACTCCAAGTATGTAAGCGGAATTGGAAGAATTCCTTCCTGCTAATACGTTATTCCTTACACTCCAACAATAAATTCCAATTAACCTAATGCATTATCCGGTGACTAATCCTCAGATTTATTTGATTTATACCCCAGGGTATCAAACTCTATAAACGGGATTCTTCTTTCACAAAACAATCCAGTTGTTCTAATGACATTAGAAAACACGGATTTAATCTAACTGACCATCAGTTGAACGCGATTACTTAAATATACATCCTATCCCTTGTACTCCTGGAATCTATATCTCACTAAAATCTGGTTTACATGTGAACCTCTTCTCTTAGCCTTTATGTTGACCGACGCTTACCTTATAAACACTGGTCTCACTAGAAGTCTCAGCATGACTTCATGAATTTCATGTTGGTGCGGTCGTACTCCGACTCTATTAGCAACTAAGTACACTATAGGGATAGCAGACAGTCAAATAATCGAAACAACTCACAATCTTAAGGCATGTTAACTGGGATTGGCTGGTCAAAAGCTTGACATTGACCTTATGCCAGTTACACTAGGCAGCATCGACGTAATTGTCGGTATGAATTGGTTATCTAAGAACCAAGCCGAAATGATTTGTCGTGAGCAAATTTGTTCGCCTACCTCTCCCGAGTGGAGAAACCCTTTCTGTCCAAGGCGAAAAGAGTGGTGTTGTCGTGGGCATCATCTCTTTCATGAAAGCACAAAAGCATATACGTAAAGGTCATATTGTCATTCTGGCTCTCGTCGCCGAGCAGCCATATGAGGAGAAGAAGATTGACGACATACCGATCGTTCGTGATTATTCAGAATTATTTCCCGAAGATCTGCCTGGTCTTCCGCCGCATCGTCAAGTCGAATTCCTAATTTATCTAGCACCCGGAGCAACGCCTATTGCTCGGGCACCCTGTAGACTTGCACCTAGTGAATTGCTAGAGCTATCCACACAACTGCAAGATTTGTTGGATAAAGGTTTAATCCGACCTAGCTCATCGCCATGGGGAGCTCCGGTACTATTCGTCAAGAAGAAGGACGGAACTTTCCGTATGTGTATTGATTACCAGGAGCTGAATAAAGTCACAATCAAGAACCGCTACCCTTTTACCTCGCATAGATGATCTCTTTGATCAACTCCAAGGATCAAGTTTCTATTCCAAAATAGATCTCAGGTCTGGCTACCATCAGTTAAGAGTCCGAGAAGAAGATATCTCTAAGACTGCATTCAGAACGAGGTACGGCCATTACGAATTTTTGGTCATGCCTTTCGGGTTAACCAACGCACCCGCGGTATTCAAGGATCTCATGAACCGTGTGTGTAAGCCTTACCTTGACCAGTTCGCTATCGTTTTCATCCACGGCATCCTTATTTATTCCAAGAACAAGGAATAACATGAGGAACATCTGCGTCTAACTTTGGAACTACTTAAGACAAAAGCATTTGTATGCAAAACTTTCCAAGTGCGAATTCTGGATTCGTGAAGTGCAATTCTTAGACATGTAATCAACGAGACAGGGATACATGTCGACCCATCTAAAATAGAAGCAATCAAGAATTGGGCGGCACCGACGACGCCAATTGAGGTGCGACAATTTCTTAGATTGGCTGGCTATTACCGTCGTTTCATTGAAGAATTCTCCAAGATTGCACAACCCCTCACTGCTTTAACTCAGAAGAGTAAACCTTATAACTGGGGTGATACTCAGGAATCAGCATTCCAACTTCTGAAGTAGAAACTTTTCAGTGCACCAATCCTATCTCTTCCAGAGGGAATGGACGATTTTGTGGTATACTGTGATGCATTTATTCAAGGTCTCAGTTGTGTGCTGATACAACGCGAGAAGGTCATCGCTTACGCTTCTCGTCAACGGAAAATCCACGAGAAAGAACTATATAACTCACGACTTAGAGTTAGGTATCGTGGTATTTGCATTAAAGATATGGAGACATTACTTGTACGGTACCAAATGCACAATCTACACCGACCACAAGAGCCTCCAGCATATCTTCGAGCAGAAGGAATTGAACATGCGACAACGCCGTTGGGTTGAACTTTTAAATGATTACGACTGTGTGATCCGGTATCATCCGGGTAAAGCTAACGTTGTGGCGGATGCACTAAGCCGAAAGGAAACGAAATCCAAACGAGTTCAAGCGTTACAACTTACTATTCACCCTAGATTGCCTGACAGAATCCGTAGTGCTCAACTTGAAGCCTTGAAAGAAGATAACCTACCGTTAGAAGGTACACGCGGCATGGAAGCACAACTTGAAGTAAAATCTGACGGAATTCGTTACTTCGTCGAACGAATATGGATTCCAGTGTCCGGAAATTTAAGGGAACTAATCATGGATGAAGCTCATAAATCTCGTTACTCCATTCATCCGGGTTCTGATAAAATGTACCATGATCTAAAAGTACTATATTGGTGGCCGAAGATGAAGGCCGGTATAGCCACCTATGTTAGTAAGTGTCTGACCAACGCGAAGGTCAAAGTTGAATATCAAAAACCATCCGGTCTTCTACAACAACCAGAAATTCCTATGTGGAAATGGGAACAAATATCCATGGACTTCATCACCAAATTACCACGAACCCCTACCGGATGTGATACCATATGGGTAATCGTTGACCGATTAACAAAGTCCGCTCACTTCTTAGCAATCAAAGAGACCGACAAAATGGATAAGCTTACTCGTACTTACTTAAAAGAAATAGTATCTCGGCACGGGGTGTCAATCTCTATCATTTCGGATCGTGATGCACGATTCACTTCTCGTTTTTGGCAGTCATTACATAAAGCTTTAGGCACGCGTCTAGATATGAGCACAGCGTACCATCCTCAAACTGATGGCCAGACCAAACATACTATTCAAACTCTGGAGGACATGCTACGAGTTTGTGTGATTGATTTCGGTAACACTGGGGAGTCTCACCTACCATTAGTGGAGTTCTCCTACAACAACAGTTATCACACTAGCATCAAGGCAGCTCCATTGAAGCACTTTATGGACGGAAATGCCGTTCTCCTATTTGTTGGACTGAGGTTGGAGATAACCAACTCACAGGTCCTGAACTTGTATTTGAAACTTCCGAAAAGATCGTCCAAATTAGAAACCGTATGGCGGCAGCTCATGATCGTCAAAAGAGCTATGCCGACAAACGTCGTAAACCTTTAGAGTTTCAAATAGGTGACATGGTCTTACTCAAAGTCTCACCGTGGAAAGGTGTCATTCGTTTCGGGAAACGAGGCAAGCTGAATCCTCGTTATGTTGGACCATTCAAGTGAAAAACGGATGATCGTTATGTCGTAGTGAAGAATAAAGCAAGGTTGGTTGTTCAAGGATTTTATCAACAAGAGGGCCTGGATTACACTGTAGTGTATGCCCTAGTTGCTAGAGTTGAGGCCATTCGACTGTTTCTGGCTTATGCCTCCTATGTCAGCTTCAAGGTTTATCAACTTGATGTGAAGAGTGCTTTCCTGTATGAAAAAGTTCATGAAAAGGTCTATGTCACTCAACGACCAGGTTTTGAAGATCCGCATAACATCAATAAAGTGTATAAGCTTGTCAAAGCACTTTATGGTCTTCATCAAGCACCTCGAGCATGGTATGAGACGTTATCAAAACATCTACTGTCAAATGGTTTCGACCATGGACAGATTGACTTGACCCTCTTCATTCGGAAAGCAGGAGGTGATATTCTACTCGTACAAGTGTATGTCGACGACATTATCTTTGGGTCTACAAATGAAGAGATGTGTAGGGAATTCGAACAGGTGATGAAGTCCAAGTTTGAGATGAGTAACATGGGTGAACTGTCGTTCTTTCTAGGTCTGCAAGTCAGTCAATGGCAGGATGACATTTATCTGCATCAAACTAAGTATGTGCAGGACATCTTGTCAAAATACAAGATGAATGATAGCAGTACTTATGGCACACCTATCCCCGTCAATCATGGTCTGCATCTAGACAAAGATGGAAAGGATGTGGATTGCAAATTGTACCATGGGATGATCGGATCTCTTATGTATCTCACAGCTTTAAGGCCCGATATAATGTTTGGTGTATGCTTGTGCTCAAGGTTTCAGTCACAACCAAAGGAGTCTCATCTGATACCTGTTAAGAGAATCTTCAGATACTTAAAGGGGAAACCCTGATTGGGTCTTTGGTACTCAAAGCAGCAGTCATTTGACCTCAAAGCCTATACTGATTTAGACTATGGCGGTTGTAACCTTGATAGAAAGTCAACTTCAGGTGGATGTCAATTCTTGGGACGCAGGCTGGTTTCTTGGCAGTGTATCTGAACATGTGAAGCAGAGTACATTGCTGCAGAGTACATTGCTGCAGCGAGTGGTTGTTCTCAGATATTGTGGATTCAGCAGCAATTTAGAGACTATGGCTTAAACTTCACTGGAACTCCACTGTTCATTGACAACAATGCCACCATGTCCATCACAAACAACCCAGTGAAACATTCCAAAACTAAACATATTGAAATTCGCCACCATTTCATCCGTGATTGTGCTGAAAAGCATCTCATTGAACTTGTAAAGGTTCACACGGATGACAACTTTGCTGACCTTTTCACTAAGGCGTTTGATTGAACACGTTTTGAACATCTTGTCAACATGATAGGAATGTTCAATCCGGAGTGAAAACTTGTTTTTCTTAAATCAATTCAATTCATGAAAGTTAAATTTTATTTGTTTTAAGTTTTCTGTATAGTTCTTTTAGTTTTCAAATATTTTATAAAAATCCAAACAAAAATGAAAACCAGAAAATTTCAAAGTTCTCTTGAGAAAAGAGGAAATGATAGTACATCAGAAATGATCTAAATGTCCTAGACTGCACATATGGGAAATGATTGCGTCATGCTTACTTGATTGTTTAAATTGTTGTGTTTTTAATCTGCTTATTTACAAGTAATTTGAATTTTCAGTAGGCTGTAGGCATCTCTGAATCATTAGTAGGGTGGAAACTAAATCAATAATACAATTGTGATTTGAACCCATGTTTGCTAGTGTGTGTGCGTAAAAGAATGCAAAAGATCACTATCGGATACAAGATGTTAGATTTTGGCAATTATTTTATTCCGAGACCAGTTTAGGGATAGATCGTTAGCACAAATAATGCGGTTCATCTCACTGCCTATACTCACAAGTATGCAATGAGAGATTGAATCAAGACATGTCTTTACATCAACCGTTGAGCGTGTACTCACCCTTGAATCACTCCTGATTCATTGAATTCAAATCCAGATAAAAGTTGGATCCCCTTACCTAAATCCTCAAACACTATATTCATTATCCTGAATCATCATACCGATATTCACTATAGAAATCACATGAAACCAAGACAAATGAATCACTCGATTCTGAATCTTATAATTCCTGATAATCCTTATGGATTCTGTTTGATTTTTCCTATGCTAATTGATGTAGCCTCATTCTGGAAATTTAGAAAATCATTGGGAAAATCTTAGATGCCTTGAGATAAGTGCAAAGTAAGTTCATAGCATAACTGTGGGGCACACGTTGTATATTAATAACTATTACTTTAACACACAAGAACATGATACTAAGATGCTTATGGTTTCAAATCTTATAATATTGCCAACTTGAATTACTTGTTTATGTGCTTATTACGTATGAATAAATTGTAATCCATGACATGATCCCATATTCTTTGATGTTTATCTTGTATCATTTTTGCTTACAATAGCCTGATATGATCCTCTGCTCATGACTTTGACCCAAAAATAGCTTGTGTGTATATTCTTGTGCATATTATCTTCATTCAGAAAAGCTCAAAAATATTTGAAATTTATGTACAGTTCAATTATTATCAAAAATGCCAAAAATATTTGTGTTTAACTGTTGTGAATTGACTTTGAATCCTCTTGATTGAATGTGCTTATCATGTTCGTTATTTAACTTTGACTTCTTCATAATTTGAGTTGAAAAGTGACTTCACATAAGTCTCTGTATACTTAACAAGTGCGCAAGGGTTAAACACTGCGTACTTATCAAGTACGCAAGACTTAAGTCATGCGTACTTAGTAAGTACGCTGGAGTTAAGTCCTACGCACTTAATAAGTATGCACGACTGTTGTGGTCCGGGTATATAAACATGTGTTAGAATATTTTCTCAGTTCATCTCATTCAAACGAACTTAACAATGTTGTATACTCCCTGTTCAATTTTCACTCAAAATTTGTGTGATCCCAAACTCGTTTTTCGTCCCGATCATTGTTTCATCTTCTGTTAAACAATCTTTGGTGAGAATCTCAGTCCATTGCATCCGTTAAATCATGAGTTCTGGACCGATTTGTATCTTTGAAGAACTAGGGTTTTGAAGTTGATTTTTGACAATTTTTGGTTGTTTTTGTAACACATTATGACCTAAAACGTGTTTAAAATCATCATTCGAAGCTTGATCATCACTTAATTGTCCATTTCGACTCTTTAGTTTGATTTTGACCTAGCGAGTGACCGTGGGTTTACGGCTGTGGACTCTGAGGTCAAAACGACTGGGATGTTGCACAACATTGATGTTGGTTTTGGTTCAAGTAGTCTCAAACATGTTTTTCGACTACTTGGTGACCAACATCATCATCAAATTTCACAATATGCAGATTTTGAAATTTTTGAAATTTGTCAAAGTGTTAAGCATGCGTACTTAACAAGTACGCAAGACATATGTAATGCGTACTTGCTAAGTACGCAAGGCATAAACCCTGCGTACTTACCAAGTACACAGGAAGGGCCAATCTGAAATTTTTCTAAGTCTGGATTTCTGTTAAATGTGATTGTGCTATACTTGGTCATGTGTATTCATTTCCAATGATTCTTCTTGTTCTTATTATGTTTACTGGTTGTTTTTGCAGTGATGGCTCATGCATTTACAAGTGAGTTCAATCTTTTGGCACTTACTGAACCGGAATGGAAGGGTGCTGCACTTGAGTACCAGGAGATCATTGATTCCTTGAACTGCTCAAGGATAAGCTATGCTATTTTAGCAGACCCTGTCGTATCGAGACCGTACTTGGAGCAGTTCTGGGATACTACAGAACATGACTGCACAGTAACCCCCAATGTCCTGTGGGCTACTGTGGCAGGTCATGATCTTGCCTTTAATGAGGACACCATCAGGCGGGTCTTATAGTTCAGAGATCTTGCAACCGACCCAATCTCCTATCCTGATTACTTTGTGGATGGGTGTTGGAGACAACGTATGGGATACGTCGGTGTGCAGGATTATTCATCTTACAAGAAGATGTGGGTGCTGGATCAATGGAGGTACTTTGCCCACATTATGATCGTGTGCATGTCTTCCAGGAAGGCAGGGAAGGATGCCATAGGTCATGATCTAGCAGCCGCTATGGTTGGGCTGTCTCTCAACAGCGCTACAACTTCTCTCGCTACATTTATAAGGCTATCACTGATCAGATTAACACAGCGGAGAGGCATAGGTTCTTGTTATACCCCAGATTTGTGCAACTCTTGATCGATGATGTGTTTCCTAATCTACCTGCTTTTGGGGAGAGACTGCAAGTTAAGCGGGTGACCAAGAGAGTTTTCTCATAGTTCTTAACGCCAGGCAGTGTAGAACCTACCCCTGAGCATACTCCACTCTTTGGCCACCTGATCAATGAAGCGTACGTGGCGCCTGCAGATTGGAGATGGTATTGTGCAGAGTCTGAGCCTGAACTCAGTGAACACAGTGATGAACAACAGGAAGAAGAAGAAGTTGAATCTGAGGATGATGTGTCTGAAGACGAAGGAGACGAAGAATAGGGAAGTGGGGGTGTTGAAGATTCTGACTCAGAAACGACCGAGTCAGATTCATCTGATTCTGATGATGCACCATCCTAGGCACACCCAAGGAGATTGACGAAGGTGACCCTTCCCGAGTCCTCTTCCAAGAAAAAGAGACAAGAGACTAGCAGTGAATATGAGCCCGATTCTGATTCGGACACTGCTATATAAAGACGCAGACGGGAAAGTATCAACAAGCGTCGGGGAGATAGGCCACATCAACCTATTCTTCGTGAGGTGGAAGTAAGTGCTCAGAGGCAAGTAACAGTGACAACTACGAGCATTGAATCGACTTCTACTTCACCTTCACAGCAACTTTATCGACGACAGAGGAGGAGGCCATTGGTAACATTTGTTGAGGCTGCTACTACTATCACATAGGAGGTTCTTGTGACAGTAACCCTCCCTATACAATCTGTCCGGGTGGTGGTAACGACTCCAATTCTGTCCGAGTCTGTCACCATCACCCCTACCACCATCCAAACAAACACCATCCCTACCTCAATCTCCACAACCACTCTCCAACACATCAGTGAACCATTTCTTGAGTTAGATTTTACTCATGGATTTGATTTTGATGAAATCTTCACCTTCCCAACTCATCAAGCTAACGCATCTTCGTCTAGGGATCCTGATCCTAGAAATTCCAGGATCACTACTCTAGAGACTCAAGTCGCTGGATTACTTGAAATGGTACGAAAATCACATGAAGAATCTGACAAGCAACATGGTCAGATAAACTCACTGATTGATGAAGTAGCCTCTTTGAAGAAACAATAAGCGGTTGATGAAAAGCAGCGTAAGGAGCATGATGCTATGGTTAAACTTGTCTGTTACATGGCCAAGACGATTGCTGCTTAGGGGAGAGATTGAAAGAATTATTGGAAAATCAACCACCTAAGCCTAGTAGTGAAGAGGCTTGTCACTCAGTTGATTAAATTAAGGGTGATGATCAGGACAAGGATCCTGAAGCCGAACCGAGTGGAAGTGAGCAATAATCGTTGGCTATGGCAATTGTTCCCATTTCTAACGTGCCTATGGCTGAGGGGGAGTCTACTCGGAGTGAAAGTGGAGGTGATGCTGCGGATCGTGATAAAGGAAAGTCTGTGGCTGATGTACTGAAAGATCTATCTGACGATGTGTCGGAAGATGTGATCCTATTATTAGAGCCAGGCTATTCCAAAGAAGCACATATCGACGCTCTCTGCAATCTGGAAGAGGGAGAGATCAAGTCTGGTGACGACTCGGATGAGGAGGATGAGTATGTTGTGATTGAAGTTCCCAAGGGAGACGGGGAAGGAGAATATGAGTTTGAGGATGGAGAGATTTTCGAAGCTCCATTATTTAAAACTAATCTTGACATAGGTTCAGTAAAGCCTGTAAGTACTGTTGAGGCGTCGACTGAAGCATCTCCTACCGACCCTACACCTGTGGATCCAGAGGCGCAGAAAAGAAAACATACGCCTGCAAGTTCATCAAAGGATCCGAATCCTTTATGGAAGAAGACATCAATCATAGACAAACATGGAGCGACAGGTATGATCTTAGCTGTGAGGTTCGAGGATGACAAGAAGTTGTTTGCAATTAAGCGAGCTGGGGGAGATCAATACTTGAAACCAACCAGCGAAGCTTTCAGCTCCTTGCCAAAGTTCGACCTTGTGAACATAGTAAACCAACCAGCTCCTTGCTGGGTCACTCAAATCATGCAGTAGCGATGGGTTTGTGGCAGGTTCTACAGCGAGAGGTAAGATCTGGCAAGTTCAAAATGTTTAAGCCTCAAGTGCCTAAGCGAGTCAGGGACAAGAACGTTAGACATCCTTTGACTCATAAAAGCTTAAAGAAACTGGTATACAAGCCAGTGATGTGTGAAACCAAGATTCCCCTGAGAAAGTTATCTAAGGATATCCTCGGTAACATATGGTACTGGTACGTAAGATTCCCCTGAGCAAGTTATCTTAGGATATCCTCGGTAACATATGGTACTGGTACGTAGATCCTAAATCGGGCGAGGCAGTGGTGATTGGAAAGGTGTGGTCCGAGAGTGGAAGCTTAGTGCCAAGGGAACTGATCAGAGTTTTTGATGAAGTCTGCTTCATAAACTGTTAGGACATGTTTTGTAACTGTTGATAAAATTCTGTGTACGTTCATAGAGAGGCGAACTTAACAAGTTCGCCTAAGCATCTTTAGGAGCGAACTTGTTAAGTTCGCCTAAAGAATTTTGGCCTAGCCTATTAGAGGCGAACTTGTTAAGTTCGCCTAAGCATCTTCGAAGCGAACTTGTTATGTTCGCCTATAGCAGGTTTGTGTCTATAAATAGGAGTTTACATATTCTGTTAAAGAAGAGGCAGCAGCAGAGGGGTTTGAACGAGTGTATTCTGTGAGTCTGTAAACTCTGTGTTTTGTGGAATACAAAGAGAAGTTTATTTACCTGCTGTTTCTATTATCAATTAGTATACGAACGTTAATACGGTAGGATTCTGCACTTCGTGTTATCGAGACGTCCTGTCACGAGATCGATTTGAGATGAGTCATGTGGACCTACAAGTGGTATCAGAGCATTTGCTCGTGATTTGTGTTTGATTCTTGGTGATTAGAGACGTTTTCGTGTACAATTTAACAAGAAATTGATCATTTTTGATGTTTTTGTATCCATGGAGTTTTCAAGTTCTTGAAGCTGATTTTATTGCTGAATTCGTGGATTTGAAGTTGATTTTGGTGAAATTAATCCGATAGAAGTGTTCTAATTCATAAAATACTAAATCCTACAGTTCAGTTTCTTCAAATTCCTTCTAATCTGTGAGAAATGATGATTTTTGGTGCTGTTTGTTCGTGTTTGGGTTGCTGAGTTTGTTACAGCTGAAGCAAGCGAACTTGCTGATATTTGTTGCAGACGAAATTAGCAAGCGAACTTATTAAGTTCGCTTCTCTCAGATTAAGCGAACTTAGTAGGCGAACTTATCAAGTTCGCTTCACTCAGTTCATGCAAACTTATTAAGTTCGCTCAGGCATTATTAGGCGAACAAAGTTCAGGCGAACTTATCTAGTTCGCTTGTGTTCTTAAAAAAAAATAAATAAAAAAATTTGGTGGGAAATTTGTTCTTGTCCAAATTTTTTAGGGAAAGCTTATATGGTTGTTTTGAATCATTTTTGAAATTTTAAAAAAAGAGTATTTTGGCGGGAAATTTTTTCCGTATATTTTCGTAAAAATTTCAAAATGTCAATTTCATGTGATGATAATGAGATTGAAATTATGCCACCGAGACTTTTATGCATATCAGATTACCGTAGCTGGAAAGTCCGGTTCAAACAGTTCGTATCTGAAACTGATGAAAATTTTTGGAGACCAATAACAGAAGGATATGTGCATCCTACTTTTGACTTTCTGGAATTTCGTGATGTTCCTAAACCAGTGACAGCTCTTACTAAAGTAGAAAAGCAGAAGTTTGATCGAGAGATGAAAACGTGTGAAACTTTCACGATGTCTTTACCAAAAGAAATCATTCATAGTCTCGGGAAGTGTCCAACTTCAAGAGATCTATGGGGAGCATTAAAGAAAAAAGGTGAAGCAACTTCTCAAGCGTTTGTGGTCTTGATCAAAGAAGTATTGGAGAAGCAGGGTGATTCTCAAAGTGATTCTTCTGCAGATTTAACTGATAGTGAGAGTATTCGTTCTTGAGAAAGTACTGAATCTACTGAGACTGATGTGATGACTGAAACAAGTTTTCAGACAGTTGAAGATGATCTGATTGAATCAGAAATTGATACAGAGCCTGTCATTGTTGCTCAAAAGGGTGAAGCTGATGATGTATTCATGGCTCCTGGTGCATCTTCTTCACAAGTAAAACCTAAGGTAGTTTCTAACTCTGAAATGTTTTGTTCTAACTGTGTTTCAGTGAAGGATAAAATGATAAAGGTTATGGATGACAACGTAAACCTCATTTGTGATATGAAATCGATGCACACGGTAAATCAGAAATTAAAAGATAATGAGAATGTGTGTGTTAAAAGGATAGAATCACTGAAGAGGGATATAAATTCTCTGACTTTGAAGATCAAAGAGCAGGCATATCACCTGGATATGACTTTTGCTGAAATTGAGAATAGAAATACTGATCTTGCTGAGAAAGATAAGGAACTAGCTGAATCTAAAGCAGAGGTGATCAGATTGCATAGAAAGTTAGAAAGCTTTGGAAATTCATCATTCTTATTAGGAAATTATCATGATAATACTAAAGAGGGGAAGGGAACTAGTGGTATTGGTTATATTCCTCCACCATTCAATGGAAATTATTCTGTTACACCTGAGATTATAAAAGATGAGGATTTAGATCCTAAGACTGTGTTGAAAGTGAATCCAGTCACAGGTGAAGATATGGTGTATTCTGATGAGAGTGATGATGAATATTTTGATGAAGCTAAGGTAGAGGGGATACCAAAAGAGGTTAAGAAAGAAGACTCAAAGGTTGATTCTAATTCATCTGGAAATTATACATTTGGAAGTTCTTCAAATTCAAGGAGAGTTCCATATGTCAGAGATTATAAAGACATGCGTACATGCTTTCATTGTAATGAGATGGGTCACATTGTGGTGAAATGTCCTTACAAATATAAAGGGAAGAAGCATGTAGTTCCTGAGAAGATGAAGCCTGAATCAAAACCTGTTGAGAAAATGTTTGTTCATTCTCAAATTCCAAAAGAAGTTCATGTAGGCGAATCTTCTTCAAGTGTGTCTTATCGTGTGAAGATTCCTTATATGAGAGAATATAGTGAGAAGGTAAGAACTCTTCGTAAGCCTTAAGAACTTCTTCATGTATGCTTTTACTATGGTCTTGTGGGTCACATTCGGATTGCTTGTCCTCACAACGCCAAAGGTAACCGACATGTTACTCCAGAAAAGGTAAGAACTCTTCGTAAGCCTTATGTTAACCCAACTATGGTTAAACCTCATGATACATCAAAGGGTAATTCAAAATCTAAAGTTAGGCTTTCTAGACCTCAAATACGGAGGAGAAACAGAAGATTGAGAAAACTTTTAGAACAAGAGCTTTCACAATCTAAACATTTTTCAACTGAACATGATTGTTCAAACACTTCACATTTTAAGCAAAAATTACTTAATGAACAGAAGTATGTTTGGAAATCTAAAGTTTCTGTTTCTGACTCATCGGAACAATCTCCGAAAATTGATGAGAGATTCAATTGTGAATGGAGTGAGGTTTATTATTTTGATACAGATGGACGACCCATGACTACCATGGATTGGGTCCCAATTTCAAATTAATGTTTCTTGTTAGATGTGCAGGATTAACCAAGAGGGACTATTAATAACATTTGGTTTGTTGATAGTGGTTGTTCATAGCACATGACAGGGAATGACATCTTCAAGAGTAAAGAGTTGTTGATAACTGAGAATCTATTTGATTCAACGAATTGATGCTCAAGGGGGAGAATATGTCACACACAATGTTATTTTGAAAAAGATTTAAAAGTCCAAATGACAACCTGGAACTTAGGATGACGATGGTGAGCATAAAGTCGTTGATGCAACCATTTGACTAGTTGAGGGGGAGTCTACAGGATAGGGGAAGCACAAAATTATGTTGGTGACAAAGGCAAAGGCATTCAATTACAGGATTACATCGGTTTGAGTTTTTAATTGATTGACTTGCTTAATCCCAAGTAACCAAGTAAATTGTTTGTCGTAAAATGTTTTCATGGAAGGTTTATTTTCGTTTGTTTTACTTTCTTTGAAAAAGATTATGAAAAAGCCAAACAAATTGAAAAAAATAAAATCGACATTACTTGAAGTTAAAGAAGAGATGATAGTACATAAGTAGATGTTCTTTCACACATGACCTTAGATTAACTGGTTGGTTCTTTATGTTAATATATCTGAATTATATGTTTTGATCTAAACTTCAGAGACTACACAAATAGGAAATGATAGTGTTGTGTATGTATATAATTTGAATTGTCAATAGACTAAAAGCGTCACCGAACCATTAGTAGTGTGAAAACATATATGCATATGTTACAACTGTGATTTGAACCGATTTTATGCCGGGGTGTGTGTGTTAAAAGATCACTATCAGATAAAGAATATTATCTTTTAATAAAGATTGTCCTATGAGATCAGTTTTGGGTTATGTCCTTAGCACTATTCATTCGATTTGCTTCAGTGCCCATGTCCCGAAAAGCATGCAATGTGAAGTATAATCAAGATATGTACTTGACAACATCTGTCAAACATATACTAGCCCTTGGATCATATTGATAAATCATCTTTACTGATTCCATTGAATTCATAATCCAGATAACAGTTGGATCCACGTACCTGAATCTTATGATTCCACATATATAAGCCAAAACATTGAATCATTCGATTCTGAATCTCATTGATTCCTATACAATCCAATTTGGATTATGCTATTCATGTGCTAAGTGATGTCTCCTCATTCTGGAAATTCGGATAATCTTTAGTAAAATCTCATATGTCTTGAAGATAGTGCATTTACTTTCTGTTGGCATACTAGTGGGATACACGTTGTATTTCATACTTAAATGGTACCTTAACTCACAAGAAAGTGGGAATGAGATGCTTTAGTTTCAAATCTTATAATATTGACAATTTGAATTTGTGTGTCATAGCATGATCCTATTTTCTTTGAATGTTTATCGCGTATCATAACATGCAATATGAAAGTCTTGAAAAGATAGAGTGTGATAATCTTGAAAGATATTGGTTTGATTGGTCAAGGCTTGAAAGAATGACATAGGATACAATTTGATATTATATGGATTTTATATCCAAGATGTGTGATTGATTCATTGTTTTTACTGATATGATCTTCTTACTCGTGATGTTCGACCAAAAATATGTGATTTTGTATTTTACATTTCAGTTTATATAGAGAAAAACCAAAAAGATTTTGTGTTTCTTATGTTTGAAAAACCAAAAAGATTTTATTTTTCCAGCTTCCATAGAAATCTTAGTTGTTGGTTATTCTTGGTTGTTCTCCTTTGCATAAACTGAAAATTGCAGATAGAAGTTGACAAGGGGTCCTTCTCCCAAGTTTTCTTCTAGATAGAAAGATAAAGTGCAGATGAACAAGACGAAGACTACAGTGTGTTTGATGATATATGAAGACGGATGACAATCTTCTAAAGCTGTTGTCAAGGGGGAGTCTGTTGGAGCATATTCTGGTGACAACGAACTTGAAGATTTTATGTCTTAGTCTTAGAGTCTTTGACTTGTAATTGATAGAATTGTTAGCAACAGTTAAAGGGGAGTCTATCAGGACATGTTTTGTAACTGTTGATAAAACTCTGTGTAAGTTCATAGAGAGGCGAACTTAACAAGTTCTCCTAAGCATCTTTAGGAGCGAACTTGTTAAGTTCGCCTACGGAATATTGTCCTAGCCTATTTGAGACGAACTTTTTAAGTTCGCCTAAGCATATTTGAAGCGAACTTGTTATGTTCGCCTATTACAGAACGTGTGTCTATAAATATAGAGTTTACAGAGTCTGTTTGAGAGAGACGAGAGATTGAACGATCAAGTATTCTATAAACTCTGTTTGGTGATATACAAAGAGAAGTTTATTTACCTGCTGTTTCTATTGTCAATTAGTATACGAACGTTAATACGGTAGGATTCCGCACTCCGTGTTAACGAGACGTCTTGTCATGAGATCGATCTAAGATGAGTCATGTGGACCTACAAGACTCAACTCATGGAAACGAGTTGTTTAGACTAGGTCCTCACCACTATCTTGGGCAAGATCCCAAAATTCGGCTTCCAACTTCTTTATTTCATTTTGAGGGCAAAACTCCTCGGTCATCAGTCTTTTCGCTTCATCCCATGGCAAGGTCATTGCCACATCAACGCCTCGAGTCCGTTTTTCACCGTTCCACCAAGTGAGCGCTCGCTTTTGAAAGACGCTCATGGCATAATGGACTCGAAGATTGTCTGGGCAATCACTATTGAGAAAGGTATTCTCAATGCTTACAAACCATTGGAGAAGGCCGGTAGCTCCCTCGGTGCCATAAAACTTGATGGGATTGCACGAATTGAAATGCTTGAAGGTGCATTGGGGCGGGTTGGCACCACCACCACCACCACCATTGTTGTTGTTTGCTTGAGTAAGTTGGGTCACAAGTTGTGTGAGGAGGGTAGCAAGATCATTGTTGTTTTTATTGTTAGTGTTGTTGTTACGACGGGGAGGCATGCTATAGAAGAAGACAATACGAGGGTAAGAATCACGAGACTTTGGATATTGATAAGGATGAAATAAACATATGTCACGTTATGTAACATGTAAAATGAATCATATTTGGATTGTGCTCACTTGGTAACATAACCAATTGAATACCTTGACACATCAAAGCTATTTAAATTCATATAACGTTCGAGAAGACATGCTTTAGCCTATAAGTAAACACTCACCCTGAGAGTTCCATGGAAAGAATACGGATCCTTCGGTTGATTTGGATTTATATGTGTCAACACTCACCCCGGGAATTCCCAAAAAACCCAGAGTACATGTGTCACCCTTCCAGATTGCACATGTTCTCTACTAATTAACAGAACTTAAAACCTTGACGGTGTTTTCAGAACTTTTTTTTAATAGGCTTGTGTCTATGAGTATGATGTTCCACATGTGATGATGATTCAAAAAACCCAGAGTACATGTGTCACCCTTCCAGATTGCACATGTTCTCTACTAATTAATAGAATTTAAAACCTTGACGGTGTTTTCAGAACTTTTTTTTGATAGGCTTGTGTCTATGAGTATGATGTTCCACATGTGATGATGATGAAGGCATAGTAGGGGAAAGAAGGATAAGAGACTTAGGATAGGAGAATTATTATATAATTACTTAGTTATCATTTTAGGGTTGGAATTAGTAAGTCATATAATCTAACAAGTAAGGCATCAAGTAATTTAGCACATAGTGTAGAAGATAACAAGTAGCATGTCACATAGCACAAAATGGGCATCCTAAGGTTATAGTCTAGGTCACTGGTTTCTAATAACCTAATTCCCTATAACCATGGCTCTGATACCAATCTGTCACACCCCAACCGACGGCGGAATACGTCGGGTGGACATGGAGACTGTTCATAAGCACATGATCAACTAAATTTCATATTGTTTATTAAATCAAGATTTCAATACAAAAAGTTCAATCAAACTAAGTCAAACATACAAGAAATAAAGTATTCCCACAAAGTTCAATTGTTTAATTAACTAAGTCCTCAAACCTATGTGTAGCATCTTGTAAATGATCTCAAATATTAGTACCTGAAACATGATGAAATCGAGGTCAACTAAAAATAGTTGGTGAGCATACATAGGTTTTGACACCACAAGTAATATCAAGAGTTTGTATACAATTCATATGAACCATGGTTTAATAAGACAATTATGGAGAACCACTACGGTTAAACCGGGGCGTACAATCAAACCTTGTGACTACACACAATGTTATCCCAAATGTAATACCGGCAACAATCACCCTAGCTGGGTGGGTTTGTCAGACACAATAGATCTATCATTGTTACCGTTGGCTTGTACGGAGTTAATGATTGTACTTGCACTATGCACACAAGTATGTAATTGTAGTTTGCACTCATAGTGTTCAAGCATAAGGCACAAATTGCACGCATGTTCAAAATGTTTGAATTGTATAAATTGCAAATAGTTTCAAATGAAATCATCTTCCACCCCAAAAGTATAAATATGTAAAAGGGGCTATGTAAACTCACCTTTTATGACTAGTGTAAGTACTAGATACGTGAAAATGCCCGAACTACACGTGTCCTAAAATATGTAAGGACGTAAGTTCTACGAAATGTTGTGCTTGATTATGCGATCAATCCACCCAACTCGACTCTTTGTAAAATGTGTTTATCTTTTTGGGTTTGACCATGTTTGGCTTGACGACACGTTGGTGACTCATTAAAATAGATAAAAATATATTTATTTCTCAAAAATAAATATTAACAATAGGTCGTATGATGGAAATCATGCATGTCATAAAATATGCTTTTGATATATCAAAATATATATATTTTGACGATTGAAATATTATACAAATATCCAAGTGTTATTTAGTCATGTCTAAAGACACATGCATGTAAATAAATAAAGTATTTTTAAATCGTCCAAGGGTTAAAAATAGATGTGTATGAATGTTAATAAAAATGGTTTCATCATAACATTTCTGTAAAGACAAAGCCCTGTTTTTTTACTCAACAAAGTTTCCTTAAAATAAAGAGCGATTCCCATGCCTTCCATGTTGTAAAAATGATGATGTAAACAACAAATATAATTATATTTTTCATAGAAATACCCTTTGTAAATTCAAATGACAAAAGATCCATGTCTAGTATAAAACCCATTTTTGAAAACAACAAAGTAGTTACTATTTGAAATACGATCCATCAACATGCATGTGATCAAAATGATGATCCATCAACATGCATGTATCATCTAAGATATATAGAAGCAATAAATCATAAAAAAAAGTATATAAACTAATTTTTACATGATTCATGTTACATATTTAGATTTCTTTTTATAAAAGAATGTAAGTTTTGTTGGGTGCTATGATTCAAGAATAATAGAATCAAAATAAACATATAAGGAGTTAATAGTTTAAGTTTTCTTACGTAGAGAAAACGAAAAAGATAAAGGCTTGATCCTATAACTCGAGAAAGCACCAAACGAGACTTGAACACTTGAATCTTGAAATCGAAATGGAGGGTGTAGGTGGGTGGTGGTGGTGTGGTCGAAAATGGCTAGAGGGAGAGGGGGAAGAGAGCTTTGCTCTTGAGTTGTGAAGGAGAAATGGTGTGAAAATGAAGTGAGGGTGAGGGGGGTATTTATAGTGTGGGAGAGAGAGAAATGAAGAATTTTAAATAAATAAAAAAGAAAATAATTATTTAATGTGGGGTGGTGGATGAAAGTAGATTGATGGTGTAGGGAGGTGGAGTGTGAGAAAAATGATTTTGAAGATTTTCTAGAAAAATGGTAATGATTATGTTGGATTATTAAAAGATATTTAGAAAATTTAATTGTTATAATTAGTTTTTAATCATTTGTAATAAATAATATTATTTTGTATGTATTAGTTAAATACAATGTAATACACAGTGTTATCCGCACTGTGTTTAAAACAAAACGTTCGCTAAAAATTCTCAAATTTTATTTTTGACTTGAAATATTAATTCGCAGTGCTACGTATAATTTTTATATTTTAAATCATACTTTTAGTTATCTGTTTTAGATATCACCAACGTTCGTGTGTGACCGGACCGATGTGTGACCCCGAATTACCGATGCATGATATGAATTGATCGAACTTTGATATGCAACAAATGAACTTAATTACTCTAAATTATGTATGATATGCACATGTTGTACATGATTAAAAATTCATAAGCTTTACTTTTGATTTATTTATTATAACCAAGTAGAAATATCTATCTATCTATCTATCCTATATAATAAACAAGTAAAATGGGGGGACACGTGTCACCACCACATTTCATCTCACCAATTGGTCCCCCCAAGACCAAAACAAAGCCAATTCGGGTCTACACGCGGGTCAAAAACTAACCCATTTTATGAGGCTATTAAATCCTTTTAACCTGTTAAAAATCTTTCATCCGATCAATTTCACACACAATTGAAACCCTAATCGCCTCAGCAGTTCTTGCGTACCATGTCTCTCTTTCAAGATCTTCAATAACCTTCAAAATCAAATCATAATCGGTATGTAATCTATAGTCTTGATCTATTCTTTCAATTTCCCTTTGATTCTTTCAATATATATGGTCGAATCTTAGCTTTCATAATCGATGTATTCCCTTCAGGGTTTCTACCTTTTTGTTAAATTCATTGCGATTTTTATTCCTTGTCTTTGATTTGAACATGTTTTTTAGGAAGATTTTGTTTTGATCGACTAGAACCTGCTGAACCTCCACTGTTTTCCATCTTTGATCAAATATCTTTTATATGTTTTGTTTAAAATACTGAATTTTCCATAACCCAAGTTTTAATTTCAGGTAAAATCAAATAAAGACTTTCCCATGCCAATTTTGTTCCTCTCAAGGTCAATGAATCGCACAAATCAATTTCAGAAAATACAGAGTGATGGTTTGGAGGTCGGATTTTAGCATCGATGGGGTATAATTTTAACCCTTCCTCTTGGATATGGTAGCAAATGCAGATATAATCACCATTCTGATAGTTGTAGCTCGGTAATGCCTTTGGAACATTTGTTTTTTTTTTAACTTATTTTCGTGTTTTATATGTGTTTTCACCATGGAATTGATGTTTTGATTGAATTTAGGGGTGATATTGGCAGCACCATTAGTTATTAAAACAGATTGAAGTTAATAGTTATTGATATACATATGTTTTGAATCGAATTAGACGCCTGCATGAAATGAAATAGAGAGCCTGTAAGTTGTAGTCATTTATCAACCATTATCAACCATCAATTTGAAGTTTCTGTAAGTGATAATTTTGATGGTTATTAGGCTGAAGGGGCTGCAAGAATTGCTGGAGTGGGTGCTTACCTAGAGCAACCGGGAGAACCTCCTTACTAGGTACTCTTTTTAATTCAACTTCTGCTTAGAATATGTTTGATTGTCTAAATGTTACAGTGTTTTGTTTGTTTATTTTTAAAACAATGAAAAATAAATTATACTCTAGAAAAAGTTCTCCAATTTGAAAAAGAAAAAATAGCAGTGTAATTTATCAAATCACAATTGATTCTATATGTGGATTTATTAGGTTTAACTTATTAAACCTGAATATATCATATTTTTTAGTGGTATTTCTCTACTCTTTTATTTCTTTTTGCTTATTTAGTGATAATTTTTAGTTCTTTATCTAAAATTTAGTATCACTAAACAGTAAGTTGTCTTTTGTCGGTTTAGTATCACTAAACAGTAAGTTGTGAATATGTTTTAAGTGGTTTTTGATGGGATTCAAGGAATTTGAACTTGGTAGCATTATGTTTTGATTCATAAGATAACATTATGTGAGGTATGTGTATATGTGTTTTATGATGTCACAAACTTTCAGTATGGTTTTTGTTTTTTTTATTAGTAATACAAAATATTTACTTGCTTGTACATTGTCTATATGTGTTTTGTTTGGTTTTAGTATGTGGTTTAGAAGAAACAGAAACATCAAATTTTCTGTTTCGTCTTAATTTATTTTTTTAACTATCATTTCATAAATGTAACATTTTAATAAAATTAATTATTTCGTTTAATTTGTAAAATTTCAAATTTTAAATAATCAAGTACTTTTAGAAACATTTTTAAATTTAGAAAAATTTAAACTATCTATTAGTTTTTTCAATAATCTTTCAATAGTTTGTGTTGACTTAAATTTCAATATTCCACCATTTCAATAGTTTTAATGTATTAATATCAATTAATTTTTTCAATTATTAAGCCTTTAGAAAGTTGTTAATCTCTTTTAGGAAACTTATTAATTTTCTTCAATTATAAATAAACCAATATTGAATTCAATCATCAATTACGGTTATCAATTATTTATATACAATAATATTAGTGTTTATTTCCTTTAATTACGTACATTATCAATTCGAATTTTAATAGACTTGACTGCTTAAAATTTTCAAGTAGTTGACTTAACATATTTCTTTTTGTTTATTTTAAAAATCTTTACTTAATAACCGTAAATTAATGTGGTGCTTAATTATAAAAAAATCGTTTATTGTTTTAGCTTTTTGTTTAGTTTCCTTAAATCTTTAAATCATCATTTAAATTGTATATATTTATATGTTTTATATTTGATAACCTTTAAAAGAATAAATTTTAGGACACGTGTCGATTTGTGGTTAAGCCTCACATTCATTTTTCCCGCATAAACCCGTTATCCATCAAAACTATGTTGTTTTGATTAAATCCCATTAAAATTAATTACCTGTTTGCTTATTCAACTACCTCCATCATTTTTGGATCATTCTTCTTCTACCCCATATCCATACCCAGTTTAGTTAAAAAAATGACATAAGTTACGAGGTAAATCAATTTATGAAAATATAACATTTTTAATATGTAACGGTATGTAATTTAAATTGTTACACTTTTGTTAATTTTATCGTCTTTCTTGTGTAGCCCGTGTAGTACACTTTATATCAGATTATCATGCAGGTTTGGTCTACACCAAATTACTGTTATCTTTGTGGCAACGTGGCTTCAATATTGAGCTTCAGCGAGAATATGGTACTATAAAATTGCTTATTATGAAATCAAACATTTATTTTCGGGATTATTTACCTGTTAATTAAAAAGCTTAGCTAATAGGAAGGAACATGTTATGCATATAAAGTACTATTTAAGTCTAATAAATAATCATTTGAGGGTAAACATATTGAACATGTATTTGGATGCTCTTCAACTATTTGTAGTTGTAATGATAAGATAGTAAGATATATAGGTGTTCAAAAACTATGATTTTTATATATAGTTATAGATAACATGATTGATGACATTTTTTTAAATGTGGACACAGTTTGTGAAATGGAAATACAAGCCTTTCAAATTAATTATCTATCTCCTTATTCAACAACTACCTATTCTTAAGTCAAAGCCGGTATGAAATTCATTATCTAAAAGTTGATTAATTGAACAAATAATTACAATTGTAATTAGAATCTATTTAATCAAACATAAAAAAACAGATTGTTACAACTTGAAGACAAAATAAATATGATTAAATCAAAACACCCCGCTTTCATCCTCCAAGTAAGCTTGATTGTTGACCCATTTTGTATTTTATCATTTTAATTTCTTTCATCACATCATATTTGTATTTTTTTTTTATTTTTTTCATTTGTTTGACTAATTTATTTTTGATTCTAATAGAAGAGAGATAAAGTTCTTCACATAACTCGAGAAAAAACAATCAGAAGAGAGGCCTAAAATCAAAAGAGAGGACATGGGTACCTTATTTTTGTGAAGTATTATACTGTGTTGCAGAAAGAAAGCAGAAAGACATTATGGATCTTATGGTGCTGAATGTGCATGATGATGATGGTGACGGAGAAAAACAAACTACATTTTCAGTACTTGGCTTTTTGTTCACAAGTTGGAAAATGTAAAATCTTATTTTTGATGTATTTTCATGTATAGGTACCGTGTAAATTCTTTCTTCCAAAGTAAGTTGTATGTGCTTCCTACTTATTTCAGGTAATAACTATAAATAATTAGACACTTCATTATCATTGTTTGGTATACAAGTAATATAAGGCTTTCAACTTTCTTAATATGCAGTGAGGAACTTAATCTGAATTTAACAGCAGCTGCGTGGGTGTGTTCTAAATTAGATTTTCTTTTTTCTATGTGTTTTACTGTATTATCTACAAATTATCTACCTTCAGTCAACATTGTTACACAGTTAAAGTCATCTAAATTTAATATAAATTTTTGTATTCCGTTTGTTAATTTCCCACACGTTTCATGTTCTCACTGTTCTATAATTGTTGTCTAGTTGTTATATTTACTTTACTTATCTTTATTATCGGTTTTATCTTTTCTAATTTGCTATCTATACATCTTTATACATATTTAATATGTGAAGAAGTAAGACTTAAATCCACTTCTTGAGGCAACCAGTTTTTACTCATTGGCAGTTTTATGTGACACTTTTTAAAATTGAAAGCAGAGACGGGTTAAAACTTTTAATCTTAAATAAGAATGGAAAAAATAAAAATAAAACATCCAACGTTGTATACAAAGAAATTTTTACAGATTTATGAATTATTTTTCAGTTTTGTCATTTTACAATCCGTTGTTTATTCACCCCCGTGTAATACACGGGTTCTAACACTAGTACTACCTAATAAACAAGTAAAATTGAGGGACACTTGCCAGCTCCACAATTTACCTCAACATTTTATCCCGCCCAAACCATATCGTTCAATCATATTTCGCGGATCTAAACCCGATCCACATGACATATGTTGGATCCTATAAATTGATTTTAACCCGTTTCCTTCCTATTCTCACGATCCACAAACCTAATTTGCGCATCCTCTCTTCATTTGTTCCTATTCTCCCTTTGAAGATCATCTGTTGCTGGATCCTATCATCGCATCCCTTCATTGTTCAATAGGTATCTTCTATTTTGATTCAATTTCTTCAATTTCCATTCTATTTTGGAATCGATTTTAAAAATTTCTTTGTATCGTGATCCGGATGATTAGTTTTTTTTTGTGCTTTACGGTCTATTTTTGTGTTTTTTCTTTCGATTCATTCTTTTTTTTTTCATTGTCGATTTAATTATTTTGAATCCTTATCTAACCCTAGGTTTATCGGCTTTTCGATTTAGCTGATTTCGTTCATCTTTTTGTTAATATTCTTTCAATTCATCCCTTTCTTACTCTATCGATTTCCAATTTGCTTTTTTTACCCTAAAAGGCAAAACAAAATCATAACTGGTTTACAGAAACCTCAAACTGGTGACAAGCATCCAAACATATCCAATAGATTATGATGTTATTTTCTTGCATTCAAGCTGATTCAGTTGTCTTTTTCTTGATTGCGTTAATTTTTCAAGATATAAAAACAAAGGTGATACCCAGAATAAGTTGCAAAGATTGAAGGGCATTTTGGGTGAGAAATTGCAATGTTATACAAAGTTCAACACAAGAACTTATTAAAAGTAGTGTTTTGCTATCATCATAGCAATTATATAGCATTTGGTGTTTTGTTAATTCAATTACTCTCTGTGATGACAGTACATTGGAGCTTGAAAAGCACCAAGCATGGTTGTAGTTACCATGCTTGCTGATTGTGGTTTGGAAAAAAGAAGAATCTTTAACAGAGATGATGACTGTAGAAACTGGAACTTACTGTTGAATGACTATAGAGGTAAATAATTTATGGGTTCTTTTTGTTGCTTTCTGCTTCGCATTATTTGATTTTCATGAACCTACATTTTTTTTATTTTTGTGTGTGTAATGACTACTGAGTAGCCTTACAACACGGTCACTCTAAGGAAAGGAACTATAACCACAAGGTAGATGCCTATAGCTTTGCAATATTCTTGTGGGAGCTCGTACACAATAAGATGCCATTTGAGGGCATGTCAAATCTTCGGCAACCTATGCAGCAGCTTTTAAGGTATATATGATCTCTGAAGTTGTTTGTATTGTAATATTATTGTTTTTGTTGTAATTATTATCATTATTATTCATTAAGAAAGCCAGAATTTTCAATCAACTGAATCTCACCCGTAGATTGTTCATTTTTTTTTTGCGGAATGTTGGGTTGTTTAATGGTTTGGTTTTTATTGTTTCGCGATTTGAAATGTTTGTACAGAGATCTTCCATCAAATAAGTTTTGAGGAAAGTATATCATTTCAGCTTGGGAGAATAATCAATCAGGATACATTGTAAGTTGATATTTAAATTGTGTTGTGTTGGTTTTTTTGTATAATATAATCTAATGAAACAAATTCTTACATTTTCAAGGGTTCTTTCAAGTAATCATTTCTCAGGAGCCGTTCCCGCATATATCAGTCAACATTGTTACACAGTTAAAGTCATCTAAATTTAATATAAATTTTTGTATTCCGTTTGTTAATTTCCCACACGTTTCATGTTCTCACTGTTCTATAATTGTTGTCTAGTTGTTATATTTACTTTACTTATCTTTATTATCGGTTTTTTCTTTTCTAATTTGCTATCTATACATCTTTATACATATTTAATATGTGAAGAAGTAAGACTTAAATCCACTTCTTGAGGCAACCAGTTTTTACTCATTGGCAGTTTTATGTGACACTTTTTAAAATTGAAAGCAGAGACGGGTTAAAACTTTTAATCTTAAATAAGAATGGAAAAAATAAAAATAAAACATCCAACGTTGTATACAAAGAAATTTTTACAGATTTATGAATTATTTTTCAGTTTTGTCATTTTACAATCCGTTGTTTATTCACCCCCGTGTAATACACGGGTTCTAACACTAGTACTACCTAATAAACAAGTAAAATTGAGGGACACTTGCCAGCTCCACAATTTACCTCAACATTTTATCCCGCCCAAACCATATGATACCCGTTCAATCATATTTCGTGGATCTAAACCCGATCCACATGACATATGTTGGATCCTATAAATTGATTTTAACCCGTTTCCTTCCTATTCTCACGATCCACAAACCCTAATTTGCGCATCCTCTCTTCATTTGTTCCTATTCTCCCTTTGAAGATCATCTGTTGCTGTATCCTATCATCGCATCCCTTCATTGTTCAATAGGTATCTTCTATTTTGATTCAATTTCTTCAATTTCCATTCTATTGTGGAATCGATTTTAAAAATTTCTTTGTATCGTGATCCGGATGATTAGTTTTTTTTGTGCTTTACGGTCTATTTTTGTGTTTTTTCTTTCGATTCATTCTTTTTTTTTTTCATTGTCGATTTAATTACTTTGAATCCTTATCTAACCCTAGGTTTATCGGCTTTTCGATTTAGCTGATTTCGTTCATCTTTTTGTAAATATTCTTTCGATTCATCCCTTTTTTACTCTATCGATTTCCAATTTGCTTTTTTTACCCTAAAAGGCAAAACAAAATCATAACTGGTTTACAGAAACCTCAAACTGGTGACAAGCATCCAAACATATCCAATAGATTATGATGTTATTTTCTTGCATTCAAGCTGATTCAGTTGTCTTTTTCTTGATTGCGTTAATTTTTCAAGATATAAAAACAAAGGTGATACCCAGAATAAGTTGCAAAGATTGAAGGGCATTTTGGGTGAGAAATTGCAATGTTATACAAAGTTCAACACAAGAACTTATTAAAAGTAGTGTTTTGCTATCATCATAGCAATTATATAGCATTTGGTGTTTTGTTAATTCAATTACTCTCTGTGATGACAGTACATTGGAGCTTGAAAAGCACCAAGCATGGTTGCAGTTACCATGCTTGCTGATTGTGGTTTGGAAAAAAGAAGAATCTTTAACAGAGATGATGACTGTAGAAACTGGAACTTACTGTTGAATGACTATAGAGGTAAATAATTTATGGGTTCTTTTTGTTGCTTTCTGCTTCGCATTATTTGATTTTCATGAACCTACATTTTTTTTATTTTTGTGTGTGTAATGACTACTGAGTAGCCTTACAACACGGTCACTCTAAGGAAAGGAACTATAACCACAAGGTAGATGCCTATAGCTTTGCAATATTCTTGTGGGAGCTCGTACACAATAAGATGCCATTTGAGGGCATGTCAAATCTTCGGGCAACCTATGCAGCAGCTTTTAAGGTATATATGATCTCTGAAGTTGTTTGTATTGTAATATTATTGTTTTTGTTGTAATTATTATCATTATTATTCATTAAGAAAGCCAGAATTTTCAATCAACTGAATCTCACCCGTATATTGTTCATTTTTTTTTGCGAAATGTTGGGTTGTTTAATGGTTTGGTTTTTATGGTTTCGCGGTTTGAAATGTTTGTACAGAGATCTTCCATCAAATAAGTTTTGAGGAAAGTATATCATTTCAGCTTGGGAGAATAATCAATCAGGATACATTGTAAGTTGATATTTAAATTTTGTTGTGTTGGTTTTTTTTGTATAATATAATCTAATGAAACAAATTCTTACATTTTCAAGGGTTCTTTCAAGTAATAATTTCTCAGGAGCCGTTCCCGCATATATCAGTCAACATTGTTACACAGTTAAAGTCATCTAAATTTAATATAAATTTTTGTATTCCGTTTGTTAATTTCCCACACGTTTCATGTTCTCACTGTTCTATAATTGTTGTCTAGTTGTTATATTTACTTTACTTATCTTTATTATCGGTTTTTTCTTTTCTAATTTGCTATCTATACATCTTTATACATATTTAATATGTGAAGAAGTAAGACTTAAATCCACTTCTTGAGGCAACCAGTTTTTACTCATTGGCAGTTTTATGTGACACTTTTTAAAATTGAAAGCAGAGACGGGTTAAAACTTTTAATCTTAAATAAGAAGGGAAAAAATAAAAATAAAACATCCAACGTTGTATACAAAGAAATTTTTACAGATTTATGAATTATTTTTCAGTTTTGTCATTTTACAATCAGTTGTTTATTTACCCCCGTGTAATACACGGGTTCTAACACTAGTACTACCTAATAAACAAGTAAAATTGAGGGACACTTGCCAGCTCCACATTTTACCTCAACATTTTATCCCGCCCAAACCATATGATACCCGTTCAATCATATTTCGTGGATCTAAACCCGATCCACATGACATATGTTGGATCCTATAAATTGATTTTAACCCGTTTCCTTCCTATTCTCACGATCCACAAACCCTAATTTGCGTATCCTCTCTTCATTTGTTCCTATTCTCCCTTTGAAGATCATCTGTTGCTGGATCCTATCATCGCATCCCTTCATTGTTCAATAGGTATCTTCTATTTTGATTCTATTTCTTCAATTTCCATTATATTTTGGAATCGATTTTAAAAATTTCTTTGTATCGTGATCCGGATGATTAGTTTTTTTTGTGCTTTACGGTCTATTTTTGTGTTTTTTCTTTCAATTCATTCTTTTTTTTCCATTGTCGATTTAGTTATTTTGAATCCTTATCTAACCCTAGGTTTATCGGCTTTTCGATTTAGCCGATTTCGTTCATCTTTTTGTTAATATTCTTTCGATTCATCCCTTTTTTACTCTGTCGATTTCCAATTTGCTTTTTTTTACCCTAAAAGACAAAACAAAATCATAACTGGTTTACAGAAACCTTAATCTGGTGACAAGCATCCAAACATATCCTATAGATTATGATGTTATTTTCTTGCATTCAAGCAGATTCAGTTGTCTTTTTCTTGATTGCGTTAATTTTTCAAGATATAAAAACAAAGGTGATACCCAGAAGAAGTTGCAAAGATTGAAGGGCATTTTGGGTGAGAAATTGCAATGTTATACAAAGTTCAACACAAGAACTTATTAAAAGTAGTGTTTTGCTATCATCATAGCAATTATATAGCATTTGGTGTTTTGTTAATTCAATTACTCTCTGTGATGACAGTACATTTGAGCTTGAAAAGCACCAAGCATGGTTGCAGTTACCATGCTTGCTGATTGTGGTTTGGAAAAAAGAAGAATCTTTAACAGAGATGATGACTGTAGAAACTGGAACTTACTGTTGAATGACTATAGAGGTAAATAATTTATGGGTTCTTTTTGTTACTTTCTGCTTCGCATTATTTGATTTTCATGAACCTACATTTTTTTTTATTTTTGTGTGTGTAATGACTACTGAGTAGCCTTACAACACGGTCACTCTAAGGAAAGGAACTATAACCACAAGGTAGATGCCTATAGCTTTGCAATCGTCTTGTGGGAGCTCGTACACAATAAGATGCCATTTGAGGGCATGTTAAATCTTCGGGCAACCTATGCAGCAGCTTTTAAGGTATATATGATCTCTGAAGTTGTTAGTATTGTAATATTATAGTTTTTGTTGTAATTATTATCATTATTATTCATTAAGAAAGCCAGAATTTTCAATCAACTGAATATCACCCGTAGATTGTTCATTTTTTTTGCGGAATGTTGGGTTGTTTAATGGTTTGGTTTTTATGGTTTCGCGGTTTGAAATGTTTGTACAGAGATCTTCCATCAAATAAGTTTTGAGGAAAGTATATCATTTCAGCTTGGGAGAATAATCAATCAGGATACATTGTAAGTTGATATTTAAATTGTGTTGTGTTGGTTTTTTTGTATAATATAATCTAATGAAACAAATTCTTACATTTTCAAGGGTTCTTTCAAGTAATCATTTCTCAGGAGCCGTTCCCGCATATATCAGTCAACATTGTTACACAGTTAAAGTCATCTAAATTTAATATAAATTTTTGTATTTCGTTTGTTAATTTCCCACACGTTTCATGTTCTCACTGTTCTATAATTGTTGTCTAGTTGTTATATTTACTTTACTTATCTTTATTATCGGTTTTATCTTTTCTAATTTGCTATCTATACATCTTTATACATATTTAATATGTGAAGAAGTAAGACTTAAATCCACTTCTTGAGGCAACCAGTTTTTACTCATTGGCAGTTTTATGTGACACTTTTTAAAATTGAAAGCAGAGACGGGTTAAAACTTTTAATCTTAAATAAGAATGGAAAAAATAAAAATAAATCATCCAACGTTGTATACAAAGAAATTTTTACAAATTTATGAATTATTTTTCAGTTTTGTCATTTTACAATCCGTTGTTTATTCACCCCCGTGTAATACACAGGTTCTAACACTAGTACTACCTAATAAACAAGTAAAATTGAGGGACACTTGCCAGCTCCACATTTTACCTCAACATTTTATCCCGCCCAAACCATGTGATACCCGTTCAATCATATTTCGCGGATCTAAACCCGATCCACATGACATATGTTGGATCCTATAAATTGATTTTAACCCGTTTCCTTCCTATTCTCACGATCCACAAACCCTAATTTGCGCATCCTCTCTTCATTTGTTCCTATTCCCCCTTTGAAGATCATCTGTTGCTGGATCCTATCATCGCATCCCTTCATTGTTCAATAGGTATCTTCTATTTTGATTCAATTTCTTCAATTTCCATTCTATTTTGGAATCGATTTTAAAAATTTCTTTGTATCGTGATCCGGATGATTAGTTTTTTTTTGCTTTACGGTCTATTTTTGTGTTTTTTCTTTCGATTCATTCTTTTTTTTCCATTGTCGATTTAATTATTTTGAATCCTTATCTAACCCTAGGTTTATCGGCTTTTCGATTTAGCCGATTTTGTTCATCTTTTTGTTAATATTCTTTCGATTCATCCCTTTTTTACTCTGTCGATTTCCAATTTGCTTTTTTTACCCTAAAAGACAAAACAAAATCATATCTGGTTTACAGAAACCTCAAACTGGTGACAAGCATCCAAACATATCCTATAGATTATGATGTTATTTTCTTGCATTCAAGCTGATTCAGTTGTCTTTTTCTTGATTGTGTTAATTTTTCAAGATATAAAAACAAAGGTGATACCCAGAAGAAGTTGGAAAGATTGAAGGGCATTTTGGGTGAGAAATTTCAATGTTATACAAAGTTCAACACAAGAACTTATTAAAAGTAGTGTTTTGCTATCATCATAGCAATTATATAGCATTTGTTGTTTTGTTAATTCAATTACTCTCTGTGATGACAGTACATTGGAGCTTGAAAAGCAACAAGCGTGGTTGCAGTGACCATGCTTGCTGATTGTGGTTTGGAAAAAAAGAAGAATCTTTAACAGAGATGATGACTGTAGAAACTGGAACTTACTGTTGAATGACTATAGAGGTAAATAATTTATGGGTTCTTTTTGTTGCTTTCTGCTTCGCATTATTTGATTTTCATGAACCTACATTTTTTTATATTTTTGTGTGTAATTTACATCACGGTCACTCTAAAGCAAGGAACAATAACCACAAGGTAGATGCCTATAGCTTTGCAATCGTCTTGTTGGAGCTCGTACACAATAAGATACCATTTGAGGGCATGTCAAATCTTCGGGCAACCTATGCAGCAGCTTTTAAGGTATATATGTGTTGGGTTTTATGCCAGTGGTGATCAGTTAGATTAGTTATCAAAAACTTTTGATAATTAAATATAGATTAATAATAATTATTTAGTAATTATTAATACGCAGCGAAAGAAACCGATCCAACACAAAATAAAACCGGACAGGATCTGGGTTACGAAACATACGAACACGGAATAATATTTAAATCTAACTACCAATGAGATAGATATACCTCGGTTAATGATTAACCGGTTGAGACACCTAGGTACAACGAACTGATGCTAGATCACGAACCGAGACGCGAGAACGGGAAGCGCCGGGGCTGGCCGGAAACGAGACAGCAGCGGAGCAGGTCCGGCTTGGGCTGGTTTGATGGTTTTCCGGCTTGGGCTGGTTTGATGGTTTTCAGAAATCACCAAAAGGGGGATTTACGTTTTTGGTGTTTTTGTGGCTCGAGAAAAATCAAAAAAAAGAAAACCAAATTTTTTTTTCTTTGTTCTCTGTTGGAGTTAACCGAGAAAGCCAAGGTGAAACCTTTTTCTTGGTTTTGCGGCAAGAATTAGTAATCTGCGTATATAATAGGATTAATCCTATTATATATAGTTACAAACCCTACTAATTTTTTCCGGGCCCAAAGTCCAATACCAGATGTAAAAGCCCGAACCCGTTTAATTGTTTTAATAAAAGAATTAAAACACTAAATGTGAATTATTATTTATAAACCTGTATAAACAATAAATCCCGTGTAACGAATATATATAAAAAAATATATCGTCTCGCTAACAGTTCGTAATTACCAGTTAAGCGGGTTAAGTGGATTTAATGTTCGTTGCCCAAGGTGTAACTCTTACGGGTCATAGCTCGGTCAGTCGCGTTGTCCATCGGGTCGGTCCATAAAATCCAACAATCTCCCACTTGGACGATCCACGATAAATTAACTCAAACAGTCAGCGGCGCTCTAGCTGCTCATGGCTGTCCCTAACAAGATATGACGCTTTAAAGTCATTAACCAAATATCTTGGTGTTAGTAATAGCTAACTAAAGCAAGACAATAGACTTATGGCAATAGTTGTCATTCATCCTTTTCGTATAAGACATCAATTGAATCAATGAGACATGGATTTAGTTCATTCTCATATGGCGTTCAATTATTATTGTTCTCGTTCTAGTTTCATAGTGGTCCAATCAAACACACAGTCAGTTTGGGTAAGGCCTTACACTTCACCAGTTTGAATCACGAGGGCGCCACGACGTCTAACTGTTACATATCATGTAAGAGTACATAATCCCTTATCGACTACATACAACTCCCACTGAACTTCAGATCTGTTCCTAACCAATGCCTTTATGACTGGCAGTTACGCGACAGCGGTTGACAGTGATTAAAGAACAGTCCTTGGTAAACGAAAGTTCTAGTATGCATCTCAAGTAAGAGGATACTAAATGAGTATACCAATATCAAAAACATCTTATGATTAAAATCCATGAAGATGATTTGAAACGAGTTACATCCAACGTCATCCAAGATGAGGTCTGTGAAATTGGAAGTCAACTACTTGAGTCCAAATTCAGAATAGTCTTAATTCAGAGTCGTTCCCATGATTCTGATCGACTACGGATGATTAAGAATACAAGATTCATGGATTAAACGTATTAAAATCGAACACAGTTGTAAGAATTCAGAATTACATTTAAATCAGTAAACCAAAAGAATTCAAAAGTACAACTGTTTAATTGTTCACACATTCAAAATACTAAATCAAAACATATCACTAGCAAATCTAAGACCAATAGCATCTCTGTAAAGATCATGCTTGTCTTGAGTCATGGGCTTAGTAAACGGGTTCGCTAGGTTTTGATCTGTGTCTACTTTGCTTATCACGATGTCACCACGTTCCACAATTTCCCGTATATAGTGGAACTTTCTGAGAATGTGCTTGGCTTTGTGATGAGATCTGGGCTCTTTGGCTTGAGCTATAGCACCTGTGTTATCACAAAGTATCTCGATTGGTTGGCGAATACTCGGAACCACATCGAGGTCAGTAATGAATTTCTTCATCCAAGCAGCTTCCTTAGCAGCATCTGATCCAGCTATATACTCAGATTCGGTGGTTGAATCCGCCACCACACTCTGCTTGGAGCTCTTCCAGGAGATAGCTCCTCCGTTTAGAGTGAATACGAATCCTGATTGTGAGCGAGAGTCATCTCGATCAGTTTGGAAGCTGGCGTCAGTGTAACATCTTACAGTGAGCTCTTCTTCCACTCCTCCAAATATTAAGAACATGTCTTTAGTCCTTCTCAAGTACTTCAAGATGTTCTTGACTGTAGTCCAATGGGTAATGCCAGGACATTACTGAAAACGACTGGTCATGCTTAAAGCATACGAAACATCAGGCCTGGTATATAACATAGCATACATGATAGAACCAATCGCTGAAGCATATGGAATTGCTTCCATACGCTTGGTTTCAATGTTCGTTGAAGGAGATTGCGATTTGTTTAGCACGGTGCCTTTAGTCATAGGAACACCTCCTTTCTTGGAGTTTTCCATATGAAAGCGTGCCATGACTTTGTCTATGTATGTGCCTTGACTTAGCCCTAGAAGCCGCTTAGATCTATCCCTGTAGATCTTGATTCCTAGAATGTAAGCTGCTTCTCCAAGATCTTTCATTTCAAAACAAGTTCCCAACCGGTGTTTAACATCGTTAAGCATAGGGATGTTGTTTCCAATGATAAGTATATCATCCACATACAAGATGAGGAATGATATAGTGCTCCCACTAGCCTTTCTGTAAACACAAGGCTCATCTTCATTTTTGACAAAACCAAACTCTTTGATCTTTTGGTCAAAACGAAGATTCCAGCTTCGAGATACTTGTTTGAGTCCATAAATAGACTTATTCAGTTTACATACCCTATTAGGATATTTTGGATCAACAAAACCATCAGGTTGTACCATATAGACATCTTCAGAGAGATGCCTATTAAGGAAAGCGTTTTTGACATCCATTTGCCATATCTCATAGTCATAGTACGCGCCTATGGCAAGCAATATCCTGATCGATTTGATCATAGCAACGGGCAAGAAGGTTTCATCATAGTCAATGCCTTGAGTCCGAGTAAAACCTTTCGCAACTAGCCGTGCTTTATAGGTGTGTATATTTCCATGCATATCGGTTTTTCTCTTGAAAATCCATTTGCTCCCTACTGCCCGAGATTCGGGGGTAGCTCAACCAAGTCCCAGACTTGATTGTCACGCATAGATTGCATCTCGGCGTTCATGGCTTCTAGCCATTTTGCAGATTCTGGATCTGAAATAGCAGATTTGTAGTTAGTAGGTTTGTCATTAGATTCGGCTACTAATAGGACCTTGGTACCCTTAAGATGCCATAGGTATCTGTCAAGTTCTTTGCGAGTCCTTACACTTCTGCGAACACTTGTGTTTATGTCTGATTCATCAGCAACAACTTCTTGTTGTTTAGACGCTCCGACTTCATCAGCGGTTGTTTGTGGTTCTCGAATTTCTTCAAGATCCACTATATTATCTCCAGTTCCTCGTTCAAGAATTTCTTTCTCGAGGAAGTGTCCCTTCCTTTTGATGGAAATAACATTTGCATCAGGATGGTAGAAATAATATCCGCTTCTGTTATAGTATCCAACGAAAACAACCTTTTCGCCTCTAGGATCGAGCTTGTCATCAGAATCGCTGGTGACATATGCATCACATCCCCATACTCTAAGGTAAGACAGATTGGGTTTAGACCCATGCCATATCACATATGGAGTCTTGTTTACCTTCTTAGTCGGTGCCAGATTGACAATGCGGGCGGCGGTCATAAGAGCATAACTCTAGAAGGAGTGAGGCAAGTTAGTTCTACACATCATCGATCGAACCATATTAAGTAGGGTTCGATTTCTCCTTTCGCTCAGGCCATTAAGTTGGGGTGTGCCAAGTGGAGTAGGTTGTGAAACTATTCCACGCTCCTTGAGATGATTTATGAACCATGTGCTGAGATATTCACCACCTAGATCTGATCGAAGTGTCTTTATCATTTTACCGAGTTGGTTTTCCACTTCGTTTTGAAACTCTTTGAACTTTTCAAAAGTTTCATGCTTGTGTTTTATAAGATAGACATAAGCATATCGACTATAATCGTCGATGAATGAAACGAAGTATCTTTCATGATTTCTAGACATGGTTCTGAAAGGGCCACATACATCAGTGTGTATGAGTCCTAGCAGATCCTTGGCTCGTTCACCAACGCCGGTGAAAGATCCTTTAGTGAGTTTGCCAGCTAAGCAAGACTTGCAGTCTTCAAAGGATTCTTGTCCGGTGGATTCAAGGATCCTTTCGGATTGGAGCCTTTTCATGCGGGCCTTGCTTATGTGACCAAGTCTACAATGCCATAGAAATGTATCATTAATGCTAGATTTGATACGTTTAGAAAGATTGTATATGTTATTATTAGTTTGAACATCAACCTCATAAATTCCATTTCGAGGTTTAGCCTTAAAATAGAAAATATCATTTAAGTAAGTAGAAATATTAATTCCATTAAAAACGTACTTAAAACCTTGTTCAAACAATAAGGAAACTGAAATAATGTTTCTAGTTAAACCAGGTGCAAACAAACATTTATTTAAGATAACTACAAGGCCAGAAGGACATGAAAGGTGAAATGTTCCCGTTGCAAGAACTGGTACCCTCTTCCCATCACCAACGATGAGTTCCATGTCGCCTTGTTTCAGCTTCTTCCACTTTTCAGGCTCGTGCAATACATTAACGATGTGATAAGCACATCCGGTATCAAATACCCATGTGTCGCTAGAGACAGTGAAAAGTTCAATAACATAGCAGAAATACCTGAAGAGGTGCCTTCACCATTGGTTCTCTTCGATCTCAGCTTAGCTAGATATTCAGGGCAGTTACGTTTCCAGTGCCCCATCTTGTTGCATTCAAAACACTGACGCTCCTCGGGAGGGGGTATTTTTGTAACTTGCTTGTTTTTGTTGGTGGCATTCTTGGCAGCAACAATAACTTGCTTCTTACCTTTGCTGTTATAACCCCTTTTCTTGGTTTTGGGCTTGTTAACACCAGCAGATTTGACCATCAACTCTTGATTAGTCTCACTTGATATGCTTATCTCGGCCGTTTCCTGCATGTCGTGCAGTTCGGGCATAGTCTTCTCCCATGTGTTCATATTTAAGTTCATTACGAAGTTGTCATAAGAACTAGGGAGAGAGTTCAAGATGAGGTTGATGTCATTCGGTTTTTCATTCTCAAGCAAAGACTTGAGAGAGAAGGAGAAGTGGGATTCTTTTACAGTAGACATCTGTTAAATAAGCAAATTAAATGTTAATTAGTATTTTGGATGTAATGAATTCTTATATTAATGACCCATGGCAAGAATAGAATAAGAATAGAGAATCTGATTATATCAATTAGTAATGGTGGCTGTGGCACGCAACATTAGTAAGTGATTTAGGCAGACTGACAATAATTGCCAATTGTGAAAAAATGCACAATTCTCGAGCATGAGGCCGCTAAGACAACTCTTGTCTATGCATTGATACGTTTAGCCTCATCTATGCCCACTTTTGGTCTCCATACAGCTGGGGCATGTAACAGAGAGAAAAGTAATAGTCGCCCTAGTACAGGTACATGTGGAAGGGTCGGATGTGTCAACGAAACCCTTGCACCTTGGAGGGATAGGTTACGTACCAAGTGCGGTGTTGTGGCTCCAAACACTGGTGTTTCACGTTATGCCCCAAGTGTTCCTTATAGTAGGATGACATAGACTAAAGATTTTAAATATGGGATTTAATTTTAGTGTTTACCGAATAGGGTCAAACACAACGAATGATAAATCATACGTGTGTTGTAAAAGCCAGTTTTACTATATATTAGATCATAACAACGTGATGAACCCTTTCATCTCTCAGGACACTTAATTTTAAATAAACTATTAAAATTAAGTTTGTCGCGATGTAATTAACCAATTAAAAGTTAATAGTTTAAATGAACTATTAAGTTATTCGTTTTGAAAATTTAAAATTAGTTTAAATTGCAAAACTCCATTGGTTATCATTTATTTAAAAAAAAACTATTTGTTTTAATATAAAAATCCACAAGTTGTAAAAAAAAGTTTAGAACTTGTTATTAATTTGATTGTGAAAAATTTGGTATTTGGTCGGTACATTATAACATTTATAAGATAAAAGCAACCACAATAGCAAACACAAAAATATGTAAATCATATGGCCAAGAAAAAAGTGTTTGATCTTGCTAGAGCCTAATAGCAAGACCAAACTAGGTCACGGGGTCACAACACACAAACAACCACAAGGATGAACTTCGTACATGCATCTAGCTGTTCCGTGTGACTCCCACTAAATCCAAGATCCTGTCTCCGTCTTCTGTTTTGTCTTCGGGTCTTTATCTTTACAATATTTATACAGAATACAAAAAAAATAAAACCCTAAGCTATTACAACTTTGAGCCATCAAAGTGGGCCAAAACATAAAAGCTAATCTATTACAATTTTGAGCCATCAAATGGGCCAAACCATAAAACCAAAAACAGAAAACAAACACAAGACAGGGTCGGGCCAGATTTACATATTTAATACAATCAAATAACTGGGCAATCCTTTTGGTCAAATAAAATAAATAAAAACTTTAACCAAAATAAATAAATAAAAATTGACCTAAAAAGATCTAGATTAGAAACTTTAAACAAGTTAAAGTTTGTGATCTATAACCGGTTAAAAGACCGGATCCGATTCGTATGTCGTAACCAAGGCTCTGATACCACTGTTGGGTATTTATGCCAGTGGTGATCAGTTAGATTAGTTATAAAAAATGGTTGATAATTTAATATAGATTAATAATAATTATTTAGTAATTATTAATACGCAGCGGAAAGAAACCAATCCAACACAAAATAAAACCTGACAGGATCTGGGTTACGAAACATACGAACACATAATAATATTTAAATCTAACTACCAATGAGATAGATATACCTCGGTTAATGATTAACCGGTTGAGACACCTAGGTACAACGAACTTATGCTAGATCACGAACCGAGACGCGAGAACAGGAAGCGTCGGGGCTGGCCGGAAACGGGACAGCAGCGGAGCAGGGTCCGGCTTGGGCTGGTTTGATGGTTTTCGGAAATCACCAAAAGGGGGATTTACGTTTTTGGTGTTTTTGTGGCTCAAGAAAAATCAAAAGAAAGAAAACCAAATTTTTTTTTCTTTGTTCTCTGTTGGAGTTAACCGAGAAAGCCAAGGTGAAACCTTTTTCTTGGTTTTGCGGCAAGAATTAGTAATCTGCGTATATAATAGGATTAATCCTATTATATATAGTTACAAACCCTACTAATTTTTTCCGAGCCCAAAGTCCAATACTAGATGTAAAAGCCCGAACCCGTTTAATTGTTTTAATAAAAGAATTAAAACAATAAATGGGAATTATTATTTATAAACCTGTATAAACAATAAATCTCGTGTAATGAATATATATAAAAAAATATATCGTCTCGCTAACAGTTCGTAATTACCAGTTAAGCGGGTTAAGTGGATTTAATGTTCGTTTCCCAAGGTGTAACTCTTACGGGTCATAGCTCGGTCAGTCACGTTGTCCATCGGGTCGGTCCATAAAATCCAACAATATGATCTCTGAAGTTGTTAGTATTGTAATATTATTGTTTTTGTTGTAATTATTATCATTATTATTCATTAAGAAAGCCAGAATTTTCAATCAACTGAATCTCACCCGTAGATTGTTCATTTTTTTTGCAGAATGTTGGGTTGTTTAATGGTTTGGTTTTTATGGTTTTGCGGTTTGAAATGTTTGTACAGAGATCTTCCATCAAATAAGTTTTGAGGAAAGTATATCATTTCAGCTTGGGAGAATAATCAATCAGGATACATTGTAAGTTGATATTTAAAATGTGTTGTGTTGGTTTTTTTGTATAATATAATCTAATGAAACAAATTCTTACATTTTCAAGGGTTCTTTCAAGTAATCATTTCTCAGGAGCCGTTCCCGCATATATCAGTCAACATTGTCACACAGTTAAAGTCATCTAAATTTAATATAAATTTTTGTATTCCGTTTGTTAATTTCCCACACGTTTCATGTTCTCACTGTTCTATAATTGTTGTCTAGTTGTTATATTTACTTTACTTATCTTTGTTATTGGTTTTAACTTTTCTAATTTGCTATCTATACATCTTTATACATATTTAATATGTGAAGAAGTAAGACTTAAATCCACTTCTTCAGGCAACCAGTTTTTACTCATTGACAGTTTTATGTGGCACTTTTCAAAATTGAAAGCAGAGACGGGTTAAAAATTTTAATCTTAAATAAGGATGGTAAAAATAAAAATAAAACATCCAACGTTGTATACAAAGAAATTTTTACAGATTTATGAATTATTTTTCAGTTTTGTCATTTTACAATCCGTTGTTTATTCACCCCCGTGTAATACACGGGTTCTAACACTAGTACTACCTAATAAACAAGTAAAATTGAGGGACACTTGCCAGCTCCACATTTTACCTCAACATTTTACCTCAACATTTTATCCCGCCCAAACCATATGATACCCGTTCAATCTTATTTCGCGGATCTAAACCCGATCCACATGACATATGTTGGATCCTATAAATTGATTTTAACCCGTTTCCTTCCTATTCTCACGATCCACAAACCCTAATTTGCGCATCCTCTCTTCATTTGTTCCTATTCTCCCTTTGAAGACCATCTGTTGTTGGATCCTATCATCGCATCCCTTCATTGTTCAATAGGTATCTTCTATTTTGATTCAATTTCTTCAATTTCCATTCTATTTTGGAATCGATTTTAAAAATTTCTTTGTATCGTGATCCGGATGATTAGTTTTTTTTGTGCTTTACGGTCTATTTTTGTGTTTTTTCTTTCGATTCATTCTTTTTTTCCATTGTCAATTTAATTATTTTGAATCCTTATCTAACCCTAGGTTTATCGGCTTTTCGATTTAGCCGATTTCGTTCATCTTTTTGTTAATATTCTTTCGATTCATCCCTTTTTTACTCTGTCGATTTCCAATTTGCTTTTTTTACCCTAAAAGACAAAACAAAATCATATCTGGTTTACAGAAACCTCAAACTGGTGACAAGCTTCCAAACATATCCTATAGATTATGATGTTATTTTCTTGCATTCAAGCTGATTCAGTTGTCTTTTTCTTGATTGCGTTAATTTTTCAAGATATAAAAACAAAGGTGATACCCAGAAGAAGTTGCAAAGATTGAAGGGCATTTTGGGTGAGAAATTGAAATGTTATACAAAGTTCAACACAAGAACTTATTAAAAGTAGTGTTTTGCTATCATCATAGCAATTATATAGCATTTGGTGTTTTGTTAATTCAATTACTCTCTGTGATGACAGTACATTGGAGCTTGAAAAGCACCAAGCATGGTTGCAGTGACCATGCTTGCTGATTGTGGTTTGGAAAAAAGAAGAATCTTTAACAGAGATGATGACTGTAGAAACTGGAACTTATTGTTGAATGACTTTAGAGGTAAATAATTTATGGGTTCTTTTTGTTGCTTTCTGCTTCGCATTATTTGATTTTCATGAACCTACATTTTTTTTTTATTTTTGTGTGTGTAATGACTACTGAGTAGCCTTACAACACGGTCACTCTAAGGCAAGGAACTATAACCACAAGGTAGATGCCTATAGCTTTGCAATCGTCTTGTGGGAGCTCGTACACAATAAGATGCCATTTAAGGGCATGTCAAATCTTCGGGCAACCTATGCAGCAGCTTTTAAGGTATATATGATCTCTGAAGTTGTTAGTATTGTAATATTATTGTTTTTGTTGTAATTATTATCATTATTATTCATTAAGAAAGCCAGAATTTTCAATCAACTGAATCTCACCCGTAGATTGTTCATTTTTTTTTGCTGAATGTTGGGTTGTTTAATGGTTTGGTTTTTATGGTTTCGCGGTTTGAAATGTTTGTACAGAGATCTTCCATCAAATAAGTTTTGAGGAAAGTATATCATTTCAGCATGGGAGAATAATCAATCAGGATACATTGTAAGTTGATATTTAAATTGTGTTGTGTTGGTTTTTTTGTATAATATAATCTAATGAAACAAATTCTTACATTTTCAAGGGTTCTTTCAAGTAATCATTTCTCAGGAGCCGTTCCCGCATATATCAGTCAACATTGTTACACAGTTAAAGTCATCTAAATTTAATATAAATTTTTGTATTCCGTTTGTTAATTTCCCACACGTTTCATGTTTTCACTGTTCTATAATTGTTGTCTAGTTGTTATATTTACCTTACTTATCTTTATTATCGGTTTTATCTTTTCTAATTTGCTATCTATACATCTTTATACATATTTAATATGTGAAGAAGTAAGACTTTGTTGAAGCACTTTCCTGTGACAACACTCTGGATAGAGTCTTAGTTTGTATTTTCATGTCTGTAATTGTCTTTGTATGTAAGAGTCTTTATGTATTAGTTTATCGAGTTGTATTTACTTTTACATATTGAATGTTGCATTTCTTCCTAAGTGTTTTGCGAACTTACATGTGCGCAGGAGAAAGCTCCTGCGTACTTAGCAAGTACGCAAGAATACCTTTGCGTACTTGTTAAGTACGCAAGAGCATTTTGCCCTGCGCACTTGTTAAGTGTGCAGGCATCAGGTCAGGTATAAATATGATACGTTGACAGAAGTTAAGTACGCAGACAATATTGCAAATACGCAGATTGTAATCTCAGTGCTTTTCTTTGTAACCTTCAAGTGTTTATAATACAAAGAACGTTTAAAGTGTTTTTCTCTTGTCGGTTTACTTTGTTTAGCTAGACTCTTCGCCTAGTCACGGGCATTCCGCACCCGGTCCGACTAGTATACCCACTTGCATGTGACGATCCGCCACACTCGAGGGACCAACAAGTGGTATTAGAGCAATTGCTCCTGATTTCGAGTGTTGTAAGTGAGTTTGGATAGTTTTTACAAGCAAAAAGAGGTATTTTTTTTGTTGATTTTTGTTATAAAATAGGGGTAGCTCTTGAGCACTATTTTAGAAGCAAAAATCACTCAAAAAACTGATTTTTGTTGTGTATTTGAGTGTTTTGAGCATCAAAGGTTGGTTAGGAACAAGTTTCTGACCCTTTGGCTCATTTGCATTGATTATCAGACGAATTTTTACCATCTCCGGCGAGTTTCAGGTGACCGGAAAAGTTTGGTGAAAGTTGCTGAAAAAGTATCCCGCGTACTTATCATTTCTGGCAAAAAGTACAGTTTTGTGCGTACTTACTAATTACGCAAGACTTATCTCCTGCGTACTTATAAGTGCGCAAGACTGAACTTGTGCGAACTTAAGTTATATCATGCGTACTTATATTTACTCCTGCGTACTTGTTAAGTACGCAAGAGGAAATCTAACTACGCAAGACCATTTCTCAAGTGCGCAAGGCCAAAACCAAGTGCGCAACTATGTCTGACTTTTCTGAAATTTGACTAAGTGTTCACTATGTCGAATCTTCAGAATCTTCGAAACCTGCTGAATTATGATAATGAGATCGGTACACCACAGAAACCTCCAAAGTTGCTGAACGTGAACGATTATTCTAATTGGAAAGCACATTTCGAGCACTACATTTCATATACCGACTCATCATTATGGATACCAATCCTTGAGGGATATAAGCATCCCACACACATCTATCTTGATGAGGTGATGCCAAATCCTATCTCTAAGCTTGATGATGAAGAAAAGAAAGCTTATGATCGAGAAAAGAAGGCTCTTGGTTCGATCACTATGGCATTAACTCGGGAATTGTTCCATAGTTTCTGAGGGTATGACAATTCTAAGGACCTCTGGAAAGCTTTACAGAAGAGATTCGGAGGAAATAGTGACATCAAGAAGAGTAAGCGGGATCTTCTCAGGAAGCAGTATGACTGCTTCAGATTTTTTGAGAACGAATCTTTAGATGACCTCATCTCTAGGTTCTATCATTTACAGACTGAGTTGAAGGCTTTTGAACTCAGGTATCCGGATGAAGAGATGGTGGAAAAGTTTTTGGATGCTTTACCACCCAAATTTGAGATGTACACAACCCTAATGAGGGAAAATCCTAAATTCTATGAGCTGACAGTTGAGGAGGCAATAGGAAAGGTTCAAGCTCATGACATGAACCTAAGAAGAAAAGAGAGCTCTGGAAGACCCTAGATACAAGACCCTTCGATGTATCATGGGATGACTTCTACATCCAAGTCATCGGGCTCTGGAATTGCCCTCTTCACTGGAAATCCAACTGAAGAAGACCACTTAACTGGGTGTGGTGGTCATGCTTGCTATGCTTCAGGATCAAGGTTGGGGTCTCATCATCAAAATACCTCAAGAAATCCTCCTGCTACCTCTTCAGCTAACAACTCAGCTATAGCCAGAATAGCTGAAGATCATGTAGCACTATTCTCATCTTGCATGCTTGCATATGAAAACTTCATAGGTGGTTGTAAAACAAAATGTGGTGAAACCACCGGTCAAACCGATGGTAAAGCCTAAGATCATATCTGAAGCTAAACCATCTGTTCCAAGAAAGGCAACGCAACTTGCTGTACCTCGTGTATCTACCTCTGGTAGTACACGTACTGGTGAGAAACCTGTGGCAAGACTCTCTAAGCCACAGAGGAGGAGACAGAACAAGAGGTTGAGAAAGCTTGAACAGCTGACTTCAGTTCAATCAGGTGAAGCTTCCACAAGTTCAACTGCTGTAGTTGAATCAAAGTCTCCTGTGCCGGTTAAGAAACAGAAGAGATCCTGGACTGCCAAATCCAAAACTTCTCAATCTCCTAGTTCTATTTCTTCTAAAGATTCATCAATTTTGAACAGTCATCATGACTGTGAGTTAAAGGAAGTAGTTTATTTTGAAAAGGATGGACGACCCAAGACCACAATGGCTTGGGTCTCCAAATCTAACTAATTCTTTTGTGACTCGTGCAGGGACGTCTGAAGGGTACTATCTCTAACCGCTGGTATGTAGATAGTGGATGTTCTAGGCACATGACAGGAAACATGGCCCTGCTTGAAGATGTTAAACCATTCAAAGGCGGCTATGTGGCCTTTGCCGGAGAAAAAGGCGGCAGCATCACGTGTCAAGGCGTGGTTTCGAACGGTTATGTCAGTTTTGACAATGTCAACTTCTGCGAGCAGCTGAAGCATAACCTGTTGAGTGTCTCCCAAATGTGTGACAAGGAGTACTCAGTGATGTTTGACAAGTTAGAATGCCTGATTCTCAAACCCGGTTTTGAAGTTCCGGAAGATTGGATCCTGATGAGAGCGCCAAGAACAAACGACACCTATCAGATCGATATGAGCGTGGCAACAACCACCTCATCAGTTCCTACCTGTTTACTTTCTAAAGTGACAGAGCTCGACTCCATCTTGTGGCATAGGAAACTCGGACATATTTCGTATCATAAAATGAATCATCTTGTCCGAAACGGTTTGGTAACCGGGGTTCCTAAGCTGAGGTTTACCGTTGCAGATGACTGTATGCCTTGTAAAAAGGGCAAACAGCAACGGAAGTCTCACAAGCCCAAGCTCCAAAACTCTATTGATACCCATTTGGAGCTATTACACTTGGATCTGTTTGGCCCCATAAGTATTAGGAGTATTGGAGGTAAGTCGTTCTGTCTAGTAGTAACTGATGATTTCTCACGTTTTTCTTGGGTGCATTTCTTAGGTACTAAAGACGAGACTGCTGATATTCTTCAATATTTGATCCTGAGCTTGGAATCTCTTTGCAAGCTGAAAGTTAGAAGAATTAGGAGTGACAACGGAACTGAGTTCAAGAATAATTTGATGGAGCTTTTCTGTCTCAAGAAAGGGATCCGTCACGAATTCAGCGCGCCGTACACGCCTCAGCAGAATGGAGTTGCTGAACGGAAGAACAGAACACTGATTGAGACTACAAGGACTATGCTGTCTGATGCAAAGCTTCCTGCCACTTTTTGGGCAGAAGCCGTTAATACACCTTGTCACGTCTTAAACAGAGTTCTGGTTGTGAAGAGGCACAACAAGACTTGTTACCAGTTGATTAACAATCGACTTCCCAATCTTGATTACCTAGTTCCTTTCGGCAGTCCTTGTTCCTTGTTGCTACAGTACAAAGAACGCAAGTCTAAGTTTCTTGCAAAAGCGGTGGAAGGCATCTTCTTAGGATACGTTGCCAACTCGCCTTGCAAGAGAGTGTACAACATAGGAACTCGTACCGTCGAGGAATGGTTTGAAGTGGATTGTAGTAAACACAGCATTCCACCCGAGCCAACTGGTCCAGCTTGGGGTTTTGATTATGATGTGCTATTCAAGTCATTCAATCTTCCTGATCTATCTGCAGTTGACGCCGCAAATGTTTATGAATTATTGGGTGGCGGTGATGACTCCAGCTTCTTTACTCGTGCTACTGTACCAATTATAACTCCTGATTCCAATGCTGTATCTGCATCTGGAACTCAAGACAGTGATGACAGTGAAGATGTTCTTGTTGTTGGAGATGACGCTCAAGCCAATCCTAACATAATTGTAGGAAATGAAGCTCCATCTGATCCAATCAACATTGAATCTTCTTCCTTTGGAACACAGGAAATGGGGGAGTTAAGCACGAATCTAGATCCAGAAATTCAGGAACCGATTGTACCGGAGACGAGAGTGCATAGAAATCATCCAATCGACAACATTATTGGTGATCCTTATGCCGGTGTTCAGACTCGTCATCGAACTATCACTGAGAACACCAATATTTACATAGAGATACTTGACACTGGTATCATGGAAACATGTCTGCATGCTGCATTCGTGTCCTAGTTAGAGCCGAAGAATGTGAAGGAGGCTCTCACTGACAACTGCTGGATTGAGGCGATGCAAGATGAATTGTCTCAATTCCAAAAGTTGCACGTGTGGGATTTGGTTGACTTGCCAAAGGGATTTCAACCAATTGGAACCAGATGGGTGTTCAAATGCAAGACGGATGATCGTCATGTGGTTGTGAAGAACAAAGCAAGATTGGTTGTTCAGGGTTTTTACCAACAAGAGGGCTTGGATTACACAGAAGTATATGCCCCAGTTGCTAGAATTGAGGCCATTCGACTGGTCTTGGATTATGCCACTTATGTCGACTTCAAGGTCTATCAACTTGATGTGAAGAGTGCTTTCCTTAAAGGTAAAGTTCATGAAGAGGTCTATGTCACTCAACCTCCCGGTTTTGAAGATCCGCATAATATTAATAAAGTGTATAAGCTTGACAAAGCACTTTATGGTCTTCATCAAGCACCGCGGGCATGGTATGAGACATTATCTAAGCATTTACAATCTAATGGTTTCGACCGTGGACAGAATGACTCGACCCTCTTCATTAGGAAAGCAGGAGGTGACATTCTTCTTGTACAAGTATATGTCGCCGACATCATTTTTGGGTCTACCAATGAAGGGATGTGTAGGGAATTCGAGAAGGTGATGAAGTCCAAGTTTGAAATGAGCAATATGGGTGAACTGTCGTTCTTCCTGGGTCTGCAAGTCAGTCAAAGAGAGGATGGCATTTATCTACATCAAACCAAGTATGTGCAGGACATCTTGTCAAAATACAAGATGAATGATAGCAGTACTTATCGCACACCTATCCTAGTCAATCATGGTTTGCATCCTGACAAAGATGGAAAGGATGTAGACAGCAGATTGTACCGTGGGATGATTGGATCTATTATGTATCTCACAGCTTCAAGACCGGATATAATGTTTGCTGTGTGCTTTTGCTCAAGGTTTCAGTCTCAACCGAAGGAGTCACATATGATAGCCGTGAAGAGAATTTTCACATACCTGAAAGGGAAACCCCGATTAGGTCTTTGGTACTCTAAGCGGCAGTCATTCGACTTCAAAGCCTACACTGATTTAGATTATGGCGGTTGTAACCTTGACAGAAAGTCAACTTCTGGTGGATGTCAATTCTTAGGAGACAGACTGGTCTCCTGGCAGTGTAAGAAGCAGTCAACGGTTTCTGTCTCAACTTGTGAAGCAGAATACATTGTTGCAGCGAGCGGTTGTTCTCAGATACCGTGGATTCAGCAGCAGTTGAGAGACTACGGCTTAAACTTCACTGGAACTCCTCTATTCATTGACAACAATGCCACAATATCCATCACAAATAACCCGGTGAAACATTCCAAAACTAAACATATAGAGATTCGCCATCATTTCATCCGTGATTGTGCTGAAAAGCATTTAATTGAACTTGTAAAAGTTCACACGGATGACAATCTTGCTGACCTTTTCACAAAGGCATTTGATCGATCCCGTTTGAGCATCTTGTCAACTTGATAGGAATGTTCAATCCTGAGTGAAAACTAATTTTTCTTAATTCAATTCAATTCATGGAAGTTAAACTTTATTTCTTTTTAAAATTTTCTGTATAGCTCTTTTAAGTTTCAAAATATTTTACAAAAACAAAAACAAAAATAGAAAATGGAGAAAATTTCAAAGTTAACTTGAGAAAAAGAGGAAATGATAGTACATCAGAAATGATCTAAACGTCATAGACTGCTCATATGGGAAATGATTGCTTCATGCTTACTTAATTGTTTAACTTATTATGTTTTTAATCTGCTTATTTACAAGTAATTTAAATTATCAGTAGGCTGTATGCGTCTTTGAATCACTAGTAGTGTGGAAACTAAATCTAAATTACAACTGTGATTTGAACCCATGTTTGCAAGTGTGTGTGTGTAAAAGAATAGAAAAGATCATTATCAGATATAGGATGTTAGATTTTGGAAATAATTTTCTTTTGAGGCCAGTTTCGGGTTATGTCGTTAGCACAATTAATGCGGTTCATCTCACTGCCCATACTCACAAGTATGCAAGGAGAGATTGAATCAAGACATGTCTCTACATTAACTGTTAAGCATGTATTCACCCTTGAATCATTCCTGATTCATTGAAATCAAATCCAGATAAAAGTTGGATCCCCTTACCTTATTCAATCACCATATATATTATCCTGAATCATCATTCCGATATTCAATGAAGAAAATCAAATGAAACCAAGACAACTGAATCACTCGATTCTGAATCTTATGATTCCTGATAATCCTTATGGATTCTGCTTGATTTTTTCTATGCTAATAGATGTAGCTTCATTCTGAAAATTTAGAAAATCATTGGGAAAATCTTAGATGCCTTGAGATAGTGCAAGTTAGAATAGCATATCAGTGGGGTACACGTTGTGTATCTTATAATTAATACCTTAATACACAAGAATGTGATACAAAGATGCGTATAGTTTCAAATCTTATAATATTGTCAACTTGAATTACTTGTCTATGTGCTTATTACGTATGAATAAATAGTAATCCATGACATGATCCCATATTCCTTGATGTTTATATTGTATCGTTCTTGCTAAAAGATAGCCTGATATGATCCTCTGCTCGTGTCTTTGATCAAAAATAGTTTGTGTGAATACTTGTATATTTTTATTAGAAAAGATCAAAAAGATTTTAAGTTTTTGCATAGTTCTAGTATATTCAGAAAAACCAAAAATATTTGTGTTTAACCTTCCTGAATTGTATTTGAATCCTCTTGATTGAATATTTTTTAACTTGTTCGTTATTTGACTTGAAAAACTTCATAAATTTTGAGTTGAAAGTTTGCGCACTTAAGGGTTTGTGCGTACTTGTAAGTGCGCATGAAGTAAGCCCTGCGCACTTGTAAGTACGCAAGAGTTAATTCTTGCGCACTTGTAAATACGCATAAGTTAAAACGTGCGCACTTGCTAAGTACGCACGGCCTTTTGGTGTGGGGTATAAATGGGGGACCTAGAAAATTTCTGAGTTTTCCATCGCATTCAAACACTTTTCCCTCTGCAAATTTTTACTCAAAATCCAAGTGTACTTAATCTGATTTTTCGTCCCACGACGAGTTTCATCATCTCATAACATCGATTTGGTGAGATTTTAGGCTTAATCCATCCACAAAATTCTTGATTTTGGACCGATTTTCTTAGTTTTTTTTTGTTCGAGATTGTTAGACAATTTTTTTGGACTGTTTGGGTAATACCTAATACTTAAAACTTGTTAATAATCATTAATCGATCACTAATCTACACTTAATCGTCCAATTTCGTCTTTGATTTTGTCCCTGTAGTTGAATTTGAACCGTCAGTGGGTTCATTCGACTATTAGGTCAAATTTGGTCAAGATTAGCAGGTATTTGGTGGTGGTGTTGGTCCCATAGACTAGAATCACTGATTCCGACCTAGTGGCGACCCAATACACACCGTTTTTTGAACATCAATGACATTTTCAAACTTCTGGAATTTTCACCAAGTATAGTTCTTGCACACTTAGCAAGTACGCAAGAGGAAAATCCTGCGTACTTGCTAAGTACGCATGAACAACACTTGGCAAAAATTCCTAAGTCTGAAATTCAGTTCAAAGAGTAACTGCTATACTGAGTCGTTTTTATTCATTTCCAATGATACGTGTTGTTCTGATTGTGCTTTATGTGTGACTTTGCAGATTATGGCTCGGGCGTTTACTAACAAATTCAACCTGTTAGCGAACACTCAACCCGAATGGAAAGATGCAACATTGTAATATAGGGGGATAGTTGACTTCTTGAACCGCTCAAGAGTCAGCTATGCTATCTCAGCTGACCCGACCGTGTCAAGACTTTACTTGGAACAATTCTGGGAGACGGCGGAGCACGACTGCACGGTAACCCCCAATGTCATAAGGGCCACCGTTGCTGATCAGGCTATCGCTTTTTCTGAATATACCATAAGAAGGGTCCTGCAGTTCAGAGACCTTGCTACTGACCCGACAGCCTATCCAGACTACTTTGTGGATGGGTGTTGGAGACAAAGAATGGGATACGTCGGAGTGAGGGACTATGCTTCTTACAAAAAGATGTGGGTATTAGACCAATGGTGGTATTTCGCCCACGTCATGATCGTGTGCATCTCGTCAAGGAAAGCTGGTAAAGATGCCATGGGTCATGACCTTGCAGCAGCCATGGTGGGCTTGTCTCTTAATAGGGGCTACAATTTCTCGCGCTACATCTTTAAAGCAATCAATGACCAGATCAACACAGCGGAGAAGTTTAGATTCTTATTGTACCCTAGTTTTGTGCAACTCTTGATTGATGACGCGTTGCCAAACCTTCCTGCTATAGGGGAGAGACTGCAAGTCAAGCGGGTGGAAAAAAGAGTATTTGCTCAATTTCTGAAGCCAGGCAGTGTAGAACCTACCCCTGTGCACACAGAACTCTTTGGCCACCTTCTAAATGAAGCATATGTGGAACCTGAAGACTGGAGATGGTACAGCCACGACTTGGAACCTGAACTGAGTGAACATTCCGATGAACAGCAGGAACAACATGATAAGGAGAATGATAGTGATGATGGCTCGTCTGAGGATGGAGACGACGAAGGCGGTGATGGTGGTGCTGAGGAATCCGATTCAGAAGCAACAGAATCAGATTCTTCTGATTCCGATGACACACCATCACAGGCACACCCCAGGAGATCGGCACAGGTAACCCTACCTGAGTCGTACTCCAAAAGAAAGCGACAGAGCTCGAGCAGCGATTGTGAGCCAACATCTGACTCTGACGCTGCTCTACAAAGACAAAGACGAGAGCGTGTTCATAAGAACAGAGGAGATAGGCAAGAGGTTGCTATCCCCATTGTGTTAGAGGCCCCGGCTCAGCAGCAAGTACAAGTTCAAGCTGCCAGTACAGATTCAGCCTCTACCCCACCTTCACAGCAGTTATACCGTAGGAGGAGACGACCACAAGTTCAAGCTGAAGTGGTAGTCACGGCAGTCACAGAGGACGTTCCTGTGACGGTGACCCTCCCTACAACATTAATCCAAGTGGCGGTGACTACTCCAATTGTCACGGAGTCTGTCACCATCACCCCTACCATAACACCCACTATCATTATCTCATCCCAAATCCCAACACCCACCATTGATCCTCCAAGTCAACCCTTCACTTATGAAGATTACTCACAAGGGTTTGACTTTGGTACCATCTTCTCCTCCCCTATCCATAATGCCGAAGCGTCATCGTCTAGGCATCCTGATCCGAATGAGGCAAGGATCGTTGTGCTAGAAACCCAAGTTGTTGGACTGCTGAAGACTATTCAGAAGTCAAAGGAGGAATCTGATGCTCAACAAGCACAGATTAATTCACTGGCCGATGAAGTTAGGATTCTCCATAGCCAGAGAACAGGGACTAATGAGCGACTAAAGAACGTAATGGCACAGAATGAGCTGTTAATGAAGACAAATGAAATTATTCTAGGCCATAGAACGTCACTTGAGCTAAGGCTGGATTTACAAAGAAAAGAGCATGAAGCGATGGTCAAATTAGTTGCAGAACTGACCAACAAGCTTGATGCTCAGGGGAGAAAGAGAAAGAGAAGGAGAAAGAAAAAGAGAAAGAGAAAGAGAAAGAGAAAGAGAAAGAGAAAGAAAAGAAATCCACTGGTGCTGAGCCTTGTCATCCAGTCGACTTGACTAAGGATGACGATAAAGACAAGGATCCTGAAGCCGGTCCTAGTGGTGGTGAGCACCAAGCTTTGGCAATAGTGCCCATCTCTGCTATTCCTATGGCTGAGGGGGAGTCTACTCAGCAAGAGGGTGGCGATACCTCTGGTGGTGGTGGTGATAAAGGGAAGTCAGCAGCCGATGTGCTCAAGGACTTATCTGATGACGAGATCCTTTATCTTGAGCCTGACTATTCCAAGGAAGCACAGATCGATACTCTCTTTAATCTGGAAGAAGGAGAGATCGACTCTGGTGATGACTGGAATGATGATGATGAAGACGTGGTGATAGAGATTCCCAAGGGTGACGGGGAAGGAGAGTACGAGCTAGAAGATGGAGAGATCTTTGAAGTTCCATCCTTCAACGCTCCGCTCGACACAGGTTCAGTCGAGCAGGCTAGTAATGTAGAAGCCTCGACTGAAGCCTCCCCAGTTGACCCTGAACCTGTGGACCCAGAGGCACCGAAAGATACAGACATGCCTTCTACCTCATCAAAGGGTCTAGCTCCTATGTGGCAAAAGACGTCTATTATAGACAAGAACGGAGCAACAGGAATGATCTTAGCTGTAAGGTTCGAGGAGGACAAGCAGCTGTTCGCTATCAAAAGATTTGGGGGGGTTCAATACTTGAAACCCACCAATGAAGCGTTCAGCTCCTTGCCCAAATACGACCTCGTGAACCTAGCAAACCGAGAGCTACTTGGTAAGTGTAATCATGCAGTAGCGATAGGTTTGTGGGTGGTTCTGCAGCGTGAAGCAAGATCTAGGAACTTTGAAATGTTCAAGCCTCAGGTGCCTAAGAGAGTCAAGGATAAGCATGTTGTGCATCCTGTGACTAAGAAGCACTTAAAGAAATTGGTATACAAGCCAGTGCGATGTGAAACTAAGATTCCCCTGAGCAAGTTATCTCAGGATATTCTTGGTGACATGTGGTACTGGTACGTAGATCCAAAAACGGACGAGGCTGTGATCATGGGAAAGGGACGTTCCGAAAGTGGGAACATAGTGCCAAAAGAACTGATCAGAATATTTGATGAAGTCTGCTTCATCAACTTTTCTGTGAAAGATCTGGAGGTACTAGCTGATAGGTATTGTGTCCACACGAACGAATGGACAAAGCTCCTTGATTCTAAATATGACAAGGTGATTAAATTCTGCCTTGATTACAAGAAGAAGATGGAAGCTAAGGATGGACATCTGTGAAGACTGAAGACGATGAAGATCCCGAGCTGTTGTCAAGGGGGAGTTTGTTGAAGCACTTTCCAATGACAACACTCTGGATAGAGTCTTAGTTTGTATTTTCATGTCTGTAATTGTCTTTGTATGTGAGATTCTTTATGTATTAGTTTATCGAGTTGTATTTACTTTTACATATTGAATGTTGCATTTCTTCCTAAGTGTTTTACGCACTTACATGTGCGCAGGAGAAAGCTCCCGCGTACTTAGCAAGTACGCAAGAATACCTTTGCGTACTTGTTAAGTACGCAAGAGCATTTTGCCCTGCGCACTTGATAAGTGCGCAGGCATCAGGTCAGGTATAAATAGGATAGGTTGAAAGAAGTTAAGTACGCAGACAATATAGCAAATACGCAGATTGTAATCTCAGTGCTTTTCTCTGTAACCTTCAAGTGTTTATAATACAAAGAACGTTTAAAGTGTTTTTCTCTTGTCGGTTTACTTTGTTTAGCTAGACTCTTCGCCTAGTCACGGGCATTCCGCACCCGGTCCGACTAGTATACCCACTTGCATGTGACGATCCGCCACACCCGAGGGACCTACAGACTTAAATCCACTTCTTGAGGCAACCAGTTTTTACTCATTGGCAGTTTTATGTGGCACTTTTCAAAATTGAAAGCAGAGACGGGTTAAAACTTTTAATCTTAAATAAGGATGGAAAAAATAAAAATAAAACATCCAATGTTGTATACAAAGAAATTTTTACAAATTTTTACAGATTTATGAACATGAAGTTGTTGATGATTATGATGTTATTCACCCCCGTGTTACACGGGTTCTAACACTAGTACTACCTAATAAACAAGTAAAATTGAGGGACACTTGCCAGCTCCACATTTTACCTCAACATTTTATCCCGCCCAAACCATATGATACCCGTTCAATCATATTTCGCGGATCTAAACCCGATCCACATGACATATGTTGGATCTTATAAATTGATTTTAACCCGTTTCCTTCCTATTCTTACGATCCACAAACCCTAATTTGCGTATCCTCTCTTCATTTGTTCCTATTCTCCCTTTGAAGATCATCTGTTGCTGGATCCTATCATCGCATCCCTTCATTGTTCAATAGGTATCTTCTATTTTGATTCAATTTCTTCAATTTCCATTCTATTTTGGAATCGATTTTAAAAATTTCTTTGTATCGTGATCCGGATGATTAGTTTTTTTTTGTGCTTTACGGTCTATTTTTGTGTTTTTTCTTTCGATTCATTCTTTTTTTTTCATTGTCGATTTAATTATTTTGAATCCTTATCTAACCCTAGGTTTATCGGCTTTTCGATTTAGCCGATTTTGTTCATCTTTTTGTAAATATTCTTTCGATTCATCCCTTTTTTACTCTGTCGATACCCTAAAAGACAAAACAAAATCATATCTGGTTTACAGAAACCTCAAACTGGTGACAAGCATCCAAACATATCCTATAGATTATGATGTTATTTTCTTGCATTCAAGCTGATTCAGTTGTCTTTTTCTTGATTGCGTTAATTTTTCAAGATATAAAAACAAAGGTGATACCCAGAAGAAGTTTCAAAGATTGAAGGGCATTTTGGGTGAGAAATTGCAATGTTATACAAAGTTCAACACAAGAACTTATTAAAAGTAGTGTTTTGCTATCATCATAGCAATTATATAGCATTTGGTGTTTTGTTAATTCAATTACTCTCTGTGATGACAGTACATTGGAGCTTGAAAAGCACCAAGCATGGTTGCAGTGACCATGCTTGCTGATTGTGGTTTGGAAAAAAGAAGAATCTTTAACAGAGATGATGACTGTAGAAACTGGAACTTACTGTTGAATGACTATAGAGGTAAATAATTTATGGGTTCTTTTTGTTGCTTTCTGCTTCGCATTATTTGATTTTCATGAACCTACATTTTTTTATTTTTGTGTGTGTAATGACTACTGAGTAGCCTTACAACACGTCACTCTAAGGAAAGGAACTATAACCACAAGGTAGATGCCTATAGCTTTGCAATCGTCTTGTGGGAGCTCGTACACAATAAGATGCCATTTGAGGGCATGTTAAATCTTCAGGCAACCTATGCAGCAGCTTTTAAGGTATATATGATCTCTGAAGTTAGTATTGTAATATTATTGTTTTTGTTGTAATTATTATCATTATTATTCATTAAGAAAGCCAGAATTTTCAATCAACTGAATCTCACCCGTAGATTGTTCATTTTTTTTTGCGAAATGTTGGGTTGTTTAATGGTTTGGTTTTTATGGTTTCGCGGTTTGAAATGTTTGTACAGAGATCTTCCATCAAATAAGTTTTGAGGAAAGTTTATCATTTCAGCTTGGGAGAATAATCAATCAGGATACATTGTAAGTTGATATTTAAATTGTGTTGTGTTGGTTTTTTTGTATAATATAATCTAATGTAACAAATTCTTACATTTTCAAGGGTTCTTTCAAGTAATCATTTCTCAGGAGCCGTTCCCGCATATATCGGTGATTTGGAGCATCTTTTGACATTGTATGCAACGTGTTATATTTCATATTCACTTTTTCTTGAAATTCTTATTGTTATTTATTTCATACTTACTTTTTCTTTACACTATCGGTTTTTTTATTTCTAAAATTATGATTTGAGTACATACATGACCTTATTCGAGTTCAATGATTTGCATTCTTTTTAATGTTTTTTCCACTTTTGCAAGTCCTTACCAAATTCGTGGTATTAAGGTTTGTGATTTTCCAATTTAATATGATGTGGTAGAATTATGATCTGTTGGAAAATGTTGTTTATCATGGTAAAGATAGTGATATAACAGAAGGTCATAAAATCATTCTTTGCGCGCAATCTATTTTTATGTAAGATATCATGCTATTCTGAGGTATTTTCAAGTTCACTAGGCCAAACGAAGCTTACTCGATTGTTTTGGTTAAAGAATACAAAATTTTAATACTTTGTGTTTGTAGTTATAATATTTTGAATTAAAACAGATTTGCATATAATGACATCTTTTGACCAAACCCAACTGACCCATTTTGAGCCAACCTCACTGGCTTGTTTGACCCAACCCAATTGACCTGAACTGTATTGTTATGTTACCCAACCCAACCCATTTTGACTCAATGTGTTATGTAACCATCAAACTGGTTAAAACTCTGTATAAATTGAAGTGAATTAAATTGCACAAAACTGTTATAAAAAACATTAAAATCTGCATAAAAAAGCATAAAAATTAGTAAAAAAAACTGCATAAAAAGCATTAAAAACAACATAAAAAGAATGAAAGAAAGATTTTAAAAATACACCATAAAAATCAATAAAAAAACTACATAAAAACAGCATGCATAAATCAGTAAAAAAACTGCATGAAAATTGCATAAATCAGTAAAAAAAACAGCATAGAAAGCAGTAAAAAGTTGCATAAAAACAGTATAAAAATCAGTAAAACCTACATAAAAATTGCATGAAAAACAGCATAAAAGGCAACAAAAACAGCAATCAACATTTACATTCACATTAATGCATCTTTTTTCCTTTTGTTAGAAATCCGCTCTATTTTTATATATTTCTAATGAGTGTACTATTTTGCACGGGTTGAACCGTTAATTGTTAAGGATTTGCACATCTAGATTATGCATATAGAATTACTGTCTTTTAAATAATTATGGGTGTGATTAGATGTTATGCGTAAGAGATAACTTTAGGGGAGGTGAGAATTTAAAATTTACTAAAAGATTATTGCTCATTTTGCAAGGATTGCACGGTTCCTGATAATGAAGATGATGAAATCGATTTCATAATAGATGAGATAGATGTTTTGGATTTTGTGATGGATGACGTGGAGGGAGATGGTGGTGAACATGAAGTTGTTGATGATTATGATGTTGTTAGTTTAATTTCATTGCCTTTTCTTGGTATGCTTTTGTTGTGAATCCGAGTTTTGTGCAGCACTTGTGTGGTACTTAGATGTGGCAATATCCAACCATTTATTTAAAAAAGTTTGAGTTGGGGTGTATTTAGATGCTTTTAACCTCTTAAATAACTTATGCGGCAGATGGAAAACTTCTCAAAACAAACAAGAATTTGTGGACATACTAAGACGACAAAGCACAGATTTTTCGAGGGGAATCTCAAAATACAAAGGTGTGGCCTTACACAAATGCGGCAGAAGGGAAGCTCAGATGGGGCAATTTTTTGCAAAAAATTAAGGATCTACTACTTATATTTGTTTTAAATTTTCATAGTAATTCATTATATGTTTGGAGACCTGATTTTCATCATGGAGATTCCAATACTTGCATTGCAGGTATATATATGTTGGGCTATTCGACAGTGAAGATGCTGCTGCAAGGTCCTACAGATCGTGAATGTGAACATTCATTTTCCACCTTCATACTAAATTTGTTTTATTTTTACCCAAAATATAATCTGCTACCTCAATTTGGTATCATCCAACAATTAGGGCTTATGACAAGGCTGTAATCGAGTGTTACAGAAGAGAAGTTGTGACCAACTTTAAAACCAACAGTTATGAAGGAAACATACTTCCTGCAACTCATCTTGGTAACTTTTATCTACCATGATCATTGTATGTGTTATTTTATGCATATATCTTTGTTAACCATCAAATTTATGAAGTATTTTGCCATATGATATAGGAGATGACCACAAATTAGTCTTTATCTCTATCTAACTAATTGATCTTGATCTTCATTCAAACTATTAGATAAGTCAGAAGAAGTTGTTAGGATAATTAGATCTGTTTATTTCTTGTAATCTTTTTTTTTTTAAATTGTCAATAATAAAAATCACTTCTTCATCCTTAAATTCATCATCCTTTATTAATAAACAATTTCATAATGTTGTTTCCATTGATTGTGTTGTTTTTATAGGCTGAGAAGTTTGATGACGCTAAAGAAGTTACCTTTAATATGTGGGGACCGTCTAAAGCTGAGAGAAGCATTGAAGAATTTCAGTCTGTTCTTAAGAATGATGGTGGTGAATTAAGCATTGGTCGAAACTTTTAGAAGACCCACATTCTTAAGGTGTTATTAATGACCGAGAATCATGTTTTAAGGGTCTAAATCAAAATCAAATTCAAATTCACACCTCATTTGCCTTTAATTGTGGTTGGTTGCTCTTATTGCATGCACTCTATTTGTTCTGCAACAATTTGATGGCATCGATGCAATTTACTTTTCTTCATTGACTTTCAAAGATGTTTGAGTTACAAACGGTGCATTGGTAGGCTTATATGTTGGACTTACCAATTTTGTAGGTTTGTAATGTGATATTATTAACTACATAATTTTTTGTTCACACGTGCTTGAATCCGACTACATCCAACTTTTATTACATTTACGGCTGGCTTCTAGGTACTCTCTGTTCTTTTCAGTAATAGGAGTTCATAGATACGTCAGATAAATGTTAGATAATGGTTAGAGATTTCTAGGGGTGAGTATAGGCTCCGCCACTAGTGAGCATTCATCGCTTGAATGGCTGTTCACTTAAGTTACATTGTATACAAAGAATATTTACAGATTTATGAATTATATTCAACATGTTTTTTCATTTCACACTGTATCGTTGTATTTATTCAGCCACGTGTAATACACGGGTTCTAACACTAGTATACATATATAGTAGGAGAAAAAAATGTATGCAATTGCAAAGATTGGAACTTTGAATTTAATACTCATTGAAATACTAATTGGTGTGTCATATTGTGTTGGACAATTACGGGTTTTAAATGTAACGTTATTATTGTATAAAATAAAATAAAATAAGGCCGAAAAATCATGTATGTTACAGTTTTTGAATTACATATTTTAAGTGTATCTGGGTAAAAAAAGTTGATATTTTTTATATGAATAAACTAGTTTAGATCCCGTGTATACACACGTGGTGAAAAATATTAATATATAAATTTTTTAAATTTTTATGTATATATTTTACAACTGTAAAAATATATTACATAAACTTAAGATAGAAAACAAATTCAAAATATATAAAAATTAATATATAATTAGGTTTTGAGAATTCGTTAATTACTATTTAATATATATTGACTTTCATTTAATATTAGCTTAGAACCTGTGTACTACACATGGTGAAAAATAATCAGTATATTAAATTCTTAAATTTGTATATATGTATTTTATAGCTGAAAAAATGTACTACATATACTACTAACAATAGAAAACAAAATAAAAAAAATATGTAAAAAATAATATAGAATTGAGTTTAAAAAGTACATAAAATATTATTCAATGTAACTTAACTTTCATTTACTATTTGATTGAAAAAATAAGCTAGATAATTACATTTCAAATTTTCTTATAATATGAGAAAATTAAAAATAAATGTGTTTTATTAGTATAATTAATAATTTGTTTAAAAATGTATTATTATTGAAATATGCAAGTGTATTTATTATGAGAGAGTGACGGGAAAATTTTTATAAAGATGAATATGAAGCTAACACGTGGCATTGAAAAACCTTTATTTATTATATAGTATAGATATATGGTTCATATTTAGGGTGAACAATCCAACCTGTTAAAACGAATCCTGTCAACCTGACAAGATTAATGTCATTGTATTACACAATAATATGAAAAGTTTTATTAATAAAGAAAATGGAACGTGTCCATGAGGTGGAAAAGAGAAGAAAGAATAGGAAATCGATTTATTAAAGGATTTTAGGGGTTGTGATGGTGGAATAATTTGTGTACTATACTTGTCTCTTTTGTTTTTTATGTTTATAGTTGGTTAAGTGTCAACCAATCACCGACTCCAGAAAAGAAAAAGCAGCACCCAATCAGTGACCCCGTTTGGTTTAATTATGAAAAACTAGAACACAATCCTTGACTCCATCTCCAATATAATTAAAGCAGCCCCACCCCCACCATGTTGAAGATACTGTCACATTTGGACTGTGGCATGGAAGACACTAATAATGGTGACCTGCCGACGATCATGGTTACAAACGACGATGGAATAGATGCTCCGGGGCTGCAAGCTCTAGTTCGTATCCTCGTCTCTACCAATCGATACCGTGTTTGGGTCTGTGCCCCTGATTCGTAAGTAATCATAGGATTATTCTTGTTAAGTCACCATGACACCTGGAATAAAGATTTGTTGGATATTTCCAGGGAAAATTCAGCTGCCAGTCATTCTGCCACCGTGCACCGTGCTGTCGCTGCAAAGCGGACTGAAATAAGTGGAACAACAGCCTTCGCTATTTCTGGTCAGTTGTCATCACTATGTTATTACGGTTATAATTGCGACAAGGTTAGTTCTGTTCTTATGTATACGTGATCTTGGATTTAAAACTAGGTCAAAGTTGGTGAAAATTAGGGAATGAAGGAGCCTGATATATAAAAACTAACGTTTGCTTGATAAAAATTTTGATATGTAAAATAGATCTGCTTGTAAATAAAGTTGTATGTAGAGCAACGCCTTGGCTTTTGGGATCTAAGCGGGTCACGCTTTTTTAAACGACAAACTCTTATTGTCTGTTTAGTTAGCAGGAATTCAATAGAATTTCTTTGCATGTTTGGTTTGGCTTGGAGAAGGAATTATGATTAATTCCAACCAAATCCTTCAATTAACATTTCAAATGAAACCTCGGGAATGTTAATAATTTATGTAGCTGTTTTTCGTTCTTTTAAGACATGTTTTTAAAGATAATTGAAATTGGATCTTTGTTTTAAATATTATTAATTTTAAGGGGTAATTTTGTCATTTTATGTATTTTTACATTCCAATTTCATTAACAGTGTATTATGTTTTTTCAAAGAAATCATTTAAATTCCAATTCCAAAACATTCAGCGAACCGAACACCCCTTGCATGTTTTTATGTTGCTAATATTTATTTTGATAATTATTTTCGCAATAATATTACACAGGAACTCCATCTGACTGCACATCATTGGGAGTCTCCACAGCACTATTTCTTTCAGTGCCTGATTTGGTATATTATTGAGCTTCATAGTTGTTTAACAACAACTTACATATCTAAACTCACTGATACTCTCTACAGGTATTAAGTGGCATAAATATGGGCAGCAACTGTGGTCTTCACATGTTAGTACCAATTTTCTTGTCACTTTTATGATTTCATCACATGTTAGCACCACTTTTCTAAACTGTCGGTTGTTGAAACGTACGCAGTGTCTACTCAGGGACGGTGGCTGGTGCACGAGAGGCCTTTATCCATGGCATACCATCTGTCTCAATATCATATGATTGGTATGTATCATATACATTATGAAATTTAAAAAAGCTTATTGTGTGGTATTGGACTAGACATAATTACACTAATAATCAAATTATAGATACAAAGGAAACAGGTAAACACAATTTTTGAGGTTGAATTGATTAAGGTAATTGGATGTGTGTGTATATATATAAGGTAATATGTGGTGGTCAAATATGAAACAAACTGTGATCTTCATTGGGTTATTGACAGGGTTGAGGGTACAAGCAATACCAATGACTTCACACTGGCTGCTGAGGCTTGCTTACCTATAATTAATGCCATTTTTGTTGAGATCAAGAATAAAACCTATCCTAACAAATGTTTTCTGAATGTGAATTTACCCACAGATATTCTGAATCATAAGGTGAGTTGCATCTTTTCTAGTACTAAAGTAAAATCCTAATATATGAATCATTCATGACCAGAAAAAAAAATATTTGTATAGTGAGGTTATTTATTTATCAATAATAATAACAATTAAGGGATGGATAAAATTATTCATTTAACGAGGTTATTCATTTATCTACGTTATATACTATATGGATCAGTCGCCTAACGGTTTCTAGGCGGGTTCTATATGTCCCTATCCTATATCAAGAATTAAAGCATGGTCCTACCTGAGGCGGGTTCCAGGTTACGACCACTCGCTCACACAAAAAGGTGCTTGATATGGGCCGAGACCCGGTCTTAACAAGGCTTAGTCCCTTTTTAGTTTTTTGTTTTAATACTTATTATTTATTATAAAAAGTTATATTTTCACATTTATATTAAAAAGTGTTTCAAATTAAATAAACTTGAATTTCCTAATATGTCTTTTGATAGACTTGCCGTTAATCTCATTGATGACTAAAGGAAAAAAAAAAAAAAAAAAATATGTCTTTTGATAGAAAAAAATCAAGTTAGTTTAATACAGAAACACAATATACAAAATTATATTTATAAGACATTTGAAAACCTTTTTGAGTAACAAAAAAAGACTGAATAGTGAAGAATAGGTAAAAGAACAACCACATTACACGGAAGAAACAATACTAGGTCTTCTGATCAAATCTTAGACCAATGGGCTCAACCCAGCCTAACGGACACTAGGACCAGTCTTAGGCCCAGGACCCATTGTGCATCTGTAACTATCATATTAGAGGATGAAGTCTTCTCTAGACCCACTAAGCTTCTTTATTAGGTGTTTTAATTTTATAGAAAAAAATAAAATTAAGTGACATAAATGGAACATATATGAATTTATTATTAGGGTTTTAAGCTGACTAAACAAGGAAGCAGCATTATGAAGGTGGGTTGGAAGCAAGTTCCTTCTGATGCTAAAGCTGTTTCACAAGAAGACCTATTCAGGTTGGAGGTATGTGATTTTTCTACTATTTCAACTGTTTTGGTTGATTTTGATCCCACCACATAAAACATGTTTACAAGAGTACTATATATATATACTTCCTTTCAGCTCAAGGGCGGCCAGGTGGAAAATGGTGGAACCGACTTCGGTCCCCTTAAGGAAGGATATGTGAGTACGACTTCCCTACTTTCTAAAGGTTATTTTGAATTGATTATATCCAGCTTGTGTTGCTTTTTTTCAGATAACCATCACTCCCCTTGGAGGCTTAACTAATGCGGATATTGGCAGCCATACATTTTTCAATGAATGGTTACATGGAGTGGCTGAGAGTACTTCTTTAGACATGTGATTAATATATTTGTAAGTATAATATTGAAGATGCTTATGTTGCAGTAATAAATACTCATGTTAATCATGCCTCATCTCATGCATATACACCTATACACAAGAGTATTACTTAACACAAAGATTATGTTTGTATGGTCATCCATCCTGGATTGGATTGTTGGTAGTATTTGAGGTCTGGGATTCTTTACGAGCAAAACTCCCGACCACGGTCAATGTGGGAATCGCCTACAATGTCACAATATGTTTCATATTGAAAGGAAAAATTCCTTGTCAAGTATACATTTCTTCTTATTGTAACTTTTACTAGGCTTTGTGTATACATTCTGTCATGTGGCGAATCATGCAAGTGGGGATGGTAGTATGGTACGTGAGCATGCATGCAACTGAAGTGAAGATTGTTGGTAATCAAGAGTGCAAATTTATGAAAAACACAAAGATTTTGATAACTTGCTATTGAATTTCAGGGAGAATTTTGTTCACACAGACTTACAATTGATCGACACATTCATACGGTTATGAGTGGGGGTATATAACCCTAATTTCCAGACCACCGCGTCCCCACCTCTTTAACCGTTTATAACTTTTACTTATTTACATACTAGCCCTTGTACTTCCTAAAAATACATATTGACTCTAAACATAACTTTCTAGTAAATACATAAAGACCCCTAAATATTTAGTTTATATTTTCAATACTCCCTAATTAAACTAAATATAGTTTAAGAAGGTCTTCTCCTTGCTTGACTTGTCTTTACAACAATGTTGGTTCGTCATCACACACGAGATGCACCTCTTGATATTCTCCTTTCTCCTTATCCTTCCATAGTGACCATAGTTACCACATTCATAACACCTAACATTGCTCTTGTCTTTGTTTCCTTGATCAGTACTTGGTCCACGTCCTCTTCCTTCTCTGAAAGAACCCCTTCCACGTCCTCTACCATGGCTTTGTGTACCACGTTCTTTACCGTGATGCCAACTTTCAGAATTACTTTTATTTTCCATCAGGAGCTTTCCTTGATTATCCTTCGGTTCGTCTTGGCTTTTGAGGCATTTTTCAAAGGCTATTATCCTTCCTACTACTTATTCAAAAAGCATTTTATCAACTTTTGAATACTGCTCGATAGTTGCCATGATTGGTAGAAACTTCTTTGGAACCGAGTTAAGTAGCTTTATAACAATTGTTTTGTCCTTAAGAGTTTCACCGAGGGTTTTAACTTAGCCCTTATACTACCCAACTTTCTCGAGAAGTCACTTACTGTTTCACTTTCTTTCATTCTCAAGGCCTCTAATTCGCTCCTCAAAGTTTGTAGACGTGCCTTCTTAACGAGGTCTGCTCCAAGGTATCGAACTTTAATCGATTCCAACACTTCCTTTGCACTTGGATATCGTGCAACTTGCAAAAGGACATCTTCTGGAAATGTTTGAAGGTTCATTGCTTTTGTTTTCTTGATCTTCTTCTCATCTGCTTCGTCCTTACCACCAATTGTCTACCACATAGGCCTTCAATATTATTTCCATCAACACCGCCCACATAGTATAGTTAGTTTCAGACATTTTTGGGCATTGAAGGGATACATTCCCTTGATCACGTGTTGATGCCGACGGACTTCCTTCTTTATTACGTTCCTTGCTTGACCTGCTTTCTTTCCTTCTTGCTTTTGAACTTGCTTTATCCTTGCCCTAACAGGTTTGGTTGTACCACACAAGTTTTCTTTGCTTCTTGCTTGTACCACACATGTGTTCTTCTTGTTGCCACACAGGTCTTGGTTGCAACACAGGTCTTGGTTATCACACATGTCTTGATTCCCACACAGGTCTTGATTGCATACAGGTCTTGGTTGCCACACAGGTCTTGATTGCGACACTGGTCTTGATTGAAGGAAATACTTATCTTAATAGGAATTGCGTTTTGCAATTTGATATTCTCTTGTAGACTGATCGAAAAACAGGCTTCTAGGAAGGAATTCAGACAGATTTTTGAATGAATTTCTTGTACGCGTATCTTCCGCCAATTGATTTGATTATTATTCAATCTGCCCAATCCTTTCTGTTTTGATTTTTCTTTGGTTTTCTACTGTATTTTCATAACCAAAATCAAGCCTATCACTGCCGTTTTTATCCTTCGTTCACTGCTCCTTAATCGAACACAATCTTTGATGATTTCGATCTGAAAATTCTAGTATTTCCCTCTTGCTTTCTTCGTTCCTCCAACTGATTGTGAAACAAATTCCTTTCAGTGATTTTCGGTTTCTATCACAGACAAAAATTTTAACTTTTACTTATTTACATACTAGCCCTTCTACTTCCTACAAATACATGTTGACTCTAAACATAACTTTCTAGTAAATACACAAAGACCCATAAATATTTGGTTTAGATTTTCAATAAAGGTTGCCTAAACTATTTTCCATTTTATTCCATTTATGAATTTGAGTTATTTTTATTATTAGTTTAATTGAGTGGGTCCTAGAATAATGGGGGGATATTAGGATGCCTATTCCTTCCACAACGTTCATTTCCAATTTACCAAGAAAGTGTTTTTTACTTGGTTGGTGTATCTTCTTTCTTAAATGGGGAAGAGTTTTTCATTCGAAGGATATGAGAGAAAATTGTTCTAATATCCTTGTCTACTTTCTTCGATTTCTAGAGGGGAAGCCAGAAGAAAGTAGGCAAGGAGATTAGAACAATTTTCTCTCATATCCTTCGAATGAAAAACCCTTCCCCATTTAAGGAGGAAGATACACCAACCAATTCAAAACTACTTTCCTAATAAATTGAAAATGAATGTTGTGAAAGGAATAGGCTTCCCCATATCCCCCATTATTCTAGGACCAACTCAATTAAACTAATAATAAAAATAACTCATAATTCATAAATGGAATAAAATGAAAAATAGTTTATGCAACCTTCACTTCAATCGCATGCATGCTCACGTACCATAATACCATTCCCACTTGCATGATTAGTGATATGTCATAAATTATACATGTTTTGCGTGCATAATCCCCCATATTATGGTACTAATTAAACAAAAGGCTTGCAATTGATACTTAAAACATTACATTTCATAATTGTAGGTTAAACGGTGTTCCAAAAGAAACAAAGCATAAAAACCCTAAAAACATCAAAGAATCAAGCTTTTGGAAAAGAAGTACACCCGATCTTTGACTCCCCCCCAAGAAGTCAAAATTGGTCAACAAAAGTCAACAAGCAGCAAAAATACAAAACTGGAGGATGGGGAGGGATGCACGGCCGTGCATCCCAATGCACGGGCGTGCATTGCCCTACCTTGCTCCCCAAGGTCCCTAGTACACTGCCATTTGTACCTTCTGATTCCCGAGGTGTTTGCACGCCCATGCAAACCAATGCACAGCCGTATATTGCTCATTTTGATACCTATAAATAGATGGCTTGGGTTCTTCATTCCACACACCTTATCATAACACAGGACACCATTCCAGAATGCGTAGCTGTAGTTTAGAGTAGAGAGTAGAGAGTAGAGAGGCTCTTCCGCTTTGTTCGCAATAAGGGAGCCTACGAAACTTAGCATTATGCTAGTTCGTATGGCCATTCGTGGCTAAACCTTTTGTATTGCTTGGGTGAAGATGAAGTTTGGTGTATGTTAATGTTTAACTTGTTAATCTAATGGTATGTTTATGTTCTTTAGTCATTCGTTCTTAAAACCATCTTCATGATGGACTTTTTATTATTATTTCATTTAGTCTTTACACTTGTGAGTGTTCTTGATTTTAAAGCGTAAGACCGTAAAACCTTTTTAATCAAACTTCTCTTGAAACTTGTTCATCTTTATACAAGCTGATGTTGATAAGCTAAAGCTTGGTTAATATTAATAAGATCATACGTCTTTATACGAACTTATTAGGAAATCAAGAGTTGGTGAACTCACGTTGGGAACGGTACGTCTTTATACATGGTCACATTGTTGCACCTCCTCCCTGTGAACAAAGTTTAATCACTCTTTTAAATAACAATATTTAAGTTTGATGTCTTAAACCAACTTGGCGATAGGATCAAAGAGTTGAGGGTAACGGTGTCCCTAGCTGGGAGCCCTACCATTTTATTCTAAAGAACATAATTCGTGAACCAAATGTTGTGAGAATGAGGCTCTAGCGGTGTACCGTTCACACATTTGTATTAGTCATACCATCAGATTAGTTAACATAATTTTATCACATACCAAGCGGATTCAAAGCTCAAAGCAATACTCATTGTGATCTGATTATTATCGAGCTATTTACATTTCTTCTACACACCTCACGCACGTTCTTACTTTTATGCTATTTACTATACCGTCATTTACTTTTCTGTCATTTATCTTCCTGCTTCACAAGCACACAAAACCCACTCACTACTTAAACCGTCTAAACGATAACAAAAGTTGATTATTGAAACTCGACCGTGTCCATTGGTTCGATACTTGGTTCTTACCTAAACTATATTACGTTGCGATAGGTACCTTTGCCTATTGTGTGTGTGTTTAGTTTGAGTATTTATCATTTTATAAATTTTAAAACCCGATCTCGTGAAACCATCTCTAAATATAGCAAAATATATTTTCTATATAATTCACAATCACACACATCAATTAGCCACATAACACATTCTTAAGTATATATGGTAGCTTGCATTCTACCATATTAAATAAGGGGAAAATGAATATAGTGTTGTTAGGCATCTAAGTTGTATGCGAAACCAATCAAAACTACGTCGTTTTGATTAAATATAATAAGAATTTTAAATTAAATCTTTTTATTTCAAAATAGCTCCATCATCATCGAATCTTTTTCTTCATGTTATCCACCAAGACCTAATTTTATTGACGATTTCGTACCTCTCCTAACTCTATCTGTACCCATCATCATCCCATCTTTTTCTTCCGTTTTTACGGTTGGTTTTTATTATTTTCAATCATGTTACAGTTGATTATGATTATGGAGAACTTGTTGGGGGAAATGCTCCACATTTATAAAATTAATCAAGGAGATCATATGTATGTTTCTTTTTCATATTTTGATAAAGATGGAACTGGATGCACTGCACATGAAACTCCAATTAGCATTTTAAAAATTCAGTTTGAAAACATACATTCTTTAATTTACAGAACATTATCATATGATTTTATTTCGGATAACTTTTATATTTATCTGCATCGTGGGAAAAGGAAAGAAGGGAACATTAATCCAGGTAAGCAATATGAGAAAAGAGGGAATTGATGATTAAAAACAAATAACAAAAACTTGCATGATTCAAAAAATAGAAAGAATAAATCAGTTTAATGAATGGTTTTTGATCAGATTCATCCTAACCACATTATTAGATTCCATTAGATCGTAGTGATGCTTAGGTTTTAGAACAAGGAAGTACATTATTAGATTTCATTGGATTCATACTTCCCACATTGTTGTAATTTCATTGAATCACTTTTAGGATACTTTTAGTCAAACCTAGCAATTACGATTGAGGTTGGAGAAATGAGAAATCAGCAAGAAATTTGGTCTTGGTGGATAACATGAAGAAAAAGATACAATGATTATGGAGTTGTTTTGAAATAAAAAAGATTTAATTTAAAGTTTTAATTAAATTTAATGAAAATGACGTAGTTTTGATTGGTTTCGCATACAACTTATATGCCCAACAGCACCATATTTACTTTTCCCATATATATATATATATATATATATATATATATATATATATATATATATATATATATATATATATACACACACACACACACAAATACATACATTTACAAGTATATTTGAATAAAAAACATATCATCCCTATTTATATACACATATTTAGAAATATTAGTATTTTAAATGTCATAATACTATTATTATTACCATTAAAATTTTATTTAATTTAGGGATAACTGATTTAAAACTAATTAATAGTAATATCATGTAAGTTGTTATTATTATTAAAAGTTGTAAGACCCCTTTCCCGGGTAACCTCACTTGTTGGATTTACTCATAAACATAGTCATCATTACTGAACTATTAATTAAAAACATTCAAACACAGCGGAAGCATTCATCATTCGAGTATATAAACAGCGGAAGTCTTAATTTTAAACATAAGATAACATTGTCTTAACATAAATCAAAGTGGGATGTCAGTCATACGCCGGGTAGTCATCACGCCTTCGCACGACCCTTCTTTCTCTTACCTGAAATGTATACTAAAGTCAGCTAACGCTGGTGAGTTCTAGTTTAATGCGTTTAGATATAAACATTCTTTTCTTTACTTCATAAGTAAACATTATTATAAAGTCATTCATATAAATACGTATTCATAACTTTTGCTTTTCTTTCATCTTTCTTTTCTTTAATAATGTGATTACATATATATATATATGCGTTCACCCTTTTTCTTTCACTTTTCTTACCATTCTTTCTTTATCTTTCTTACGTGATTACATAGATATGCATTCACCTTTACTTTCTTTACCATTTATTGGTCATACACATAAGGGTGATCAACCCATCTTACGGTACGTATATCACAAAGACATACGCCCTCGAGCTACCGTCGTAGCCCTTTTACTCGTCCGGTCCTAGAAACCGTCCGCCTTAACTTTGGTCCGGCCAACCTTCGGCCGTCCTTCTTTACCGTCCTACCGTCGTAGTCCGTCATATTCGCCCGTCTGCCATAAGGCATCCGTTTCCCACTTGAGCTAATTATGCAGCCGCATATTGTTTTAGCGACTTACTCCACCGTAGTGGCCTTTAATTAGTCTAACTTTCTAGACTTCCTTCTCTAGCTGCATAATAGTCAAGTGGTCGTCCGTCTACCGTAGTAGCCGTTAGCTTCGTTTCCGTCCATAACGTATACTTACATTCTTAGCATGCAATATATATATTTATAAAGCAAGATTTCATTTATTTACGTTATACCATTCATTCATTCATTCTTTGTAAACATACGTGTTGTTCTTTGTTCATAATTCATTATTCACTTTCATATGTATCTACACATATACCTTAATATATCACGTATGGTCACATTGACATTCATTTCATTTATTCATTTAGTGTATACATTTCAGCCCCAAAACATTTATAAATCATTTGCACATAACTTAGAAGGGGGCACATAGAACTCACCTGATGGGTAGTTTCTGTAATACACTAAGCTGGCTACTGAGCTTCACTAATGTCGCTCACGATCTGTATAATAAATTCATACACATAAGGTGGTGCTCCTAGATGACACTAGACATTACTATGCTTGAACCTAGTAGTTCGATGGGTGTACTTATATCGAAACTTGTAGTTTCGATAGGTTGCTTCTGTCGAAACTTGTAGTTTCGATAGGTAACTTAAGTGTAAACTTAGCTTCGGATCGTGGCTCATATCGAAACTATGGTAGTTTCGATACATCAGTTTTCCTTCCCAAACAATCCCAATCCCTAAAGAGGGTGTCCATATTTAAAATATATACTTCTTTAATCCTAATAAAATTGGGCAGAGTCTCGTTTGTTTTTATCTAAAACCCGACAATAATAATTGTCCATTTTCTTTACCAAATCAATAAATCATAATCCACAACGAATCATGTTCCAATTTCTGGCTTCGATCTCTTTCTATATATAAAAATAATAAATCTTTTATCGGTTATCGTTTTATCAAATAAATCATCTCCATGCGTTCTCCTCAAATATGATGAACAAAAACAATGATAATTATCATTCTACGAGTTTAAAGGATATACCTTCTTGAACACGGACCCGTAAGTTATAACCGAGACCTGACCGAACCTTATCCATCATCATCAAACTAACGTTAACCACTTCACATATTCATCATCGAAACTACCATATCATACTCATCATCATCGAAACTAATAACATAATCATTATCATCGAAACTATAATCTTCATCACCGAAACTACCTGAGACCATCATATCGCCACCACCGCGAGGTCGTTTCCAATACCAACATCATCGCCGCTTCCGTAACCAGGCTACTAGGGACACCCCGCTGCTGCCGGAGCTATGGCAGCAGCTCACCCTCTTAATTCTGCTGCCATGAGGGTTGCCGGAAGACCCGTTTCCATCTTGTTTCCCACCCGGTCGTCATCGTGAAGCTTACCATCAAACCCGAAACTACCGCTGCTGTTGAACCACCTCTCGAACCATTACCATGAAGTTACAGCTGCCTTAATCACGCCGCCATCTAAACCCGCATCACCATCTCCGAAACTGCTATCATCATCATATCGAAACTACTATCTCATGATCACCATTATCGAAACTACTATCATCATCCTATCGAAACTACTGCTGCCGAACCGATACCCGAAACTACTGCCGTGAACAAGAACTCACTGCTGCTGCCATAATCTCGTCGCATCCGTGTTACCACTGTAACTACGCCATGATGAACCCTCTGCTGCTGTCGGAGCCATAGCAGCAGCTCCCACGCCCGATGTCGACGTCATTCGGACCACAACAGCTGGCCCTTACCTCTTTCACGCGTCGCTGATCAAGCACGAATCGCTCCCGGCCCATTAATGCCTTCCTATTTCCTTGTATTGAAGCTCCATTGCAGGTTAATACTCGATTTAGGTTTAGAAATTGTAAGGATGGTGTGGTCTGGTTGTTGCTCGACGAGGGAGGGTAAAACGAAAACAAAGGAATGGGGTGGGGGGTGGCGGCTGAAGATTGTGTGTGTATGAGATTTAGGTTTCAATTGTTATGAACATTTTCTTCTTACACCCCTCATCTATGTAGAATTTGCATCAACGTCCTTTAATTTAATTAGTTGCTAAATCATTATTCTATGTTTTCGTCCCTTGACAACCTTAGTTCTAAATAAGATCTCGTGTTTTTAACTAATAGGGAATTTGGGATGTTACAAGTCTATCCTCCTTATAAGAATTTCGTCCTCGAAATTCGATGTTTCTCGTAACAAAATTACTCTCCGCATCTCATGATTTAGTAACCACTTAGGTTCTTGTGAATTGGCATGTCTCGCGTTATGGTGATCATTCAATGCCATTCTTGGACTGCATGTAATTAGGGTTTCCATGTCCCTTCTTCTATGCAACTAACATCTCGTATGTTAGGGTGAATAGTTTAACCTACTTTACTCTTGAGCGTGTCTCATGGGTGGACTTAACCCGGATCCACCAAGCACTTGCGTGAATCTAACATGTTAAGCAAGCCATGGATTCCTCTCAACACTTGGAAGTGTCTCTTTGGTAGCATGGGATCTAGTTTAAATCGTCTACTTTGTGCCCTACACAGTTGTTATCATTCACTTTCTAAGCCGCTTTGGTTATTACGCGTACCTCATAAATTATTCTCCGTGCATTCGCCCACGAAGGGCCATACCATGTTGTTCCCGAATGAATCCCATCATCTTGTTCCCGAAGGAACCATATCAGTTTGTTCCCGAGGGAACCTTGTCATTTTGTTCCCGAAGGAACCGTATCATTTCGTCCCCAAAGGAACGTTTCGTTCACGAAGGAACCATTAGAAGCATTACTCTATCATACTTAACTTTCTGAGAAGGTATTCATTCAGACGGAATACTAGATATGCAATCCTTACATTCATACTCATGTACACGTAACTCTCTTCTTGCCTTTCTTTAAGACATAATCGTCATGGTTTCACATTTCTCATAATTAGTCTATTATGCACTATCCGTTCTTTGTACCATTGAATAGTCTTAGGGATTGGCATCCCTTATGACCAAAATACACATTTTCTACTTTTCGTGATCGTTAAAATTTTCTGTATGTGATTCCTTTTGAATTACGTTCCTAGGTTTCATTACAAATAGATGACACGTGCGGTGATACTCGATCATTCCTTTCATTTCTAGTCTCATTGTGTTCCTTATTGGCTTTTCAATTTGAGTAGTCACGTTCTATTGTCTTGTCTTAATCACTGTAGAGTGTTTTCTGACTCTTGAGTCCTTGCTAGTACTCATTTCTTTCTTCACATATTTGTTCGGAACTTGAACTTCACATTTATTCTAAACATTCAAACCCTAGGTTGGATCTGTTTTCATTTGGTTTTGCCTGCACGCCCTAATTAGCATCGTGGTTCCAGTCATTTGTTGTCGTTGATATATCTATTTTCTTATCTGAGTGAATACTCTTAGTAGTTTATCTAGGATTGTATTCTTCATGGAAGAATGTCATTTGTGCATTCGAGTACTCGTATTTTCTTTGAACATATAGTTGTGTGGTTATTTCCTTCACTTTTATGTACACTTGACCGTAGGTCCACGGTCATTCATCGTATCGCGTTTGCGTTAAGCATTGACAATTCATGTTCAGAAGCAGTTTCTAAACGTATGTTCATCTAACATATGTAGTACTCACATCTCGTGCTAACTTGTGATCCTTGACAGCTACTTTCTCAATTTGAATCAAACAAGTGTCGAGTTCTTCAAATTCTACTTAATCAGTCTCGTCGTTCGCGGTTTGTCATGCGAAGAAATTTTCTCACTGGGCTTGATAGACTCTCTTATCGTCCTCATACTAATTCTCTTTCGGTGCAATCTTTCCTGTTCCTTTTTCTTTGCTTGACTTATTACTTTGTTACTTGTTGCATCAGGTTCCGAACCAGGTTTCTTCAGATTTCTAAACTTGTTCCTTAGTGTTACTCAACTTCAGCAACTCCATTTAAAGCCTCGTTCCTTCTCGTTCCACCTTTGTTATGCAGTTGTTGTCATCATTCGTCTTGCTAATCTGTTGCGATCTTCATTACTTAAGTGACTAATCTCATAGTCCTGCTTGGAGTGATTTAATTGTTTTTGGTGACATGTGTATTAATCCACATGATAAGGTTCATCAGTATGCACAAGCATATGTAAATTTACAATTACGTGGATCCTGACGTAATTGCCAACTTACCTTACTTGTGAATTCCTGACTCGTCTTATAATGATTCATAATTTAAATGTCTTCTATAAACAGTGTCTAATCCATGTATCCTTCTTCCCTTTCTAAACTCCTTGTTGAAGGAAGTCATTCATGAATATTCGTTACTAATCTACTCGGACCGTTGATATTTTGTCATCTTTCTTTCGTTATGGTTTATCGAACTTCTACTCGTTGCTTGGTATTCACCTCACATGGATCGCACCGTTCTTATAATACGCGAGTCTTTCGTAGTACTATGCTAACACCTCTTTCACTTTCTGTGACTAATACATACGGCGGATGACAAATCGAGGCACACTTATACAGCAAAAGCTTAATAACAGTAGCTACGTGTTATTAAACATTTACTGTACTTATGTGTTCAAATCGTCTACCATCGTATGTGCTATGTGTAACTATTCATATTAGTAGTGACATTGATATTAAAGGCATGTGTTCTATGTTAGGGCATCTACCCTAAGCTACAGGTATTAACCATGCTACTTACTTACTGTTTTGGCGTTGGCGTTGGCTACCCAGACTGACATCCTTGTGTTGGTCCCATTATCAGCTTGAGTCTAGACATTTAGGGATGTCTAAATCTCTCAAACTATTGCTCTGATACCAACTTGTAAGGCCCCTTTCCCGGGTAACCTCACTTGTTGGATTTACTCATAAACATAGTCATCATTACTGAACTATTAATTAAAAACATTCAAACACAGCGGAAGCATTCATCATTCGAGTATATAAACAGCGGAAGTCTTAATTTTAAACATAAGATAACATTGTCTTAACATAAATCAAAGTGGGATGTCAGTCATACGCCGGGTAGTCATCACGCCTTCGCACGACCCTTCTTTCTCTTACCTGAAATGTATACTAAAGTCAGCTAACGCTGGTGAGTTCTAGTTTAATGCGTTTAGATATAAACATTCTTTTCTTTACTTCATAAGTAAACATTATTATAAAGTCATTCATATAAATACGTATTCATAACTTTTGCTTTTCTTTCATCTTTCTTTTCTTTAATAATGTGATTACATATATATATATATGCGTTCACCCTTTTTCTTTCACTTTTCTTACCATTCTTTCTTTATCTTTCTTACGTGATTACATAGATATGCATTCACCTTTACTTTCTTTACCATTTATTGGTCATACACATAAGGGTGATCAACCCATCTTACGGTACGTATATCACAAAGACATACGCCCTCGAGCTACCGTCGTAGCCCTTTTACTCGTCCGGTCCTAGAAACCGTCCGCCTTAACTTTGGTCCGGCCAACCTTCGGCCGTCCTTCTTTACCGTCCTACCGTCGTAGTCCGTCATATTCGCCCGTCTGCCATAAGGCATCCGTTTCCCACTTGAGCTAATTATGCAGCCGCATATTGTTTTAGCGACTTACTCCACCGTAGTGGCCTTTAATTAGTCTAACTTTCTAGACTTCCTTCTCTAGCTGCATAATAGTCAAGTGGTCGTCCGTCTACCGTAGTAGCCGTTAGCTTCGTTTCCGTCCATAACGTATACTTACATTCTTAGCATGCAATATATATATTTATAAAGCAAGATTTCATTTATTTACGTTATACCATTCATTCATTCATTCTTTGTAAACATACGTGTTGTTCTTTGTTCATAATTCATTATTCACTTTCATATGTATCTACACATATACCTTAATATATCACGTATGGTCACATTGACATTCATTTCATTTATTCATTTAGTGTATACATTTCAGCCCCAAAACATTTATAAATCATTTGCACATAACTTAGAAGGGGGCACATAGAACTCACCTGATGGGTAGTTTCTGTAATACACTAAGCTGGCTACTGAGCTTCACTAATGTCGCTCACGATCTGTATAATAAATTCATACACATAAGGTGGTGCTCCTAGATGACACTAGACATTACTATGCTTGAACCTAGTAGTTCGATGGGTGTACTTATATCGAAACTTGTAGTTTCGATAGGTTGCTTCTGTCGAAACTTGTAGTTTCGATAGGTAACTTAAGTGTAAACTTAGCTTCGGATCGTGGCTCATATCGAAACTATGGTAGTTTCGATACATCAGTTTTCCTTCCCAAACAATCCCAATCCCTAAAGAGGGTGTCCATATTTAAAATATATACTTCTTTAATCCTAATAAAATTGGGCAGAGTCTCGTTTGTTTTTATCTAAAACCCGACAATAATAATTGTCCATTTTCTTTACCAAATCAATAAATCATAATCCACAACGAATCATGTTCCAATTTCTGGCTTCGATCTCTTTCTATATATAAAAATAATAAATCTTTTATCGGTTATCGTTTTATCAAATAAATCATCTCCATGCGTTCTCCTCAAATATGATGAACAAAAACAATGATAATTATCATTCTACGAGTTTAAAGGATATACCTTCTTGAACACGGACCCGTAAGTTATAACCGAGACCTGACCGAACCTTATCCATCATCATCAAACTAACGTTAACCACTTCACATATTCATCATCGAAACTACCATATCATACTCATCATCATCGAAACTAATAACATAATCATTATCATCGAAACTATAATCTTCATCACCGAAACTACCTGAGACCATCATATCGCCACCACCGCGAGGTCGTTTCCAATACCAACATCATCGCCGCTTCCGTAACCAGGCTACTAGGGACACCCCGCTGCTGCCGGAGCTATGGCAGCAGCTCACCCTCTTAATTCTGCTGCCATGAGGGTTGCCGGAAGACCCGTTTCCATCTTGTTTCCCACCCGGTCGTCATCGTGAAGCTTACCATCAAACCCGAAACTACCGCTGCTGTTGAACCACCTCTCGAACCATTACCATGAAGTTACAGCTGCCTTAATCACGCCGCCATCTAAACCCGCATCACCATCTCCGAAACTGCTATCATCATCATATCGAAACTACTATCTCATGATCACCATTATCGAAACTACTATCATCATCCTATCGAAACTACTGCTGCCGAACCGATACCCGAAACTACTGCCGTGAACAAGAACTCACTGCTGCTGCCATAATCTCGTCGCATCCGTGTTACCACTGTAACTACGCCATGATGAACCCTCTGCTGCTGTCGGAGCCATAGCAGCAGCTCCCACGCCCGATGTCGACGTCATTCGGACCACAACAGCTGGCCCTTACCTCTTTCACGCGTCGCTGATCAAGCACGAATCGCTCCCGGCCCATTAATGCCTTCCTATTTCCTTGTATTGAAGCTCCATTGCAGGTTAATACTCGATTTAGGTTTAGAAATTGTAAGGATGGTGTGGTCTGGTTGTTGCTCGACGAGGGAGGGTAAAACGAAAACAAAGGAATGGGGTGGGGGGTGGCGGCTGAAGATTGTGTGTGTATGAGATTTAGGTTTCAATTGTTATGAACATTTTCTTCTTACACCCCTCATCTATGTAGAATTTGCATCAACGTCCTTTAATTTAATTAGTTGCTAAATCATTATTCTATGTTTTCGTCCCTTGACAACCTTAGTTCTAAATAAGATCTCGTGTTTTTAACTAATAGGGAATTTGGGATGTTACAAAAGTGTTATATTATTATTTTCATTATCACTTTTAAAAATTATATTCTCATTGTTATGATATTTAGATATAAATATTAAAAATATTTATGTAGAACTAATTATATGTGTTTGGTTTTGGAGTGTTGAACAAAGTTTTTAGTGATGAATATGGTTGCAGTGTTGTCAATGAAGATTGGAGTATTCATGAAATTGATTCTATAATCCATCATCTGATACTGAATCCAAAGCACTTGTGTACATCATTGTGAGGTTTTTATGTGTTCAGCTTCAGCATTTGAAATTGATACATCTGTTTCCCAGAAACTAACAACCACCAAATGTAGACTTCATGTTCAAATTGCATCCTCCATAGTCACTATCAGTGTATGTAATGAATTCAAAGCTTGGACCTTTTGGATACCACATTCCAAGACTTGGTTTCCCTTTTAGATATCTGAATGTCCCTGTGGCGTCTCTGAACACGTAAGACGTCCACGATCAACGCATTACTCTAGATTTCACGTAGAGACGGAAGCATGAACGAGTCAAACCAATCACAAACACATAAGATATAGATGTAACAGAAACGATATGTTATTCAATAACGAACTTGTCATCCCGTCATACGAATACAATACCGAAGGAGTGTACATCTATCTTATTTAAGCTCAATGTCCAACCCCTAGGTGTGCTCTACCTAGGGGTGGTGACTCACCTTTCACAGAGAATCTCTCCCTCTCTGTTATGCAATCATGCTTGCATGCTTACCCATAAATGAACACTACATGTTCAATATATAGGGAGGTGAGTTTTGTAGGTGAACTTAACAAGTTCGCTCATCAAGTTCGCCCAAACATCCGTTAGGCGAACTTGATAGGTTCGCTACATACACAACATACAACTTTAGCTATAGTTACAAAACATGTCCTAACAGGCTCCCTCTTAACTGTTGTTAACAATTCTAACAAACAATGATAAATCATCAGTCACAAAGCTTGTCCTAACAGACTCACCCTTGACTGATGATCCTGGATCTTCACTGGTAAGACTTGATCTTTTGTATTGCACTTTGATCTTCAACCTTCAAACCTTCAGTCTTGCGGCAATATGTAAGGCCCGTTTCCCGGATAACCTCACTTGTTGGATTTACTCATAAACATAGTCATAAATACTGAACTTAAATTAAATTAAAACATTCATCATTCAATTTCATTACATAACAGCGGAAGTCTTAACAGTTAAAAGAAAACACATCATATTCTTAAGAAACAAAAGTGGGATGTCAGTCTTGTGCCGGGTAACCTTCACGCCTTCGCACGGCCTTTTCCTTTGTTACCTGAAATGTATACTAAAAGTCAGCTAACGCTGGTGAGTTCTAGTTTAATGCAATTTACTGTAAACATTCTTTTCTTTATAGGTATAAGTGTGCATTACTGTATAATCATTCATATAAATACGTATTCATAACTTTTGCCTTTCTTTCATCTTTCTTTTCTGTATTTTCTTTTTCTGTATTTTTTTGTGATTTCATACATATATATATATATGTACATTCACCCTTTTTTCTTTCTTTCTTTACATTCATGGGTCATACTCTATAAGAGTGATCAACCCGTCTTTTACTGCGTATGTCACAAAGACATACGCCCTTAAGCTACCGTCGTAGCCCTTTTACTCGTCCGGTCCTAGAAACCGTCCGCCTTAACTTTTCCGTCCGGCCAACCTTCGGCCGTCCGCCTTAACCGTCCTACCGTCGTAGTCCGTCATATTCGCCCGTCTGCCCTAAGGCAGCCGTTTCCCATGCGACTATTATTTATACAACCGTTCTACTATAATATGCCAATTGCAATGGCATTCGTACGTCCTAGCTGATGAAGGAACGCACTTGTCCCGATTGTAAAATAGTCACATGGTCGTCCGTCTACCGAAGTAGCCGTTATCATCGAAGCGTCCATAACATTTTCTGTACTTTGCAAGCAATATATACATGGATATAAAGCAAGATTTCATTCTTTCATTTTGTGTTATACTTTCATTCATTCTTTATAATCATGCTTTTCATTCTTTATTCATAATTTCTCTTTCGTGTATAGGTATATATATATATACTTGTATAACACATATGATCACATTAACATTCATAAACTTTATTCACTTAGTGTATACACTTCAGCCCCAAAACATTTGAAAACATTTGCACATAACATAAAAAGGGGCACATAGAACTCACCTGATGAGTAGTTTCTGTAATACACTAAGCTGGCTACTGGGCTTCACTAATGTCACTCACGATCTGTATAATAAAGTCATACACATAAGATGGTGCTCCTAGATGACACTAGACATTACTATGCTTGAACTCAGTAGTTTCGAGAGGTGGGTTGCATCGAAACTATGGTAGTTTCGAGCTATGGTCTTACACTCGAAACTAGGTAGTTTCGAGTCATAATCCTTCTATCGAAACTATGGCAGTTTCGAGTCATTAACTTATGAAAAATCTTAGTTTAGGTTCAAGGTGACACTCGAAACTAGGTAGTTTCGAGTCCTGAGTTCCTATCGAAACTATGGTAGTTTCGAGTCATTGGCTGCTATCGAAACTAGATAGTTTCGAGTCAAACATGACTATCGAAACTAGAGTAGTTTCGATGGGTCTGCATGTATCGAAACTATAGTTTCGATTCATGGGTCTGCACATATCGCCATTTCCAAAAATCTGAAGTTTTGCATGCAGGTCTGATTCGAGTCGATATCTCGGTTTTCCAAGATCAAAACGTTGGGTTTTCATTCTAGATGCTATATCTAAGCTCATTTTCATGTTTCATCCACAAAATCGCTATCTTTTTAGCCAAAACCCGAAAACTCCCAAAACGAGCAAAAACTCATAATGTGATCGAATTGTTACCTGGATTGGATTTCTGATTCAGAGGATATGATCACGAGCACAGCGGCAACGTCCTCTTGAATTCCCGAGTTGATCCGTCACTTTCTCTCTCTAGACCCGAGCTCTCCTTTCTCTCTCTAAAAGTTGCGTGAGTGGGGAAATGAGCAGGGAAGAGGGGCTGCCTTGCCTCTTATGCGACTGGGCTTCCCTCGGCCCATTGAGGCCGAGCCCAAGCCCGTTCCCTTTGTTTAAATACTCTGGCTAAAACACCGGTCTCGCTATTTTTTTTATTCGTTTTATTATTTTTGGGATGTTACAAGTCTACCCTCCTTAAAGAGGTTTCGTCCTCGAAACTGCTTATACGTTAAATAATTGAGGATGTCATCTATAAAAACTATTACTGATCGATCCAACATGGGTCGGCATACTCTGTTCATTAAATCCATAAATGCTGCTGGTGCGTTAGTTAATCCGAAGGACATCACGAGAAACTCATAATGCCCATAACGCGTGCGAAACGCGGTCTTTGGTACGTCTTCCTCCCTTACCTTCAACTGATGATAACCTGACCTAAGATCGATCTTTGAGAACCAACTCGCACCTTGCAGTTGATCAAAAAGGTCGTCTATTCTAGGCAGTGGGTATTTGTTCTTTACTGTCCTCTTGTTCAGTTCACGGTAGTCAATGCACATGCGCATGCTGCCGTCTTTCTTCTTTACGAATAGTACCGGAGCGCCCCATGGTGAGATGCTCGGTCTAATAAATCCTTTCTCGGTTAGTTCCTCTAGTTGAGACATTAATTCTTTCATTTCTGACGGAGCCAATCGGTATGGTGCCTTGGCAACGGGCTCAGCTCCTGGCAGTAAGTCAATCTGAAATTCTATTTCCCGATCGGGTGGTAACCCCGGTAGATCCTCAGGGAATACTTCCGGAAAGTTGCACACCACGGGTACATTCTTGAGTTCTTTCGTTTTCATTCTATCATCAATGACATACGCCAGATAAGCTTCGCAACCGCGCCTCATGTAACTTTCGGCCTTGATCATCGAAATGACGTTCGGCATTGTGCAATTCCAATCCCCATAAACCGTAATTGGACTGCCGCTTGGAGCCTTGAGGTGTATCCTCTTACGTTTACATATGATTTGAGCTTCGTTGGCAGCTAGCCAATCCATACCCAATACTATATCGAATCCTCCTAAGGTGAGAAGGAATAGTCTAGAAGGAAACTTATGTCCCTCTATTTCTATGATGCAATCCTCTGTTACTTGGAATACTGCCGAATTTTTACCAACGGCAGTTTGTACGCTAAAGGCCTTTACTATGGTGTTGATAGAGCAATCCAGTTTACGACTAAATGCATTTGATATGAAGCTTTTACTAGCACCAGAATCAAATAAGATAGCAGCACGTTCATCATTAACTAGAAACGTACCTGACACGACATCGGGATTTCCCCTTGCCTCTTCCTCAGTTAAGGCATAGGCCCGAGTCCTTGCCTTTTGTTGTTCCTGTTCCCTCTCCTTTCCCGATCCAGATTGGCCGGCCTTCCTGCAGTTCTTTGTCAGATGTCCAAACAATCCACATATTTGACATTTGACATCCTTCAAACATTCTCGAGAGAAGTGCCCCGGCTTCCCGCACTTATAGCATGTGATGGTGCCGATTTTACATTCGCCAAGATGTTGCCTTCCACATTTCTTGCATGTTTCATATTCGTCCGACCTTGGCTTCTTAGTTTCAGTTGTTACGTTCCCTCTTCCTGTGCCTCTAGACGGGTTCTCCCACTTTCTCTTTTGGGTCTCTGTTGGTGGGTCCTCATTGGCATAATCGTCGTAGACGATTCCGCTCAGATTCACTACCGACTCGAAGGTCGAAGGTAGGTTAGCTTTTACATGAACACGGACCCTTTGTGGTAGACCTTTGACATAGTATTTGATCAGACGATCTTCAGTTTCCACCAAGTGTGGTACCAGTTGAGCCAGCTCATTGAATCTTGAGGTATACTGGCGATGAGTCTTGCTGCCAGCTTTGAAGTTTAAGAACTCGTTCTCCACACGATCAATCTCATTTTGTGGGCAGAACTTTTGGATTATGAGCTTCTTCAGGTCTTCCCATGTCATTCTGGCAATAGCATTTGGCGACTTTGTTCTTTGAATATTCCTCCACCAACTTAGTGCCTCATTGGTGAAAGAATGAGCGACATACTTAACAGCCTGGTCCGGGCGACACTCACTGATGTTGATTACAGCATTCATCCTCTCAATCCATTCGAACGTAGCCACTGAATCCTTGGTTCCATCAAACTTGGGTGGGTCTCCATCCTTGAAACCTTTGTAAGTACACCCACGGTTGCTTGATGCCACTTTTACTTCATCCCCGTCACTGTCATAAATTTTCTCTTCCTTGTTTCCTTCATCCTCCTCTTTACTTTTCTTCATTGCCTCGGATAGTAGATCAGGCAATACCTTCTTCAAAGTGAGCACAACTTCACGGGCAATAGCATCCCTGACTTCAGGTTCCAACTGTATAGGCCCTGGACTGTCGTTCATAATTGGGGTCACTTCTGTTTCGTGCACACTTTCGGTGTGCTCTGCGTGCACACTCTCTTCTTCTTCAAATCTTGGGTTCAACGGAGGTCTACCTCGTCGGCCAGTGCGACCGCCTCGGCGTCCAGTTCTTCCTCCGCCAGCCATAATTTCTTAATTTCCTGATAGTCATAAAGGGAATACATCAATGTCATTACTTCAGATCATAGTTTGGAACAGTACGAGCAAGGTAAATTTTTAATTACAGTGACCGGTTTGTGATTACTAATTTACATTGCTTTTCGGGTTCAAAACTCTTCAAATCGGTTGTGACATTGACATCTATTTGTTCTAAGTTAAGGTATCTATCCTTATTTAGAGCATTAGCTTTAGTACTTACTTACCGTGCTGCGTTGGCGTTGGTTACCCATACTGACATCCGTGCGTTGGTCCCATAATCAGTTTGAGTCCAGACATTTAGGGATGTCTGAATCTCTCAAACTATTGCTCTGATACCAACTTGTAAGGCCCGTTTCCCGGATAACCTCACTTGTTGGATTTACTCATAAACATAGTCATAAATACTGAACTTAAATTAAATTAAAACATTCATCATTCAATTTCATTACATAACAGCGGAAGTCTTAACAGTTAAAAGAAAACACATCATATTCTTAAGAAACAAAAGTGGGATGTCAGTCTTGTGCCGGGTAACCTTCACGCCTTCGCACGGCCTTTTCCTTTGTTACCTGAAATGTATACTAAAAGTCAGCTAACGCTGGTGAGTTCTAGTTTAATGCAATTTACTGTAAACATTCTTTTCTTTATAGGTATAAGTGTGCATTACTGTATAATCATTCATATAAATACGTATTCATAACTTTTGCCTTTCTTTCATCTTTCTTTTCTGTATTTTCTTTTTCTGTATTTTTTTGTGATTTCATACATATATATATATATGTACATTCACCCTTTTTTCTTTCTTTCTTTACATTCATGGGTCATACTCTATAAGAGTGATCAACCCGTCTTTTACTGCGTATGTCACAAAGACATACGCCCTTAAGCTACCGTCGTAGCCCTTTTACTCGTCCGGTCCTAGAAACCGTCCGCCTTAACTTTTCCGTCCGGCCAACCTTCGGCCGTCCGCCTTAACCGTCCTACCGTCGTAGTCCGTCATATTCGCCCGTCTGCCCTAAGGCAGCCGTTTCCCATGCGACTATTATTTATACAACCGTTCTACTATAATATGCCAATTGCAATGGCATTCGTACGTCCTAGCTGATGAAGGAACGCACTTGTCCCGATTGTAAAATAGTCACATGGTCGTCCGTCTACCGAAGTAGCCGTTATCATCGAAGCGTCCATAACATTTTCTGTACTTTGCAAGCAATATATACATGGATATAAAGCAAGATTTCATTCTTTCATTTTGTGTTATACTTTCATTCATTCTTTATAATCATGCTTTTCATTCTTTATTCATAATTTCTCTTTCGTGTATAGGTATATATATATATACTTGTATAACACATATGATCACATTAACATTCATAAACTTTATTCACTTAGTGTATACACTTCAGCCCCAAAACATTTGAAAACATTTGCACATAACATAAAAAGGGGCACATAGAACTCACCTGATGAGTAGTTTCTGTAATACACTAAGCTGGCTACTGGGCTTCACTAATGTCACTCACGATCTGTATAATAAAGTCATACACATAAGATGGTGCTCCTAGATGACACTAGACATTACTATGCTTGAACTCAGTAGTTTCGAGAGGTGGGTTGCATCGAAACTATGGTAGTTTCGAGCTATGGTCTTACACTCGAAACTAGGTAGTTTCGAGTCATAATCCTTCTATCGAAACTATGGCAGTTTCGAGTCATTAACTTATGAAAAATCTTAGTTTAGGTTCAAGGTGACACTCGAAACTAGGTAGTTTCGAGTCCTGAGTTCCTATCGAAACTATGGTAGTTTCGAGTCATTGGCTGCTATCGAAACTAGATAGTTTCGAGTCAAACATGACTATCGAAACTAGAGTAGTTTCGATGGGTCTGCATGTATCGAAACTATAGTTTCGATTCATGGGTCTGCACATATCGCCATTTCCAAAAATCTGAAGTTTTGCATGCAGGTCTGATTCGAGTCGATATCTCGGTTTTCCAAGATCAAAACGTTGGGTTTTCATTCTAGATGCTATATCTAAGCTCATTTTCATGTTTCATCCGCAAAATCGCTATCTTTTTAGCCAAAACCCGAAAACTCCCAAAACGAGCAAAAACTCATAATGTGATCGAATTGTTACCTGGATTGGATTTCTGATTCAGAGGATATGATCACGAGCACAGCGGCAACGTCCTCTTGAATTCCCGAGTTGATCCGTCACTTTCTCTCTCTAGACCCGAGCTCTCCTTTCTCTCTCTAAAAGTTGCGTGAGTGGGGAAATGAGCAGGGAAGAGGGGCTGCCTTGCCTCTTATGCGACTGGGCTTCCCTCGGCCCATTGAGGCCGAGCCCAAGCCCGTTCCCTTTGTTTAAATACTCTGGCTAAAACACCGGTCTCGCTATTTTTTTTATTCGTTTTATTATTTTTGGGATGTTACACAATAGACTCTCCCTAGACTAGTGCATCTGTTGTAGATCAATTTTGTTTGGCCTCTTTGTAAAACCGACGAATCCAACACCTTTCATTGTAGTCCATCCTCTCAACAGTAACCACCTCCTAATTGATTCAAGAATCTAACTCAGGCGGTATCTCCCTCTCAAGTTAACAACATATGGAAAATCTCTTCAAATCAACTGGCATAAGACAGAGAGTTTGAATTTCCAACAATCAACATCAAACAAATCAACTTACACAAAAAACAAGAACCTCAGCTTGAAATCAAACTAAAACTCCAATATTCAGGGTAGCAATCTTAACCTATACTTTAAAAAACGGGTTCATCTAGGCAAAAATCAATTGCATATGGGTCAATTTGGGTGATCTCAAATTAGTAAAAGGGTTAATTTGGGTTAACTTAAATTAGTCAGCGGGTCAATTTGGGTCACCTCAAATATTCAATGGGTTAATTTGGGTCACCTTAAATTAATCAAATAAATTTTATTAACTTAAAAATAGTGCATATGGGTCCCCCAACGTTGTCATCTCACCCCCACCCCCCTCCCGCCACCACCGCCACCCCCGCCGCCCCCCCGCCATGCCATCGCCTCCGCCGCAACCCGCCGCCACCCGCCACCACACCCTTGCCACCCCCCACCACCGCAACCCACCCCCGCCGCCACCTGCCACCGCAGCCCGCCACCCCCGCCGCCCCATCACCGCACCCTCTCCCGCCCCCACCCGCCAATCCCGCCGTGCCACCCCCCGCCACCGCACCCCCACCGACACCCCAGCACCGCCGCCGCCACCCCCCCAACCCAGCTCTATAGTGCCAAATGATTCTAATACCTGAACAGAAAATGAGTACCATACAGAATATGGTTTTTTACTTTTCAAAATTTCCATATATATTAAATATTCAAGAAAACAAACTTAGGCATTACTTGCTCCGTGTGTTGATATGTGACCCGCTTATGTGCTTGTATATGTTGGTGTCCGAATCAGTCAACGGGTGTTAATTAACACGAGCAGTTTTCTTGACTAATTTAGTGTTTAATTTTTTAAAACAACCCGTTTTGACCCGTACTCATTTTGCTCCAAACCCGTTTTAACCCGAAATTATTTTGCTCCTAACCCGTATTGACCCGAACCCATTCTGACCTGAACCCGTTATAACCTGTGACCCGAACCCGCACGACCCACCCAGTTTGCCAGGCCTATCCAATATAGTGTGCTAAAACCATTCTTTTCCTGATCCTTGTCTTAACCAGAATTGTTTGACTTTGTCTCGTACCTTTTCCACTCAACCAATAATCCAAAGTCTTTCATATCAGTTCTCCCCTTCAAGACACAAGCTTCTCCTAATTAAACTAGAAACAGAAGGATGTTTCCTATTTAATCGGCATATAATAAAGGTTTATTCTTCAACTAGTTGATAACAAATAACCAGCTTCGTTTCAAACGTACTTAACACAGTCTCACACACATTCTGTAGTGATCATCATATATCCAACAATCTTTAATCTAATTTTCATTCCTGGTTAACACCTCCTACTAGTTACAAAAGGTTGTCTATGCGGATTCCGCCCAGATCCCAAATGAGAAATCAAACCATAACCGAATCATGTCGAATCATTTAGACGATCTTGATCACCTGAACCGTTTGCAAAGAAACATAATAATATTTCTTGAAATTCTTATCTCCCTCTTTTCTTTGTAAAGACCCAAATCCAACAAAAATCTCTTCCTTGTTTCGCCAAGCCACATCAAATATGGTTGAAAGTCGCCGTGAGCATGGGTGTTGTGCGGAATAAGTCTGTTCGTTGATTCGGGTCGGAGACGGGAGCATACGAGACAAGAACAAACACAAGCATATAACATAGAATAACACAAATAACATGTAATCCATAACAAACTAGTCATCTCGTCATTACAGATTACATACCGAAGGAGTACACATTATGGTTTACGCTCATGTCCAGCCCCGAAGAGCTTATCCCGGGCAGACCTCTCTCGTTTTGTCTCACATTAAGCTCTACCTACAAATGAGGACACACCTCTATTTATAGGGACATAACATCTTCCTGCGTACTAGCTTATACGCAAGACACAGCTCTTGCGTACTAGCCAAGTACGCAGGACACAACTAGCGTACTATCTAAGTACGCAGGAACACCTTCCTGCGTACTTGCTTAGTACGCACCAATACATAGAATTTTAGCTAAAGTTACCAAAACATGTCCTTACAAATTTTGGTCAAGAAAATAACCAAAATTACTATCGTCTCAAAAATGGCTCTAAACAAACATATAAACATCCTCTCAAAATGTTGAACAAGAAAAGTTTTCCCGCCAAAAAAACTGTTTTTTTTTTCTCTCAACAAGTTCGCTTCAACAGTGCCAGCGAACATAACAAGTTTGCTTAAACGGTTCCAACGAATGTAACAAGTTCGCATGAGCATAAGTTCCAGCGAACATAACAAGTTCATTTGAGCATCTCTAGCGAACTTAACAAGTTCGCATGTAACTGCCAAACAGACTGCAAGTTCGCCTTAACTGGCTGTTTCAGCAAAAATCATTGAATCTTCAAGTCTTGGCGGTAAAAACTTCATCTCTTCAAGTTCTGTAATCATCAAACTCATAAAATAAAACGAATTTGAAGAATTCCACCAATAAAGATCATAAATTTAACGTCTCAATGGTGAATATGCATAATTAAGCACCGAATCAAGAGTAATAGTGAACTGAATAGGCGATTAGTCCTTTCAGTTCTGAGCCGTAGCTCTGATACCACCTGAATATCCCTGTGGCATCTCCGAACACGTAAGACGTCCAAGATCAATGCATTACTCTAGATTCGACGTAGAGACGGAAGCATGAGCGAGTCAAACCAATCACATACACATAAGATATATATGTAACAGAAACGATATTTTATTCAATAACGAACTTGTCATCCCGTCATACGAATACAATACCGAAGGAGTGTACATCTATCTCGTTTAAGCTCAATGTCCAACCCCTAGGTGAGCTCTACCTAAGGGTGGTGACTCACCTCTCACAGAGAATCTCTCCCTTTTAACTGTTACTAACAATTCTAACAAACAATGGTCCTAACAATATCTGAAGATCCTTTTGGCTGCACTGAAATGAGAGACCTTAGAGTTGGCTTGAAATCTGACACAAATGCTCAAAACAAACATTATATCAGTCCTACTAACAGTGAGATACATGAGAGATCCAATCATGGATCTATAAATATGTTGATCTACACTCTCCCCCTCAACATCTAAAGATGGACCATGGTGAGTAGCAATAAGAGTTTTTGCCATCTTACAGTCTAGAAACTTGAACCTTGTGAGAATGCCTTTGACATATTAGGCTTGATTTATGAAAATACCCTTTGAAATTTGTCTGACTTGTAACCCAAGAAAGAAATTCATTTTCCCATAGAACTCATCTGGAACTTGGATTTCATGAGTTTCTCAAATTCTTTGCAGAGATCCTTGTAAGTAGACCAAAAAATTATGTCATCAACATAAATTTTACCAATAGAAGATCATAATTAGACTTTTTGATTAATAGAGTTTTGTCTGTAAGTCTCGGTTTGTGTTGATGGAAATCAAACACAATACAAATATCAAGTATCTCACACGTAGTAGGCGGAATCTACTCGTGTGGTGATTCAAGAACAAAGAAATCAAGCAATACTCTTTTGATTAAACAAAGATGAATTATAGGGAAAAACTTGAACCGAAAACCGCTAACCTTCAATGGTTAGGGTAAACATGTTTATATACTAAGCCTAATTAAACTAAGCCTATACACATGTTCTCGGCTCAAAGCTGGCCCAAAACACCATAAGTCATGAACATCTTCACGGTTCATGTTGGAACCTAGTAGTCCATCGATTCCAATTACAAAGCTAAAATGTACAAGTGAAGAGTTTTCGGTCGAAAACTATTTCAGTCGAAAACGTTTTCGGTCGAGAAAGTTTAGCTTATAAATAGGTGTTTGTTTGAATTGTAATTAGAACTTTTTTCCATTTGTCTTAGCTGATAATGTTAGTCCCTCTAATCTGCTAGTCTTCAAGCCAAACAGTTACCAACGATCTCCTGGAAAGGCGGAAAACAATCCAAGAGATATTGAGATCTAAACGACGGATCAAACACCGGAAATCAAATAACACGCCATGTAAACGAGATGAATCACAAAAGCTTTCTTCTATTGATAACAACTGCTGATTACAAGTACTAATCAGACTACCACAAGGAATAATCACAGACAATGACAACAGTTACCAATCAAAGTTCTAATTACAATTCAAACAACAAAACTATTTATTGTGTTAAGCTTTCGTCTGAAATCTTTATCGTCCGAAAACATTTTTGACCGAAAACGTTTTCGTCCGAAGAAGTTTTCGACTGAAAACTTCACACTTGTACATTTATAATCATTGAACTTGGATTAGATGGACTACAAGGTTCCAACAATCTTTCCCTAGTCCATTCAATCACAATCCTTTAGTCTTGTCAGGCTTTGGCTCCACTTTAACTTTCTTCGATTCCAGTTCCTGCAAACGTTTCTTGATCAACTTGGCTTCAGCTCTCATCGACAAACATCTTGCTACAACTCTCATATAGAGCTTAGCTTCATTTATGATCATCATACTCATATCACACTGGATAGTGTTGTAATAAAGAATCTTTAGATCTTCATCGGACAGACTGAACAGCTCCATTGGATCAAAGATTCTAAATTCTGGTAAACCTCTTTGTAGAATAACTGCTTCATGAGTTTGGCTGTCATATAACCATCGATCAAAATCCTTTATGAATCTTTCTTTTCTTTCAGGAACGTACACTGTTGTCATAGTGTCGGCCGGTTGAACAATGTACTTAAACTTCTTTTGACAAGTCATCCTGTCTCTTTTCTTTATCTTCACACACTTTGGTACTTGTGGCTGGAATAAAGTAAAACTGTTTTGACCACATTGATTTCTCAAGAATATCTCAAAATCTGATACACGATTGCTGTTTGAATGATTAATTAAGTCCAGATGACTTAATTCTTTGATTTCCCATCTTGGTAATGTTTGTAGCTTGTGACATGATGCAAAATATTGAATGTCACCCTCAACCCTCTTTACCACATACATATTCTTCTCACGATCATACTTCCATCCCAGTATTTGACATGTCAATGCTTTCTTTGGATTTCTTAACTTCTGAGTAATCTTTTCAACAATAGACGGTTTCTCATTGACACCCTAAGCTCTTGTCAATCAGATCTTGTTTTGGTGTGGTATCAGTTTGAGCTTCATATTTATCTCCTTCTTCGGTCGGGACATCAAACTGTACTCGTTCATCAATCACTTTATCCATCTTACCTATCACAGTGCCATCACCTTCATTATATGTTTGTTTTTCTTCATACTCGTACTTTTCATAATTTTTATTCGACTCGCCTTCATCACTTGACTCTTGGTCATGAGAACCACCACCAATACCACCAGAACTATCACTACTGCTTTTGTCGTCATCCGAAGGTTTGTCATCATTCTTTTTAATATCAGTAATAATCACTTCGTCCTCTTCTTGTCTTTCCTTCCCTTTCTCCTCTTCCACTCTCTCTTTCTCCTTCTCTTTCTCATCAATATCCATTCCTTCTCCTTGAGGATTGATCAAATCATCCACATCAAACAAATCTTGTGAACCTAACACACTTGTTTCCATCACAGGAGTTTGAATATTCTGTTGAGGTTCATTTGTTGATGGTCCTTCCTGATTATCATTCACTTGTACATTATCAAGGTTTGGTTGCGGAGTTACAATGTCACCTTAAATTGACATACCAAGATGTTTCAACAAATCTTGCACCATACTTTGAAGCTGATTAATTTGTAATTGTTGTTGATTAAGTTGTTGTTGCTTTCTGTTATCATTATCCTTTAATTATCTAATCTCCCTTTCATTAGCTGATTCTCTACTCTGAATATTTGCAATTTGTGTTTTTAACAAGCTCATTGTATTAGCTGTCTCTTAAGTTGCATAATTAGCAAACTCCTCATCAATCAAATTATAATTCTTTGAAGCTTTAAACTTTACAGGTTCTGGCACTTCTTTTCCTTTGCCTTTGCATGTATATTTTTGTGCCATTGTCTTTAAACGCTTCTTTTCAGGTTCTTTAACACGATACCTTTGCACCATACTTTGAAGCTGATTAATTTGTAATTGTTGTTGATTAAGTTGTTGTTGCTTTCTGTTATCACTATCCTTTAATTCTCTAATCTCCCTTTCATTAGCTGATTCTCTACTCTGAATATTTGCAATTTGTGTCTTTAACAAGCTCACTGTATTAGTTGTCTCTTAAGTTGCATAATTAGCAAACTCCTCATCAATTAAATTATAATTCTTTGAAGCCTTAAACTTTGCAGGTTCTGGCACTTCTTTTCCTTTGCCTTTGCATGTGTATTTTTGTGCCATTGTCTTTAAACGCTTCTTTTCAGGTTCTTTAACATGATACCTTTAGACGGAGGAGGTCTAGAAGGCACGGTTGTATCTGGTTCAGGTTCTTTTCTCTTGACTGGAGTTTCTGTTGCAGTTGCTTCATTTTCTGGAGTAATCATAGTAGTTTCATCTAGAACTTGTTGTGGTTCTTTCACTACTTCATTAACATTTACATTTGAATTTTCATATCACTGCCATTCACACCAGCTAATTCATCAACCTCAGGAATAACATTCTCAATCTCTACTTCGGTACTTGATTACCTTCAGTATTTACTGGCTGTTCAGCTTCTTAACCAACATTAACTTGACCTGCACCACCTTCACCACCATCACCATCACCATCATCACTATCACCTTCATTGTCTTCAACTCCGCTACTCAAGATATTATCAACTTCATCATTTACACCAAGTTCTGAATCTGGATTCTCTTTAAGCACATTTTGAAACAACGGAGTGACTTGACCACTAAACTTACTTTTCTTCCTGATAGTGTTCATGCTGCTAAATATGGTCTCAGACATGTGCTCCAACGGTAACTCAAGTCCGTCATTTGGTAGATCTAGTAGCAGAGTGTTGATTATCATTTGAATAAACCTTGGGTATAACAAGAACTTGTTATTATGCCTTGGACCCACAAAGTTATTGATCATAGCCTCTAAAATCATTCTTGAAAAGTTGAATCGTCTATGTGTTGCAAGACATACAAGAGCTCGATTGAACACTTCACCAATTTCATCAAATGCACCGGTTCTTGGACCTAAACAATGTATAAATACATGCACCAGATATCTCCATTGCTTGCCAAGCAGTGTTTTAGTCACTTGTCTTATTGGGAAATCGCCTTCACAACCCATAGTACGAATGATGTCAGAAACTCTAGTGTAGCTGATTATGTATGGAAAGTTTACATTATCTCTAAAATTCAAAACTTCTCTTATGACTTGTTCATCAACCTTAATCTTCTTGCCACCCATAGTGCTCTCTATCCAAATCTCTTTGTTGACATGCTTGTACTCAACATTATCCTAGAACTCTCTGACATGAGTTTCATTAACCATTGCTTGAGTAGATATGGCGGTCAATATCCTTGATTTGTTTAAAATCCGGACTATCTCCTCGTATTCTCTTGATTTTCTGGTGTTAGATGTCAAACACGTACATATATTGTGCCTAGCATTGAACTTGAGTCGATTCATGACTACACAAAACAAACATTCAAAAATCAGAAATTTTGAACAATTCACAACTCCAAAGATTTCGACCGAAAACTCCAGCTCGAAAAGTTTTTCGATCGAAAACTCAAACCTGAAAACAAACCAACTTAAAAGACTTCGATCGAAAACTCAATGATCAAAAAATTTTTCGATCAAAAACAAATTTTGAGAAAAAAAATCCTAACTCCAGAGATTTCGCATGAAAAACACTTGACCAAAACGCAATTCGATCGAAAACCTTTTCGGACGAATCATAGAGTGACTCTTCATTTCCATCCGAGAAAGATTTCTATCCATTCAATCAAGATTTCTGACCATTCATAATATATTTCGGACGGTTCAAAACCTGAAAATTCTAAGTCCACGGATCTATCCTAGCTTAATCTATGGTTCGAGAAAACATACCTCAATGTCAGAAAGCTTGTCGGAGAAACAAATCACGCACACGTATGCTATTTCGCATGAAAACTATGGATTTCAATGAATTCTGGAACAAAGCTCGAAAACTTGACAATGGTGGTAAAACTGATTTCGGCCGAAAAATATCAATATATACCTTCTGAGATTTGGGATGAAAAACATTTCGCACCCGACTTTTTGGTCGAAAACAATTTCGGATGAAGAAGATTTCGCACAGGACATTTCGTTCGAAAACTTTTAACTTGTAGAATTTCAAACTTTTATTACTTAATCCGATTCTAAAATCATCAAGACCTGTTCCAAGATACATTGTAAACTTAAAACACACATGCACACACAAGAAACAAGACATGTAGCATTTTCTAACAAACACGTACAAGACTATAAGAACAAACTATAATATCCACGACTAAAGCAAACTAGACAGACTAAAACAACATAGAGATATAAGATCAACTTTATTTACAATATTAAACTATAAACCAGAATATAAGAACAACACTTATTGAATTTCACACTTTTCTTTGTTTGAACTTTTTCTTTATCTTTTTTGGTGAACTGAAATTGACATAGGATCATAAATGCACACTGTCTCATTACAATTCATATCAAAATCAAGATCTATACAGTTCAACATCGATTGCGAGTATATTTGTCCACATAAACTCATGCATCATGTTTCAGCAAATACCGTATGACAATTAAGGTAAGATTTATCAATACAATGTGTACCCCACAATCGAGATGGAATGAAATAAAACACAATCTAAGATTTCACTAGATCATGATCCAATATCCAACATGAAGGTAGTATTCTTAGCACAAGAAAAATAATCCAAGTGGATTTGAATGTAATTATCTTGGTTTATCAGTGAGTAAGCACGAAATCATATTGATTCGAATGAGATGAATGATATATGGAATCATGATTGATTTAGATGAAAGTATATATGTGAAGAATCTGATTGATTCATATGGATGTGAGATTTGTAAAGAATCAGATGATTCGGGTAGCGGGTATCCAACTGTTATCTAGATATACAATGAATTCAGAAGCTGAATCAAGGGCGAACAGACTGACTTCCTGGTTTCCATCCGAGATTTTCACCATAACCATCAGTTGTATAAAAGAAGTTTAACTCTAGATTATATATTTGATGGATATAGACACTAGCGCAAACAAATTATGCTAAGAACGCAACAAGATCCTGGTCTCATGGTATGACTAGATTCACCTAGCATTCGAATGATGAAACAACCGATATTCGATTAGGGTAAAACTCAAATATTGCAATTTAGTTAATCACAAAAATATCGCCTAGTTTATTTCATGAAGAGCCTACCGACATATTAATAATTGTAACTGATGTCACCATCAGCATACAAATATACTATCATTTCCTATTTCCACGTCAATCACAAATTTTCAACTTTTGATAATTCACATTTTTTATTTTATTTTTTCACATTATCATGATCAACATAATTTTCAAGATCAGCACAAAATACAACATATATTCTCACAAAACACATATATTCTCACATAGTACTATCACTTATTTTCTTTTTCATACTTTTTATTTTCTTTTATTTTCCCCCTAAAATTGTGATGCACCTTATTCAACAATACACAATAACTGCAAGATATTACAAAACAGTAAACATAACACGATACTCAAAGTAAGCCACACAACACAATTTTATCACTAAAAGAAAAATCCTTTTGCGGAACAAACATGGTCTTTCAATCAAACTCAGACATTATTCGAAAATGTTTTTAATTTTTTTAAACTAAAACTGCACTAAAAAAGAAATTATTCCCAACATTTCTACCACAGAGTTAAACCGATCTGTTGGAAAAGCTTTTGTAAAAATGTCGGCTTTCTGCTCTAAGGTATCAATTTGGACCACCTTTATCAAACCATTTTCCTAACAGTCGCGAATGAAATGTAACCTGATTACAATGTGTTTGGTTTTGTAATGTTGGATTGGATTCTTCACGATGCCTAGCATAGCTTCATTATCACAAAAAATAGGTGTTTCCAAAAAATTTATCCCGAAGTCCAAGAGTTGATGCTTTATCCAGATTACTTGAGAACAACAGCTCGAGGCAGCCGCATATTCAGCTTCATTAGTTGATGTGGAGACGTTCGTCTGTTTCTTGCACTTCCATGACACCAATCGCTCCCCCAAAAACTGACAACCACTAGATGTTGATTTTGGGTCCAAACCACAACCTCCATAGTCACTGTCAGTAAAAGCATATAGATTAAAGTTGGACTCTGATGGAAACCAAAGACCAAGATTAATACGGACTTTCAGATAACGTAGAATCCACTTGACAACAATCTCATGAGATTCTCGGAGTGAAGCTTGATATCTAGCACACGAGCATACACCGAACATAATGTCTAGTCGACTCGCGATTAAGTACATTAGAGATCCGATCATGGAGCGGTAATACTTCTGATTAACTTCAACTCCGGTTGGATCCAGAGAGAGGTTCATGTGGAGCAATGGGAGTAGAAGCAGCTTTACAGTCTTTCATATTGAATTTTGTCAAGATGTCATTGATATACTTGGCTTGATAAATGAGTATATCCGACTCTGATTCTTCTACTTGTAGACTAAGGAAAAACTGCATCCGACCTATAAGACTCACTTCGAGTTTCAGTTTCATGACATATTCGAACTCTCTATTAAGTTTCTCGTTTGTCGAACCATAGATAATGTCATCCACATAAACTTGTACACGCAACAGATCATCTCCAAACTTCTTCAGAAACAAAGTTTTTTCGATAGTTCCTCTTGAAAAACCATTTGTAACAAGATGCGTGGACAAAGTTTCATACCAAGCATGAGGTGTTTGATGCAAACCATAGAGCGCTTTATCTAGCTTGTAAACTTGAAACGGATGAGCAAGATCTTCAAATCTCGGAGGTCGATTCACATAAACTTCCTCTTTAACCACCCCATATAAAAATGCGGTTTTCACATCCATTTGATACACCTTGATTTTCATATAAGCATAAGCAAGAAAAATTATGATAGCTTCAATTCTAGCCACAGGTGCAAAGACATCATCATAATCCAGACCCTCTTCTTGATAAAATGTAACACCCAAAAATTTCTACTTGTTTTAACTTTCAACGCACACGAAAAATAGGTCCCAATTAACACTCTTGATTAAACGACACATGCCAAAGCAATGATACAACAAACAACTCGTTTGTTTATAAACTAAACAATCGACAACTTAAAATAAAGACAAGTTTAAACCTCTAAATGTTAATTTAAAACGAGTCTAATGCACTTCAAAGGAGTTCTACTCCAACCTTAAACCACCATAAAACTAACGAGAATCCAATCCGACACGAAGCATGACCCGAGACTTTGACCGGAGCTTTATCTACAAGAAAACACCATAAAACAACCATTAGTAATGATATACATCTTCCATGTGAGTCCCCCCGGCCCTTACAGCAATAAACGACCAAAAACGACATTTCAACATTTTGGGCATAAATGTGACAGTAAACAACCCCATATGGGCGTAATTTACACCAACCCACCATAATTTATGGCCACCCACCGTAATTTACGCCCAACCTAGTGCAAAACCCATTTTTGAATCCCTCATGCCGAGACACCCCAAATTCATATATTATGGATTTCATAGTTCATTTTCTAGCCTGAGATATACTCAAAAGAAGTTTGGGCTTTTTCTAACAACACGTATTATCACCTATACATATTTAACCCCAACCCGAATGCCAATTAGCACCCAAAACTTGAAATAACACATAAAACTCCTTAGATACATTAGTTAGTTAATCGCCACTAACCGATCTTACTCCTTTGTGAGGTTCTAAAGATCTCAAACACTACAAAAAGACAATGTGAAGTTCATGACCTCAATAACACCGGTGTGAGGTTCCTAGACTTCAAATACCACAAACAACTTATGAAGTTCACGACTTCAAATAACTACCGTGTGAGGTTCTTAGACTTCAAACAACAACAACATTAGTGAACTTCAAAGACTTCACGCGACAGCGACATTAGTGAAGTTCACGACCTCAATTAACCACCGTGTGAGGTTCTTAGACTTCAAACACCTACTTTTAACATACCTACAAGGGTACACACATGAAACCATTCAACATTTATAACCCTTACGTTATCACCAACATGTGGGATTCAAAGATCCCAAATTCACCATTTATACATGTGAAGTTTAATGACTTCAGTGATACCTTATTCACCCCATTTGTTTGACTCTAAATTACATAAGTCAAACTCACCACATTTGGTTGACTATAACCCACTTAAGTCAATTACCACATTTGTTTGACTCTAAACCACATAAGTCAAATTCACCACATTTGTTTGACTATAAACCACTTAAGTCAATTACCACATTTGTTTGACTCTAAACCACACAACTCAAATTCACCACATTTGTTTGACTATAAACCACTTAAGTCATTTACACATTTGTTTGACTCTAAACCACATAAGTCAAATTCACCAAATCTACATACACACATTCGCACATAAAAATATGAATGTAATTAGAACTTTGATTACCACAGGTATACTTGAAAGAAAGACTAGAAGGAGATTGTGTATAAAAATATGAATGTAAAGGTCGTATACCTAGTGTTCCGTCTGAATGAATACTTCCTGACAAGTTAACTGTTATGGGAGATACCTCATACGGTTCCTACGGGAACGAAGCGATACGATTCCTTCGGGAACGAAGCGATATGGTTCCTTCGGGAACGAAGCGATACGGTTCCTTTATGAATGAAACGATATGGTTCTTTCGCGAATGAGACGGTATGGTTCCTTCGAGAACGAGACGGTACCTTCGAAAACTTTATAATAGGATTCATTTGGGAACATGATGGTATGATTCGTTCAAGAACGACATGGTATGGTCCTTCAAGGATGAATGTACCATGGATAGCTTATGAGTTATACACAATGATCCAAACAGTCGAAAGATGATGACTGAGTAGATACACTTAATGAGGAAATGAATTATGGAAATGGAGTCCTCTGTGGATGACCCTGAGCTTGATAAGACAGTTCATGCAGAATGACGAGACAAGAACCCTAACGGTTAGATGGAAGAGGCCGACTTGGAATGTGTCTTGCTGGAAGGTATAACGTTCATCAGGAATTATAGAGGTGAAGTCAAGACTACACAAAATTTAGCAACAGAAAAGCAAAGTCTGATCAATCACAGTAATCTAGAATTGGTTCATTTGAAAAACGCTAAAGTAAACGACATACTAAAACTCCTAAGTGACACCCTTGAGTGTTAAAAGGAAATTTGTGGCTTACTTAACTTGTCACATCCACACAAGTGTTTTATGGATTCGAGTTAAGTAGCATCCGTGAAACACGTATGAGAGCCAATTAGATGAAAACTATTCGAGGTAACATCAAGAGATGCTTGTTGTAGAGATAGAAGAGATAGTAGTGGCATGTATTCATTCCAAGCAATGGTATATACCCTAACTTCATGTGACTCACGTATGCCATCGAATGTTCACCCGTCTAATGATCGACCTCCAGATTCGGAAGAGGCCGAGATACAACCTAGTCGCGGTACTAGGTTTAGTGATGTTATAAGAAGTGACGAATTTCGAGGACGAAATTCTTACAAGGAGGTTAGAATTGTAACATCCCAAAAGTTAGCATCATTTAAAAAGAAGGTGTAAGTTTAGGGGTTAAAAATGAAATTATCGCATAGTGTAGGGGGAAAGATGAAAATTTTGTTTAAACCTAGAATAACATTTCATGTTGCAGCCGCCACATGCTATTTATGTATTCTTCTTCATCGGTTGCAACAAGAAACACCTCCATCACCTTCATCTATTAAACCCTAATCTGATCAACCCTAACCTGACCCCCGGCTTACGATTACTGCTTGGTTTACCTGGAGACGGCTAGTTCTGGACCGAAGCCACCTCAGGGGCATCACCATCAGGCCAGATTCGGGCGAAAACTCAGCGGGTATGGCTCGTCGGCGATAGAAGTAAGCATGGAGCTGCTGCCATGGCTACGACAGCAGCTGAGAGCTCGTATGTTGCTAGTTAAGAGGGTGTTGGTGGATGAAAGCAGTATAGAGGAAGCTCACGGTGGGCGCGCGGGGCTCACGGTGGTAGTAGTGTGGTTGGAGGTTCACGACAGCAATGGTGTGTACGGATTAGAGGCTTATGTGTTTCATGGCAATTATCCTAGTAGGGGAGGTTGTTAACAGGCTGCGATGGTTGAGGGAGGTTGACGATGGAAGTGGGGTGGTTCGTACAAGGTGGCTAGCGGAGGCAGAGGATGTTATGGCCAGGTGTGGTGAACAGGGGTGTTAGTGGCAGCCTCGTGGAAGTTAATGGTGGTGACGGTGGTGGTTAGTAGTTACAAGATGGTTCACGGGGCTCACATGAAGGTAATGGTGGCGGTCGGAGCTCACACGGTGGTTGAAGGTAAACGGTAGTGGTGGGTGGTAAGCTTCATGGCAGAATAATGGTGGTGAACTTGACTGTTAGCAGTGGTCACGTGGTTTCATAGCCGTACATGGCGGTTCATGACGGTTAACGGTGGCCTACATAAGGATAATGAAGGTAACGATGGGGGTAGCTGTGTGAGGAGGACGGTGGTGACGGTGGAAGCCGTGTGGAGGTGGCTAATGGTATTCGTACGGGTCTTACAGCAGGGAAGGTGGCGGCATGAGCTTCACGGGGGGTGGCCATACATGTTACATGATGATGATGATTCTAAGATGATGAGGATGATGGCTTCATCATGATGATGATGATACTATTTATAACTTTAATTGGATAATGACTAAGGGCATCCGACATTCAAGGAGAGTTCCCTAGACGTTGTGTTCGGGAAGGTATGTTCGTTGAACCCATAGAATTATTATTATCCCAAGTCAACCATGTCCGAGGAGGACGTGTAGAGTTGGTATTTTGATGAAAACTGTAGAACCAAAGACTGATTGCTTCTAAATTATTCTAAGTACAAATGCTGCTGATAGGCTTATCAGCAGCATTCAACACATGTTGCTGCTGATAGGCTTATCAGCAGCATTCAACACATGTTGCTGCTGATAGGCTTATCAGTAGCACTCAACACTTGTTGCTGCTGATAGGCTTATCAGCAGCATCATTCTCATTCTTGCTGCTGATAGTTGTGTTCCTTGAAGACAAATCGTTGCAGCTGACTATCCATGCCAAGCGTCACGGACAACCTTCTGCAAAAGCGACTGACACACTCAAAGCAGAAGGAACCTCAATGGTGCAACCAATGACGGACGACAATGCTCTTTTCCAGACATGCAAGCAATTATGCATAAAGAAGACGCTTCAATAAAGTTAACTAGATATAGACAAAACGTGTAATAGTTAGCTATTTTCATCAGATCAACGGTCTGTGTTAGATCTGATACTTAGAATCAAGGGTCTGTCCTGATTCTAAGTTAGTATAAATACTGTGTAAACACTTCATTGTAAGTGTGCTTCTTCACTGAGTTTTTCATTTGTAATCGTTTATTCACAAAGCTTAATAGAACAGTGTTCTTATTAGTATTCATTCTGTTTACTCGATTATACTTGTGTAGTTGTTATTGTTTCCGCCAATCTCAACTAAGAACAGAACCATCTTGTACTTTCACGATCCTACAAGTGGTATCAGAGCTTTGGCTCAGATTAAACAAACTAACACTTGTTTAATCACTTTTGGTTCTATTCTAAACTCTCTCTCTTTGATCAAGTCACCCAAAACCACGAAACAAAAATGGCACAAAGCAACGGGTTTGAAGACATCCTGAAGTAGCAGTATGAAAACTTCGTGTGGAAGGAAGGTGAGTCTCTAACTATTTTATACAACAGATTTACCTATCTTATAGGAGAGCTACAGTGCTCAAAGGTGAAGCTAGAGAATGAAGATATTCTCAAAAATTCATCAGGTCTCTACCAAGCTGCTGGACACTTTACACAGTGTCAATCAGAAGAACGGAGAATCTGAAAACTCTCCAGATGACTGAGCTCTTTGGAATGCTAAAAACCTATGAGCTAGAGATGATTCAGGCAAAAGAAAGAAGCTCAAGTTACCAAACAGCCTCAACATCCACCACTACCTCCTCTGCCCTCCATTCTGAGCACTCGGGTCCTAAATCAATTCAAACTGCAGCCTATGCAACTGTTGGAACTTCTGAGTTCGACTGGAGCTTTCAATATGAAGAACTGCCCGTCAGCAATCAAGCTCTAATGGCAGACACTACAGAGATACCACCTCAGGTACTTGAACATCTTTGCTCTCAAGCCTGTATTGATAAAGTTTTGGGTTATAGAAAGCACAACCAAAACCTTATAAATCAAAATGAAGAGTTTCATCAGATGAAATCTGAGTTCAAAAAGGTTGAAAATATGTATAAAGAAAAAATTGACTGCCTTAAGAAAGATATTTCATCGCTAAAACATGAACAAACTAATCTTGAAACTCAGATTGATGATCTACTGGTCAAATTAAAAGCTACAGGAGCTGAACTGGCAGAACAGAAAGTTCATGTTGAAAAATATGAATTTTCCTCCAAAAAGTTACAAAGACTTTTAGATATTCAAGTCCATGAGAAGGTAAAAACTGGACTTGGGTATAATAGTAATCAGTACAATGTTGTTCCTCCTACTGCTGACTATATTGCCATATACGAACCAAGCTTCAATGTTGAAAATCTTGACACTGCAAACTGAAATCTTGATCCTTCAACATATGAACCTTTCATCGAAGACTGCACTACCTCATCGAAATCTGAGTCATCTCACTCAGACCATGATGAAACCAGTGCAGTCCCATCTGAAGCTGTTCTGAAAAGAGTTGTAGTTCCTGCTGTTCTTCCAGCTATTCTAGCCCCTGTACCATTCAAACAAATCAAAATTAGCTATCCTCCAGAAGGTAGGAAGCTAAATACTGAAAAGGGCCAGTCCTCATCTTCAGTCCAGCCAAGGAAGGTGTTTGACATACGTCATGCGCCTGGAGAAAGGGTTCCATATGTTCAAAGGACATTGGAAGAAGCTACTTTTGAGCACAACAAAGCTCACCCTTGGAATTTCAAAGACCTTTTCAAAAGGAAGGATTATGTGTATCTTTCAAGGGATAAACTGGCAAAATCATGTTTTGTCTGTGGAAAATATAACCACACTGCCAGCACCTGCTTCTACTACCTTCAGCAGCAAAGAAACCTCAAGCAACATGCTTTTGAGAAGACAAAGAAGAAAAAACAGGTAAGAAGATTTGAAGCTAAGACAACTCAATTCAGAAAATCTCTTTCTCCACCAAGGGAACAGTTGTCAAAACCTCAACAATCTTGCATCATCTGTGGAGAATCAGACCACTTTGCTACAAATTGTAAGTCTAATCCTTTCAAACAGATTCTTCTTCCAACCCCAGTTATACAAAAGCCTATCAATAAGGTGAAGAAGGATAAGCATACATCTGTTTCTAAGCCGTCAGCAGCCAAAATAACTGCTGCTGATTGAGTAAAGCCCAAGCAACCAAAAGGAAAGCCTTCAGCAGCAACAAAGTCTGTAGCTGCTCAAGTAAAACCATCAGCAGCAACAAAATCTGCTGCTGATAAGCCAAAATCCTCAGATACAGCGTCTGCTGCTGAAAAGACAAAGAGAGCTGGAAAACCACCAACTCAACAATGGAAGGTAAAGAAACCACCAAGCATCATCATCGGTTCAGTTGAGTGCGTCTATCCTTCGTTGTAAATATGTCTGTCTTATGTTGTAAATAAAATTTATAACTCAGCATCATCCTTTTTGGCTGCTGACAGGTCTGATCTTCAGCAGCAAAGAATTTGCCCCTGACTGCTTTAACTTATTAGAAGGAACAAGTTTCCTGCGGATAGCTTTAAGGCTGTCAGCAGCAACATTCTTGCTGCAGATCATTGCATCTATCAGCAGCAATTAAGTTTACTGCTGAAAAACTTAACCTTCCGCAGCAACCAAAGCTGTAGCGGACAGGCTTATTCATCCACAACAACCAAGTTTGCTGCTGATGGGTAAACTTAAGTTCAAATTAACCTTTACCTGCTGTAAAAGATATTAACGTCAGTCTTTACCATGACTGCCTCGGTGTATTACAGCTGTAACAATAAAAAGTAAATAAGGTTGTACTGTACAAGTCATTTTGCTTTTTCTCTCCTCTGCCGTTATAAGAACAAATCAAATTTTTTTTACCACCTCTTCACATTCAATTCAACCCTAAGTCCCCACCACATTCAAAGCTCTCCATATTCTCCATATTCTCAAGTCTCCACCATACTCAAACCATCCCTCCAAAATCAAACGGCTATGGCAGATATCAACAACCCAGATGACAAGTTTTCCCCATACCATAACCTAACAGCATACCTCACTAAAGGAAAGAAATCCGAAGGATTTGACGATATGATCGATTTCTTATGTCGATCAAAGATCTAGTTTGCACTCACCACTAACCCTACTATATATATCCCTTATATGGAGGATTTCTGGAGTACCGCCGTCTACTCTACCGAACAGGGGATTCCCCAAATCAAAGCCAAAGTAGACGGCAAGGATCACCATCTTGGAAGCCACACTCAGAAAACATCCTAAGCTTCAAGATGAGGGAGCAGCGATCTCATACTTGAAGGACGAATATATGAGGACCTTTGTCTCCATTGGATATACTGGAAATCAGTCCGAGTATACGATCGAGAAGGCGCTGATGGGCCCTCCATGGAAGTATCTCTGCCACACTCTTCTCCAATGCATATCTCAGAAGAGGAGTGGATGGCATCAGGTGAGCTCTGCACTTGCCTCCGCCTTCCATGGTATGGTCACTAACCAAGGCTTCAACTTTGCACATCTCATCTTTGAGGGTTTGAGATATAACCTTCAAGAGGGTGCAAAGCAGAAATTCTTTATCTACCCAAGATTCTTGCAGGAAGTTTTCAATCAAGAACAAAAAGAACTTTCAAAACCTGCAAGAATCTACATCATGTTGGGTCATAAAATTAACATTTTTCAAAGCATGAGGACTGTTTCCAAAAAGTTCTCGGGGGTCAATGTTCCATTGTTATCTACAATGCTGAACATGCAAAGAACCCCAGGTGACAGTTCAGCAATCCCAGCTGATACTGATCCCACAGCCTCCACCACACATCCTGAACAACAATCTGCTTCTACCATTCGAACCCCTATGCATACTACTAAGGATACACAGGCACAAAAATTACTTACACCTCTTTTGGATGTTATCGTTCAACCGGAACACAGGGCCCCGGTTGCAACGACATATACTAGGAAAAGGGGCAAGAGAACTCCTTCGTCTCCTGCCTCTAAGGCCCAAACCCAACCTAACAGCCCTCACTCAGAATCACAACATTCTGGTGAGAATATCATAAGGGAAAGCCACATTATTAGGGAGACTTCTTTGGATGTCTCTCTATTAGGATCAGGATCACTTCCCGGATCTGTAGAACAGCCCCTTGAGCCCTTCCTTTCTCTTCTGAACTTAAGTGCTGAGGAACCTGATCAAGATGATGTACCTTCTCCAACTACCACTATCTCGGAGGTATTGATTGATCTTTCTTCCAAAACACCCAACCCAAGTTGTTCTACCCTGAAGGACCACTCTAGGAGTTATGAAAGAGTGGATGTGGAAGAGGCTGTCACTACTGCTGGTCCATCAAATGACTAGAAGGACAGTGACAACATTGCTAAGACCTCAACCACGACAACTCATAGTGAGGATGCTTCCTGTCACACCCCAACCGACGGCGGAAGACGTCGGGGCGGACGAGTAGACTGTTCAAAAGCACATGATCATTCTAAAGATTTCATATGTTATTTATTTCAATTTCAAGTAACATTGTTCAACAAGACAATAACAAAATGCACAAATACAATGGTCATGATTAATTTAATGACTAGGCCTTGTGCATCCTACGTGATATTCCATGCATATTACTTTCAATTATTTGCACCTGAAACATGATGAAAACAAAGGTCAACTAAAAAGTTGGTGAGTGTACACAGGTTTTGACACCACAGATAAGTTCAATGTTTTGAAATACAATTCATATGAAACATGGATTAATAAGGCAATTATGGAGAACCACTATTGTTTAAACTGGGGCGCACAATCAAACCTTGTGACTGAGAGGCATAGCACGCATGCTATCCTTAAATGTGAGGCACAACCCGCAGGTTATCCTTTATGTACTCGGTAACAATCACCCTAATCGGGTGGGTTTGTCAGACACAATAGATCTATCACTGTATACCGTCGGCTTGTACGGAGCTAATGATTGTACTTGCACTTGCACAGAAAAATGTTTTAAATGTTCAAAAATGTAGTTTGCACAAATAGTGTTCAGGCATAAGGCTCAAATTGCACACATGTTCACAATGTTTTGAATTGTATAAAATTGCACAGAGTTCAAAATGTTTTGTATTGCGCAAGTTCAAAGAAATCATGTTTCACCCCAAAAGTATAAAAAGGTAAGAAAAATGGGCTATGTAAACTCACATTGATTTTTGGAGATTGAATGCACAAGAATGGTATGTTGTATAAGCAAAATAACCGCAAGGTTATCCTATGTTCAAATAATGTACACACGTATAAGCGTTGAGTTTCAAGGATGGATGTGATAAAGAGTTTACGTTGGATTGGACGAGTTTTGATTAGGATCGAATGGGTATGAATATTTATATTTTGGAACAATAAGTTTGTGGAAAAATACGCGTTTTAATGTTTTGCAATTTAAATAAATAATTCAGTTTTTAAACAAATATTAAGTCGTGAAGTTTTGTACTAACTTGACCTTTTAAAATATATTAATAAAACGGTTTCTAGTGTTGGAAAGTGGTCGGGTGAAAGAATTTAGGTTTGTAGTGGTTTTAAATATTTAATTATATATATTTTTAAATAACTTATATTATTTTTAAGTTTCAAAAAGGTTTTTAATTAAGTTATTTATTTCTGATGGTTAGTCTTGGCTCAAAAAGTATTCCCGAGACTCGGGGGATTTATATAATGATTTTATAAATAAATTTGGTTTGAAAATTGGGTTTTAAAAATAGTTTAAAAATAAAAAAATGGACCCTGGGATCGAACCCGGGTCTTCCTTGTATCAGCCACACAACTCAACCACTAGACCGGTGGCTCGGTTGTGGTAGAAGTGTGGTCGAGAAATTTTTAAGGCAGGGAGATCAGGGGACCGGACGGCGCCAAAAGAAAGAAAATGGAATGAGGTGCGGGGCTGGGATCGAACCCGCGACCTCTTCCTTATCACACGAGTGCTTTAACCGTTTGAGCTGGGCTTATGCCTTGTCAATAACCCGCTGCTAGAAGTACTAAACCCATACCCCGCCCGCACCTTCTTCCCCGGCTAGAATTCGCGAACCCTAGCCACTCGATTCAGCTCGATTCGAGTTCGATTCTAGACCAGAGGATGGGGCTATTGTTCCCCATCAAAAACCAAACCTGTAGGTACAAACCTTACCTGATTTGGTTACGTATCGAGTGAGAAATGGTGGGGCGACCGTAGTTTTGGGTTTCGAACTCGCCGGAGTTTTTAGAGGTGCTTTCGACCGATTCGATGTTGTAGTTGGGTTAGGGTGAGTTCTTCGAAGGTTTAGGTTCCTATTTATAGGCTCAATTCATCGATTTAACGCATGATTAAAGGGAAGATCAAGAGGCGACGGTTTTCTCGGCCGATCGAGTTAGATTCGACGGTTTGAGTCGAAATCGGTTCGTTAACAGGCATTCAAAAGGTCGGCCGATCGTTTCTAGTCCATGAATCGGTATTTACTTGATCGATCTTACAGAATTCGAATGGATTTGAGATCAATTTGGCCTCGTTTGACTTTTTCCTAGTCAAAATTCGGGAATGGGTCAAGAACAACAAAAGGTTCAAGAATGGGGTTCAACTTGCATTTGAAAGGGTTCAAAGTTTCAAAAGGGTTCAAATGAGTCTACTTTTAATTTTGAATTGCAAGTTACTAATTATAAAGATAATTATTTAGACTTTATATCAAAGTCATGTAAAACTAATAAATCTTTTTGTTTTTTTTTTGTTTTTTATAAAGATTTAAACGTTTCAGACTTATTACTAACTTTAAATGTTATTTTCTTTTTAAATCATTATAAACGCTTAACTTTATAAACTTTTCATATTAAATGTTTATTAATTTATTAAAACTGATGAATTTTTATCCTTAAATTTTTTGTTTATAAATTGCATTTAAATTGAACGTTTTAAAATTAATAAACTTGTAAAACAATGTAATGTATATATTATTTATAGGAGATATATTTAAGTACTTTGTATATATACTTATATATATATAAAAAAATAAACGTTATCAGAACTGTAGTATACCAAGCTTTGTTTTGAGCATTGTTTACATTCGATTATTTGGGATTAAATCCTTAATCAAATGTTTGCACGTTTAGATGTTTGTAATAAATGTATTCATAGAATAAGTTCAAATAGTTCATGATTGATGTAATTGTACAATGTATAATGTGGGAAAAACCCTAAATGTTACACTTCCTAGGAAACTCCCCTCACTGAGAGGAATCCCAGGCGCCAAGAAACCATGGGTGACGGGGATGAAGAGGCTAGGCCTAAGGCCCCATCTGGATCCAAGGATTCCATAACTGTGGATGAGGACAGACTGAAACTTCATAACCTGGAATTGACGGCCAGGGTGGCTATGCTAGAGGCTGAAGTGTCCAAACTAAGACACCAAGTCTCTATGCATGAAGCCCATCAATGCCCATCTGTACCTTCTCCCTCTCTTGTATCAGTGGGCACCCAAACTGATGCTTATTTGTCTACTGATGCAACCAAAAAGGGGGAGATGGTCCCAATGGAGGAAGACACAAACAGTCTTGACGACTGGATTCAAGAGCAGGCTGTTTTTCAAAGTACACTTTTCAAGCCAGCTTTTATACAGGTCCATGATTTGCCAGCTTCAGATAACGAAGAAGAAGAAACAACTGAAGACTGGAAGTTAGTCGTTAGGGCTGTTGATGAGGTGCTGAATGAAGCTGAAGACAAAGAACAAAAATATACATTTTTCAGCATCCTCCCTGTAGCAGCAGCCATCTTAAGTCAATCCATTACCCCCCAACTCTTTCAAACTTCACAGAAGCTAGAATTTGACTCCATTCTAGCTTGGGGGTATGATGGATCAGCTGAGAGATTTTGGATTGGATGGGAGTTTAGTGGAGTAGAAGAGCTAAACTGGAACTCTCTCAATGCCCTCTAAGTCCTACAATTGTATTTAACTAACTGCATCAACACTTCATCAGATCTCTCAGCAGAACTTGCCATTGGCAGGTTCTATGACTTGATGGAGGATAATCTACCCATCTTCGAAAGACTCATACAAACAGCAAAACGGGTAGCTTATCCTGAATCTTCGGCAGCAGCAGAAAGAAGACTGACTCCTAGAAGAATTGAAATTATAAGGAGCGGTCTTCTCACTAAAGAAGAAGCTTGATGCTTAAGAAGATTTTTGTACTCCTTCATTGTCAAAGACTTAGATGTGCTGGGATGGATAAGCACTAAGTCTCTTGACCACACCTTCTTACTGAGCAACGGCTCATCTCTCACCATCAACACCAGGAACATCTTGTCACTTCCTACAGACTTTCTCTACAAGATCTTTCAACTCAGGGCAAATATCTGCAATGTCAACTCCCTTGAAAGCCAGGAAATGATAGCTACTGTTAGAGCCCATCTTGAACAAGAAGGAAGAATTACTGAGGAAGTATATGCGTCAAACTCTGATACTGATACTGACTCAGCTTCCCCTCGAGTAGACATCTTTGCTGCAGCATATGAGTCAAGATCAACTATCAAAGAAATGCTGAAAGAATTCACAGGTCCTAAGTGCAAATCGGATGAAGCCAATGACCTTCCCTTGTTCACCTCTCAATTTGCCAATGAAGCTGAGGCTGAGATCCCAATAGCAGCACCATCATCCGCTGTTGTGGTCAGTGAAGCCGAAGCAGAGGCATCCAATATAAACAAGGGAAAGGGAATTATGACCGATGAAGATGAAGAGAGATTGCTAAAAGAGAAAAGAGAGAGGGAGGAGAAGAGAAGAAGAGAAGAAGAGGAGATGGCTGACATTAAAAAGGCTCAAGAAAGAAAAACAGCCATTCTCCTCAGAGAACAAACCATCTAGCTGTATGCTAGATAGCTGGATGAACTGAAAAGAAAGATTCCTGCAGTTGACCAGATTGAAGAAGTTGCAGCTCTTGCTCTTCAACTGCAGGAACAATTTAACAGAGAAGAAGAAGAATTGGAGAAGAAGAAAAAAGAAGAAGCTAAGTTCAGAATAACCGATTCTGAACTAGCCAAAGAAATGAGGGAGGAGTGGGTAAAGGCTCTAGTTTCTCAAGGTGAGGATGCAGACTACCTTGAGAAACTATCAAATAAAGAAGTCTACAGAGCCTTCATGGGTCAGCAATGTTAATTGGCAAAGAAGAAACAGGCTGAAGAAGAAGAAAAAGTCAAACAAAAGTCCAAGAAGACCATTGCCTTTAATAAACGAACCCATGAAGAAAGAAAGGTCATGATTGACTTCCTTAAGGCTAGAGGAGAGAGTGGACAGAGGCTAGGTCCCATGAACTTCATGAACCTGCAAGCCCTCTACTTCAAAGTCAAGAAGGATGAGGAAGAAAGATTGGGGAAGAAGGGATCTAAGAAAAGGGTACCTATTCAGGAAGAAGAAGAAACAAAAGCAAAGAAACCCAAGCCTTCTTCCTTACCTACCTCTTCCTCAGTCCAACAACCTTCCACTCTCCTCCCCAAACCTTCCACTCCTCCACCCAAAAGGTCCAAACCATTCCACCCAGCTCCCACTCATCAACAGCCCCCCTTGAATAAATCCAAACCCACACCTAAACCAGAAGACTCAAGAGACATAGTTGATTGGGTCTATAATCCACAGGATCAAAGGTTTGAGATCTTCAGGGGGAGAACTGGAAGAAGATGATCTATCTACAGATCTGTTGATGAAGTTCTGCAATTGCCAGATTCAGATCTTAGCAGAATTTTGGAGCTGAGTGAAGCTCATGAGCCTGCAAATGAAGGTGGGAAACTTCTTGTGCTAGCCATTAAACACTACTTCAACCCTAGCAAAGATGTGATCATTGACATCAAACCACTCAAGTCCCACTCTCCATTTTTAAGTTGGTCCTATAATGCTGATTTGGACGAGTTCACTTTAACTGATGTAAGGAAGTAGAAGATGAAATGTTCAAGCAAAACTATCTACAAAATGCCACATAAAGACATCAAGACTCTGTCTGCACTTCCACTGAACAATCCCAGCAAGGATCCAAGAGGCTATGAAGTTGAAAGGATAGTCAGCCACATGCAAAAGCTTCAGTAGCAAAGTGATTAGAAGAATTTTGGTCGCATCAGTCTAGGGGGAGTTTGTAGAACCAAATACTGATTGCTTCTAAATTATTATAAGTACAAATGCTGCTGATAGGCTTATCAGCAGCATTCAACACATGTTGCTGCTGATAGGCTTATCAGCAGCACTCAACACTTGTTGCTGCTGATAGGCTTATCAGCAGCATCATTCTCATTCTTGCTGCTGATAGCTATGTTCCTTGAAGACAAATCGTTGCAGCTGACTATCCATGCCAAGCGTCACTGACAACCTTCTGCAAAAGCGACTGACACACTCAAAGCAGATGGAACCTCAATGGTGAAACCAATGACGGACGACAATGCTCTTCTCCAGACATGCAAGCAATTATGCATAAAGAAGACGCTTCAATAAAGTTAACTAGATATAGACAAAACGTGTAATAGTTAGTTATTTTCATCAGATCAACGGTCTGTGTTAGATCTGATACTTAGAATCAAGGGTCTGTCCTGATTCTAAGTTAGTATAAATATTGTGTAAACACTTCATTGTAAGTGTGCTTCTTCACTGAGTTTTTCATTTGTAATCGTTTATTCACAAAGCTTAATACAACAGTGTTCTTGTTAGTATTCATTTTGTTTACTCGATTATACTTGTGTAGTTGTTATTGTTTCCGCCAATCTCAACTAAGAACAGAACCATCTTGTACTTTCACGATCCTACAAAAACGTAATCGACGAAAGATTAATTATTTTATATAAGTGTCACTTGTAAAAATAATGGAATAAATGCTAATCGATGCTAGTAGCTAAAGCTCGTTTATTTATTGGAATATTGATGTAATTGATGTTAGAATTGGACAATTGGATATTGCCGGATTAGAAATTAAAGAGGTTTATTTTACAATATAGACGTCCTCATTTCAGGTTGGGTTGTTTGGGAAAAGAACCAGATCAGGCGAATTTAGTATGTTCGCCTGATGCAGGAATGGCGAACTTAGCATCTTCGCCTATTGAAGAGGAGGCGAACTTACCACATGTTCGCTAGGTCGGGGAGGCGAACTTATCATATGTTCGCCTAAGTCAAAGAGGCGAACTTACCATTTTCGCCTAAGCTTTGAGTGGAGAACTTGCCCAAGTTTGCCAAACTCTAAAGATAGAAATGTATAGTGTCGGTTAGGACATTTGTCTTAACTTATATGAATGAATTATCTAGATTGTGCGTGGCATATTTTGGGCGGTAGATGACACATCGAGGCTAGCTTATCAGGTGAGTTCTAGAGCGCTATTTTAAATGTTTTATTAATGTTTTGGGCTGCTGTGCATACTTACGAAATGATGTTTAACGAAATGATGTTAAACGAAATGATGTTTTATGAAATGATGTTTACGAAAGGAAAGTTGAAATGTGTTTATGAAATGTTTTGCCAAAGAGGTTTATGAATGGTTTATGAACGATTTATGAATGAAATGTTTTATCATAAAATGTACGAATGCTTTAACTGAAATGATGAAAAGGCGGTAACGGTTATTTTATAAAAGTCACAAAATGAACGAATCTGCCACGAGTTCTTTCGGGAACTAAGGTATGCATGTATGTTATGGGCCTTACCTTTTAGGGGATTTTGTGGCTGGCTAACTGTTGTACAACTGGGTGGATAAAGGGGCGACGACGGTCACCATGGGATTATCGGGATCCCTTTTGAAGGTACTATTCCATGCGAGGGAACAGTGATTAAGGTGAAGGTACGTGCTATCCTTTGGTACGCCGTGCTTAAGGTGAAGGTGTGTGTATCCTTGTGGTACCGTTCCTAAGGTTCTGGTGTTGAACGACTTTGGGGTACCGGGCCCTAGGTTTCTCCGCCTATAGGTAATGTATGGTGTTGAAGGGCCTAGTGGTGGCATGCCTTGGGGTTTCTCCGCCGGTATGCGATGTATGGAATTGAAAGTTATGAGAAGGCGCAGATTCAGTTCATGTTGACTTATGTTATAATGATATGATTACGAGGTTTTGATGACATTAAGTTATTGCATGATTTTACATATGCTTTTATTAAATGAATGAATGTTATGTTTTTAGCAAATGTTAATGTTAAAGTTTTTATGAAATGCTAGAACACACCAGCGTAGCTGACTTTGAGTATGCACGTTCAGGTTCAGGTACGGAGGGACGGTGATGCTTGGCAAGTGATGAAGAGTTACCCGGCTGATACGATGACTGACATCTCGTTACGTTATGTTTATGTTATGTAATGAATGTTTTAGACAATGTTTACGCTTTCGCATGTATGACAATGTTACTGTTATGTTTAAATGAAAGTTTTTCCGCTGCGTTATTTGATATTCATGTTTAAGAACTGTTTGTGAATGAGTAAATCCAACAAGTGAGGCCTCCCGGGTTTGGGACCTTACATGAACAATGACATATCTTACAAGAATAGGAAGGTACTTGAGAAATTTCTTGATGCATTGCCTGCACACTTTGAGATGTATTCCATAGTTATTACAGAACAATCTGGATTTGATGAGATGAGTCTTGAAGATCTTATGGGAAAGATTCAATCCTATGATTTGAATAAGCAAAAGAAACACACAGATTATCTAGATCCTAGCATCTACTTTGGGAAGAGTACATCTACACCAAAGTCTGGAGTTGCTTTGTTTGCAGGGGAAATTTCTTAATGTCAAGGTTCAAAAGAAAGTTCATGTGGTGAATTATCATGTTTTGTTGCTTCTAGTTCTGGATGCTCAAAGAATTGTCAAAATGATACACGTTCGTGTTCACAGAAGATGTCTCCTAAAGCTGCTGATGATATGATGGCCATGATTGCTTCGTTTTTCACCTCTTATGAGAATTTCATTGGTGAAAAAATAACAGATCCGGATATGATAGAAGAAGATTTCAAGCAGTTGGATAAAGATGCTCTTGAAGAGATGAATATTCAACGGAATATGGCTTTATGGATGAGGCAAGGTAAGGAACATCTGAAGAAAACAGGAAAGAAGTTCATTGGTGCTACAAGCAAAACAAGATTGGGGTTGGATAAATATAAAGTGAAGTGTTACAATTGTCAAGAGTTTGGACACTTTGCTACAGAATGTACCAAACCTAAGGTTCAATATCAAAATTCATCTTCAGGAAATAAGAACAACCAGAATAATCAGAGTTCATCTACAGCTTTGATTTCCCAGCAGGATGAAAATTATGATAGGGGAATACACCTGGATGATATTACTGCTGATATTAGTCAAGCTTTTCTTGCTGAAGTTCATAGTGAAGTTGGTTCTGATAGTAGTTCGTCAGACAGTGACTCTAGTGATTCTGGGAGTATTGCTGGAAATGATGAATCTACAAGTCAGAGTGTGGTAGCTAAAGTGGAAGCTAAGGTGACTACTGAAGAGCTAATGAATGATAATGTAGCTGCAAGAAAGGCGACAGAGAAAATTGCTGATATGTTTGCTGAAGCCAGTGGATTCATGGTTGATTCTAAACATGTAAATGAGGTTGTTTCTGTTCCTTGTTCTAAATGTGTTGATTCTAATTTGAAAATTCTGAGATTGTGTGATGACAATACTAACCTCATATGTGATTTGAAGGCAAGTTATCTAACTAATCAAACTTTGAAAGATAATGAAAATATTTTAAATGAAAGAATTGAGTCATTGAAAGATGATATCAAAGTTTTACAAACAAAAGTAAATGAACAAGCTTTTCACATTGATGTAGCATACTCTGAGTATGAAAAGAAAATAAATGAACTTTCCGAGTCACAGAGTGAAGTCACCAAGTTGATGAGAAAGCTTGAGGGTTATAAGAATTCTATTTTTTTATTCGAATATTATAATGAAAAAGCTAGTGGTGAGAAAGTAGTTGGAGGAGTTGGTTATTGTCCTCAGGATGATAAAGTTGTTGGGGGAGTTGGTTAATATCCTCCAATGGAAACTACACAGCTAGAAGTGTTGAAATAGTGAAAGATGAAGATTTAGAGCCGAAAACCATTCTCAAGGTTAATCCAGTTATAGGAGAAGATATTGTTTATGATGACTTCAGTGATGATGAATGTTTTGATTCAGATAAGGTTGAAGGTAAAGTAAAAGAGTGTAAAGTTGAAGAACTCGTTGTTGTCAAGAAAGTCACTAGAGATAGGTGTATCTTGTCCAAACCGGATGAAGACATTGAGAAACCAAAACCAAAACCATTAAAACCTTTTGTGAGTGTTGGGTTTGATTTTTAAGAAATTTATAACATTGAGAAAACATCAAATGTGAATTTTATAAAAGAAAAGATTAATTATGATAAATTCAAGGTTGCTCAATCGTCTAACACTGTCTCTCAGTGTGAATCATCTTGTTCAAAAGGTGTTTAGAAAGAAAGGTTTGCTCGGGTGTACAAACAAAGACGTACATGCTTTCATTGCGGGTTGGTGGGACATATATTGATGAATTGTCCAGACAAGAATGTTGGGAAGCGTCTGGAAGATCCTAGACTGGGTAGACCATTTGTTGAACCAGTTGTTGTTAAATCAGTGGTGAAACCAGTTGAGAAACCTGTGATGAAACCAGTTGTGGTCAAACCTGTGATGAAACCAGCTGCAGTAAATTTTGTATTGAAACCTGTTGTTAAAGTTTTTAAGGTCCCGGTTAAGACAAAGGTTGAAAAGGTTAACTCATCTGGAGTTAAACCAAGTGAATCATCAAGTGGAGATACAAGAGAAAAGGTTAAATTGTCAAGACCACAGAGGAGAAGAAGAAACAAGAGGCTCAAGAAGCTTTTGGAACAGTCGGTTGAGAAAGAAGTTAGTGAAGTTTCTGAGAATTCCAAGCCTAGTGATAGTGGTCAATAAAAGTGGAAACCAAAAGTTTCTGTGTTTGATTCTATGACACAATCTCCTAAGATTGAGGAGAGATTTGATTATGTTTTAAAAGAGATTGTTTATTTTGATGAGTCAGGCCAACCCAAGACTACGATGGCTTGGGTCTCGTTTGCTAACTAAACTTTTCTGTTGGTGTGCAGGGGACTCCAAGGAGGACTGTTGGCAACCATTGGTATGTTGACAGTAGATGTTCTCGACACATGACAGGCAATCTTAACTTATTACAAAATGTGAAAGAGATACAAGGCGGATATGTAGCCTTTACAGGAAAGAAGGGAGGCAATATTTCCGGTCAAGAAAATGTGTCAAATAGAAGATTGAGCTTTGAGAAAGTCAACTATATGGATCAGCTTGAACATAATGTGTTATCTTTTTCGCAAGTATGTGATAAAGATTTCTCATTTCATTTTAACAAGTCAGAATATTTGGTGTTGAAGCCTGGATTTGAAATACCTGAAGATTAGATCCTAATGAGAACTCCAAGAAAGAATGATACATACATTCTCGATATGAGCACGGCGACGACAACTTTGTTTGTCCCGACGTATCTTCTTTCTAAAGCTTCTGAGTCTGAATCAACTTTGTGGCACCGGAAGATGGCTCACATAAATTTCAGGAAAATGAACTTTTTAGTGAAAAATGGGCTAGTTTCTTGTGTACCTGCCATGAGATTTCATGTGAGCGAAGACTGTATTCCATGCAAGAAGGGGAAGCAACACAGGAAATCTCACAAATCTAAGTTGATTAATTCAATTCTGACTCCTCTTGAGTTGTTGCATATGGATTTATTCGGACCTACAAGTGTCAAGAGTGAAGGCGGCAAATCATACTGTTTGGTAGTGACTGATAATTATTCAAGATTCTCTTGGGTGAAGTTTCTTATTTCAAAGGATGAGACTGATGAAATTCTTAAGTTCCTAATCGTGGGACTTAAGAGTTTATTCAAACAGAAGGCCAGGAGGATTCTTAGTGACAATGGGACAGAATTCAAGAATGGAAATATGAGTTTATTTGATTTACAAAAAGGCATCCATCATGAATTCAGTGCTCCTTATATTTCTCAACAGAATGGTGTGGCTGAACGGAAGAATCGAACGCTGATTGAGACGGCTCGCACAATGTTGTTTGACTCAAAGTTGCCAGTAACTTTTTGGGCAGAGGCGGTGAACACGGCGTGTCATGTCCTTAATCGTGTTTTGACCGTGAAGAAACACAACAAATGGGTGTTCAATAAAGAGAGCGGACAGATTGAGGAGTGGTTTCACATTGATTGTGTTAATCGCACGGTTCCTCAGGATGCCAAAGGACCGTCATGGGCTTTTGATTATGATGCTTTGTTCAGATCATTCAATGTTCCTCCTGCAGTTTCTCCTATTGAAGCAGAAATTTTGTATTAGTCCTGCTGTAACGATGATTCAGTTGTCGAGCCACGATCGGTTGTTCCAATTATGGTTACTCCTTCCGTTGATCCGAATGTAGCTTCGACCTCGGGTACAACACAAGACAATGACATTGATGATGATGAAACTGTGTTTCAGGAGACTTCTAATGATATCCAGAACATAGTAGATGATTCATTTACACTGGCACAGTCTGAGGAGGGGATGCCTTCTAACCTTGATGTTATGATTCAAACTTCTGATATTCCTCAAACTCGTGTGCATAAACATCATCCGACTGATAATGTTATTGGTGATTTGAATGCAGGAGGTCAGACTTGTTATCGAACGATTATAGAAAATTCATGTTTATATGCACAGATTGTGGATAAGGGTATAATGGAAACGTGTTTGCATGCTTGTTTCATATCTCAAACAGAGCCAAAGAGTATGGCTGAAGCGCTTGATGATGATTGTTGGATAAAAGCTATGCAAGATGCGCTAGCTCAATTTGACAAATTACATATCTCGGATTTGGTTAACTTACCAAATGGATATAGATCAATTGGAACAAAGTGGGTGTTTAAATTCAAACGTGATGATCGAGGCGTTGTGGTATGCAATAAAGCGAGGCTTGTTGTCCAAGGATTTAATCAACAAGAAGGCGTTGCATGCGGAAGTTTATGCTTCGGTTGCGAGGATTGAGGCTATACGTTTATTTCTTGCCTTCGCGTCTTTCAAAGGGTTTAAAGTGTTCCAGCTTGATGTGAAGAGTGCTTTCCTTTATGGAAAAGTGAAGGAAGAGGGTTATGTTAAACATTCGCCTAGTTTTGAAGATCCAAAGTTTGCAGATAGAGTATTCAAACTTGATAAAGCATTATATGGTCTTCATCAGGCTCCTCGTGCCTGGTATGAAACTCTGTCCGTGCATCTGCTAGAGAATGGGTTTGAACGTGGTTAGATTGATTCTACTCTTTTCATACGGAAAGCAGGGGGGATATCTTACTAGTTCAATTGTATGTTGATGACATAATTTTCGGGTTGACAAATGCTGAGATGTGCAAATATTTTGAAAGAGTTATGAAGCTAAAGTTCGAAATGAGTAGTATGGGTGAATTATCCTTTTTCATAGGTCTTCAGGTGGATCAGATGGAAGATGGGTTTTACATTCATCAAACCAAATATGTGTCTGATATTTTGAAAAAGTTCAAGATGACAAATGCATCAGTTTTCAGTACTCCAATTCCTGTTAACCACAAACTTAGTTCTGACTCAAAAGGAAAAGATGTAGATTGTTGGTTGTATAGAGGAATGATAGGATCTTTGATGTACTTGACTGCGTCCAGGCCTGACATTATGTTCACTGTTTTCTTGTGTTCGAGGTTTCAATCTAAGCCGAAGGAATCTCATCTAATTGGTGTGAAAAGAATTTTTAGATATCTGAAGGGTAAACCAAAGTTAGGATTGTGGTATCCTAATAATTCTGACTTTGATTTTAAAGCTTTTATAGATTTAGATTATGGAAGTTACAACTTAGATCGGAAATCAACATCCGGTGGGTGTCAGTTTCTTGGAAACAGATTAGTGTCCTGGAAATGCAAGAAGCAGACTTCAGTTGCTATCTCTACATGTGAAGCAGAGTATATTGTTGCTGCCAGCTGGTGTTCCCAAATCCTATGGATTCAACAACTTCAGGATTATGGTTTGAACTTCACAGAGAAACCAATGATGATAGGTGACACTGCCACGATGTCGATCACAAATAATCCAATGAAGCACTCGAAGATGAAATATATTGAAATCTGTCATCATTTTGTTCGAGATTGTGAAGAAAAGAGATTGATTGAGTTGGTGAAAGTCCACACTGATGACAACTTTGCTGACCGATTTACCAAAGCGTTTGATCGTTCACGGTTTGAATTTCATACTAAAATGATTAGAATGTTTAATCCTGCTTGAAAAAGGTTTTCAAAATGATTTTCATGGGAGTTTTATTTTTGTTTTTCTTATAGTGTAGATTAATTTATTTTCTTTCATTGAATTTACTTTAGAAAATACAAACAAATTGAAAAAGATAAAAATTGACATTGCTTGAAGTTATAGAAGAAATGGTAGTACATCAGTAGGTTGTCATACACACATGACCATAGATTGACTACTTGGTTTCTGTATTATGCTTATATGATTTGATCTAATTTTCTTAGTTTGCATAAACAGGAAATGATAGCTTCATGACTTACCATTATATGCTTATAATTTTAGTTTGAATATTTGCATGTAATTTGAATTGTCAGTAGGCTAGAAGCGTTTTAAACCGTTAGTAGTGTGAAAACATAATGATCAATGTCACAACTATGATTTGAACCCATGATATGTCGGGTGTGTGTGTTAAAAGATCACTATCAGATATAGAATATGAGATTTCAAGTATTTCATGACACCAGTATCGGATTATATTGATTAGCACAATTTGTTTTCGGTTCACTTCACTGCCAATGCCCCGAAAAACATGCAATGTGAAGTTGGACTAAGATATGTTTCTGACGACATTTGTTAGAACATATGCTAGCCCTTGGATCAATTATCTTGATTCCATTGAATATATCCAGATAACAGTTGGATCACGCTACCCTGTTTCATGATACTTCATCCAATCCAAGCAATATGAATCATTCGATTCTGAATCATTCGATTCTGAATCATTCTGATTCCATATATCCTTCGGGGTCTGCTTCTTTTTCCTGTGCTAATCCCGGAGATTGATTTTGTCTTTACATAAGTCTCATATGTCTTGAAGATAGTGCAATTTACTTTACGTTGGCATATTTGTGGGTACGCGTTGTTTCAAATCTTATAATACTGACAACTTGAATTGACATGTAGTATATTGCAAATTCGGTACGAATAAGGTAACATGTCATGATCTGATCCTGTTTACTTTGAAGTTTATCATGTATTATTTCATAATATCTGAATATTTGAGCAAGAAAAATTATGATATAGAATGTCATGATATCATATTGACTTGTACAATGTACATGATTTGATGAGTGAGATTGTTATCTGAACAGAATACCATAGGTTACCTTAGATCTGCTAGGGAATTTTTATTCAGAATGTGTGTTATGTGTCATCATAAATACTGATATGATCTTCTTGCTTGCAGTGTTCGACCAAAAACATGTGTTTAAGTATGTACAGATAAAATCCAATAAGATTTGCTTTTATTGCTTTACTGCTTTTATTTCATATTGAAAAATTCAAAAAGATTTTAAGTTTGTTTTAGCATAAATGTGAAAAATCTAAAATAATTTTTTTTTGTTAAAAATGAAAATTACGAAAAGATTTTATTTCTAACCTCCATGAAATCATAACTTACAAGATTTGCATTTTTTACAGGTTGCAGTTTGGAAGGTGACTGGATTGAAAATTTGAGTTAGAATTTGAAAATGATCAAATTTTCACTAAGTGACTTGATTTAGCGAACTTGTTGTTTTGAGTTTTCTTAAGTTCGCCAAGAGTGGCGAACTTAGGCGAACTTATCAGTAGGGTATAATATGCACATTTTAGCGAACTTGTTTGTTTTACCTGAGTCTGACTTGAGCGAACTTATTCGGCTTCTGGCGAACTTGTCCATTGTTCATAATTCTCTGTGATATCTAGTGGTTTTGTGTCTTGAATCTTATTTCATATTGAAGTGCGAGTACATTGAAGGTAGAATTAATCATGTTTATCTGGTAATTCGCTTGAATCGATTGTTCTTGGTTCTAGGTTTGTTCGTTGTGACTGATGCTTTCTTATATGGTTGAGTTTGTGCTAGAAATCTGAAATTGATGGTATACGTGTGATATTCGGGCGTTTGCAATTGTGTTTCATGCATTGGATTTGTTGTTAATCACTTGATTGGAGAAATCAAAATTTCTGAGTAGCTTAAGGGTCTGAGCGAACTTGCTCAGGAGAACTTAATAAGTTCTGTTGGAACTGAGTAGTACATCGAATTCAAGTTTCTATTTTGATAAATGCTCAAGTGTAAAGTTTTCGACCGAAAACTTTATCGATCGAAAAAGATTTCGATTGAAATCTTTTTCGGACGATCAGAGTTTTCGGACGAAATCTTTTTACTATATATAAGTCTTGTATTTGAAAGTTAGAAAGAACTTGAACTTGTATCTGATGTGTATCTCTGATTCATAGTAGTGTATTACTGATTGTACTGATTCTCCAAGTGAATACAAGATGATGTTTTGTGATTATCTCAGTTTGATGGCGTATTATCTTAGATTCGTTGTTTAATTCATCGGTTTTCGATCTTAGAGTCTCTTGGATTGATTCTGCCTTTCCAGGAGATTGTTCGTTATTGTGTTGCTTGGAATATAGCAGATCAAGGGGAATCACAAGTGGTATCAGAGCTTTCGGTTGAAGCTCTAGATATTTCAAGCTTTTTCAAGTATTTTCTTTGATTGAAGATCGATTACAGTGTATTTTACTGCCATTATTGAGTTTTCTGATCAAATTTTGGATGGAGATGACTAATGGGATTGAGTTTGGAGGTTGATTTCATAGTCGGATCAGTTGCAGGTGCGATTTGAAAGTGCTGAGTTTAAAGTGTCCGAAATCTCTGTTGAAGGAGCCGAAATCTGTTTTCGTCCGAAATCTCATCCGAAAAGTTGATTTGGTCCGAAATCTCTTCATCAGAAATCTGTTGTCCGAAATATCAAAGTTTTCGATCGAAAAGTCTGATCGAAAAAGTTTTCGCTCTTTTCGATCGGAATCTCCAGAGTTATGAAAATTTCATATTATGATACTTTGTGTTTGTTCAATGGCTGGTAAGGTTTACGATACTGAGAGAGTTGTGGGAAAGTCGCCACCGATGCTGAAGTCAATATCAGAGTTTTCCAACTGGAAAATTATGATGAAAGCATATTTCAAGTTCACTGAACATACTCTATGGGAGTCAATTGTAAAAGGTCCTCATATACCGAAAACTGCGAATGCCGATGGGTTAGTTCCTATTGCAAATTCTGATTTGTATTCCGAGGAAGACAAGAAGCTAAATGAGAGAGATAACAGAGCTTTGGGATCAATCATCTTGGCTCTTTAGACTGAATTGTATCTCAATTTTGAACAACATGAGACAGCTCAAGGATTGTGGAATGCATTGTGTCTAAGGTTTGAAGGAAAAAAGCACTGCAAGAGAGCCGAACTGATCTTCTGTTGAAGCAGTATAATATGTTTAGTTACAAAAAGAATGAAACCATGAGTGAACAGGTCACAAGGTTCACTACAATGATTAACACACTAAGGAAGATGCGTGTAAAGTTTGAGGAGTATGATTTGGGAAAGAAGCTGTTGGATTCACGACCAGATTGTTGGAGCATACCATGTATGTTGATAAAAAATACTACTCCAGATTTGAAGAACAAGTCACTTGATGATATTATCTGCTTGCTTGAGTCATATGAGCTAGATGCAAAGAATCATGAGTTGAATAATCCAGACAAGCCAAATGGTTCGGGTTCAGCCAATGCATCTCTGTTTTCTGGAACAAGTGATGGAAGCAGTGGTTCTAAGTGTGAAAAGGGTAAGGATTGTTGTGAGCATTCTTCTGGAGAAAAGGTTAAGACAATTGGTCAGATTCCTGAGGATCAAATTGCCTTATTTGGAGTCATTATGAGTAGCTATGATGCCTTGGTAACTGGCAAGCTTCAACCGGCTATGCATGATGTCAAAGATCTTGTGCAAATAAAAATCCAGACGATCTTGAATACATGGATTTACAATGGCAAATGGCCATGATTGCTGTTAGAGCAAAGAAGTATCTTCAAAAGGTCAAAAAAGACAAGCTCCAGTTTGGTAAGAGAGTTGGTTTTGACAAAGCAAAACTCCGATGTTATAACTGCCAACAACTTGGACACTTTGCTCGTGAGTGTACAAAAGATAAGAAGAAGAAAGTTGAAGGTAGTGGAGTGAAGCTTGTAGAGATGATTGAGGAGAATGAGAAGTCTAAGAAAGCTCCAACTGCTCTTATGTCAAAACAACTAAGTAATTGTGAGTGGAATGAGGAAATTGAAAATGCTGAGAATGAGTTTGATGAAGCTCCGATGGCTGAAATAGAAGTCTCAAAGAAAACAGCTGAAGTTGTAAGTGATTGTGCTTTGAAATATGATGACAAAGGAAAAACAGCAGTTTCTACTTCTGAGAAAAATTTATCTGATTGTGAGGTAAATTCTGATGATGATTTATTCATATGTTCTTCTGATTGTATTGAGAAAATGCAGAATTATCATGCAGCAAACACATTCTTGATTGCTGAAAATGATAAATTAAAAAGGGTAAGTAAGGAGTTAAAACAAAATGATGTCACCTACACTAGAAAAATTAATGCTTTGTTAAAATATAACATGAACTTTAAAGAATACTTAAACAAAAAGGATGTGTTAATCAAGGATATTACAGACAAACTTATTGCTGCCCAATCCGATCTTATAAAAGAAAGGGTTTTGATTTCTAAATGTTGTATGCAAAGAAAAAATTTAGAAAATTGTGTTGATAAGCAAAGAAGTTCTTTTATTAAAGATGGTGTTGGTTACAAAGTGGTACCTCATCCTGATCATTTTGAACCATTTCCTGAACCTCATTTTTCAAATGATTTACTTAGAGATGATAACTCTAATTTTCATGACTTATATGTTAGTGTAGCAAATAACACAGGTCATGTAGATGAGAAGGTTTCAGTTGATGAAGTGAGGAGTTTTAATGAATTCAATAAAGTTTGTGTGAGAGAGACAATAAGGTATTGTAGACAATTTGTGGTTGATACATGTATTGCAAACAAGTTTTTTAACTCACGTGCTAACAATGCTTTTGATGATGTACACAGTCTTTCAGATTCTGCTAGTTCATATGTTTCTGCTTGTTCTACTAACTCCGTGTGTGATGTTTCTGATTGTGTGTCTAAGGGTTCTTCTGACTCTACTTTCTTCGATAAAGTGGTGCATACAACGAGAGAGTATATTCCAATTCACAAAATGTCATGTCTAGCCAAAGATGTCATGTTAGATGAATTTGGAAATCCATTGATACAAGATTATGATCTTTCTCATGAGAGGCCAATGAAAAATGAATTCATAGCTCCTGAAAATCACATCCTGACAAGTGAAAGGGAGAATGTGAAGTCCGTACAAATTAAAATCAGTACACCAACAAAGAGTCAAAATGTTTATGGAAGGTCAAATCAAATGAATGTCAAAGGCAAATCAAATGATGTCAAAGGCAAATCAAATGATGTCAAAGACATGTTCATTGACGTCAAAGTAAAGGAAAGTCAATAATAAGTCAGAGTTCAATAGAGTGTGAGAAAGGAATATCCATGTTTGAAGTAGGCGAATGTTCAAAGTCAGAGTCAAAGTTTAAAAGTCAAAATTTTTTCACTTGTGGTCAAATTGGACATTTCGCTAGGAATTGCAAACACAAGTCAAGTAATTCAAAGGTCAAAGGATACAATAAGAGAACAAAAAGCAATATCCACAAGTGGTTCAAGAAAGCATCTGAGAACGACAGTGTGTTTGAGTCCGGAGTGAATCATCGTTACAGTCACGATTACTTGCTTTCTAAAGATCATAGTAAATTTTATTCTAATGCCTGTCATGATTATGTTCTACCTAATTTTGTGGACAAAAAGGTCCAAAATAGTCCAATATATGTGAAAAAGTCAACCAAACCACGTTATTTTGCTAAAGAAAAATTTAATAAGAAATATGGAAAAGATGTTGGTTGTTTTTGGAAAATTAATAATGAACAAACTTCACATGTTGTTAGAACAAAGAATGTCATGACTTTGAAGGAACAAGTTGTTGTGACTAAGACTGTAAAAAGTCAAAGTCAGCCTGGGTCAAAGATGAGCTGGGTACCTATTTCTCATTAAGTTGTCTTGAAAATGTGCTGAGTAAAACCTGGAGGACTATTAATAATGCTTGGCATGTTGATAGCGGTTGCTCAAGACACATAACTGGACAAAGAGATATCTTAAACAATTTCAGATCTTTTGTGGTTTAGTTGCGTTTGCTGGAAATAAAAAGGGTGGAAAGATCACTTGACAGGGAACAGTTTCAAATGATTTAATAACTCTTGAAAAGGTCAATTACGTGTCACAATTGGAGTTTAACCTGCTTAGTGTGTCACAAGTGTGCGACAAGGACATACCGGTTCACTTTACTACAAAAGAATGCTTGTTCTTAAAGCCAGGACTGGTAATTCCTGAAGAAATGATTTTGATGCGTAAAGTTCAATACTTATGTGGTAGATATAAATGACCATTCAACACCAGTAATGTAAGGCCCCAAACCCGGGAGGCCTCACTTATTGGATTTACTCATCAACACATAGCACAATAAACTTAAGACATTCATAAACACAGCGGAAACGATTTAAAACTTCAACATACACAGCGGAAACGATTTGAAACTTCAACATACACAGCGGAAACATACATGTGTAAACATAACTTGTCAAATACAACTGAAACTAGTCTTAATCAACATAATCAAAAGAGACATAAACAAGATGCCAGATGCTGATCTTCGGGTAACTCTTCTCACCAAGCCAAGCATCCACTTCCATCTACTGCCACCTACACTTAACTGATGTGCATACTAAAAATCAGCAACGCTGAGTGAGTTCTAACGCTTACTTTAAATCAATTATACAAAAGATTTACTAAAACATATATATTGCCAATAAGGCTAAACTTAACACACTTTACTTTTCAAACAGTTTAAAACGTATAATAAATCGTCAATTCCTCTTTACTGTACTGCCCTCATGGCTTACATCCATGAACCGACAAGTACCTGGTCAATGCCCCCATGATCAACGATCATGAACCGACAATACCGCTTATCCGTCAATTCCTTGTCACTACTTTACCGCCCCCATGGTCAACGACCATGAACCGACGAGTACCTGGTCAATGCCCCCATGATCAACGATCATGAACCGACAATACCGCTTATCCGTCAATTCCTTGTCACTACTGTACCGCACCCATGGTCAACGACCATGAACCGACGAGTACCTGGTCAATGCCCCCATGATCAACGATCATGAACCGACAATACCCTGGTCAATGCCCCCATGAACCGACAATACCGCTTAACACTAAGGGGAGGTTGCGTGGACCTCCCGAGCAACCGCCGTCACTCATCCCAGTTGTACAACCGTTAGCGAACCCAAAGGTTCTTACTAATGGGTAGAACCCATATCTGACATCTTGTACAAGTAACATCTGTCCCAAGGACCTTTATAGCTGGTACACATTCCCGAAGGAAAACTGTTCACTTTACTGTTCATAAAGCTTTCTGTTCATAAAACTTTATCTGCCTTGTTCTTAACTTAACATGTATTATGCCTTTGTTTATGTATATAAAAATATAGTGAACGCTTGCCATAAATACCTTTGCTTTTACTGAAATATAGCTTAACACATATATCATGCCTTTGTTTATGTATATGAAAATATAGTAAACGCTTGCCAAAATATATATCTTGCTTTACTAAACATAGCTTAACACATATATCATGCCTTTGTTTATGTATATGAAAATATAGTAAACGCTTGCCAAATGAGATATCTTACTTTACTGAAAACATACTAGCACGTATATTATGCCTTTGTTTATGTATATGAAAATATAGTAAACGCTTGCCAATAATATAAGTATACTTTGCTCAAAACGTACATTTGCCTCTTTTAAACTTTACACTAAACATAGCTTTTCACTTCGTTTATTAATATAAAATATGTAATAAACACTTTACACTAAGTATGCACACCACCCCTAAAGCAGGCAAAAAGGGGATTAGAACTCACCTGGTATCTTAACTTCAATGGTCTACTGGATCTCACACAATCTGGACAATCATAACAATTGACACGTATCAGACTTAACTCAATGCTAAATGGTTTCAGTATTTCTGGCTAGGCGAACATACTGACTTTACTAACCGGCTATATATACCCATAGACTTCATGCTTGCGCACTTGGCAAGTGCGCAAAGCCTTGCTCTTGCGTACTTGATAAGTACGCAGACTTTGCTTCTTGCGTACTTGATAAGTACGCAGGCTTTACTTCATGCGTACTTGATAAATACGCAATACCTGATTCATGCATACTTGATAAGTACGCAGGATCCTCTTCTTGCGTACTTGGTAAGTACGCAGTATCAGCTTCATGCGTACTTGATAAGTACGCACGAACTGCTTCCTCGCAAAAACCCTAACTTTCTCATCCGGGTCTGATCACGTCAAGATCCCGAACCTGTTTACATTCAAAACGTTCGTTTTCCGTTAAGGAACTCAAATCTATGTTTATCTTTCAGTTTTATCCGTGAAAACGTTGCCTTTTCCTCCAAAACCCGAAAAACCCAAAAACGAACAAAAACCCAGATCTAGGAGAATCGGTTACCTGTAAACGCTTCTTCTTCACAGCTAATCGTTCCAGATACGTATCCCTATGGTCCTATGAGCTCAGATTCGAAAACCAGGACTTTCTCTCTCTAGACTCTCTCTCACTTTCTCTCTCTAGAAATCCAGAAATGAGGTTGGGAGTGAGGGTTTTGGGCTGATTTTGAGGCTTATAAGGGCTCGACCCTTACCCCTTTCGGCCCATACACCCCGGCCCAAACCCGTTTCTCTTCTTTTCTTATTTAAGTTTTTAATTCTCGTGAATTCTTTCGCGCTCTAAAACTCGGGTGTTACAAGTAAGCATATCTTGCTTGTTATCAAAAGCCACAGGCTCAGAATTATATTTATGGCATCGGAGAATGGGTCATGTGAATCTGAAAACATGAACAATCTGGTTTATAAAGATCTGGTGCGAGGTTTAACCAGAAAGGAATTTATAATTCAAGAAAGTTGTATGTCATGTGCAAAAGGAAAACAGCACAAGAAATCCCATCCAAAGAAGACATTGACAACGTTTACTCGACCTTTATTTCTAATTCATATGGATTTATTTGGTCCTGTTAGAGTAAAAAGTATTGCAAAGAAATCTTACTGTCTTGTTATCACAGATGATTTTTTAAGATTTTCCTTGGTATTCTTCCTTGTAACAAAGGATGAAACACCTGAAACAATCATCAAATTTATAAAGCGAATTGAAAACATCTGTGATAGCAAAGTGTCAATTATTCGCAGTGATAATGGAACAGAGTTTAAGATTAAACTGATAAATATGTTTTGTGCAGAAAAAGGCATAACTCATCAATTTAGTGCAGCAAGAACTCCACAACAAAGTGGAGTGGCTGAAAGATAGAACATAACTTTAATTGAAGCTGCTCGTACAATGCTCGTGGATTCAAAATTGCCCATTATTTTCTGGGCTAAAGCAGTAAACACAGCATGTTATGTGTTGAATAGAGTTCTCATGGTGAAACAACATACAGAGACTTCATATGAGTTGTTTTTCAAAAGAAAGCCGTATATCAAGTTTTCAGAGCATTTGGATGTTCGTGCACGCTTCTAAATACACAAGATTCTTTGCCAAAGTTTGCGGTAGTTGGAGATGAATGTTATTTCTTTGGATACTCGTCTTATCAAAAGGCTTTCAGAGTTTATAATAAAAGAACAAAGATTGTTCAGGAATCATATTATGTGGAGTGCCAAGAGTCAACTATTTCTCCTGAGCAAAATGGGCCAAAATGGTTCTTTGATGCGGATATAATTTTCAAAACTTTTGATCAACAATCTTTATCTGATTCTGATGGTGCAAGTTCTTCAAATACAGTTGATGAGTCAGTAACAAGGATTGATCAAACTGTTAACAATTTCTTGGTTGGTCGACAAAAAGTAATGATTCAAAGTGAAAAATCTGAAGATGTTACTATATCTACACGAACACAAGAAAAGCAATTTGAAATTTCAACTACAAATGATGAAACAAAAGTACAGGTTCCTGTTACTAATGATGAACCATTTGTTTCTGAAGATCAGCTAAAAGTTTCCAATGTTCAAGCTGAGAATGATTGTCAATCAAACTCTTTAAGTGTTTCAAATGACCAATCACCAGAGTTAAATGACACTAGTATGCCAGAATCAGTTCAAGTTGAAGAAATTCTAATTAACAGAATTCATTTAGCTCATCCTGTTAAGAATATTATTGGATCTATTGAAGAAGGTGTGAAAACAAGAAGCCAAACTGGAAACATTAATGTATGTCTATATTCGTGCTTCTTATCACAAGAAGAACCAAAGAATGTAACAATCGCACTTCAAGATACAAATTGGATTGAAGCGATGCAAGAAGAGTTACTTCAACTTAAGAAGTTGAATGTGTGGCATCTTGTTGATTTTCCTGAAGGTAAGTACCCGATCGGTACAAAATGGGTTTTTCACAACAAAAATGATGATCGTGGCATTGTTGTTCGGAACAAGGCTCGACTTGTTGTACAAGGATTCTATTAGGAAGAAAGGTTGGATTATGATGATGTTTTTGCTCGTGTTGCCCGGATTGAAGCTATTCGTATCTTTCTAGCCTATGCTTCATTCATGAAGTTTAAGGTTTATCAAATGGATGTGAAGACTGCATTTCTTTATGGGATTGTAAAAGAAGAAGTATATGTCAATCAACCATCTGGTTTTGAAGATCCTGATCATCCATTCCAAGTTTACAAACTCGATAAGGCATTGTATGGTTTGCATCAAGCACCTCATGCGTGGTATGAAACATTGTCAACTCATCTTACAACAAATGGTTTTGTTCGTGGTACAATTGACAAGACATTGTTTTTGAAGAAGATTGATTCTGATCTGTTGATAGTTCAAGTATATGTTGATGATATTATCTATGGGTCAACAAATGAAAATATGTATCGTGAGTTTGAAACAGTCATGAAACTCAAATTTGAAGTGAGTCTTATTGGTCAAATGCAATTTTTTCTTGGATTGCAGGTGGAACAATCTGATGCTGGAATATTCATTCACCAAGCAAAATATGTTAAAGACATTCTTACAAAATTCAACATGAGTGATTATAAATCGGCTTCCACTCCCATTGCTCATCGTGAACCTCTCACAATGGATTTATCTGGTGTTGATGTTAATCAAAAGATGTACCGTTCCATGATTGGTTCTTTGATGTATCTGACAGCAAGTAGACCCGACATCATGTTTGCATTTTGTTCTTGTGCTCGATATCAGTCTGCTCCAAAAGAATCCCATGAATTAGCTGTCAAAAGAATATTTCAGTATCTTAAGGGTCGAGTTAATTTTGGTCTGTGGTTTCCATCTGATTCTAATTTTCAATTTTATGTTTATACTGACAATGATTATGGTGGTTTTAACTTAGACAGGAAATCTACATCTAGATGTTGTCAATTTTTGGGGGAGCAGCTAGTATCGTGGCAATGTAAGAAACAAACAAATGTGTCAACTTCAGCTGCCGAGGCAGAATACACACATGCGTCAAGCTGTTGTTCACAAGTAATCTGGATTCAACATCAACTGTTGGACTTTGGAATTAATCTCTTGGAAACTCCAATTTACTGTGACAATGAGGCGGTGCTAGGCATTGTAAAAATCCAATTCAGCACTCGAAAACGAAGCACATCGCCACCGGCTTACATTTTATTCGCGATTGCTTTGATAATGGTTTAATTAAGGTGGTCCACGTTGATACCTTAGAGCAAAAAGCCGACATTTTTACAAAAGCTTTTTCAACAGATCGGTTTAACTCTCTGGTAGAAATGTTGGGGATGATTTCTTTCTAGTTAAAAAAAATAAAAAAATAAAAATAAAAATAATAATAATAATAATAATAAATAAATCGTTTAATAAAGTCCGTCATTTTGATTGAAAGACCGTATATGTTCCTCAAAAAGATTTTCTTTTAGTGTTAAAATTGTGTTGAATTGTGGTTTGTGTTTGTATTTTAGTAGTTTAAATAAATTGTATCACAATTTTAGGGGGAGAATAAAAGAAAATGAAAAAGAAAATATATGAATTAAATATGTGTGATGTTTATATGTGTTAAAAGTTTGTTTCAATTCAATTTGTGCTAAAAATATGTGACTGATTGACCTGAATATAGGAAATGATATTATATTTGTGTATTGAGCTTATGCATGAATTGGATATGATGGTGACATAGGTTACAATTATTGATATGTTGGTAGGCTCTTCATGTATAAATTAGGCGATATTTGTGTGGTTAACTAAATTGCAATTTTTGTGTTTTACCCACATCGAATATCGGTACTTTCATCATTCGAATGCAAAGTGAATCTAGTCATACCATGAGACCAGGATCTTGATGAGTTCTTAGCACAATTTGTTTGCTCTATTGACTATATCCGTCAAATACATGATTTAGAGTTAAACACCTTCATACAGCTGATGGTTATGGTGAAAATCTCGGATGGAACCAGGAAGTCAGTTTGTTTCGCCCTTTGAATCATTCGTGATTTCAATTGACATATCCAATATCTTACGGATATCCTCATACCCGAATCATTCATGATTCTTCATATATACTCTTCACAACTCATATGAATCAATATGATTCCGTACTATCTCAGAAACCAAGACAATGAATCAAACTGATTCTGAATCAATATGATTCCAATCAAATCCACTTGGATTATTTTTCCTGTGCTAAGAACGCTACCTTCATGATGGATATTGGAACATGATCTGGTGAAATTTTGTGTTGATTCTCAGTTCTTTCCATCTTGATTGTGGGGTACACATTGTATTGATTAATCTTACCTTAACTGTCACACAGTATCTGCTGAAACATGATGCATGAGTTTATATGGATTAATATACTAGCAATCAATGTTGAACTTAATAGATCCTGACTTGATATGATGTGTGATTAAGACATTATGCATTTATGATCCTATGTCAATTCAGTTTATCAACTTATGAAAAACTGGATTTTCTGAAAAAGTTTATGTGTATTTTGGTTTTAGTGTTTTGTATGAAGTATAAACTGTTTCTTCTTTGTTGTTTTTCTTATAGTTGAAATTATTAAAAATTTTGGAACATGTCTTAATGATATCAGGATTGGACAAAGAAAAATAAAATTCAAAATTTCACAAGTAGAAACTTTTTGTCCGAAATTGTTTTCTATCGAAAAACCGTATGCGAAAAGTCTTTTCGTCCGAAATCTCAAAAGGTATATATACGTACTTTTCGATCAAAATCATTTCACCACCATTGTATGAGTTTTCGAGCCTGTGTTTCGAATTTTACCAAGTATAGTGTTTTCGTGCGAAATCTTCGAGCAAAGTTGAAAGGGTTTTCAGGGTAAAGTTTTCGACATTAAGGTATGTTTTTCTGGATCCTTAGAGTAAGATTTATAGATCCATGGCCTTAGAATTTAAATATTTATGAATCGTCCGAAAAATTGTATGAATTGTCCGAAATCTTTGATGAATTTATCAAAATCTTTCTCGGATGGAAATGAAGAGTCTCAACTAATCTGTCCGAAAAGGTTTTCGATCGAAATTGTTTTCGATCAGGTCTTATGTGAGTTTTCGTCCGAAAACCTTGGAGTTGGAAATTTTTTGTAAAGAAATTGTTTTTGTTCGAAAAAGATGTTTTACAGGAGTTTTCGATCGAAAAAGTTTTCGGATAATAGTTTTCGATCGAAATATTTGGAGTTAGCAAATTTTGAATTTTACCTGATTTGTGTTACTTGTCTTGAACAGATATGAACATGTTAAAGTTTGACACAAGGCACAACATCTGTGCTTGTTTGACTTCTAGCACAAGAAAATCAAGGGGTTATGAAGAAATAGTTTGGTTTCTGAACAAATCAAGAATTCTAACGGCCATATCAACACAAGTTACTGTTTAGGAAAATCAAATTCCAGAATTCTGGAACAATGTTGAATATAAACTTGTTAACAAGGAGATCTGGATAGAAAGTACCGTTGGTGGAAAGAAGATTAAGATTACTGAACAAGTTGTAAGAGAGGTTCTTAATTTCAGAGACAATGTCAGTTTTCCATACAGAATAAGCTACACACGTGTAATGCAGATAATCAGAGAAATGGGTTATGAAGGAGAATTTCCAAGAAGGCAAGTGACAAAGACTTTATTAGGGAAACAGTGGAGGTACTTAGTACATGTATTCATTCATTGCCTTGGACCGAGGGCAAGAGCATTTGATCAAATTGGTGAAGTGTTTAGTAGAGCTCTGGTTTGTCTGACAACTCATCGTAGATTCAATTTCTCAAGAATGATCTTTGAAGCTATGATTAATAATTTTATGGGTCCAAGACAGAACAACTAGTTTCTACTCTATTCGAGATTCTTACAGATGATAATCATCACATTGTTGCCAAATCTTCCTAATGATGGGGTTGAGCTACCATTGAATCAAATGACAAAAACAATTTTCAGTAGTTTGAACACCATAAGGAAGAAAAGCAAGTTTACTAGGACAGTGACACCTTTGTTTCCAAGCATGATTGAAGAGAATCTTGATCCTGACTTTGGTGTAGAAGATGAATTGAATGATATTCAAGGTATTGAAGTATAGGATAATGATGGTAATGATAATGATGATGAAGGAGGTGATGATGATGAAGGTGGTGAAGGTGATGATAAAATTATAGTTCAAAACAATCCTGAAGATGTTCAAACACCTTTGATTATTTCAGAGATTGTGGTCAAGAAAGAAAATGTTGATGAACCAGTTAATGAAACAGAGATAGTTCAATAAAATGAAAGTGTTGAAACATCAGAAGTTCCAGCAACTGCAACTGAAACTCCAATCAAAAGGAAAGCTACTGAATCTGAAAAGGACGTGCCTTCTAGACCTCTTCCGTCTAAAGGTATCGTGATTAAAGAACCAGAACAAAAGAGATTGAAGACTATGGTATAGAGATACTCAGGAAAGGGAAAGGGTAAAGAAGTTCCAGATCCTGTTAAACAAAAGGCTTCTAAAGATTACAAATTGATGGATGAAGAGTTTCTAAACTTTGTAACTCAAGAAACTACAAATATTATAAGTCAATTGAAGACTCAAGCTTCAAATCTTCAAAGCAGAGAAGTTGCAAATGAAAGAGAAATTAGGGAGTTAAAGACAAGTGATTCCAAGAAGCAAAAGCAGCTTGATGAGCAACAAGTACAGATAGATAATTTGCAAATCATTATGCAAGATCTTGTCCAACGTCTTGGAATGTCTGTTTCAATTCCGAATGTCATTAGTCAACCCATGCAAGAGAATAAAGAACAACAAGAACTTTCAACATTGAATCATTAACAACATACTGAATCTCCAATTAAAGGAGCTGATCTTTTTGGTTCACAAAATATGTTTGATGTTGATTCACTTATTAATCAACAAGGTGAATGAATGGAGGTAGGAGATGTAGATAAGGAGAAGGAAGAATACGAAAAAGAGGAAGATGACGATGTTAATATTACAGATACAAAAAAAATGATGTGGATCCTTCTGATGATGATGATAGCAGTAGTGATGGATCTGGAGTTGGTGGTAGTGGACCAAATAATGAAGAGTCAAGTGATAACAAAGATTCTAATGCAATTTATGAGAAATATGAATATGAAGAAAAACAGACATATGTTGAATGTGACGGGAATGAAGTTGGAAGGTTGGATAAAGTAGTGGATGAGAAAATTCCTTTTGATGAATTGTTTGAAGAGAGTGAAACAGATGAAGCTCAAAAGGAATCTACTTTAAAGAAAGTTTTTGATGATAAAAGTTTGTGGTGGAAAGTTAATGAAAAACCGTCAACTGTTGAAAGAATTACACAAAGAATAAGGAATCCAAGAAAGGCATTGACTGGATTGATTTTGGGTTGGAAGTTTTTGGATTCGTTTCTTATAACTCCAACTCCATCTCATACTCCTACTCTTACTGTTACTCCATCCATCCCTCATACTTCTACAACATAGGCTGAACCTTCATCAAGTGAGACAGACAAGAAAATCAAAGTCCTGGAAAAGAAAGTATCTACCTTAGAAGCACAGGTAGTAGGACTTCAAGGCCAGATTGATGTATTACAAGCAAGTGACTTTCAGCATCAACAACAAGTTAATTTCCAAAATAGGCAAATACCTGAGATGCAACTTCTTGTATCACAGTTAGTTGAGCTCCTTGACGCTCAGGGGGAGAAGCCTAGAAATGATACGTGTCATTCACCAGAAATACAAAAGAATAATGATGAAGATGATCCTGATGCAAATGAGCAGGGTGAACGTTGTAACAATCCGGACTTTTCCAGTTAACTCAGTTAGCTAAATCTAGTTAAATTCTAACTTGGTTTGCTTATCTCAAACTTCAAGGGTTAATTATGCCAATTTCCAAACTTATAAACCTGAAACAAGGGACCAAAATGGTAATTAGCCTATTCTTGATTATGTTTGACTTTTGGAAATTCAAACACGCGAATTTGATCAAATTCAAATCCCATGATCGTTTTCTGTTTGATTTTGTAACTGATACACTCATCCCTGCCATAAACGACCATGATTGAGCACTTAACATCACCATTATACGCAAATTAAACTCTAATTATGTAGAATTAACTCGTAACCGCCGACCATCTTCATGAACACATCAAATTCGAGTAATTCACCTGTTAATTTCATAATTGAACACTCTGCACACGACAAACGAATCCATCTAAAGCTTGTACACGCATCAACTTGGTCGGAGCAGGAACCAGTGACGCTAGAGACCAAGCTATACTCGATCGACACCTGTTCTACTCTATCACCATCAATCCAACTTGGCCGGAGCAGAACCAGTGACGCTAGGTAACTAAATACACCCTCACCTTCGCTTTCATCCGTTTAGTGAAAGCCCTATCAATTCCAGGGCTTACATTATCGAATTAAACTCAATCCCGAATCTAGGGTTTGTTCATAAATCAGTTTGGGGCTTTTAAATCCAATTAAAGTGTATGGTTAGTTTCGTAACATGTCACTGATCAAAAGCCCTATGCTAATCTAGTCTTCCATTATCGGATTTAACAAGATTCGAATCTAGGGTTCTTAACATTTCTGGTTTGATCGAATCCTACTCTAAACTTATTTTAAATCCAATTAACTTGTATTACCAGACTTGCAATCTCCTGTTTAATAAAAGCCCTATGTTAATTCGATCATATAACATCAAATTGAATTCAAACCCGTATCTAGGGTTTGTTCATACGAAGATTTGGGGATTTTGATACTAGACTCAACCATAATCAAATTAAACTATACTACTAGATTCGCAATAACCTAATAAGTAAAAGCCCTATGCTTTCAACAAGTTTTAATATCAGAATTGATCGATTTGATTCTGTGTTCATAACTTATTTGGATTTCATTTTGATAATTAAATGATCTTACACTCAGTGGTTTTGCAATTAAAAATGACCATAGGCTCGCTAACACTTGATTTACAAAACCACTTTGCTTCTGTTTCAATTCGTATTCGAAATCATGGGGTTTGGCTTGGGATTCGATCATGTGTGGGTTGGAAGGGGATACCACTGGACTTCATTGATAAAACTAAATGAATCCGGTTCTTGTTACGAATCCCTAGCGGGCTGAGTTGGGTAGGGTGTTTGGCTGTGGGGGAGGTGACCCGGGTTCGAGTCCCTCCACCCTGTTTCTTTTTTTAAACCTTTATTATTAATGTTATTTTTAATATAAAACCCACCCTCATATTATTATATTATTATATTAAAGTGTTTTAACCCGAAAAACAACCCGTAGGCTCGGGTTTGAATTTATAACCTATTTTAATTATTATTCCACTTTTAAAAATAATATATTTATGTTATTATCAAATTAAAATAATATGTTTATATTATTTTCAACCCGTAACTCCTACTATTAAATAATATATATTTTTATATTATTTCATCTCGTTTAAATTACTTTGCGTGACGTTTAAACTAAAAATAATATAATTGTTTATATTATTTACTTGCGTTTATTAAACTCGGTTAAAAATAATATATTTATAATTTTTCCACACAAATGATTATTTAGATAATCCTGCGAACCTAAAAATAATATATTAAATTATATTATTTTCCTAATTTTTGTAAACGACTCGAACGTACGAATTTATGTATTTGTTTAATTATTATTCGTTATTAACAAACGACACGTAACGCTTCGATCGTAATTTTCATATTAAGAATCTTTATTCCCGTAGACACGTTCGTCTACTCTTAAATCCTTAGAATGCCTTAAGACGTTCTAACTTTCCGTGTCGTCGTCACAAATCCCTACTTGTCCCTAATTTATGTGTTTATAATTTTAGGGCATACGTAAGTCGTCAGAGACTTACACTCATGGTTCCAACTTATCTCTTGTGTGATCCAATCCATTACTCAATCCAGGTGAGTTTCACGGCCCCTTTTACTGTTTTATTTGGGGGAGAAAACATGTCACAACCCTTTTTGAGTTATTGTAATTCATATGATATCACTGTTGAGGCTAAGCGTAACACACTATCATGAAAATTCCTCACACACATCGGACCGTTAATATGGTATGAGCGAGGAAATTTTGGTAGTACTACTAGGTTTGACGATCCCCACCTGCGTTAGTCGCGCTAACTCGATTGGAGGTCGAACGGGTGTTATATTGACCTTAACACATTAGTCAGAGTTGATAGACCTGGCTGGAGGCAAACAAACAAACACACTGTCAGTTTCGGCTGCGAGCGCTTTAGCAAAACATGAATATAGGCATGCAACCTATTGATATATATATTGAATGTACATAATCCGTAAACGCTTTATTTGAAAGATTGAAACCTGTGAACTCACCAACCTAGTGTTGACTCGTTTTTTTACATGTTTTCTCAGGTTGGCACTTAGGATCACGTTAAGTCATGCATGTGTCGTGGACTACAATTGAAATAATTATCTATTGAACGATCGTTATGTTTGGTTTGTATTTGGATTTGGGCGCGTTGTTTTGCGCATTTACTTTCGTTTAACGCTTCCGCATATACACTCTGAACCTTGATCTTTTATGTTATTACATTTCAAGTCCCATATAGTGTCGTTTGAAGTAACTGATGCCTGAGATCCTGGTTTGTCACCTTCCAAAATGGTAAAACTCCGTTAGTGGAATTTGGGGGTGTGACAAACGTCAAGACGCTACTGGTGTTATTGATACGAATCCTATATCTGTGGCTCAGAGGGAGTCTGGATCTGGTAAAGATGTACCGTTTAGGGAAAATGAACAAGACAAAGATGTACAAGCTATTACTAACATGTTAAATGATTCGTTTTATGAAGATTCAGATCTAGAGAATGCTGATAGGCTTGAATGTCTTTCTAATTTGGATGAGTTGCTTGATGATGAAGATGTGTTGTCCAATGTTGAAGAAGGTGAGATAGTGGAGGTGGAAATAGAGAAAGATGATGTTGATATAACATATGAAGGCTGTGGTGGACTGATCATTACTTTAGACTTTGTTCAAGACAATGTAGTTCATGAAATTAGTTCTGATGATATTACTAAGTCTGTGGATAAAGAACCTGAACTCACCAAGCCTGATACACCATGTATTGTGAATGTAGAGCCTCTGTTATACAAAGATACTGAAATGACAAAAGAAAAGTGGTTAGAGGTAGTGAAAAACTAGAAAAAGGTATTACAAGTGACACCACCATCACCTGTTCAAAAAGAAATATATGTGAATGAAGGTCATTGCAGTGGTAGAATAATAAGTTGGTTTTATGAAGAGGAGTTTAACCTAATTGTGATCAAGAGGACTGACGGCGTTTAGTACTTGAAACCAAGACTGAAGTACTTGAACTCATTGCCGAGATATGAAGTTAATGGTTTATCAACTAAACCATTGATTAACAGATCGAGGAATGGTATTGCAGATGCAATTGCCAGACTTATAAGGAGAGAGGGTACATCTGGTGAGTATGAATGCTTAAAACCTCAAAAGGGAGTAGGAGTTAAAGTTAGAGACCACGTGACAAACAAGAAAGTTTTAAAATACAAGTTCAAACCAGTGAAAGCCTTGAAGAAGATTCCACTGAAGAAAGTACCACAAGACTTTATTGGGAATATCTGTCACACCCCAACCGACGACGGATTATATGTTGGGGCGGACATAGTTGTTCGAAAGCACAAGGTTGACTATTAAAATTAGAATATTTCATTAATAACTTTCAAAGGTTCAAATACAAGAAAAAGGAAATACAAAGTTCAAAAAAGCATAACAAGAATACAAGATTTAATTTGATAATTTCTCTAAGTCCAAAGCATCCTATATGACCACAAGAAAGCCTCAAACTTGAGCACCTGAAACATGTTAAGTAAACTGTCAACTAAAAAGAGTTGGTGAGATACAAAGGTTTTGACACGGTTTAACAAAGTCTTTGAAAGTTTTACAATTCACTATGCACATGCATCTAAGGTATAAGTGTGAGAAACGAACAAGTTTAAATATTTTGCATATCAATCCTTCCAACCAAGGTTAGGCATAACCCGAGGGTTACCCTTAAAGAATAGGTCCAATAACAATCACCATGGGCTCCCCCCGAAGGGTCAATCAATCTAGGTGGATTGATCAAATACAATAGATCTAGTATTGTCACTGTAGACTCGATCATAGTTAATAAGTATGCTAGAGTTAAGTTTAATTTAAGCATGCAAGTCTCAAGACTCATAACACAAAGAAGAGCATATAGCCATAGTTGTTTATGAATTGTTTAAGTCTAAAAGTTTCATACATGTTTCACCCCAAGTTTATAAACAGAAACAAAACAAAAAGGGGCTAAGTATACTCACTTGAAATGATGAAAGAGTTCCTAACAAAGATTAAGTGTAGAAAAACCCCGAGGAAGAATATCCTCACAACAAGCCTAAATAACAAAGTCTAAAGTTCAAAGTTCAATCCTAAAAGTCTATGGCAAAGGATCTAGGTTCTAAGATTAACTAGGGTTCTAATGGGTGACGGGAATGATTGTGTTATTTGAATATGTTTTATAAAGTTTAATCAAAATTCTAAATAAGATTTTAAATGAGTGACACAAGTATTGAATTATTAGAATTTGTTAAACTTAAAATTTAAATTATTAATCAAAATAATTATTTAAAATTGATTTACAATTATTATTTACACATAATAGGTAATAATAATTTAAAATAGTTTTCTAAGTAAATAAACTTGTAATAATAAATAAGTAAAAAAATAAATAATAACTACTTAAAAATTTAAAATCAATTACTTTATCTTAATTAAAATAATTAATATAAATCATTTAAGATTAATTTAAAGTATTTAATTATGAAGTTTTTATTTTACAAAAGTAACTTGTAATTAGTTTAAATAATATTTAGAATGTCTTTAAAAGTTTAAATAATATGAAAGTATAAGTTGATAAAATGTTAAATAGAGTTTCTTTTTAAATTATATGTTTATATGTATTTTAAATAGAGGTTATGTTTTAAATATAAGTTTATAAATGTTTGAATTAAAGTTTCTGTTTTATTTAAATAAATAACTAAACTGTGAGTGTTAAATAAAATATAAATTTTATAAAATGTACAAGTTTATAAGTTTTCTGATTTCAAATTAAATTATAATTTTTGTAACTCCTCAGATTTTATAAAAAAAATTTATAAGTTTTCTGTTTTATTATAAGTTTATAAAATAATATATAAGTTTAACAGAAAAGAATTTATTTATTATAGAAAATAAATAGCTAATTACGTTTTCCGATTTTATAAAATATTTTCAGTTTATTTTATAAAGTTTATAAAATTTTATAGTATTTTTATAGTTTTAAGAATTTAAAACTAATATTAAAGATTTAATTTCTTATAAGTTTTAACTAAGTTTATTTAAATAAATTATTTCTGAAAATAAAAGTATAAATAAAAATCAGTTTTAAGTTTATAAAAATATAACAGATTTTATAAAATTAATTTGAAGCATTAAAATTAATTAAAAAGGCATAAAAAAATAATGGAACAAAACTCAGGCCGGCCGGATTCGAACCCGGGCCGGCTGAGTCCACACACACACGAACAAACCACCCCGCTACGGGCCTCGCCGAGTTATAACACGGAAAAGAAAAAGATAAACATCCGAAATCGTCCCTAATTCTGTATAAACCCTAGAATCAAAATCCCTAAATACGAATCGATTAACCCTCTGTTAATGTAAATTGACAGAGGGCTATTGATCTTTGAATGAAAACGAATGCTTTGGCTTTTCGAATTACCTGATATGATGTCGAATCGAAGGAGAACAAGTTCGGGTTCAGGAGCAGCTGTCCACAGAATCAAATCGGCAAATGCAGGTAGCGATCGATGAAATTGAGTGTTTAGCGAGTTTAAGGGAGGTGTCGCTGGGGTGATTAGGTCGGTAATTATAATCGATTTCATCGTTTAATGCCCGAACGGTTGGGAAGTACCTCAGAGGTGTAAAATGAATTCGAATCCGAATCCGCGGGCGATAGAATTAACTTCACGCATTGAAGACTCTTGGGTTTGGGTGGCATGCTCGAAGGGAAGCTCGAGGTGCATTGAATTTGGCCTGAAATCGCATTTTTGATAATTCGAGCCCAAAACTGGCCCTTGCAAGGGTCGAACTCGCGACTGGTTTCAGATTCAGATGTTTTGTTTAATTACACATTGGTCCCTGAAGTTTATAAGTTTTATCATTTTATGCCAAAGCATGATTTTCTGTTTTAAAACACTTTTCAAGAATGACAGTTTCGTCCTGGACTTTATAAAAATAAATAATATGTTTTATTTTTATAAAACTCAAATAAGTTTTTATAAGTTTTACCTTATTATTATTTTAAAATAATTTATAGGTTTATGATTTACAAGTTTAGGTATTTATTGATAATAGGTTTAATAATTAAATTATTTATTTAATAAATGTAAAATTATAAAGTTTTAAGGATTAAACATATATTATTTTTTTACAAGATACATATATCTTTAAACAACCCTTACATATACATATAGACTTATATATATACATCTATGTTTTAAGTATTTTATGTAAAATTCCAAAATTTATTTTTTTTTAAATATAAAATATTTTAATTAATATTAAGAAAATAGACTTTTAAATTTTAGGATTTAATGTAAATTAACAACACGTACAAAGATTATGAAAAGATGCGTTCATGGAATTTCACTGGATAGGTTACAACGGGAAATAAAATTACAATACAATAAATGGAAAACGATATATCGGAAAATCCTGGATATTATAGTCTCCCCTACTTTAGGAAATTTTGTCCCGAAATTTAAGAGGAGGGTCCAGGGAAGAAATGCGGGTACTTGTCTTTCATTTGGTCTTCCCGTTCCCAAGTGAACTCTGGGCCACGTTTAGACTCCCAACGAACTTTGACGATAGGTATACGACTACGCTTGACTTGCTTGAGTTCACGATCCATGATTTCCACGGGTTTCTCTACGAAGTGCATAGTTTCATTAATTCGCACATCATCGATAGGTATGTGGAGGTTCTCATCAGCAAGACACTTTTTTAGATTGGAGATGTGAAAAGTCGAATGAATGTTGCTGAGCTCTTTGGGTAATTCAAGTTTGTAGGCCACTTTTCGGATCCTCTCTAGAATCTTAAAAGGACCCACGAAATGAGGTGCTAGTTTACCTTTCATCCCAAACCGAACCACTCCCTTCCAAGGAGATACCTTTAGAAGTACGAGATCACCGACTTGGAATTCCAAACGCTTTCGTCGCTTGTCAGCATAGCTCTTTTGCCGACTTCTAGCCACCAGAAGATTATCACGAATACGGAAGACCTTATCGGATGTTTCCTGAATAAGTTCGGGTCCGGTGATTTGTGCTTCACCGATCTCGTTCCAACAAACAAGAGAACGACACTTACGACCATAGAGAGCTTCAAAAGGTGCCATGTTGATGCTGGTATGGTAGCTATAGTTGTATGGAAACTCAATCAAAGGCAGATGTGAATCCCAACTACCACCGAAGTCAATAACACACTCCCTAAGCATGTCTTCCAAAGTTTGAATGGTTCTCTCGGATTGACCATCGGTTTGAGGATGGTACGTTGTGGTGAGATTCAACTGAGTACCGAGAGCAGATTGCAAAGATTGCCAGACACGGGAAGTAAAACGACCATCACGATCAGAGATTATATTAAGAGGCGCACCGTGACGACTAACCACTTCGTTAATGTAGATACGAGCCAATTTCTCGACTCGGTAGTCCTCACAAATAGGTAAGAATTGTGCAGATTTAGTCAGACGGTCAACGATCACCCAAATACTATCGTGACCACAAGAGGTGCGTTGAAGTTTTGTAATGAAATCCATCGCTATACATTCCCATTTCCACACGGGAATTTCTGGTTGCTCAAGAAGACCAGACGGACGCTGATGCTCGGCTTTTACCTTAGAGCAGGTGAGGCACTTTGCTACATAGAGAGAAATGTCCTTCTTCATGCCAGGCCACCAGTACTGGCAGCGAAGATCCTTGTGCATTTTATCTGCACCAGCATGAACCGAATAACAAGTCTTATGAGCCTCGTTCAAGATGAACGTACGAAGGTTATCACGATCAGGAACCTAGATGCGATTCAAGAATTAAAGCAAACCGTTGGGCTTAGATTCTAATTGGAGTTCAACACCGCATGCCATTTCGCTGCACATATTCCCTTTGGTAACCGAAAGGTGTTGAACCTCAAGAATGCGGGTTTGAATTCTCACGCAATGTAACATGGTGTGTTCCTTCCGACTCAAAGCATCGGCTACAACATTCGCCTTTCCAGGATGGTAACGAATGTCACAGTCATAATCATTAAGTAACTCAACCCAACGTCATTGTCTCATGTTGAGTTCCTTCTGATTGAAAATATGCTAGAGGCTTTTGTGGCCGGTGAAAACCACACACTTAGTACCGTAGAGGTAGTATCACCAGATTTTGAGAGCAAAGACAACCGCACCTAATTCCAGATGGTGCGTTGTGTAGTTCTTTTCATGGATATTAAGTTGCCTTGACGCGTAGGCAATAACCTTGCCTCGTTGCATTAGGACACAACCGAGACCTTGGTTAGATGCATCACAGTAAACTACAAAGTCATCATTACCCTCCGGAAGATTCAAAATCGGAGTGTCGCAAAGATTTTGCTTAAGGATCTTAAAGGCTTCTTCTTGTTTCGGTCCCTACTCGTAAGGCTTGCCTTTATGAGTTAAGGTTGTGAGGGACACCACAACTTTGGAGAAGTTATAAATCAAATGACGGTAATAACCGGCTAGACAACAAACGAACGAACTTCTGTAGGAGTCTTTGGTGCTTTCCAGTTTTTCACCGCTTCAATCTTTGCAGGTCCACGTGAATTCCTTTCTTGTTGACTATATGTCCTAGGAATTGGACTTCATTTTGCCAGAATTCACACTTGGAAAATTTTGCAAACAATTTCTCCTTCCTCAAAAGATCTAACACCAAACATAAGTGTTCTTCGTGATCGTTTTTGGTTTTAGAATAGATTAGAATATCGTCAATGAAGACAATTGCAAACTTGTCCAAGTACAGTCTACACACACGGTTCATTAGATCCATGAATACCGCAGATGCATTGGTTAGACCAAAAGGCATAACGATAAATTCGTAGTAACCATATCTTGTACGAAAGGCTGTCTTTGGAATATCTTCCTCAAGGACACGAAGTCGATGGTAACCCGAATGAAGATCAATCTTGGAAAAACACGAAGAACCTTAAAGTTGATCAAAAAGATCATCAATCCTTGGTAAAGGATAATGGTTACTGACGGTAAGCTTATTGAGTTCACGATAATCAATGCACATACGAAAGGATCCGTCCTTTTTCACAAATAAAACGGGTGCTCCCCAAGGCGAAAATCTAGGGCGAATGAAACCTTTCTTGGAAAGCTCTTGTAATTGGCTTGCCAACTCTTGCATCTCCGAAGGTGCAAGACGGTAAGGTGATTTGGCTACGGGATTAGCTCCCGGAATGAGGTCGATTCTGAATTCAACTTGACGTACAGGAGGAAGACCTTGTAAGTCTTCGAGAAACACTTCTGGAAAGTCACGAATGATAGTAATGTCTTGAATACTTTTTCCCTTTTCCTTCTTTTCCACAACATTGGCTAAAAGGCAACGTACTTCTTTCGCAGGTACTTTTGGGCGGTAGTGCATGACATGAGTTTGAGACCACTAGATGGTTTTTCTCCATAGATTTGCAAGGTACCTCCCCGAAGAAAGAGGGATACGAATGTACTTTTCAAAGCACACGATTTCAGCATGGTGGTTGGCTAACCAATCCATGCCCACAATGACGTCAAATCTTACAAGACGCATCGGAATAAGATTAATCGGAAAGGCGTGATCGTTAAGATTAAGAACACAATCACGAACGATGGAATCAATGGTTATAGGATTTCCATCAGCTCCTTCTACCGTAATAGGTTGTTCTAACTTATAGCGGTTTTTATCAAGTAGCAATTCAAATTCAAGGGAAACAAAACTTTTATCGGCACCAGTATCGAATAAAACTGAAGCACATTGATAATTTACTAGAAACGTACCTTTGACCACATCATTGTTGGTTTGAGCTTCGTTAGCGTTGATGTTGAAGGCACGTCCTCGTGCTCCTTGGTTTCCATTGATGAGCTTTGGGCATTGATTACGGAAACGGGTTGGGTCACCACCTCCAAAACAAGCTCGACCATTTGCGATGGCTGGTGGAGCAGGAGCATTAGGACGATTTCCTGGAATAGCTTGAGGTTTAGGAACAAAACACGTGGTAGCCAAGTGTCCATAACAGCCACAAAGATTACACAAACGACATGGCATAGAGGCTGAATGATGGAAATTGCAGGTGCTGCATTGAGGATGAGTTCCCACATACGACTTCTTATCACGAGCAACTTGGGTCAAAGGAGCAGCCGGTGCGACCACCGCAAAGTTTTTGGCCTTACGCTTCTTGTTGTAAAAGGGTTCAGCCTTGACTATCTTCACGGGTTCAGAAGTAGGGATATCAACAGTTTTCTTGGCACTCTTTCTTGACAAAGTCCCTGCTTTCACATGGTTATCTGTCAAAGTAGCAGAAAGACGTATAGCGTCTTCTAGGGTGGCAGGGTTCCGACCCTACACAGTATCCTGAATTTTCATTAGTAAACCGCTAATATACTTCTCGATGGCCCGAGACAGAGGAGTGACCATATGAGGCATCAGCAAACTCAATTCATGGAAGCGAGTTGTATAAGTGAGGTTTTCCCCGCTATCCTCGGCAAGATCCCAGAACTCAACTTCGAGCTTTTTCTTCTCGTTTCTTGGGCAGAATTCCTCAATCATCAAGTCTTTAAACTCGGTCCATGTTAGAGACATAGCAGTGTCCACTCAACGGTTACGTTTTTCCCCATTCCACCACGTAAGTGACCTCTTTTGAAGGACACCCGAAGCATGACGGACTCTGAGATTATCAAGACAATCGCTGTTGAGGAAAGTGTTTTCCATGCTTTCGAACCATTGGAGAAGACCAGTGGCTCCCTCGGTCCCGAAGAATTTGGCAGGATTACATGAGTTGAAATGCTTGAATGTGCACGGAGGGTTTGTACCAGATTGATTTGATCCAGAGTTAGCATTGTTTCTGTAAGGCCCTAACCCGGGCACCCTACAGTTGGATCTCATCACTAGGTAAATTTATTAAAACACTTTAACATTCTTTTAAATAAACAGCGGAAGTCGTTCTCGAAATAACGTTATCTTTAAACTCGTTAACTTTCATATCGTTTCCTGACGAATGCTTGAATACCAACCGAGTAGCACCGCTCCCAAGCCAAGATACTTCATCTAGCAGACTAACCAGCAAAACAATCTATCGTACACACAAAGTCAGCTACGCTGAGTGAGTTCTAATAGTTTAAATTAACAAAAGCCAACTCGTCTCTGTTTCGTATTTATTTCCACTCAAGACTCTTAGGTCTTTCTAAAAATAATTTATTAAACTTCTATCATATAGATAACCCCTGTTATCTTATAATATCCCAAAAGGATTCACCACCCCAGACTCTGCCCGTCATTTAAACCTAGTAAGTCTCTCCGTCATGGATCGAGCTTACTACCCTGATAACTCACAATTTAACATATATATACATCATACACTGGTTAACTCAACCAACCTCTAGACACCGACTTACAAGGACTCTCATAAACCAACTGACTCAACAGTAGTACACAATGTACTCATCCTGACACCACGGTTAATCTAACTCGACACACCACATTGATATCATCTATTTATTACACCAATATCATCTTATACATAATTAATATAACTCATCACTTGAATGCAATTTAACATGTATAAATTCACACAAACACATACCTTGCCACCGCACCCTCGTCAGGGTTATCCCCGTCGAGATACTCATCATAAGCTCAGTTCTACCCTTGTTACAGGGCCCCGCAACTAAACATAGTGACACACTCTTCATCTACGGTGACTACCCAGCCACCACATGGTGAATATATCATCTACCATATGGTGAGTGACACTTCACCACATAATAACTGCCACATCACGCGTACAATGATGACCCCGAAGGACTCCGTCCTCCACACCACTGTTGACCATACACACATACAACAATGCAAGCACACTAAACAACACATATATATACACATGACACTACCTGGGCATGTACTACGACTCACAACCCTTTTATGGATCACTTAAGTGTGTAAACCAACACCAACGTTAGATGTATCCTTTTTAACATCTAGACACGTTACCCAACTCTTTCTGAATAGTTATCTATACGACACACAAACACCATACTGAGTTCTAACCCATATATACTATGGACACCTGATGTCGCCCAGACGTTCTATTAAAATAATAACAAAACCTAACCTAGACTCCTAAGTAATTAATGGAAAACCTATGAACTAAACCACACTGACAGGAAAGTGTACCTATCGAGTGTAGCACAGCTTAATGGTAAACCGGAATATCGAACCCTAGAGACACTGAATACTAATACTAGACTCTGACTCGGACTATGGTTTGGGGGGGGGGTTGACTACACTAAAGATTAACTAAGAATGCAGCAAACAAGGGTCGACTCAACTATCAAGATCAATAATAAGGTGAAATCAAGAGATGGGAAAAATATCACCTAGGTCGGAATCATAGTTGCAAAGCACAACTTCTACCTGTAATGGAAACTATAATGGATCTGGGTTTCTAATGAAACAACTCTAGACAGCCTAGTGGATCCCTAATCACTCTCAGGGTGTCACCAACTAAGGAACCTATAGATGTAATAACTCACCAGATGTTGGATCACTTCTCAGGTATTTCCAACTATGATAAAGTACCCGAATAGACAGATTACCTCTCAGTCTCTCCGTCCACCACTACACTCAAAGAATGCACAGGGTAATATCAAGATAACAACTATGACACGAATAGCAACAACCACTAGACACCTAATACCGGCTTCCTCTCAGATAGCTGACACTCGGATTCCTAATGACGAAGACTAAATGACTAATTCTCAACTCTCGGGTATTGAACTTGGATAAACACTCAACTCTAATCAGTAATGAAAGACAACTCCTATGGCTGCTACGTCTAGCAAACAACCCTAATCAAAAACCCTAAGATCTATGACCAAGATACGCGAATTAAACTGGCAGACAACCACAAACAACGCAAGGAATTTAAATCAAACACAAGATCAGATTTAAACATGCAATAACATCACAATTATCAACTCAAGATCTTTTACAAAAATCATAAACCCATTAATCGAATCCAAAAACCAGATTAAAACTAAAACTTTAACAAATATTCCTCATGTGACCTAGGTAATATATAAGTTTTAACCTAGAATCATTCTCAAAACATTCAGACTGAAGTAATAAGAACAAAACATGGTTTCAAACACATAATTTAAACATAACGATCGAATCTTGAAAACCTAGAACGCTCATATAACGAACCCGGAATCCAAAGCTTGAACCTTTAGCTTCAAAGCTGCTTCCTACACCCAAAATCTCCTTCTAACTCTCTCTGGACGGCAAGAAATAGAACTCCACAAAGAATGGGCATCAAAATCTATTTAAATCAAAATTAGGGTTTTTCTCGGAAAATAGCTCTCTCGCGTACCGCGAGAAATAATCCCAAGTCCTTCGCGTACCGCGAAGGAAAAATTAGTCACGGCTGATTCTGGAAATCCTCGCGTACTGCGAAGAATTTCTCTCCTTCTTTCGCGTACCGCGAAGGTCTGAAAATCTCACTTTTTGCACTTTGAACCCTAGACTTTCTTTTCTTGCTCGGTTTCTTCACATATTCACTTGTAATTCATACGAGCACCTGAAAACATACAATAAACTCAAATGTATATCAAAACAACTCAAAACAAAGATAAAACTATCTAAAGACGCACAAAAGCAATGAAATAAAGATGTGTGCTTTGCACTACATCTAACATCCCTACACTTAACCTTTTTTCGTCCTCGAAAAAGTCTACAATGGAATCATAACTTAGATCCAACTTCAATATTTGTAATTACTAATTAGCAAAACATACTCACGCGTTAAAAAGCAATAATCAGTATTTCTGTCCGATTAAACCCAAGCACCAACCATCAAGCCCTCGTTTCGTGTTCTAAAATTACATTACCAAGCATATCAATCCATCTATGTGACTCACACTTGACATTTACAGCTCTAACTAATCTCATCTCATGGTCATTTCTAGGTACGAATCAAACCATATAGATTTACCCTACCACGTTAAACTAAAATTTACAGGTTTCCGAAATCAGATGAAATATGAATGAATGGATGATAAAGAGCATTAATAAGCAAATTAAACTTAATCTTGAGGCGTTTCAACCAAGTCACTATCCTGTAAGGTAACACATAGACTAAGTCATAATCAATAAGCACATAAGAATCAACCCAGTGGTGTTTCAATCAGGCTGGAACCCGACGTGTGACACGTAAGCAAAACTTAGATTTCAATCAAATAAGCTTAAGAATTATGAAATTATGGATGTGGGCGCCACCGAAACTCGGATTTATTCTCATAAAAAGAGAGTGGTGTGCCAAAAATTTTCAAAAACCTCTAAATTTTAACTTAACTTAGTACCTGTCACCTTGTATTGACAGTTTCAGTATTACCAATTACCCTAAGATGAATACCCACAAGATATTATGATTTTATTTCAATTGATCCCTAAACAGCACAAATAGGATATGTTAGCTTTACTAGCTAGCTGGGTCTACCAAAACATCACTAATTAAACACGTTTTCTATTATTTAAATCATTTAAACTCAACACGTAGATCCAGTTGTACTATCATTTTTCAAGTATAAGTAGTTATTTCCAAGGACATATTTTCAAAGTTTTTATTTTTTTTGTATTTTGGAATTTTTATAAACAAGACAAACTAGCTAAACTAGACACTCACATCCCCACACTTGAAAGACACATTGTCCTCAATGTGAAGCAAAACACAACTAAAAATAAAAATGCAAAAATAAAACAAGCAGGAAGCGACTTAGCTGATAATGTAGCAGTAAATATATCCAGCTTCCTTCATCCTTATGTGCACCGTATAGCATTTCGGTCGCGGTTGCACATCTCTACGGGATTGCTCTTAAAGATATCAGGAACATTCCATCCGAATGGAGATTGAGTACGGACAGAATGATGTACACCTACAAAATAAAACTCAAACATACCTGCAACATCAAACTGACACAAACTAAAATAATAAGACTTGACTGACTCACTAAGAACTTAAAGACTCAAGACAGATAGCATGCAGAGAAATATACTCAATGTGTGTCAAACACATAGACATGAACGCCACAGCAAGGTCGGTCATAGGTCACGAACGGTTTCAAGTTCTCCCATGGTCGTGGTGTGAATGGATGATGAAGGTGAATGGTAGGGATATGGTAGATGGTGGATAGAGGATAAAGTGATGATGGTGGATTATGATGGTGGTGGTCGATGCGGGTGAACGGTGAACGAAACCATGGGAAAATAAGAAAGAAGGGTGAAAAAAGCATGTCCCCGTGTACCGCGAGAGAACCAGCAGCACTCCTCGCGTATCGCGAGGAGGCAAAAATTAAGCCGGCCGATTGGTTTGTCCTTCGCGTACTGCGAGAGGATTCCCCAAATGCTTCGCGTATCACGGGGACTTGTTGGTAACAGAAAGTTTTGAGATTTTTCCAACTTTTATACTTAGAAAATTTTTGATCATTTAAAATTTTTTTCTTCCAAAATTCTTTAAAAACCTATTCCAAGCATAAAAACATATGTAAAAATACCAGGAACTTCATTCTCGACGATTTTCCTCACCGAATCAAGAACGAATCTCTGCAAAACATGACACAGACAAAAACACACCAAAAAACACAAAAATGACACGGACTCAAACCAAAGACTGCACACAAACTCTACATCCTAGGAACTTTCCTGAGACTTAATCAAGCCTATCAGGAGGCTTCTCCTTGATCCTAACCGGTACCGCCTTCATCCTACGCGGTCTACCAATCCTCCACAACCTCATCAACCTCCTACTTCTATCAAAATCTAAATGTATATCATATGCACCAATCCAGTCTTTCTAGCACAACTTAAATCTACCAGGTCTAAAGATCACCTGGTTCAAGTACTTCAGCAAACCGTTACCTCTAAACATCCCCACACTTGGGGTTTTCACTATCCCTAGATCAACAACCTCACTCAAATCTCGGAGTTTCTTATGGGGCAGCCTATATTTAGGGGATGACTCGGCTTCTATCCCCTCAACATGGACACAAGTACAGGTTAAAGGCTTAATATGTGACATCACTAAAGGTGTAGCCTCTAACCTCTCGCCCGGATCATCATGATCCTCTAAACTCTCCATCACGGGCGTCTCACAGATTAATGACCCGACTTGTGCTAATATCTCACTCAAACTGCAGTCATCACTATCATTACCCAAAAACGCGGACCCTATCAAATTCCTTTCAAATTCAGCTAACCAATCCGGCGGGTCCTCTATCATTTCTCCTCCATCTCCCTCAACAACATCCTCTATTGGATTCGAGTCCTGATGGTAGTCCATGAAGGTATCAAGCATACAAATGGAGTGGCTATGCTCGCCAACATCCTTCACGGACTTCATAGCATCGAATGTGATCGACTCATCCCCCACACGAAGTGTGATTTTCCCGTCAAAGACATCGATCAATGCCTTGGCGGTACGTAGGAACGGTCGTCCTAGGATGAGTGGGACTTTTTCGTCCACTTCCATCTCCATAATAACAAAATCCATGGGGAATACAAAATTACCTAATTTCACTAACAGATTCTCCACAATCCCCCGTGGATACTTGACTGAGCGGTCAGCTAAGGAAATGCTCATGCGTGTAGGCTGTGGTTTACCAAGGTCTAGCTGTTTATAGATAAAATAAGGCATCAGATTGACGCTAGCACCCAGGTCAGCCAACGCGTGGTTTAGAGGCAAACCGCCAAGCAAACACGGGATCCTGAAACGACCCGAATCCCGTAGCTTAGAGATCCCCTCCAGCTTCTTCTTGTTGGAAAGAAGATCTTTTAGGAACTTACCATACTTTGGCATATGCTAGAGGACCTCTATAAATGGGAAACTGACCTTGAGTTGTTTGAACATATCAAGGAAGGTACCGTATTCCCAAGCATGTTTATTTGGCAGCAAGCGCGCTGGATAGGGAACACGACTCAAGTCAATCTCGGGGGACTTCATCTCTACCCCCTACTTCTTCTCCTCTGCCTTCTCGGCAGGCTTCTCCATAACTATCTCTTCCTCCGCCGGTTTTTCCTCGTCTACAACCGGTGGGTTCTCATCCTCTTCTGCTCTCCTGCTTCTAGACGACCCAGCATTCGACTCAGACTGCTCTAGCATCCTAACATCGATCTCAGCAAATCGAGCTCTCTAGTCTACCTTCTTCACTTCCTCTACCGAAGGTATGCCATACTCAATGGAGTGGGAGTCATCCTCTACAACCTCTTTCTTGCTAGACTAAGTGGGCAAGCAGTTGTGTCTGATTCTTGAGCATCTCTTAGATCTTCCTTGTATTGACACTGCTTCCCGAGCTCGCTCCAAGTTCCGCTATCCATACCGTTGCTGGCGACCATTAATCCCAGGCGGGTTGTTTCCAGATCTCCATCCCGAGTCATAAGTATTGTTGTTATTATACCCTCGGTTCTGGTACTGGTTTCCAGCATATCTCACATGCCCCTAATTATTTACGGGGCAGTCTCGGGTGTCGTGGCCTCCTCTTCACACTTGACACCGCTGAGCACTGAGCTTCAGCTCTTTAATCTCGTTAGCCATTGAGGCAAGTGCAGCAGCCACGCTAGTCTCAGGAGTGACCTGATACACACCTCTAGGTTCAGAGGCGGGCGCTCTAACAGTAGGAATGGAATTCCTAACAGAATATGGATGCTGTTGTTCGGCTTGAGCGAAGCTTTCGAACATTTCCTCGCACTCATCAGGCTCCAGTCTCTCCTTGATATGACCTCTCGTAGCTGTGTTGAACATTTGCTGGTTCTCGAAAGTGAGGCCATTATAGAACTTCTCCACTAGCGCCCAGTCGGAAAGTCCGTGCTGAGGACATCGGCTCAACAGCGTGTTGAACCACTCCCAGACCATGTGATAAGGCTCGTAAGGGTCCATCCGGAACGAATGGAGTTGGTCCCGAAGGTGAGCGGCCCTGGAAGGTGGATAGTACTTGTAGAATTTGGCTTGAAGATCCTCCCATGTGGTGATAGAATTGTTAGGAAGGGTGTCAAGCCAAGTAGATGTGCGACCAGAGAGCGAGAATGGGAAGAGACGCAAGTAGATAGCGTCCATAGACACACTCGTGATATTGAATGTATCACATATCCGTGCAAAGCGGGACAAATGTCCCGGTGCATCCTCATCCTCAAGGCCATGAAATTGGGTGGCAAGAGTGATCATACTCATGACATGTGATGGGATCTGCCATGTATTAGTGTTCGGAATAGTGGGGCGAGTGATCGAAGATCTCGCACCCGTGACCCCATCACTGGCCCTATGATGCATGGTACGTCTCGCTGGTGGGTCAGCGTCGCCCATGGTAGGAAATGGAATTGGGCTAGTAGAACATACCTGGGATTTGAAAAGCTCTTTCAAACGCTCCCGAAAGTCGCGGATGTGCTCGTGAAGCTCTCGTTCGGGCTCTTGAAAATCTTAATACGGTGATGATCCCTGCGAAAGAGTATTGTGCATAAACTAACACAAGAACAAAATAAAACAAATAAAGACTCAAAAACAGAAGGACTCGATCCTATATTAGACACTCATATAGCATGTAGGACAAGCACATAAGACAAGCAAACTCACAAGACTCAAAAGAAAAAGAAAATAAAATAAGACAAAAAATCACTAAAAGAACTAGTCAAAACTAATATTGCTATTGCCAAGTGTCCCCGACAACGGCGCCAAAAACTTGATGTCGCCCAGACGGTCTATTAAAATAATAACAGAACCTAACCTAGACTCCTAAGTAATAAATGAAAAACCTATGAACTAGACCGCACTAACAGGCAAGTGTACCTATCGAGTGTATCACAACTTAATGGTAAACCGGAATATCGAACCCTAGAGACACTGAATACTAATACTAGACTTTGACTCGGACTAAAGATTGATTTGATTTAGGGGGGGGGGGTTGACTACACTAAAGATTAACTAAGAATGCAACAAACAAAGGTCGACTCAACTATCAAGATCAAGAATAAGGTGAAATCAAGAGATGGGAAGAACATCACCTAGGTCGGAATCCTACTTGCAAAGCACAACTTCTACCTGTAATGGAAACTATAATGGATTTGGGTTTCTAATGAAACAACTCTAGACAGCCTAGTGGATCTGTAATCACTCTCAGGGCGTCACCAATTAAGGGACCTACATATGTAATAACTCATATGATGTTGGATCACTTCTCAGCTATTTCCAACTATGATAAAGTACCCTAATAGACAGATTACCTCTCAGTCTCTCCGTTCACCAATACACTCAAAGAATGCACGGGGTAATATCAATATAACAACTATGACACGAATAGCAACAATCACTAGACACCTAATACCGGCTTCCTCTCAGACAACTGACACTCGGATTCTTAATGACGAAGACTAAACGACTAATTCTCACCTCTCGGGTATTGAACTAGGATACACACTCAACTCTAATCAGTAATCAAAGACAACTCCTATGGCTGCTACGTCTAGCAAACCACCCTAAGATCTATGACCAAGATACGCTAATTAAACTGGTAGACAACCACAATCAATGCAAGGAATTTAAATCAAACACAAGATCAGATCTAAATATGCAATAACATCACAATTATCAACTCAAGATCTTTTACAAAAATCATAAACCCATTAATCGAATCCAAAAACCGAATAAAAACTGAAACTTTAACAAGTATTCCTCATGTGACATAGGCAATATATAAGTTTTAACCTAGAATCATTCTCAAAACATTCAGACAGAAGTAATAAGAACAAAACATGGTTTCAAACATAGAATTTAAACACAACGATCGAATCTTGAAAACCTAGAACGCTCATATAACGAACCCGGAATCCAAAACTTTAACCTTTAGCTTCAAAGCTGCTTCCTACACCCAAAATTGCCTTCTAACTCTCTCTGGACGGCAAGAAATCGAACTCCCCAAATAATGGGCATCAAAATCTATTTAAATTAAAATTAGGGTTTTTTCTCGGAAAATAGCTCTCTCGCATACCGCGAGAAATAATCCCAAATCCTTCACGTACCGCGAAGGAGAATTTAGCCGCGGCTGATTTTGGAAATCCTCGCTTACCGCGAAGAATTTATCTCCTTCTTTCGCGTACCGCGAAGGTCTGAAAATCTCACCTTTTGCACTTTGAACCCTGGACTTTCTTCTCTTTCTCGGTTTCTTCACATATTCACTTGTAATTCATACGAGCACCTGAAAACATACAATAGACTCAAATGTACATCAAAACGATTCAAAACAAAGATAAAACTATCTAAAGACGCACTAAAGCAAAGAAATAAAGATGTGTGCTTTGCACTACATCAACACCCCATAGACCCATGCAAACACTATACCCGCCGTGTCACGAGGACAACGACACAATACACACAACATCAAACACATGACGCTTAACAACATACTAACAATTACTTGACTTGTTAAAGAACCACGTACGGGTTCCCCGACTAACTCTCCTTATATAACAATCACACGTTTAACTACATTCCCGACTCATCCCGACTAACTCATAAGATGACATACACGGATCACCATCCCTCTTGTTCACCCACCCTAAGGACCCCATAACGAACCTTAGCCTCATTATTACATACGATCTAATAAAACACTTCAAGTTTAACTCATAACTCGTATTACGTTCGTTTAATAAAACATACGTGTATGTAGGATAGCCCCAAAACAATAAAACATTTAAAGAGGCGATTAGAAACTCACTGGTTACGAATATCCAACTCTTGAACTGCAACGATCTCCTAACACGAAACTCAAACCTGTCAACGTAAGATCACAGAGTCAAAGTATGCCCTAGACATGTGTTAATTACATAAAACTATAAATATTCCTGATACTCTTCTCATCCGCACATCCTTTTATCCATGCATAAACCCTAATCTGAGTGTCTCCTCGATTCGGGTTACCCTTGACCCGCTTAGGAGCCCGTATGCCCGGACCTAGGTTTCCATGCATGCACATACGTGGTCGTGCAATCTTAGTCCCACGAGTACCCACGTACCCGGACCTACTTTCATACCCGCATGCATGCCATGCAACGTTAACCCTAGCCGAGCCACCTGTTGCCACCGTACCCCATACCCTACCGTCCACATCGTCGTGCGCCACCATCCCACGTAAGCTTCCACACGAGCCACCGTGCATGTCGTCGCTGTATTCTCTGCCTTGAAACTCTAGCGGCTAGCACCACCCCAACCAACACCGTATGGCTTCACTCGAACGCCTCCTCCCCGCCAGAAGCTTTACCCAAATCGTCCCTGTTGTTTGCCGCCATAGAACACCAACGTGGCACACTGCCGTCTTCTCCTCCTCCGACATGCCATTGCTCATGTTTCGGTGACCACCACCACAGGCCGGCCACCCCTCCCAATCTCTTCCATCGACAACCTTGACCACCATTCTGACCCTAAACGGGTTCTCAAGAACAACGGAAACGAGAAAAGAATATAAACGGACGGGTTAGATATGTACCTTACGTGTGAAGTCTTCCCCTTGCTTGCTACCTCCGTAGAACCACCGTGAGATCGCCCTACCCGGCTCCTTTCTCCCCCGCATCTCTCTCTTTGCTACCGTCGAACACCCCTTGGCCGAATGGCCTAGGGTTTTCCCTTAAACTCTTATTTAAACCTTTGAGTTTTACATCTGGGTCCCTGCGGTTCCGTTAACACACGTTTCGATCTTAATAACAGTGTTATCTGCTACACGAGTACTCTAATTATTTAAATTTTTTGTTTCCGTGCAGAAACCCCGTTAGCGGTCTTGGTTAATAGGGATTCGACTCATGCATCTGTCCGAACCAAAAATAGGTAAAATTCTGGGATGTTACAAGTCTACCCCCTTAAAAGAGGATAGTCCTCGAATCCTGTGTCGGTACAAATCAGCACGACTTTCCCTTCCCTTCACACTCGTGCACCAAACCCATCTGGTGCCACGCACTCACTTTCACGCTATCCATTACCTTACTTAGCTTGCAATATGTCTATTCCCTTCCATTCTTTCTTGTATATCTGGTCATTACTTAATCTGCATGACCCTTTCCTTTGACCGCAAGTCCGTCACCTTTCCATTCTTGTTTACTGGCATCCTTGTCTTTGTTTCGCCTATATCTCAGATGGCTTCGTTACTCCGACGACTATCACCCCAAGTAGGTCTCTTACTTTCATAGATAGAAGCACTCGCTGCTTCACCATTATATATTCATCATACTCCTCTTTTTTCATGCTTCGATCGCCATCCTGTGCCGATTTCTCAAAATCAATCCCACTGCCCTACCCATAAGGGCATCACTAATGTCTTTCTCCGAAGATCTTCAGGAGCTTATGTAAAGCTACAACGGTCTCCATTAAATTTCTTTACCATAGTATCTATTCTCTTCAGTATCTCGCATTCGATACGTCCTTTAAGTACGTACACCTACCCGACACTAGGGTCATCCTCATTAGCTCTCGATGTTTCTCAAGGCCCATTTACCTTTGTCGTGTCTGGTTTGACATCCAAACACTTGCTTTCCTTGAATGCTCCACAGGAGCTCACTTTACCCCTCCTGAGTTTCACCTTTCTCTATGCTGCTCTACCATTACCATGCGATCCCCGACCGCATCTCATTTAACATGTATGAACGTGAAGTTCATCTGATCACAAGCCTCAGCTATTCGGCACCTCGTCCAGGAAGAACATCCCTATTCCTCTTGTATCTCACCTCGACCGAATCCTTCATATGGAACGTGTTCCATGAAGGTCCTTCTTCATCTCGTTAGCCCCGTGCTGAAATCTTCAGCGCTTTCACTTTAATCTCATCATGGATATCTTGGGTCTGGCGTCTATGTAACCGCTTTCATCACTAACTCTTCATCTCCACCCATTGGCTTCGTGCTTCGAATTTCCCGAGATATAAGCATAGGCATCTCATAAGAGCACCTCACCGGTCGTCTAGAAAGATGTCAAGGCTCCTCACATCAATGTATCAACCTCAAGAAAAGCGTCAAGATAGAAATACTATACTTGAGCACACATACCTCCCTTCCTATGCACGACTAAGTGCGTACTACAAGGACACACATAACTACAGAACACACAATGTTCTACACGTACTAGTAACTCAACCTTCTAACTCGTACAAAGTGTACATACACAACTAGCTAGATCTGAGTAAATCTATGTGCATATAATATGACCTCGTCATTTATAGACACCCAAACTCCTGAACCTTACCTCTTATTCACTACAACGGTAGCCCCTGCCACACGTAATTATATACTCATACTCTTTTTACTAGGTCGTACCCATACGGGTCATACCCGTATACCAAGACGACACACTACTCAGTCTAGACATAAAACATCCCTAAACATTCATACACACAAGATATAAAAATATCTTATTTCCCCACAGGATCTGGTCCTGAACAAGCATACCTAGACATAAGGTATGTAACTACAATTTTCCCACAGGACCTCGTCCTGAACATTTATACATACCAAAGATGTATATTTAAGATTTCCCACATGAGCTCATCCTGAACAGTTACACAGGGTGCAACACCCCCCCTACACATTAAACATCACCTGAACATAACACATAGGTGACGCTATCTTAAGACCGTAGACACACACAAATAATCAAAATTCAGGTCTACACAGGTCTACTCATACAGTCTAATCAACCAAGCTCTAGCATCACATCAAATGTTACATTTAATTCTAACTCACATCATCTAGAATGTAATGACACAATCACACCTTACCGCACATATTCCACCACAGAATACACAATCATATGCCGTCACGAACACAATTATCATCAATTAGGTTCTAATCACCATGCGGTAACTCATAATAAATGTCAGAATCAAATAATAAATATTTGAATTGAGCATCACCCCACGTAAACAACTAATGAGTCATAACGTCAAATTACCCCGAAATCTCTCATGATAACTGCCACACTAACTAATCATCAATCATCCGAGTATCCCGAGCACTGCCCGCCAAATCACTGCTAGACCACGTCAGGTGCATCTAGCGTGTTCTCCTCCGGTTAATCCTAAAACGGAGCTCTCTTAACTGCCGCAGGTGGTCGACCTCTGAACCATGCAGGTCCATATCCTGGAGAAAAATCACGTACCGCTGACACCCCCCCTTCTTTTTCATCTAATCATCCTGATCATAGCACCACGCAGCATGTTGCCCGTCGAAGCTCTAGTCACACTTTGCATGAGAAGCGCCAGCACTACTCCCATCTCACTAGCACTTTTATCCGTAATAGTCGTCATCTTGGCTGGTCATTTTGCATTCCCCTTAACAAGAGCTCCACGCCCGACCGATCTCGCATGCTTCGTCTTAACCACCTAATCCTACTCAAGATAGAACGTTAGAGTGATTACTATGGGCACAAGTTCAGAATATGAGAGTAATCATAGATTGCCAAATCACGGTGATCAAATGCAATTTGGTGGTCCACATTACGGCTCGGGTTCTAAATCTTTTCCCATCATACTCACACTAACTTTCTATCTTTCACACATACTGGATGCACATGCATCCCACATAATTCACATAGCATCACACAATAATCTAGCAAGTCATCATATTTATTTCAATCTCACACCATCAAAGGTTACACACAAAATTACTAAATCATATCGACACACCAAACTATCTCACATAGTTACAATTAATGCTACTCCACATTACTTAACTTACATAATGGTCTCATTTAATCACACCACACAATTCCAAGTTGTTCTACATAATACTACAACACATAGCACCTATCATGATCCCACACGGAACCATAAATCATTTACCCACACCAATCACTTTACCTAGTGTAACACTACACAAGTGGTAAATAATAATTACTGCTCAACTCGAAATACGTACCTCTTGGCTCGCGGTTACTCATGGTGGCATTCGTTTTACCCTTGTCCCATTTTCAATTTAAGTTAAGGCATTTTATTTGTTTAAAAACGCCATTTTTCTCTTAAACCTCGGCTCTGATACCAACTTGTAAGGCCCCAACCCTGGCACCCTACAGTTGGATCTCATAACTAGGTAAATTTATTAAAACACTTTAACTTTCTTTTAAATAAACAGCGGAAGTCCTTCTCGAAATAACGTTATCTTTAAACCCATTAACTTTGATATCGTTAGCTAAAAAATGCTTGCACACCAACCGAGTAGCACCGCTCACAAGCCAAGATACTTCATCTAGCAGACTAACCTACAAAACAATCTATCGTACACACAAAATCAGCTACGTTGAGTGAGTTCTAGTAGTTTAAATTAACAAAAGCCAACTCGTCTCTGTTTCGTATTTATTTCCAGTCAAGACCCTTAGGTCTTTATAAAAATAATTTACAAAACTTCTATCATATAGATAACCCCTGTTATCTTATAATATCCCAAAAGGATTCACCACCCCAGACTCTGCCCATCATTTAAACCTAGTAAGTCTCTACGTCATAGATCGGGCTTACTACCCTAATAACTCACAATTTAACATATATATACACCATACACTAGTTAACTCAACCAACCTCTAGACACCGACTTACCAGCCCTAACCAGGACTCTCATAAACCAAATGACTCAACAGTTGTACACAATGTACTCATCCTGACACCACGATCAATCTAACTCGACACACCACATTGATATCATCTATTTATTACATCAATATCATCTCATACACAATTAATATAACTCATCACTTGTATTCAATTTAACACGTATAAATACACACAAACACATACCTTGCCACCGTACCCTCGTCAGGGTTATCCCCGTCGAGATACTCGTCATAAGCTCAGTTCTACCCTTGTTACAGGTCCCCACCACTAAACACAGCGACACACTCGTCATATACGATGACTACCTAGCCACCACATGGTGACTATATCATCTACCATATGGTGACTGACACATCACCATATAATGACTGCCAGATCACGCGAACAATGATGACCACGAAGGACTCCGTCCTCCACAACACTGTTGAACATACACACGGACAACAATGCAAGCACACAAAACAACACATATATATACACATGACACTACCTTGACATGTACTACGAGTCACCACCCTTTCACGGATCACTTACATGTGTAAACCAACACCTATGTTAGACGTATCCTTTTTAACGTCTAGACACGTTACCCAACTCTTTTCGAATAGTTAATTATACGACACATAAACACCATACTGAGTTCTAACCCGTATATACTATGGACACCCCATAGACCCTTGTAAACACGATACCCGCTGTGTCACGAGGACAACGACACAATACACACAACATCAAACACATGACGCTTAACAGCATACTAGCATTTACTTGACATGTTAATGAACCACGTACGGGTTCCCCTGCTAACTCTCCTTATATAACCATCACAGGTTTAACTACATTCCCGACTCAACCTGACTAACTCATAAGATGACATACACAGATCACCACCACTCTTGTTCACCCACCCTAAGGATCCCATAACGACCCTTATCTTCGTTATTACATACGATCTCATAAAACACTTCAAGTTTAACTCATAACTCGTATTACGTTCGTTTAATAAAACATGCGTGTATGTACAATAGCCCCAAAACAGTAAAACATTTAAAAGAGGGGATTAGAAACTTACTAGTTACGAATATCCAACTCTTGAACTGCAACGATCTCTTAACACGAAACTCGAACCAGTCAACGTATGATCACACAGTCAAAGTATGCCCTAGACATGTGTCAGTTATGTAAAACTATAAATATTCTCGATACTCTTCTCACCCGCACATGTGGATGTGTTCGGGTAAGGGAAAACAAAGATAAAAGGCTAACAAAGTGGTTTATCCTAATGCCTCAATCATTTTTATGCAATATTTATGTTCATGATTTCGAAATGTATACTAAAAGCAAGTTCTAACAAGCATGAAACATTCGGCACACTCAACTCCGCAAAAACGAGAGCAAACAATGTCTAAAGCTATCAAGGCTCAAAAATAAACTTACAAAAACGAAACGGAATGGGTGTAAGCAAAAGGTTACATGCAATTCATTCGTTTAGCACACTAAAACTCATGGTTATCACAAAAAATTGGGTTTGACTCAATGGAATTTCTATCTCAATTGCTTTCGAAAAATCAAACCTCTATTATTTACTAAAAATTGTGAATGCTAAACGGTTAACTTTTAATTTAGTGCCAATAAAAAATATGACGGAATATTTTGTAAAAAATGAATCGATAAAATGCTAAGAGGACAAACAACGCGCGAATGCATTCCCACCCTACACTTAGAATTGTACATTGCCCTCAATGTACAACAAAAAATAATGTAAAGCAAAGAAAAAACACCCAACCCCACACTTAGAAACATACATTGCCCACAATGTATACAAAAACATGCAAAGCAAAATGGAGTGTGAAGGGATAACTGAAACTTCCCTCGTGTCGATCATGGCACACGCAAAAATCCAACCCACAACAATGACGTTCCACGTAGTTCCATGTAGTTCCACAATTCCAAGATCTAATCAAGACTAACGTCAAACACAGATCAGTAACATCAAGCCAAAATATAAACACAAATATATACAACAGTACATGGAAACAAAAGTACAAGAAAACAAAAGTACAAGGAAACAAAAGTACAACATAAACGCCATAGCGCGATACAAGAGTTTGTACAATACAAAAAAAGTACAACTCACAAAAATGATACCAAAAGGCAGTGGGAGGTACTACTCCCACTGCATACCCTCAAGGTCGATGTCGGTGGCCCCGCCTCCTGTCGCTGGTGGTGATGGTGATGGTGGTGGTGACTGATGATGCGGTGGTGATGGTGGTGGCTGAAGCGGTGGTGATGGTGGTGGCTGATCAGGCTGCTGCTCTGGCTGCATGAAGAATGGAAGGGGAACCACGTATGGTGCCCCGCCAGCAGCAGCAGCAGCGGCGCACTGGACCTCATACTGCCAGGCCCAGTAACGCATGAATAGGTCGTGCGGGATGACAACCGGAGGAGGTGGTGGCGGCGGAGGCTTCGGCCTCGGCCTGTACACGATCTGGATCGGGGCCCGAACGGTCTGGATCCCACGTCCGTCCCCATCGATCCACCAATCTAATCCCCCCTGCGCCGCGCCGAGCGACGTGCATGTTGTGCAATGTCTGCACAGACATCACGACAGTCTCGGCCACAGGGGTCAGATCCCCTATCAAATCGTCTGTCAGCAGCTGGAAGTGTCTCGCCAGCTTGGTCACGAAGTGACCTCCACAAATGGTGCTGCTGACGTCGCGCCCCGAGCTATTTTCCAAGTACCCCGCGATAGAATGCGCGAGATTACAGGCGCGCGGGCGTACAAGGCAAAATAGGTAAAATAACTCCCTAAGGTTCACCACCGTCTCCCCCTGACCTCTCCCAGAGATCGAATAAACGATGCAGCGGTGAAGAACACGATGTAACGGATCCCGAAGGCTCGAAGCCTTGGTCAAACTCGGATCATATATCCCGAACCCAAACTCGTGCCAAAACTGATCCGTATCCTCCTCTGTCGGGAATTCGGTGATCCCCTTAGTAAACAACTCAATCTGAAGCTCCTGGCGAGTGTATAACCCTAGTAATCTCCCAAATCTGGCGACAGACATCATGCGCCACTCGCTGCCTAATCTGAACCTAACAGTCTCGGGCTGCTCGAGGTCCGCGCAAGGATAATCAAACTCATAAGTGGAGAAAAACTCCATCACGAGCTCGACGTACTGTATGGCGTGAAGCCTGAACAACCGGCGCCAAGGGGCGGTGACAATGTCGTTCCACCGGTCCCGCTGACCGATGGCATCGATGGTGGCTGGCTCTAAACGACGAGCAGCTAGAATCCGGCCTCTGCGAGGCCACAAAACATCCAACGAGCCTCGTACTCATGCTCGTTCATGTCAAACTCGAGGTACGGGTGGTCCCTGTTGCCTGCCATCTGCATGACAACAAAAATGAAATCAGAACAGTTATGAAGATGCTAGACTGAATTTATGAAGTTTCTGACCAAAATTATGAAGGGGCACGGTCGCGCCTGGGACGAGGCACGACCGCGCCTAGGTCAAAAAAGAAGGCCACGACCGCGCTAGTGCAACACACGGCCGCGCCTTGGACAAACCTAAGCCGACACGACCTCGCTAGTAGAAGACACGGCCGCGCTCAATCCAAACCTTCATCCTAGAAATTATTAAAGCCAGACACGACCGCGCTAGGTCAAGAGCGCGGTCGTGCTCCTCCCCAAATTGGGGTTTCAGATTCAATTTTAACACAGTTTAAGCACGATTACGAAGGGGCATTTAACACAACACAATTCCAGGATGTAATACTACCTATTTCTACTTATTTACATCTAACATGAGGCTTAAAACAGGAAATCACTAAAAACCTAGAATTTTAAAAAAAAAATTACGATCCTAAACCTAAATATAAAGACGGAAAGATTAGGACAGGGGCGTACCTGGATTCGAAGAAATGGAGATTAGCAATGCGGAATAGAAGAGAGTAAATCGCAAGTAGGGAGGGGTTTTCTCGTTTTGGGGAAAAAAGTGAAAGAAAAAAAAAGAAATCTGTCGTTTCAGCTTAACTTAACCCACCCAAAATAACATAGGCACGGTCGCGCCAAGGGCATAGGCACGACCGCGGCTAGGGTATTGGGCACGACCGCGCCTCTGGTTTGGCACGACCGTGTCGCATGCCCAGTAGACACAGAAACCTGATTTTTTATGAGGAGTATTCCAAACCCGACTGCGATTCTTCCAAGTTAAAATTTCTAAAAATTCAGAAGACATACCTGTGACATTCCGAACACTGTCCCAAATCCGCTCGATCCAAAACACGTCCCGATAACCTTATCTCAAAAATAAATGGTAAAATTCTAGAAAAACATGAAATAAAAACTAAGAAAATAATTGGAAGATAAAATGAACACACATAACTAACGGGTGAAACCCGGACATGCTAAGATTATTAACGAGTCATTAGCTAGACTCGTGTCCTTATGCGTGTCAATTTAGGACAAATGATGGGACAAACCAACAAACGGGTGGCCTATGATTCTTGAATACCCATCCGACCCGTTTGGTTTAGTGCATTTACCACCGGCTAGTGACAACCAATAGTAAATGCAAAAACAAAGTGACGGGTCGTGCCACCAACACTTGTATTTGCCCGGACCAACCCTGAGGTACATGATGTAGTAAAGGAGGCGATCATCCCGGCAAGATAGTGTTGACTTGCCATGCTTTGTGGACTGATGTTGCGCCTTCCAAGTCGGTTGGTCCGTGAAATGTCTCGCCTTCTCCCGTTTTTTGGATGACTCGTATGACGAGTCGTGATCATGACCAATCACGGGCCGGCTCTTCTTGATGCACAACGGAGGATCGGGCGTCACCATAGTCATTGGTTCGTTGGTGAACCCATCTGTTTGCACATCTCCCTCTTGGTGCGGCTCCTCTTCAATTACCACGGTTGACTCTTCAAACAATAACGTTTCCAAATCATCCAAATCACCAACCGGGCCGAATATAGGGTCCTCATAGCGCCGTACGGGGTAGCCCGGGAACTGACAACAATCTAATATGTAATGTGGGCCCCCATAAATCTCACACCAAATCTCCTCGTGGTAACCCCATAGATCAAACGAGTACTCACCACTGTAACTCCCATAGTCGCGATCCATGAAAATCACTGTAAAGAACACTCAAACAAAACGATCACGGGTACCAGATAAAAATAAAAAATAAAAATAAAATAACATTCGACGAACTATACACAAAAAAATAAGACGAAGATGATAAAATAAAAAAAATAAAAATAAAAATAAAACAAATTTAAATAAGGAAAACTATTTACCAAGATATATAGACAAATATGTACTAAATGACTAAATAATAATCCCAATCGTTCTCGCACAAACCGTATCCCCGGCAACGGCGCCAAAAACTTGATGCGTGTGAAACTATATATATTTTAATAGAGATTTATGACACAGTATTAGTTTTAAAAAGGGTTTTCACAAAGACTAATCACACACACATCGGGCAGTGTACCCGTCGGATAGCAATATAGTAAAGGTAAGAACCGGATATCAATCCGTGGACACGGTGGAATGCGATAATAAACCGGAACTAAAATCCAATCAAGTAAGGGTAAATATGTTTAAGTTGATTTTTGATTAAACTAATATGCAAGAATATAAAACTAAACTAAGAACACAAATCAAACAATCAAGGAAGGAATATCACTTCGGCCTCGAATCCATTTAGTAAACATCCAACAACAACTATAAATACATGACACGTACACAATATATAAGTTGACTAAATTCTCGTCAAAGACATCTAATCAAATGATTCTTCAGAAAGTTAGAATGAATAACACAAACCAACCACCTAAAATCATACAATGAAGCTCACGTGCTATGAATACGTAAATGTTTAATAAAGATTGGACTAGCTTCCTGTCAAGGTTGGCTAATTCAACAACTAGTTGGAAAGATTACACGAATCAACACATAACCCACCTCAAGTTGATTAAAGTAAACAACAACATGCACTTCTTCAACATACAATGTCCATATCAAGATTACATAAACTAGAATATTGCGTCAACAAGTCCTAGATGAACATAATACTAAACATGACACATCATAACAAGCACTTTTTCTTTCCAAACATAAGCACAAGGATGCACATTCAAGAGTTTTCAACCATAAACAAGACTTCATCCACCATTCCTAGTCAAAGGCCATAAACTAGCATACATACATACACTAATCAATGAATACATGCATAGACCATGGGTTTTCCAACATACAAAGTCAATACATATACAAGTCTTGCAAACAATATCAACTCCCAAATACACAATATCATTGAGGAATAATCATGCCATTGTTATAACATTAACATAAATTATGCCAAAGATCCATAAATGTTGTCAAACGTTACTAAACTTCATCTAAACCAAAGTGATGTCAAGAGTTAGCTCATGGTGAGCATAAGAACAGGAACAAAGCAAGGAAAAGTTACAAGACTCATAAAGAAATGCCAAGAATCAAACAACTTCCCCAAGCTAGATGATGATGATGATGTATGGTGATCCTCTTGATGTTGTAGTCCTTCCTAGAAGCTTGAAATGTGGCTAGAAACAAGGAAATTCGAAGCACAAAACAGTGCTAAGGGCTTCAACTCTCCAGGTCTCCAGGCCTCTGATGTGAGGAAAACTTCTGATATTTATAAAACAAGGGAGGCACGACCGTGCCAGACAAGGGAACGCGACCGTGCCTAGGGTAAAGCACGGTCGTGGGACAGGTGGTTGACCGATCTGCTTCTTTCATTGGCTCTCTTGCTTCGAGGTGTCAGACTCACGGGTGTACACGCGACCGTGGGGCGTCAGGGCACGGTTGTGCCTTGACTTTTGGCTTGGCGCGGTCGTGCCATGTACGGGGCGCGACCGTGCCTAGGGTTAAGCAAGCTTGGCACGACCATGCCAATTAGGGGCACGACCGTGCCTCTATCACAGAAACCCTAAAACTTCACTTTTATCCTGGAAATCCCATGTTTGTTCACTAAGCTTCACAAAAACCTACAAAACAGGAAATGAAGCAAATAAGTGTCTAAACGTTGGAAGTAACCAAGAATTGAACGTTAAATGAGCGAAGTTTTGTGCCGAAAAGATGTGTAATTTCAAGCACATCACCCGCACATCCTTTTATCCATGCATAAACCCTAATTTGACTGACTACTCGATTCGGGTTACCCTTGACCCGCTCAGGAGCCCGTATGCCTAGACCTAGGATTCCATGCATGCACGTACGTGGTCGTGCAATCTTAGTCCCACGAGTACCCACGTACCCGGACCTACTTTCATACCCGCATGCGTGCCATGCAACGTAAACCCTAGCCGAGCCACCTGTTGCTACCGTACGAGCTCATCCCGTACCTTACCGTCCACATCGTCGTGCACCACCATCCCACGTAAGCTTCCACATGAGCCAGCGTGCACGTCGTCGCTGTATTTTCTGCCTTGAAACTCTAGCGGCTAGCACCACCCCAACCAACACCGTATGGCTTTACTCGAACGCCTCCTCCCCACCGGAAGCTTTACCCGAACCGTCCCTGTTGTTTGCCGTCGTAGAACACCACCGCGGCACACTTTCGTCTTCTCCTCCTCCGACATGCCGTCGCTCATGTTTCCATGACCACCACCACAGGCCGGCCACCCCTCCCCATCTCTTTCATCGACAACCCTGACCACCATTCCGACCCTAAACGGGTTCTCAAGTCTTTCCCTTGCTTGCTACCTCCGTAGAACCACCGTGAGATCACCCTACCCTGCTCCTTTCTCCCCCGCGTCTCTCTCTCTGCTACCGTCGAACACCCCTAGGCCGAATGGCCTAAGGTTTTCTCTTAAACTCTTATTTAAACCTTTGAGTTTTACATCCGGGTCCCTGCGGTTCCGTTAATGCGTGTTTCAATCTCATTAACCGTGTTATCTGCTACATGAGTACTCTAATTATTTAAAGTTTCTGTTTCCGTGTAGAAACCCCATAAACTATCTTGGTTAATAGGGATTCGGGTCATCCATCTGTCCGAACCATAAGTAGGTGAAATTCTGGGATGTTACAGTTGCTAGCTACAGCTTGGTTCAGTTCGGTCACCAAAGTAGGTAGGACTTTAGCCATTTGCTGGGCAATCAGAACGACAAGAGTTCGGCTTCGGCTATGACGAGGAGGCATACTATAAGGAGACAAACAAATGAAAAGAGTGAATATAAGAATTATATAGTATGGATCGTAGGTGAGAATTTGAAATCATGAAGAATTAAAACATTTAAATGGCACCCACTTAATTCACATCACTAAATAGGTACTTTGACATATCAAAAGTATTTTAAATTCACCAATGTTTAGAGAAGTCATGCATTCCTATAAGTGGACACTCATCCCAAGAATTCCCAGGAAAGCATACAGGTCCAACGATTGGTCTGGATTTGTACGAAATGCTTTCCTAGACAGAATTTCCTAGAATACAGGTATCCACCCTTCCGGTCCGCACAAGTTCTCATACATTGTTTAGAACTCAAATACTCTTGACGAGAGTTAGTTTTGGATTAGACTTGAAGTCTAAGAATAAAACTTTGATGCTGTAGGTTGTTGTAATACGTAAATAGATAGAAGTATAAGGTTCCAAGTATAAGCATGCACGTATAGGGTTTAAGATTAAAGAATAGAATAGAGAGGAGATTCCTAGTAAGGGACATGAGAGTAGTCTAGGTCATGTGTCTAATAACCTAATTCCCTATAACCAATGCTCTGATACCAATCTGTCACACCCCAACCGACAGCAGATTATACGTCGGGGCGGACACGTTTGTTCGAAAGCACAAGGTTGACTATTAAAATTGGAATATTTCATTAATAACTTTTAAAGGTTCAAATACAAGAAAAAGGAAGCACAAAGTTCAACAAAGCATAACATTAATAATTTCTCTAAGTCCAAAGCATCTTATATGACCACAAGAAAGCCTCAAACTTTAGCACCTGAAACATGTTACGTAAACTGTCAACTAAAAATAGTTGGTGAGATACAAAGGTTTTGACACGGTTTAACAAAGTCTTTGAAAGTTTTACAATTCACTATGCACATGCATCTAAGGTATAAGTGTGAGAAACGAACAAGTTTAAACATTTTGCATATCAATCCTTCAAAACAAGGTTAGGCATAACCCGAGGGTTACCCTTAAAGAATAGGTCCAGTAACAATCACCCTGGGCTTCCCCGGAAGGGTCAATCAATCTAGGTGGATTGGTCAAATACAATAGATCTAGTATTGTCACTGTAGGCTCGATCAAAGTTAATGAGTATGCTATAGTTAAGTTTAATTTAATCATGCAAGTCTCAAGACTCATAACACAAAGAAGAGCATATAGACATAGTTGTTTATGAATTGTTTAAGTCTAAAAGTTTCATACATGTTTCACCCCAAGTTTATAAATAGAAACAATACAAAAAGGGGATAAGTATACTCACTTGGAATGATGAAAGAGTTCCCAACAAAGATTAAGTGTAGTGAAGTCTCGAGGAAGAATATACTCACAACAAGCCTAAAATCCCTAAATACGAATCGATTAACCCTATGTTAATGTAAATTGACAAAGGGCTATTGATCTTTGAATGAAAACAAAGGCTTTGGCTTTTCGAATTACCTGATATGATGACGAATCGAAGGAGATCAGGTTCAGGTTCCGGAGCGGCTGTCCACATAATCAAATTGGCAAATGTGGGTAACGATCGATGAAATTGAGTGTTTAGCGAGTTTAAGGGAGGTGTCGCTGGGGTGATTAGGTCGGTATTTGTAATCGATTTCATCGTTTAATGCTTGAGCGGTTGGGAAGTACCTCGGAGGTGTAAAACGAATTTGAATTCGAATCCACGGGCGATATAATTAACTTCACGCATTGAAGGCTCTTGGGTTTTGGTCGCATGCTCGAAGGGAAGCTCGAGGTGCATTGATTTCGACCGGAATACGCGTTTTTGATAATTCGAGCCCAAAATCGCCAGTTGCAAGGGTCGAACTCGCGACTGGTTTCAAATTCGGTAGTTTTGTTTAATTGCACATTGGTCCCTGAAGTTTATAAGTTTTATCATTTTATGCCAAAGCATGATTTTCAGTTTTAAAACACTTTTTCAGGAATGACAGTTTAGTCCCTGGACTTTATAAAAATAAATAATATGTTTTAATTTTATAAAACTGAAATAAGTTTTTATAAGATTTACCTTATTATTATTTTAAAATAATTTATATGTTTATGATTCACAAGTTAAGTATTTATTGATAATAGGTTTAATAACTATATTATTTATTTAATAAATGTAAAATTATAAAGTTTTAAGGATTAAACATATATTATTTTTTTATAAGATACACATATATTTAAACAACCCTTACATATACATATTGATTTATATATACATGTATGTTTTAAATATATTTTGTAAAATTCCAAAAATTATTTTTCTTAAATATAAAACATTTTAATTAATATTAAGAAAATAGACTTCTAAATTTTAGGATTTAATGTAAATTAACAACACGTGCAAAGATTATGAAAAGATACGTTCATGGAATTTCACTTGATAGGTTACAACGGGAAATAGAATTACAATACAATAAATGGAAAACGATATATCAAAAAATCCTGGATATTACAATATCAAGTGGTGGTTTGTGGAAGTAGACACTGGAGAGGTTGTAATAGAAGATTAAGAAGGACAGATTATGTTTTGTTTTTATGATGCATTGAATCTGATCAATTTCTCGAAGAAGGATCAGCTGACTCTAAAAAGAAAAGAGATAATGTATACAAGTGAATGGAGAGAACAAACAATACATACAAGAGGGTGTTACATGTATGTATAAGCAAATGAGTACATGCTAGGAGCAAGCAACTGGAGATTCAAAAGAACACTTAGAGATTGAGAGACAGAAGTGTTACCTATAAATAGTGCTTAGTCATTTTGTAAATGGCGAACTTAACAAGTTCGCCTAAGCCATGGGTGTGCCGAACTTGTTAAGTTCGCCTGTGGCAGAAGTGTTACCTATAAATAGTGCTTAGTCATTTTCAGTTGAAGAACTTCTGTGATTTCATCTGTAAGCACGTTTATCTGAGTAATACAAGGAGCTTTCAAAGAATCTTGTCCTGTGTGTTTTACTTTGTGTTCTTATCAGTTTGAGACGCGTTTATTCGTTCGGATTCCGCACTACGAGTACTTGTTGCATGTTATACGTCTGAGATTGATCCGTGGACTCGTTGGGACCTACAAATATCCATGGTTTTCTGGCCATATTATTTTTTTTATTATTTATTTATTTTATACAATAATGGCACTACATTCAAACCCTGTGCTGGTCCCACATATTGTACCACAACAACTATCATGTGTATTAACTCAAATTCTTAACCTTGCATTTACAAAGTGTTTCTCTATTATACATGACACATGTATGCATATTTATTATAATAAAGGTATATCAAATTAGAACATGTGAGGTCTAACCATGTAACCATATTTTTTCCTTTTCCTATATCATATATATATGTATGTATTTAACTCTCTCTCTCTCTCTCTCTCTATATATATATATATATATATATATATATATATACTTTGGATTATAATAAATAAATCAAACCTATAACTTGTAGATTTACAAAGGATAATAATATAAAACTTTGGAGTACAAAGCATGCATCTACAAATCCTTTTATATATCTATACATGTACTTATTTTAAATAAATGTGTAATTATATATACATGCTTTTGGTTATATTAAATAATTGTTCAAAGCTTAAAAAAATAAATATAGGTTAGACCTATATATATATATACATATGTGTATTTATATAAACTTATAAAAACTAAATTTTAAAATTCTCTACATAAAATTTGGATTTATAAATGCTTTTTTTTTAATTTTTAATAGAAATCAAATTATTTCTATTTTATAAATTACATTTCTATGTTTATAACATTGTTATGATGTTTACATTTATTAGATTTTACAAATGTCTAATAAATTTTACCTTTTATAAAAGTTCAGGTCCTTGTTGCAAATTCTGATATTTCAGTTTAACTAAAACCTATGTTTATAACATTGTTATGATGTTTACATTTATTAGATTTTATAAAAGTCTAATAAATTTTACCATTTATAAAAGTTCAGGGTCTTTGTTGCAAATTCTGAAATTACAGTTTAACTAAAACCTAGGTTTGTGCTTGAAATGATAAACCCTTGAAACACTAGTGACTAAAGTGCAAAATCTGGTTTTCTTCCCCATTTCATTGATGTTGACTTTCTGGAGTCAACAAGTCCCAAATCAAAAACCAAATCATCCGAATTCATGCGATTTAACCCCAATTGATTCCTCAGAAAAGTTACTCAACCAAAACCAAATGATAATGATGAAGCAATTTAATCGTAATCAAGACATCTACACTCGAACCGTCCCGAAACCGTCCCTTATTTAATCGTACGTTACATATGAAATTGATTCAAATTAAGGAACCATAACAGATCGCAACACCTCTATTTCACTCCTGGCACCCTCACTTTCATCTCACATCACCACTGGAGCCCGGTCGAACTTCGCCGAGCACCAAACTCGCGGTCACAGTCGACCTCACTCTCCACATAACCATTTCAGGTAATTCGAACACCTTTTATCTCGTGTTTACATCGTGAATCAAAGCCCTAATGTTTTGATCTCGTATCCGTGAATTTTCAGGTCGAATTTATGGCTAGGGTTTGATGGTTTCGTGTTTGGGGAAGAAGGAGGCGTTTTAGGTGTGTGTTAAAAAGTTATCAGACCCATTCCTAGCACGGCTGTTAGCCTAGATCACTCAGTTTATGCATTTGACTCACACGGAACCCACCCGGGTTGGATCCCCGCTAGGCCGGTTTTGTACTATATTCTTTGTTTTTCATTTTAACACATAAAGCAATGGTTATAAAGTTCTAAGTTAATTTTTATAAATCTTTTAAATATAATCAAAATCTGTTTATAAAAACAGAAAATATAAACTAATGTTTTATTTATTTTATTTTATTTTATTAAAAACATATTATAAGCATTACAAACCCCTAAATAAACAATATAAGTGAGTTATTTAGACAAATCCAATTTTATGGTTTTAACCTATAAAATAATAATGTTAATTGTTTAAGCATTATTAATTCATTATCATATAAATAATTATTTTGGGAAAGAATATTTATTTAAAACATTTTAGAGCTTATAGAAACACTTAAATAATCACTTTAGATAAATAATTATACAAAATTCAATTAGTTCATTTAAGGCTTATAATTATTTAATACATCCTTTTATTAATCATTTAAGTAATAGAAATTGCTTAAATAGTTTAAGTAATTATTTTAGTTACATAAAACAATTATTTAAACCTTTTCCTAATTTACAATTTATTTGTTGTTCTTGGGAAAATTATTTAAATGGTTTAATTAATTAAATTATTTACATAGAACAATCACTTAAATCTTTCTTGATCCATAACTTTGTTATTAATTATTTTTAGAAAAATTATTTAAATAAATACAAACACATTATTATTACTATAAACACTATATAATTAATTAGAAATCCCATTTAATTCTAATTAATTTTATAAACTATTTTATCATTATTATTTCAATATTCGTGATATACGTATACATACTTCAAAAACTTGTACAAACCCTATATCCAATCCCCAGTTCCAAGAGTCCCTAGAAACTTTAGAAATTCTTTACTTCAATTAGTCGTACGTTGAGCCTAGAATACGAATTAACTGTGTAGGTCGATTGTGAGGAATCCTTACGGAGCCAATCTTTTATTTGCAATTCGTACAACTTATTAGCTTCATTTTAGGTGAGTTTACATAGCCCTTTTTTCCTTTTTATACTTTTAGGGTGAAACATATCTGCAACTATATTTCATACACAACTCAAAACCTTTGTTCCTATGCAACTGTCCTTATGCTTTATGTCCTAAACTGTTTGGTGACCATTACATGTGTTCATGTTAGTACAATCATTAACTTGTGTGGCAAACCTAAGGTAGTACCTAACATGATCATTTATACGGGAATCTGATTCATTATTTAACACGAACTTTGGCGGGTTAGTGTATACATTTGGAACTTCACACAATCCGGGGGATTGTGCATACATATAAACATGGCTTGATTATACGCTTGGAACCTTGTATGTTTTCACATTTATGCTTTAGATTGACTTTGAACATATTGAATTGTAAACCTTATTCAACTTTGTTTGGTGTCAAAACCTATGTTACTCACCAACTACTTATAGTTGGCATTTACTTAACATGTTTCAGGTGCACCCGTTTGAGGGCAAGCCTTGATCATATAGGACTATGGACTTAGGTAAATTAATCCAAATTTTGATTATGTTATGTTTCTCTTGTACAATGTATATCTTATTTCCTTGTAATGAATACTTAATATGATGGAATAAATATTTAAACTTATTAAATAGTTGATCAACCGCGTCATCCCCGACGTATAATCCGCCGCTGGCCGGGGTGTGACAAGTTACAAAGACTCTACTGGGCAAGCAATGGAGGTATTTGGTTCATGTGTTCATACACTGTCTAGGACCAAGGACTGGAGGTTTTGATCAGATTGAAGAGGTATTTAGTAGGGAATTGGTGTGTCTAGCAACTCACAGAAGATTTAACTTTTGTAGAATGATATTTGAAGGTATGATAAACAAATTTGGGGGACCGAGACAAAATCACAAGTTCCTATTGTATCCAAGATTCATCCAAATGATAATCAACTCTCTTTTACCGGATTTACCAAATGTTGGAGTTTAATTTCCTCTTGAACCCATGACGGATTCCATCTTCAGTAGCATGAATACTATTCGAAAAAAGAATAAGTTTAGTGGCCAAGTCACGCCTCTGTTGCCTAATATGCTTGGTGATAATCCTGATCTAGATTTTGGGATTGATGATGAGATAGATGACTTATTGAGTACTGGTGTTGATGACAATGACATTGACGATGGTGAAGATGGTGATGGAAGTGATGGTGGTGCTGGTCAGGCTAATAAAGATCAAGCTGTTAATCAACCAGTGAATGCTCAAGTTGATCAAGAGCAAGAGATGAATGTTAAGAACATTGTACCTGATAATACAGAACCAGCCGTTACAGAAAGTGTTGATCAGTGTGTTAGTAAAGAAGCTAATGTGGAAGGTAATGAAAGTATGAATGAACCAGAACAAGTTCAAAATGATCAAGAAGTAATTACTCCATAAGCAACAACAACAGAAACACCAAACAAAATAAAGCAATATGAAGCTGAAGAGAAGATGCCTTCTAGACCTCCTCTGTCTAAGGGTATTGTATTTAAAATTCCCGAGAAGAAACGTTTGAAGAAAATGGCAAAGCGTTATACTGGCAAAGGAAAAGACATAAAGGAACTAGAACCTGCAAAAGTTAAAGCTTCGAGAGACTTTAAATTGATTGATGAAGAGTTTAAAAACTTTACAACTCAAGAGATTGCAAATACTGTTAGCATGTTGAAAACCCAAATAGCAAATCTCCAGAGTAGAGAAGAAGTAAGTGCTCGGGAGATTAGAGAGTTGAAAGCTGGGTATAATCAACAACAAGAACATTTGAATCAACAACAAGTATAGATAAATCAACTTCAAAGCTTGGTACAAGACTTACTTAAACATATAGGAGTTCAAAATCAAAGTGAAAATGTTGAACCTCAACCTAACCCTATTGAATCACAAGTTAATGTGAATCCAGAAGGACCGTCTACTATTGTTTCTTCTCAACAAGATCAATCTCCTGTTATTGATGCAAGTTTATTTGGTTTACAAAATTATTTTTATGCTGATGCTTTGATGAATCCACAAGGTGAAGGTATGGAGATTGATGATAGTCAAAGTAAAGAAGGAGAGAAAGAGGAAGAAGAGAAGGAGAATGAAGAAGAGGAAGACGAAAAAGTGATAATCACTGATGTAAAGAAAGATGAAGATAAACCTTCACATGATGACCATAGCAGTGATGGTATTGGAAACATGGATACTGGTTTAAATGAACCTGAATCAGATGGTGAAGGTCCGACTGAGAAGGAGTATACAAACTATAAGTATGAACAGAAACAAACATATGCTGAAGGAGATTGTTCGGTGATAGGCAAGATGGATAATATTGTTGATGAAAGAAATACATTTGAGATTCCAGCTGAAGAAAGTGACAAAGGTAAAGCTCAAACAGATTCTACGCCAAAACAAAATGTTTTTTATAAGAGTTTGTGGTGGAAGAAAGACGAGAAACCTTCTATTGTTGAGAGGATTACTCAAAAGATAAGAAGTCTAAAGAAAGCAATGACTGGACAGATGCTTGGATGGAAGTATGATCATGAGAAGAATATGTTTGTGATTAAGAGGGTTGAGGGTGACATTCAATACTTTGAATCAAGTCATAAGCTGAAGAGTTTTCCTAGATGGAATGTTCGTGATTTAAGTCATCTCGACTTAATTAATCCTACAAATGATCGTTATGCTAATAACTTTGAAATATTCCTTCGAGAACAATGTAGTCAAGATAGATTTACAAGTTTTCAACCACAAGTTCCGAAGTGTGTTAAGATGAAAAAGAGAGACAGAGAGACTAGAAAAAGAAAGTATCAGTATATTGTGCAACCAGCTGAGACAGTATCAACTGTATACATTTCAAAAAGAAAAGAGAGTTTTATAAAGGATTTTGATCGTTGGTTTTATGACAGTAAAACACATGAAGCTGTTATATTACAACGAGATCTTCCAGAAGTTAGAATCTTTGATCCTATGGAGTTGTTCAGTTTTTCAGATGAAGACTTAAAGATTTTTTTATTATAATACAATCTAGTGTAACATGGGAACTTTGGTCAAGACGAAAGCGAAGTTGTATATGCGTGTGGTTGCAAGATGTCTCTCAATGCGAGCTGAAGCAAAGATAATCAGGAAAATGATGCAGGATCCGGAATCGAAGCATGTCAAAGTTGAAGCCAAGCCTACAGATGTCAAAGACTAAAGAATTGGTATTCAATGGACTAGGGGGAGATTGTCTGAACCTAGTAGTCCATCGAATCCAATTACAAAGCTAAAATGTACAAGTGAAGAGTTTTCGGCCGAGAAATTTTTCGGTCGAAAGATTTAGCTTATAAATAGGTGTTTGTTTGAATTGTAATTAGAATTATTTTTGCCATTTGTCTTAGATGATAATCTTATTGTGTTTAGTCTGACTAGGTGTTGTTACACATAGTTAGCATCTTGTATTCAGTACTGATTATAATAGAAGAAAGAGTTTTGTGATTCATCTCGTTCTTATGGCGTGTTATTCGTATTTTAGGGTTTGATCCATGGATTCGGTCTTGTTATCTCTTGGATTGTATTCCGCTTTGGTTGCTTGATTCTAGACGATCGATTGTTTAAACATAGTAGTCCATCGAATCTAATTACAAAGCTAAAATGTACAAGTGAAGAGTTTTCGGACGAAAACGTTTTCGGTCGAGAAAGTTTTCGGATGAAAACTTTAGCTTATAAATAGGTGTTCGTTTGAATTGTAATTAGAACTTTGTGCCATTTGTCTTAGCTGATAATATGATTGTGTTTAGTCTGACTAGGTGTTGTTACACACATTTAGCATCTTGTATTCAGTATTGATTCTAATAGAAGAAAGCGTTTTGTGATTCATCTCGTTCTTATGGCGTGTTATTCGTATTTTGGCATTTGATCTGTGGATTCGGTCTCGTTATCTCTTGGATTGTATTTCGCATTTCCAGGAGGTTATTGGTGATTCGGTTGCTTGATTCCAGACGATCAGAGGGTATAACAGTTCCAACACTTGAATGCCATTGATCGCTTTAGCCTTCAAGTTCCAACAATCTCCCATACCTTCAACATGATAATGTTTGCAACAGCAACAGTGAACCTTTTAGCATCGTATTAAAAAATCTACGATTAGAGATCTCTCGAATCAAGTACACGATACTCCACATTTTCACACTTTATCACTGCCTCTCTTGTCACACAATCATATTCCCAACAGTCAAAGTCGTGGAGTGAATTAGCTGGAAGTTTGTCAGGAAGTTGAACTACCTTCATTTTCTTGGTGGGAGGCCATAATACATTTTGCCACGTTCATCCAGTACGTGGATCATTAACTCCATGAACCTTTTTTAGATATGAATCAACTGTCTTCATTCTAGGAAAGTTTGTCATAACTTGTGTATGAAGAAACTTATAAAAGTTATCAGCCTTACCAACCTTTCCCCTGTTGAAAAATGGTGCTTCATCCAGATGTCTTAGATCCAATTTCGTCCAAGAGCTGAAATCATTAGCTGATTTGTAGTACTCAATGTGCCCACTCTTCCTCTTCACCGCCCATTCATCCTTTTCTTTGTCAAATAGCCAAGATGCTATTCCAAACCGTTCTTTTCTTTTATCAAACATGTTCTTCTCAATACGGATATCATACTGATCATAAAGAGGTGGAAGAGGAAGCTTCCATGGAGGTCATTCCCTAATAGTGTCGACTTTAGGAGTGGATGATTCAGTGATTGCAGCAGTAAAACTTTGCAAGTTAACCACATCATCAATATCCTGGTGTAATCTTTCAAGCTCTTAGTCAGATAAACTATCAAACATCTCCATATTTGATGTATTAGGATAATCAGAGTCCTTATCATGTGGTTGAGATGCTTCATCAACAAAGACATCATCCATACTCTTCCAAGATTACCTTCAAACTCAAAGTTATATAGGTCATCAACCCCATCATTACATGTATCATTACCCTTCCCACTACCTTCAGTATCTCCATTCCCTCCATCATTATCATCATCCTTCTTGTTTTAATTTTTTTTTCTCTCTCTTCAAGTTTCCTCTTAAGATCAAACACTAGGGCAGTCAAATAACCCTGATTAGCTTCGAGAGACATGATTCTTACATTCTGAGCTTCTACTTGATGTTCCAGCTCAAATACCCTTTCCTACAACTTCAAAGGATCTACAGGAGCAAGAGTTGAAGAATCGCCACGGGTCTTGCCCTTTGCTTTATCAGCACAATAAGTTTCAGTAGATGAAACCAGAAATTGGTTTTTGTCAAATGTAGCAGTACTTAGGCTCACCTGTGATGATGATTGAGGAATGCTTGAGGTGCATGGTGGTGATTGTGGTTGTTGTGGTGTTGGTGTTGTCATTCTTACAATCCTCAGATTTCTTCGTCTTCTAGGCCTTGAAGTAAGATCTTGATCCGGGATGTAATCAGTATCGGTTTCTTCTTAGTTAGAGGAGGAGGTGAGAAGAGGAATCTCAACTCTTCTTCTTTTTCTTTCAAGTTCACGCACATACCGATTTATAGGTACAATCGGTCTCTCCGGAGTACCCTTAATGTTAGTAGATGTAACAATCTCAGTAGCTTCTGATTCAGGTGCAGCCGGAGGATCTTGTTGTGGTTCCTGTGGTGGTTCTAGTTGTGGTTCTTGTTGTAGTAGTTGTTGAACGTCATGATCATTAGCAACCTCGGCTTGATGTTGTACAACTAGTTCTTGTTGCACTTCTGCTTCTAGTGCCGCGTATCTTCCAAACTTCTCAATGGGATGCAAACCCTGATATACCCTTTTGCCTTGCTTGTTCATATTCATATACTTGAATATGATAGGCCTCATTGCCTTCAGATCAAGAGTTTCCACAATTGGTACCAAATATGTATGATTCTTGTTGATGATGATTTGTAAGAATCTTGGAAACATCAGAAAAATATCCTTTTTTACACCTTTCAAGTTGCTCTTGAACTCCTCGAATGTCATCTTAGAGAAGTTGTAGTCCCAGCTCATGGTAAGAGCAACCATTGCTAAAGAAATAGTAGCATTCAGCTCATTAAATCCACCTTTCCTTCAAGTCAAGCGATTCATACACACATGTGCCAAGTACCTCCAGTACAAATGCAACAACTTCTTAAAAATAGGAGGATAGTTGCCTTCATAACCCATTCTCTGAACAATTGGAGAAACAATCTCTGTACCAAACTTGGTAGGATGAACAACTTCATCCCCAAACTGTAACGCTTCTGTAATAACCGCCTTTGACACTTTCACTTGTTTGTTCTGAACAGTGCCTAAGATGCATTCTTCACCATTGAAGTTCGGGTGAATAGTAGCGGTTTCCTAGAACTCTTTGATAAAACTCTTGTAAATCACTGGATTTTCCATAATAGCAAAGTTGATGGGAGAAAGTGTCAATCCCACAACCATATATTTGAAGTATGCGTACGCTTCTTGTGGATCCAGTAGAAAAGCATAAATGTTGTGATCAGGCACAAATTTTAACTCACCCATTTCTACACAAACCAAATCAAGTTAGGACCATGAGACATTTAATAAAGAAAATAATAGTTAACAATTAAATAATTATCAATTATATTATTTCAAAATCATGTTCTCGGTTTCCCATATGTTCTCGGGTCACAAACAATTCCCAGGTGCAACACAAGATTTCAGGCAATTTGAAATTTTCGACAACCCATAGATTCTCGGGAACCCAAACAAGTTCTCGGTTGCTTGAAAGTATACGGTAAACACAAAAGGTTCGCGGGAGATTTGAATTTTCCCGTGAACCTTCATGGCTAGCGTAATTTCAGATCTTTCTTCCAAATTGAGCATACTGAACCCAAATTTGTGGATTTCTATACACATTCACATGCTCGTCCATTCATTCCGATCACAACGAAACACTTAAACCCAGTTTTCATCCATAAATCGCTGAAATAGAATCAAGAAATCGTTTGATGATCAAACAACTAAACGATCAGTTCATATTGTTTGATAAATTTAAAGTCGTACCTGAAACCTGCAACTTCACTTGAAAACAGTCAAAAACATGAACAATATTTTGAGTGAGAGAAAGATAAAGAAACCGAGTGGGAGACGGAATGAACCGTGAACCAAGTAAACCCAAGTTAGGGTTTTAACTCCCCTTTTATAGAACTCGGTTGCATTTGTGGGGGCCCACCGTGAACCTTGGTGGGCTGCATCAAGAGCCTGAATACTTAGTAGTTTAATCCCTTAAATGATTTGTTAAATATCTCAAACATGGTCATTTTTATAAAAGTTAAAAAAATATATATAGAATAATAGAAAATAAAAATAAAATAAAACAAATATTTAAAACTAAAAACAAAATTAAAATTAACAAAGACTTAACAAAATAGACTTGTAACATAGAGCCTTAGAAAGTTTGATTTGGGATCATATCGTTCTGTAGCCAGACCAAGGAACATTTTTCCGCACGGATTTTCTCAGATAGGTCAAGTAGATTGCCGATATTTAAAATCCTTTTAAACTCATGCTTTAGTGCCAAACCTAAGTCTTTCATTGTGATTTAATTATACTGTTTTTGGTAGAATTCTTTATGACTTAATGAGTCCCACACTCATATCTTAGAGACTTGTAATTAGTTGACTATGAATTATGTGATTTTTTTATGAACTTTAATGGACCCCACAACTTATCAGGTAAACCTTCCCTTCCTCATGGTCTTTTGAGCACCTAAATAATAACTATTTGAGCATAACTAGCCTGGGTTTATGAACTGATTTGAGGACTATCAAAATTTTGCACAGGAATATAGCACGACAGACTTACGTATCCTGAATTCATTCAGAAACCTTTATATCTGTAGGTCCCCGGGTGTGTATCGTGTGGGTGTGTAGTCTAGTCAACAAGAGTGTGGAATCCTCACGGTTTTCGTATTGGCCACGTTTGACCACCGTTGACCCGAGTTTGACCACGTTTGACCGTGTTTGACCATGTTTGATCGAGGCTCGTGACGTCGTTTCCTGTACAAAATACGCATTTTATACACGGGAATGAAACCCGTCCACCAAATAACTAGATCTAAACGGATAATAACCGGTCGTCTAAAGTTATGCTCAAAATACAAAACTAACCTCAAGACTTTGTAGATCGGGATCTTAGAACTACAACAACACGGATCCGGTAGAGTGGGGCCTACCGGTGTTGCCGAAAAACGCTTCTGTTCGCCGGAATCATTCCAAAGAAACATTTAACACCAAAAATGTGTAGATTTAAGCTTGAATGGCAACAAAATGAAATAGGGACTCGCCTGAAAAACGAAACTCGCCGGAAAACTAATTCTGTCGTCGGAAATCCCGCCGGAAAACCGTTTTCAGCCGGATCTTGGATGGAAACACGCAAGAAGCTGTGGATCTAGACCGAGATAGGCTTAAAACATGATCGAGTAGCCTTAGGTGGCGTCGAAACTCTAGCTCCGTCACCGGAGCTTACCGAAACACCCTGTGGAGGCGGAACCCTAGCCGACGTCGCCGTTACTGCGGGTCGGAACGACGGATCGCTGCTGCCGTCGTCTCCAACAACATCACATCATCATCGTCTTCTCTGCTTTGCTCGAACACCGCCTGATGCGGCTGATTAGGGTTGTCGGAAAGACGACTTTTGCCAGAAAAAGGGGAACGGGAAAGAGGTTGTCGGGCACCACCAGATCAGCCACCGATGCCGCCGTCATCATCTTCGTTCACCTGCATCCATCACCACCATTCGGGGCACGAGGTCATACCCACCACCACTGTCATCGCCGGGAGGAGCCGCCGGGGGTGTGGCCGGCCTCCTCCCTCATGCCTCCGATCTCTCTCTTTCTCTGGTACACGCACATGTGCGTGTATGTGTGTGTGCTGGTGTGTTTTGAAGAAATGAGGGAATAAAAGGGGATAATATCCTTATATATATCCAGGGTTTAGATTAGTCTCCTAATCAATGTAGTTTGGACTGTATGCGGGTAAAACGCGTCTACTCTCGATTATCTGACACGACTAAAATTTCCGCATTATTATATTAAAATTTTTAGGATCGTGTAGTGCTATTATAGATTTATTTCGTTATTTATTTTATGAAGTTTCTGCTCCGACTGCTGTCCAGTCTTGTACGCACCAGTACCATGTGTCCAATGCGTACGTCGTTTTAACGTTTCACGCGCTATTAAAATTATTATTTTCTCAAATAATAATAATAGGAATTAAACAACGATGATATCGATATTCGCTTATATTATTTAATCACATAAGGTAATAAATAGTATAATTTAAGTTTATGCTGGTATTAGTCATATCAGCATGATCTATGTCGTATGACTCTCATGTTAATTTCTAAATAATCGTTTGAAGTAATTACGAATAATTATCATGATTATTTAATATTAGAAATTAAATATCACGTCGTGTGTCGGTTACTAACTACGGATGCGTTAATTTGTTTAACCGTACATCGTAAGGCTATGTGATTACTATATATTAATATGTTATCTCGAATCACCCCATGATCCGTCAAGTAAGGTTACTTACTCAAGTTCATATATTGAGCCTATAACTGGGCCGTTAATGGGCCGAGGCCTTTTATGGTGAATCGACCGCCAGGGATTATGGACCCAAATTCAGGGTTGTCACATTCTCCCCTCGTTAAAGAAGTTTCGTCCTCGAAACTTAGCTTGAGCTATCCTCTAGGATTGACTCAACTTGTTCAGATGGATGTTCCATATACTTTGTTCATTTCTAGCTCATAAGGAGAATTTTAACTCAATTCACTTAGTAATCGGTATTCGAAGGTAAGGCGAATACCTCATCGTCTAACGATGTTGGATATGTATGGATTTGAAATGTCATCGTATCATGTAATAGTGTGACGTTACTGTCGAGCAGATATTATATCAAACGAGTAGATTTTGGAAGTCCTTTGATTATGTCGCCATGTGAAGGACATTAGCTATGCCAGACGGTGGTAATGTCGACACTAGAGTCCCATAAACAAAAGGGATTACAACCAGCGGGGTCCTTTTCGTATAATGAGCAAGTCATTAAAAGAATGTTTACTCGATGTGAATTAAAATAGCGAGTTTTCACAAATCAAGTAAACAACGTACACACTAGAGTAAACTATCAAGGTTTAGATGTCGAAAAATTTCTTTACGTGATCATTCTCATCATAGTGCAACCGTATGATCTTTCATTATTAGTAATGGATGACAAAAATGCATTCATCCATGCGGATTTCCAAAAGTGTATGAGCGCATATTCTTTATTCATATCCGGGTTTTCACTCACGAAAATAAACCATGATAGAATCTGACAGACGACTTATCATAAGTTCCAATAAGATATGCCAGGTGGTTCTGCTGAAATGTTCACCTGTTAGTTCAAAATCAGGTAATTGTCCGTTTGTCACAACGAGTCAAGGCCTTAATTTTTTTTTTGAGCAAAATATTTTAACTGACATTTCATCGGTCTAATAAGTATGTAGATGAAACTGATTCTATTGAGTTTAAGAAAGTAATATTAGCGTATGCAATTTCCCACAAGGGGGCTGGAATGGTTTATAGAAATCGCTCTGAGTTGGCTAGTTAACGAATTAGACAACTATATATGGAGTAAGATTTTTATGGATACTTGATCCTATAAGATTGATCTTGGTTTCATCCAAGTTCATTGCTAATGGCATCATCACACATGTCCTTCGTAATCTGATCTGGATAGGGATCTTAACGAAATAGATGTCGAACAATAAGCTCGAAGGATAACAATTTTCTTGTAATAGTGAATCATCCAGATTTTGAATCGTTTAGATTTCTATGATCTCTCCTAAAATGGAAGTGGAATCTTGATGAAGAACGAGAATGTCGAAGTATTTGGAAATAGTCTAGTTGAGTTGGCTCCCAGATACTAAGGATAAATGGACCTTCATGGGGTTCAGGAACAAGTGTTTGAGAATAGTCTAGCTTTTGTTTGCGAAGACTGAGTTCGATACTTCATTAATCACTGTTTGCACCACACCTCTACTGCAGTATAGAACTTTAGGTTGTGATATCATGATTTGTGGGATGAAAACTTGACTATCATGTGCACGAGGTAGGTAAGCCTTAAGAGGTTCTATGTTCGTTTGGAAAAGTTGCAGTTCGTCTAGATGGGAAAGTAAAAGTCATATAATGGAAATGGTCTCATAGAAGTAGTGTTTTCTTGAAATCGATTCCGGGTTTACCAATCATTAAATTGGTAGACTTTGATGTAATATCATCTTCAATTTAGTCTACGGCTTGACCCTCTTTAGGTAGGTGTCAGAAAGTGGACACGAATCGAATATAACTTCAGGAATTTGTCTCGTGATCTAGCGTTGAAAAGGGTCGAATTGATTATTTGTCAACTACTGGTAGCACAGTATGCCTGCAATTTCCTCTGGGTACGTTTAAGAGTTCGTATATCAGCCTCCTGCTTTGGTAATTAGGTAACGAAATCGTAAAGAGATCTATAGCTGCATCTCAAAAGTTGTAATAGTACTTTACAGAGAATTTCTAGATTCGGTCCAAATCCCGTGCTCAAATCAATTGAGAATAGACATATTCAGTGTTTCGGTCAAAATTTTTCATGCCAATGAAGTCTCGATAAGAGTTTTAGATTCATTAGAATTCAAAGTAGAAGGAGATGATGTACATTTCCACATCACTTGTGAGAGTTCAACGCATCATCTGATGCCTTTTGGATCAACCCTTTGGTTATGGAAATTTTGATCATCGATCGAGTGACTAGGAGTTGAGATTAGGAATACGGATTAATCATGAACATTAACTCAGACATTAAGACTCGCCAGACTTCTCATGCGCTGCAAATTATGATTACGTGTGCACCCGTAATGATAATTTGCCTTGCATGGTCCCTCTAGTGTTTTCCCCATCTCAAGTTCTTAGCCAAAAGGGAACCGGAATGTTCATTAGATCGTGTCATCGTGTTGCACTCTCGCGCAAGAGCGCGTATGTTATATCGGATTACTCTTAGTCATGTGTACTAATACTCTCGCATCTGTCGACTAGGGCTGTTTCTGGATGGTGTTAATGGTAGAGAGACACAACCGGTGTCTTCTAATAACTGGATGTGTGTGGTGGAAGCCAGACATTATATTATGGCAGAGATTCTCCAATCAGTGTCGAGCAACTCGTGCTACAAGTTTGTTTGTACATGTGGATTCACATGATCCCAATGAGGCTATGGGTCTCCTGACCCTTGGAGTTCTCCCTTATTTAGTCCTGCTTATCCACCTCGGGTTCCCTTCTGCTTGGGCAATCTCGTCTGCCATATATCTTCGTGAGGGTTTTTGTCATCCAATCCAGAAATTCATGAAAGAGAGTGTATATATATATATATATATACCACACCGAATGAAGACAACATATGTCAGAAAGGAAATTTGAATCCACGGCTGGAGTAGATGTAGGCGTGGCGTAGGTACATGTTCAGGTACGGGTTCAGCTTGTTGTGATACCAAGATCGGTAACTGGTGATTACTACCGGCGTCGCCCAAGTTCAACTCGTAACTCGATCTTTTAGGGTTACAATGTGATGAGTACCCGTCATCCTTGTTTCGTAATTCGAACAGTGATACTCTATTATTTCATATCGTATCCGTTTATTATTTTCACATAGTTGTAAGTATTAGATATTAGTTATGTATGCCACACAATTGTTTCTAGTATCAAAGTTGTTAATGATATGCTAGTGCAATCACATACACTAATAGTTGACTCAAGTTGTTCAGCAACGGTTGGAATTTCTAGGCTCAAGTCTTGTGTGTTCTTAGTATGATTGAAGTCTTAGAAATCTTGGTCCCTAAATAAGTATGGTTAAAGCCTAGGTGTCACTATGGAGACCTAATTCGCTAAAACCATTGGCTCTGATACCAATCGGTCACACCCCCAAATTTATTTACTTAATAAATAAGTAAAGGTTGCAACGATTGGTAACATTACACAACAGCGGAAGCTAAAGTAAAGACTTCTAAGGTGTTAAACACCATTACAAATACTAAATTGAAATAGTACATTGACTAGAACTATGAAGGTCAAAACCGACTTGAGGTTTGACAATTATTCTTCTTCGGCTTCTAGGGTTTTAATCTGAGTGGTTAACCTATTCCAACCGTGCCATAGCTATGTGTTACCTGAAAAACATACATAAAAATGTTAACACAAAGGTTGGTGAGTTCACAGGTTTAATTTTCACAATGTAGAGCAGTTTTCCTTGAAAACATTGATGGTGTATATGTGGCCAAAATATAAAACCGTTTTCCTCGAAAACGTTAAAAATATGTACACGGGCTTAATGCGAGACCGTTTTCCTCGAAAACATGTGATGACTTCATAGTCATAAAATGAGTAGTTTTCCAAATGAAAACATGTGATGACGTCATAGTCATAAAATAAGTTGTTTTTCCTGAAAACAATGGTATGTGTACGTGGCCAGAATATGAAACAGTTTTCCTTGAAAACATTGATAAAAACATTTGCACGTAAACGTATAACAAAACCATTTATGTGTAAACGATTGGGTGACCCATCTGCACGAAAACGCTTCAATGTATATGATAAACAAAACAAGTAATGTTGACACATTTGTAAACTAGCTAAGAGTACAAATAATATGTACATAAATGAGGCATAATCAAACCATGACACAGGTGTTTCGCCCCTCACTCGTACCTCACGAGCAAATGTTTGAACACAATGCGGTCATTTGGCCAGAGGGACCCATGGTTAGCGCGACTAACCATGACAGGGGGTGTCAATCCCAATAGTACTATCCATAGAATCCCAGGCTAATCTATAGCTAATGATTATAAATATGATGGTCAGGGGACTTCCAGCGCTCTATAAGTGTTAACTCATGCAAACATAAAGGTCGGGTCTTGTTTTCTTGTTATCATGCAGAAGTAGTTGTAAATATACTTCGTGTTCTCCAAACGTATCAAGTAAATTTGTTTCATGTTTTCAAACGTGTAAAGCAAGTATGTTTCTCCCCCGATGTTTATAAAACATTTAAAAATAAAGAGGGGCCGTGAAACTCACCTGATGACGTGTCAGAAACACTAATGTCCTTTTGATAGCAGTGAAAACCAATATCCACGTGATAGTCACGGGTTTACGTCGTCCTATTCGAGTCCTACGATACCTGTAGGTACTTTATGAGTTTTATAGACTAACCCTAATAATGTAAAGCGAGTCTAAACTCGTATTGAGTTATCACGCGTGCGGTTGAGCCCTGCTGATTTTCAACGGTATTACTGACGTGGTATATGGCTTCAGTTTAACATTCGGTGATATTAGTTGCTTAATTCAAATCGGGTCTTTTGACTTGAATATGTTTCAATAGCTATATACATAAATGTTAGTTTGTCGAGGACACGACCGTATATAGCTAGGTGTGCGTATAATAAATATTAATGCATGTTCGTGCGCCTTTTATCAGAATGTGTGTAACCCTATGATTTAGTAAAACCATTTCAGGACTAATGGTGTATTCATACTAGCACTTATGAATATATACGTATTCATATACTTATATAGTCTCAAAACTTTGAAAATATATATATGTATATATATATATGTAACGTAACATATTTCACGAATAAACGTTCCTTAATAAGGATTTGTTCTTCTTTATGTAAACATATACGCGCAATACACATTCTTTAGTGTATTTAGTTATCATATTTTATTTATTCAAGTCATAATCGAATATATATATATATATATACATATCACTTTATCCTTAATGTAATTGCCTTAAGTAATCATATGTTCATTTGTTTTCCAAAACATACGTTTATATACTGTGTGTGTGTATATAAGTGAAGTACCGTTTAAGACGAGGTACGAAACTATATAGTTAAATATACGTTTACAATCCTCGAATATAATAATTTAACGTCTTAGGTTTTGAAATTGTTCGTACAATATGTATCCAAAACTTTGAAATCGTATGTTTATTTAAATCCATAACTGAATATTATATTTAACAAATAAATGTCCGATTCTTGTATATTGAGATTTCATATCGGTATATATATGTATATACGTTTATCTTTACATACGTGTGTAGGTGTGTGCACTCATACATACATATGCGGGCCTAAATATTGTTTTATATAATAATCGTTTGATTTTGAATAAGCCCTCGTTTAGTCGATAACGTTATAAATTGATTCGTATAAGTTCCAAAAATGTTAAAACGTAATATCTCGGATACGAGTTGAACTTAATATAGTCGTTAACCAACATATCTAAATAATAAATATCAACGGCTTTTATATAACGAACATTTTGTAAATCTTTAAACGACTCAAGTAATATTTATTATTCGTGTATATATATGCAACAATCGTTAGTCATATAAACGTCTCTTTGTTACTTATTATGTGTTCATGATTAAATTTCTAGTTTAATAATTATATATATTTTGATTGAACGGATCTCTGTTGACTAAACATACATTTTTGCGGTCCGATGATGGCAATTATTAAGTTAATATTTATTTTCACCGTTAATACGTCGTTTATGACTCAACGAAATTTCCCGTGCACGCGTGTAACTTTTAGGTAAATGAATATAGTCTTTTTAGTGCGCGTTTTATACCTTTCGAACATCTCTTTTATGAACCGACACGTCCTAAACCTCACGGTTTTCGTATTGGCCATGTTTGACCACCGTTGACCCGAGTTTGACCACATTTGACCGTGTTTGACCATGTTTGACCGAGGCTCGTGACGTCGTTTCCTGTACAAAATACGCATTTTATACACGGGAATGAAACCCGGCCACCAAATAACTAGATCTAAACGGATAATAACCGGTCGTCTAAAGTTATGCTCAAAATACAAAACTAACCTCAAGACTTTGTAGATCGGGATCTTAGAACTACAACAACACGGATCCGGTCGAGTGGGGCCTACCGGTGTTGCCGGAAAACGCTTCTGTTCGCCGGAATCATTCCAAAGAAACATTTAACACCAAAATTGTGTAGATTTAAGCTTGAATGGCAATAAAAATGAAATAGGGACTCGCCTGAAAAGCGAAACTCGCCGGAAAACTAATTATGTCGTCGGAAATCCCGTCGGAAAACCGTTTTCAGCCGGATCTTGGACGGAAACACACAAGAAGCTGTGGATCTAGACCGAGATAGGCTTAAAACATGATCGGGTAGCCTGAGGTGGCGTCGAAACTCTAGCTCCGTCACCGGAGCTTACCGAAACACCCTGTGGAGGCGGAACCCTAGCCGACGTCGCCGTTACTACGGGTCGGAACGGCGGATCGCTGCTGCCGTCGTCTCCAACAACATCACATCATCATCGTCTTCTCTGCTTTGCTCGAACACCGCCTGATGCGGCTGATTAGGGTTGTCGGAAAGACGACTTTTGCCAGAAAAAGGGGAACGGGAAAGAGGTTGTCAGGCACCACCAGATCAGCCACCGATGCCGTCGTCGTCTTCTTCGTTCACCTGCATCAGTCACCACCATTCGGGGCACGAGGTCATACCCACCACCACTGTCGCCGCCGGGAGGAGCCGCCAGGGGTGTGGCCGGCCTCCTCCCTCATGCCTCCGATCTCTCTCTCTGGTACACGCACATGTGCGTGTATGTGTGTGTGCTGGTGTGTTTTGAAGAAATGAGGGAATAAAAGGGGATAATATCCTTATATATATCCAGGGTTTAGATTAGTCTCCTAATCAATGTAGTTTGGACTGTATGCGGGTAAAACGCGTCTACTCTTGATTATCTGACACGACTAAAATTTCCGCATTATTATATTAAAATTTTTAGGATCGTGTAGTGCTATTATAGATTTATTTCGTTATTTATTTTATGAATTTTCTGCTCCGACTGCTGTCCAGTCTTGTACGCACCAGTACCATGTGTCCAACGCGTACGTCGTTTTAACGTTTCACGCGCTATTAAAATTATTATTTTCTCAAATAATAATAATAGGAATTAAACAACGATGATATCGATATTCGCTTATATTATTTAATCACATAAGGTAATAAATAGTATAATTTAAGTTTATGTTGGTATTAGTCATATCAGCATGTTCTATGTCGTGTGACTCTCATGTTAATTTCTAAATAACCGTTTGAAGTAATTACGAATAATTATAATGATTATTTAATATTAGAAATTAAATATCACGTCGTGTGTCGGTTACTAACTACGGATGCGTTAATTTGTTTAACCGTACATCGTAAGGCTATGTGATTACTATATATTAACATGTTATCTCGAATCACCACATGATCCGTCAAGTAAGGTTACTTACTCAAGTTCATATATTGAGCCTATAACTGGGCCGTTAATGGGCCGAGGCCTTTTATGGTGAATCGACCGCCAGGGATTATAGACCCAAATTCAGGGTTGTCACAACCTATACTTGGCCGTTTTTCTTATTTGCAAATCCATCAATTCAGTGTTTTTGATAACTGATTCTAGTCCCCATAGTGTCGAAAATACTTGAACAACACAATGTGAGTATAACCAATACCAATATCAAGCATCAAATCGTCTAAAATGATGGAACAGGGGCCGACGCTAACCCTCGGCCCAAACACAAGATAAAAATCCAAAATAATCAGTTTAAGGGTTTAATTTTGTATCTAGAAGCTTAGTTTTATGATTAGGAACATGTTGTGATGCTCAATTTCGTATGCAAACATGTCATTTTTCAAGAAATTTTGTCATCAAAACCCTAGTCTTCAAGAACACAAAATCTTCAAATTTGGATTAGTTAATGGTTGAAATGGGCTGTGATTCTTACAAAATGATCTTGGGATGAGGTTATAACTGAAAATGGGATTGAAAACGGTTTTGGAACATAATATTTTTGGAGCAAAATGAGCGGTTTGTAGTCTGAAGGTGTGAGATGTTTTGAATGGGGAGTAAATGCATGTTGCCGTTATATATACCCCTCACCTCAGACCCTGCGAATTTAAACAAGTGTGCATGACCTTTAACATGCGTATTTAACAAGTATGCAAGAGTTTTAAGCTCTGCGTACTTGTGAAGTACACCTGAACAAAAATTTGCTCCAATTTTAACTCAAAAAGTTTTATGAAGTTATGGTAGACGAACCTGATACTAACATTCAATTCTAAGTTTAAGTTAGAATGAGAAATATTTTTTTTGGTTTTTCTAAGAATTTAGAAAGAGCTGTGCATAAAATCTTTTTGCCTTTTTAAAAGTTAAGTTAAAACACCCCAAAAATCTTTTTGTTTTTTTTTTTCTGTTGGTATATACAAGATACTGAATTAGAAAAAACAGAATACTTACAGTGAATTTCTTTTTGGTCAAGTCATGAGCAGAGGATCATATCAGACTAATCAATTAGCAAAAATGATACGAGATAAATTTCAAAAGAGATTGGGATCATATCATGACATTCTTACTTATGCAGACAAAAAATTTGAAATACGCATCATGTTAATTTAAGTTGTCAATATTATAATATTTGAAACTACAAGCATTTTGGTATCATGTTCATGTGAGTTAAGGTACCATTTAGAATTCTATAACGTGTACCCCACGGTTATGTTAACAAAAAGTAATCTGCATTATCTCAAGACATTTAAGATTTTCCCAAGGATTATTAGAATCTCTAGGTTGAAGTTACATCGTTTAACACGGAAAAATGAAGCAGAATCCATAAGGATTATCAAGAATCATAAGATTCAGAATCGAGTGATTCATTTGTCTTGGGTTGTGAGGTTTATCTACAATGAATATTTGTAATGATTCAGGCTAATAGATATGGAATCCGGAGATTCGGGTAAGGGGATCCAACTATTATCCGGATATCTTCAATAAATCAGATGTGATCCAAGGGGGTAGTATATGCTTAACGGTTGTTGTCAACATATATCTTGGCCCAACTTCCCATTGCATACATGTAAGTATGGGAAGTGAAGTGAACCAAAAAATTGTGCTAAAGACATAACCCGAAACTGGTCACAAAAGATAATACTAGCCAAAATCTTACATTCTGTTTCTGATAATGATCTTTTTATTGATCTTTTACACACACACACAACATAACATGGGTTCAAATCACAGTTGTAGCAAAGATATTTAGTTTTTCACACTACTAATGATCCAAATAATGCTTCTAGCCTATTGACAATTCAAATTATGTGAAAGTATTCGAATTAAAGCTAGATAAGACAGTTTAAACAATTTAAGCAGTCATGATGCAATCATTTCCAAAACATGCAGTCAAAGAAATTTAGATCACTTACTGATGTACTATCATCTCCTCTTTACTTCAAAGTTTTGGAATGTTTCACCGGGTTATTCGTGATAGACATGGTAGCATTGTTGTCAATGAACATTGGAGTTCCAATATAATTCAAGTCATAATCTCTGAGTTGGTGCTGGATCCATAAGATTTGAGAACAACAGCTTGCAACAACAATGTACTCGGCCTCACAAGTTGAGACTGAAACCGTCGATTGCTTCTTACACTAGCAGGAGACAAGCCTATCTCCTAGGAATTGATATCCACCAGAAGTTAATTTCCTGTCAAGATTACAACCACTGTAGTCTGAATCGGTGTAAGCTTTGAAATCAAATGACTGATGCTTGGGATACCAGAGACCTAATTGGGGTTTCCCGTTTAGATATCGGAATATCCTTTTCACAGCAATCAAATGTGATTCCTTCGGTTGTGACTGAAACCTTAAGCAAAAGCATAAACCAAACATAATGTCTGGTCTTGAAGCTGTTAGATACATTATAGTTTACAATCAATGTCCTTTCCGTCTTTGTCGGGACATAGCTTGTGATTGACTTGGATCGGTGTGCTATAAGTAAAACAGTCATTCATCTTGTATTTTTCCAAGATGTCATTAACATACTTAATCTGATGTAGGTAAATGCCAACTTCCCTCTAATTGACCTGCAATCCTAAGAAAAATGACAGTTCACCAATATTGCTCATTTCAAATTTAGACTTCATCACCGATTCAAATTCACTACACATATCCTTGTTAGTTGACCCAAAATTAATGTCGTCTACATAGACTTGTATTAACAGAATATCACTCTCCGCTTTCCGTATGAAAAGAGTAGAATCTATCTGTTCACGATCGAAACCATTAGATAATAGATGCTTGGATAACGTCTCATACCATGCTCGTGGTGCTTGATAAAGACCATAGAGTGCTTTATCCAGCTTATACACTTTATTTGGAAATTTGGGGTCTTCAAATCCAGGCGGTTGGGTGACGTAGACTTCTTCATGAACTTTTCCGTATAAGAAAACACTCTTCACGTCAAGTTGATAGACCTTGAAGCCAACGTATGAGGCATAAGCCAAGAATAATCTAATTGCTTCAATTCTAGCAACTAGGGCATACACCTCTGTGTAATCCAAGCCCTCTTGTTGATAAAAACCCTTTACAACTAGCCGTGTCTTGTTTCTTATCACAACATGCCGATCGTCAGTTTTACATTTAAACACCCATCTAGTACCAATAGGATGTACACCTTTCGGCAAATCAACCAAATCCCACACATGCAGCTTATGGAATTGAGAAAATTCATCTTGTATAGCCTCAATCCAGAAATTGTCTGTGAGAGCCTCTTTTTACATTTTTCGGCTCCATTTGGGATACAAATGCTACGTGCAAGCATTTCTCCATGATACTAGTGTCAAGTATCTCTGCGTAAATACTAGTGTTCTCAGTAATTGTTCGAATCCAAGTTTGAATACCAGCATGAGGATCACCAATAATGTTGTTAATTGGATGATTCTGATGCACTCTTGTCTCTTGTACTACCAGTTCCTGGATAACTGAGTCAAGATTTGTACTGATTTCCTCCACACTTTGAGTACCAGACGAAGATTCAATATTAATAGGATCAACTTGTGCTTCATCTCCTTCATGATCAGCAGGGGCATTGTTCCCTACAACATTGGTATCTTCTTCGGTGTCAGTTTCACGAGTTCCTGATGCAGATGACGCATTAGGATCAGTGGCAGAAATTGGTGCAGTGGATCTTGTTGAGAATGTGGAGTGATTGCCGCTATTACAATGTTCATATAATCTGGCAGCATCTTCAGCAGATAAATCCGGAATATTGAAAGACTTGAAAAGAGTATCATAATCAAAACCCCACGCTGGACCTATTGGTTCTGGTGGAATGTTGTGTTTACTGCAATCCACCTCAAACCATTTTTCAATTGAACGAGTTTCCTTGTTGTAAACATTCTTGCAATGAGAATTGGCAACATGTCCTAAGAAGATGCCTTTTGTTGTTTTTTCATGAAATTTGGATTTGCGGTCTTTAGATTGTAACAAGAAGGAACATGGACTACCAAAAGGAATTAAGTAGTCCATATTTGGTGGTCGGTTGTTGATTAACTCGTAAAAAGTTTTGTTGTGACGTTTCACCACTAGAACTCGATTTAAAACGTGACAAGTTGTATTTACTACCTCATCCCAAAAGGTAATTGGTAGTTTAGCGTGTGACAGCATAGTCCGTGCAGTTTCAATTAGAGTTATATTCTTCCGTTCTGCTACTCCATTATGCTATGGTGTGTATGGCACGCTAAATTCATGATAAATACCCTTCTTGAGACAGAAAAGCTCCATCATGTTGTTCTTGAATTCTGTGCCGTTATCACTTCTGATTCTTCTGACTTTCAATTTGCTAAAGTTTTTCAAGCTCAGAATAAGATATTGAAGAATCTTAGCAGTCTCATCCTTTGTACCTAGAAAATGAACCCAAGAAAAACGTGAGTAATCATCGGTAACAACAAGACAATATGACTTACCACCAATACTCTTGATACTTATGGGGCCAAATAAATCCATGTGTAAGAGCTTCAAAGGCGGTATCAATAGAGTTTTGGATCTTGGGCTTGTGAGATTTTCGTTGTTGTTTGCCCTTTTTACAAGGCATACAGTCATCTGCATAAGAGACCCTCAACTTAGGAACCCCGATGATTAAACCGTTTCAAACAAGATAATTCATTTTTCTATAAGAAATGTGTCTGAGTTTTCGATGCCACAAGATTGAGTCAATTTCTGTTCCTTTTGTAAGTAAACATGTAGGAACTGATGTGGTGGTTTTTGCCACACTCATATCCTGATATGTATTGTTTGTTCTTGGTGCTTTCATCAGAATCCACTCTTCAGGAACCTCAAAGCCTGGTTTGAGAATCAAACACCCAGACTTTTCAAACATTATAGAGTACTCTTTGTCGCACATTTTTGATACGGTTAACAAATTATGCCTAAGCTGTTCGCAGTAATTGACATCGTCAAAGCTAATACATCCATTTGATACTACGCCTTGGCCGGTGATACTTCCGCCTTTCTCATCAGAAAAGGCCACATAGCCGCCTATGAATGGTTTTACATCTTGAAGCAAAGCCATGTTTCCTGTCGTGTGCTGGGAGCATCCACTATCAACATACCAACGGTTAGTGATAGTTCTCTTAGGATGTCCCTGCACGAGTCAAAAGAAATTAACTAGATTTGGAGACCCAAGCCATTGTGGTCTTGGGTCGTCCATTCTTCTCAAAATATACAACTTCTATTAACTCATAGTCGTGACTATCAAAAATTGGTGATGTCTATTGAGAATCTGAATTAGCATATTGAGAATCACTATTTTTCTTTTTCAATGATCTTCCGTCAGGATGATGATGAGTGGCATGCGGCTTGGGAAAGATACAAAAGCCTTTTGAGAAGATGACCACATCACGGGTTAGATCTATGGCTGCAATGTCAAACACTCTACGATGCTATTTCGGGAGTACACAAGAAAGCTATTCACCAGTTTGCCGCATGAGACTTCATAGGAGCAACCCCAATTGAGGCATTCCAAGCATTGGAAAAAGCAACCACTAAAAGCTTTGCCTACAATCCTCTAAGAGCCACACCCACCCGAAAGGGCATACACCACGTTGACTCTGACACTTTGGTTGCAGCACAATTAGAAGCACTTACCAAAAAGTTTGAACAAATGCAAATTGAACTCAAGAATGCAAAGCTTCATTGCGACACATGCGGAAAACAGCACAAGACCAGCAAATGTCAACAAGCAATGATAGTGGAAAAAGTCGACTATGTAGGAGGACAGAACAACTCTTATGGAAAAAACTACAATTCTAACCGGAGGAACAACACAAACTTCAGAGAAGGGGGAAATAATCAACACCCAGGATTTAATAGGAGACCAGCCTTCCAGCAACAGAATGCACCCTTTCCACCCAAACAGCCATACCAAGGCCCAAGTAGCAGCAATCAACCAACCGGAGAACATAGCATTGAAAGTCTATTACAGTAACTCCTTGCTAGTACACAAACATCCAACAAAATAATTGAGCAGCAGAACCAGAGAAACGAAGAACGTTTCCAAAACCATGAAGTAGAAATGAGAAGTCAAATAGCATCCATGCAAACCAATGAGAATCAAGTAGGACAAATGGCATGGCTTCCCAGCAACACCGTGGCTAATCCTAACGCACACGTGAAATCTATCACACTTAGGAATGGTAAGACTACTAAAGAAGGAACAGTCCCTGTTCCAAAACAGGACGTTGTAGAAAAAGAATCTCCAATCGGAATACGTGAGATTACAACTCCAGCTGCCGAGAAACGAAACAAATAACCAGTTTGAGCATATGTCCCACCAATCCCGTATCCAGGACGCTTGAAAAAGGAGAAGATGGAAAAAGAATATGATAAATTCTTGGGTCTTTTCAAGCAATTACATGTGAATCTTCCTTTTATCGAAGCTCTTGCTCAAATGCCGAATTATGCAAAGTTTCTCAAATGAGTTTTGACAAACAAGAGGAAACTCGAAGAATTATCACATGTAATATTAAATGAAGAATGCTTAGCTATTCTACAAAACAAGCTTCCCACAAAAATGACTGACCCAGGAAGTTTCACCATCCCTTGCTTAATAGGTGATCTTTCAGTCAGCAATGCCCTGGCCGACCTAGGAGCAAGCATTAACCTAATGCCATATGAAGTTTTCGAGAAACTGAAATTGGGGGAACCTAAACCAACCCGTATGAGCATCGAGTTGGCTGATCGTTCAGTAAAATACACTCGAGGAATAATAGAGAACTTGTTAGTTAAAACTGAAAAGTTCGTCTTTCCTTTCGATTTTGTAATTTTGGACATGGATGCGGACAAAAACGTTCCCCTCATTTTGGGACGACCCTTCTTGGCTATAGCCAAAGCCCTCATAGACGTGTGCATAGGAAACTCACCTTGAGAGTAGACAATGAGGAGATCACATTCGACATTGGGCAATCCATGAAACATCCTCATTATCATGATGACTCCCTCTATTTCATTGACGTTTGTGATTCCATAGTCAGTTGTCATATTCGTGAAACTAGAGAAGAAGAAGCATGCAACACACAACTGATTGAGGAAAACCTTCTTGATGACAGCTGCGTGAAGGGAGACGTTTTGAACATAGAAAGTCAAGAGAGTTCTAGCTCTTCACCAGCATGTGAGGTCATTGACCGAGACTCAGAACCCAAGGCCAAACCTGCTGTCGAGGAACCACCTATTCTGGATCTAAAAGAGCTTCCATCACATCTCGAATATGCTTTCTTGGAAGAAAAATCTCAGCTTCCGGTCATTATCTCGTCCAGCTTAACATGCAATGAGAAGGCTAAACTGCTTAAGGTTCTCAAGGCACATAAAGCGGCCATAGCATGGAAAATAATGGACATCAAAGGAATCAATCCATCCTTTTGCACCCATAAGATTTTAATGGAAGATGATTTAAGCCAGTCGTCCAACACAAAAGACGATTGAATCCTAGCATGCAAGAAGTGGTGAAGAAAGAAATCATAAAGTTGCTAGATGCCGGATTAATTTACCCCATTTCTGACTCACCATGGGTCAGTCCTGTACAAGTTTTTCCTAAGAAAGGAGGAATGACGGTGGTAGCCAATGAAAAAATGAGCTCATTCCTACTCGTACTATGACCGGATGGAGGGTTTGTATCGATTACCGAAAGTTAAATGATGCCTCCAGAAAGGATAATTTTCCACTTCCCCTTCATATATCAAATGTTAGAGAGACTTTCCGAGAGAATGTACTATTGTTTCCTGGATGGTTTCTCTGGATATTTTCAAATTCCCATCGCTCCTGAGGATAAAAAAAAGACAACCTTCATGTGTCCTTACGGAACATTCGCTTACCGACGCATGCCCTTTGGTTTATGCAATGCACCAACAACATTTCAACGGTGCATGGTAGCAATCTTTCATGACATGATCGAAGACTCGATGGAAGTATTCATGGATGACTTTTCAATTTTCAGTAACTCTTTTGAGCACTGTTTGCGTAATCTGGAGAAAATGTTGACCAGATGCGAGGATGCCAACCTTGTTCTAAATTGGGAAAAATGCCACTTCATGGTGATAGAAGGTATAGTGTTAGGGCATAAAATTTCACCAGCAGTACTATAAGTTAATTGGTCTAAAACAGACAGTATCTCAAAACTCCCACCTCCGACTTTCATGAAATCAATTAGGAGTTTTATAGGTCACGCCGGTTTCTACCGACGATTCATCAAGGACTTTTCAAAAATAGCTCGTCCTATCACACAACTCCTAGAAAAAGATGCCATCTTTGTATTCTTTGATGAATGCCTTAAAGCATTCGAACTGATCAAAGATATACTTGTCAATCCCTCCATCATGGCAGTCCCCGATTGGACTCTACCGTTTGAGTTAATGTGTGGTGCGAGCAATTTTGCAGTAGGAGCTGTCTTGGGGCAGCGAAAGGAAAAACACTTCCACCCAATCTACTATGCTAGTAAAACATTGAATGAAGCCCAAGAAAACTACACCACCACCGAGAAAGAACTCTTAGCAGTAGTTTTCGCATTCGATAAGTTTCGTTCATACCTCGTTATTTCCAAAACCACCGTTTACACGGATCATTCAGTGCTTTTTTACTTGTTCAATAAACAAGATGCAAAGCCCAGATTGATTCGACGGATACTATTGTTACAAGAATTCGATATCGATATCGAGATCTGCAAGGACCATAGAACGTTGCAGCAGACCATCTCTCACGTCTTGGATGTCCAGCCTCAGCAGAAAACATGAAAGTGGACATCAATGATAACTTTCCACATGAATTCCTGATGAGCATAGATACAGTTCTTGAAGAACATCCTTGGTTCCCTGAGTTTGCAAACTACCTTGCAAGTGGGGTCATGTTAAAAGGATTAAAATATCAGCAGAAAAAGAAATTCCTTACAGATGTTAAGCATTATTTTTGGGAAGACCCATACCTGTTCAGGATTAGAGCCGACCAACACTTCCGAAGATGTGTATTCGGAGAAGAATCACAAAAAATCCTAAAGCATTGCCATGAGGGCCTAACCGGTGGACATCATGGAGTTACCTTGACGGAAAAAAAGGTATTTGACTCGGGATTCTTTTGGCCTACAATCTTCAGGGATGCTCATACCATGGTACAATCATGTGACGCTTGTCAGAAGGCAAGTAACATCTCCTCAAGAAATTAGATGCCCCAAAGACCCATCCAAGTCTGTGAAATTTTTGACGTATGGGGAATTGATTTTATGGGAACATTTCCTATGTTCTTTAGGAACCGATACATCTTTGTAGCAGTCGATTATGTTTCAAAATGGGTAGAGGCTCAAGCACTACCACTAATGATGCCAGGAAAGTAGTCAAATTCCTAAAAAGAATGTTTTTCATGATTCGGTGCACCAAAAGCTCTCATTAGTGATAGGGGAACGCATTTTTGTAACGCATAGTTAAAAAAAGGCTTTATCTCGTTACGACTTTCATCACCGATTTTCTAAAACATATCGCCCACAAACAAGCGGAAAAGTGAAAGTAACAAATTGAGGTATCAAAAGAATTCTCAAGAAAACCATCGGTCACAATCGAAAGGATTGGTCCGAAAGACTCAATGACGCATTGTGGGCGTTTCGTACAACTTACAAAACTCCCATCGAAACTACTCCATTCAAGTTAGTCTATGTGAAAGCATGTCATCTTCCCATGGAGCTAGAACATAAAGCACACTGGGCGTTGAAAACCTCTAATCTTGACCTAGCACAGGCCGGGCAAAACAGGTTCGTTCAAATCAACGAGCTCGAGGAACTACGCTGTTAAGCTTATGAAAACTCCAGACTCTACAAAGACAAAAGGAAGAGGTTGCACGACTCTCGTCTAAAAGAGCATAAAAAATTCCGGGCAGGAGATCGTGTCTTACTTTATAATTCCCGTTGTCGGTTATTTCTTGGGAAATTAAAATCTCGATGGTTCGGACAATACATTGTAAAAGAAGTTTTCCCATTCGGAGAAATTGAGGTTGAACATAATGACGAGAGAAGTTTTAAGGTCAGCGGTCATCATTTGAAACTCTATGTTCAAAAACAATCGAAAACAATCTCGGAGGTGATCAACCTACACCCCAAGGGCAACTAACAAAGGGGAGGGTGTAGCCAAAGACCCACAATTAAACATTGGTATCTTCTAAATAGCTTTAATTTTAACTTTTATTAAAATTTTAGTCTGGTAGGTGAATCACGCCCCCGTGCTTGGGCAGGCACGCCCCCGTGTCTGACCAAAAATCTTTGCCACGATCTTCGTTATACATGCTGCAATTCTGTTACCTACGCATTATCGTGTCAGCACGGGCTGTGGCCCACCAGGCATGCCCCCGTGCCTCACCATCTGATCTATCTATAAATTCAAATGCCTTGTATTTGGTTCAATCACAACCAAAACGAAGATACCTTCCAGAGAGAGTACGTCTGAATGGAACCCGGTGAGGAGGCCAAGGACCGAGACTCGTGGGCCATCAGCCGTGGAAGTGAGCCTTAAGCTGAAAGAACTCATCAAAGAGTTGACTAAAATGAATGTGCTTGCTGAGATGCACTTGCTGCAGCTTTGTGGGCAAGTGGAACAAATGAATGAGGAGTTACTCTCACTCAACCATCAACTTGCGGACCTCTGCAAACACACCTCCCAATACATGATGCCCATGATCCCGCATGATATGTTCGGAGGATTTATGTAAACATCTAAGTGTAGGGAAGGTGTATGTTAGAGGTGATCAGATTACACATAAAGTTAGAAAGTTTTGGAAATTCATCATTCTTATTAGGACATTATCATGATAATACTAAAGAGGGGAAGGGAACTAGTGGTATTGGTTATGTTCCTCCACCATTCAACGGAAATTATTCTGTTATACCTGAGATTATAAAAAATGAGCATTTAGATCCTAAGACTGTGTTGAAGGTGAATCCAGTCACATGTGAATATATGGTGTATTCTGATGAGAGTGATGATGAATATTTTGATGAAGCTAAGGTAGAGGGGATACCGAAAGAGGTTAAGAAAGAAGACTCAAAGGTTGATTCTAATTCATCTGCAAATTTTATATTTGTGTATAACTTCAAACTCAAGGAGAGTTCCATATGTCAGAGATTATAAAGACAGGCGTACATGCTTTCATTGTAATGAGATGGGTCACATTGTGGTGAAATGTCCTTACAAAAATAAAGGGAAGAAGCATGTAGTTCCTGAGAAGATGAAGCCTGAATCAAAACCTGTTGAGAAAAAGTTTGTTCAGTCTCAAACTCCAAAAGAAGTTCATGTAGGAGAATCTTCTTCACGTGCATCTGATCGTGTGAAGATTCCTTATATGAGAGAATATAGTGAGAAGAGATCTTGCTTTTACTGTGGTCTTGTGGGTCACATTAGGATTGCTTGTCCTCACAACGCCAAAGGTAACCGACATGTTACTCCAGGAAAGCTAAGAACTCATCGTAAGCTTTATGTTAACCCAAATGTAGTTAAACCTCATGATACACCAAAGGGTAACTCAAAATCTAAGGTTAGGCTTTCTAGACCTCAAAGACGGAGGAGAAACAGAAGATTGAGAAAACTTTTAGAACAACAAGAGTTTTCACAATCTTATCAATTTTCAAATGAAAGAAAATGTTCAAACACTTCACATTTTAAGCAAAAAGAACTTAATGAACAGAAGTATGTTTGGAAATCTAAAGTTTCTGTTTCTGACTCGTCGGAGCAATCACCGAAAATTGATGAGAGCAGCAGAGGGACTTTGAACGAGTGTAATTCTGAGAATTTTGTAAACTCTGTGTTTGTTGATATAAAAGAGGAAGTTTATTTACATGATTGTTTAAATTGTCGATTGTTATACAAAGCGTTAATACGGTAGGATTCCGCACTCCGCGTTAACGATACGTCCTGTCACGAGAATGATCTGTAGAAGAGCCATGCGGACCTTCAAATTTGTGTGTGTGCACATGATGTGTGTATAGAGTTTGGGGTTACTAGTATGTATGTATGTAGAACATTGTGTGTTATATCGTTATGTTATGTCGGTGTGTGTCCTTGTAGTACACGGCGGGTCGTGTGTAGGACGTTTAGACGATGTACTCTTGTGGAGTACCTCTAACTTTTATGATCTTCTTGGCATTTGATGTACCGAGATGATGCGAGGAGTTTTGAAGTATTCTAGACGATCGGCGAGGTGCTCGTAGGAGATGCCTACGCTTATATCTTGGGAATTCGGAGCACGAAGCCGACGGCTGGAGTAGTAAGAATTGTGGATGAAAGCGTTTACGTGGACGCTCGACCAGAGATAGTTATAAGGAGATCAAGGTGATGACAGGGAAGCTTTCAGCACGGAGTTAACAAGGTGATGAAAGGGTCTTCATGGAACACGTTCCATATGAAGGATTCAGTCGGTGTGAGGAATGAGAGGAATGGGGATGTCATCTCTGAACGAGACAATGGATAGCTGAGGCTTGTGATCAGACGGACTTCATGATCGTACATGATAAATGAGACGCGGTCGGTGATCACATGGTAATGGTAGAGCAACAATGAGGAAAGTGCAACTCAAGAGACGTAAGTGCAGGATTACCCATAAGCAACTGGGAAGGAAATGCTCATGCTGGTAAGCATGTGACTAGCTTAAAAAGGAGCTCCTGTGGAGCATTCAAGTGAAGCAGATGATTAGATGTTGTAACAGACATGTTAGGGATAAGTGACTTTTGAGAAACATATAGAGCAGATGAATATGACCCTAGTGTTGGGTGTGTGTACATACTTAAAGGGGCGTATTGAACACGTGATAATGAAGTAAAGATATGCTATGGTAGAGAAATTTTGTCGAGGCCAGTGTAGCCTTACACAAGCCCCTAGAGATCATCAGAGAGGGGCAAAAGTAATACCCTTATAGGTAGGGTAGCGGGCTTGAGTTTGAAAAATCATCGCAGGATGGCAATCAAGTTATGAGATGAGAAGTATGACGAGATCATTAGAAGTATACAAGAGACAAAGGCAATTGTGCCTGTGAGCTGAAATGAAATATGACAAGTGAGCATATGTACGTTGTTGTTAAGAACGATAAAAGCAACAAGGTATTGTCAAGGATAATGAAAACGAGACCTTCGTGAAAGGTTTAGTTATCAAGGCAATCACGGATGGCAACTTCTAGCAAGTGCCGAGATAGCGAGAGTTGGGAAGGTAGTCGTTTGATTAATGCCTGGAAAGACAAGAGATGAGAGAATGGGTAGGTGAAACCTACATGCCATAAAGTTGAAAGCATGCAACGAAGCAGGTTTCTTTAAACACCAGGGGCGGTGGTCGTATTGCTAAGCAAAGAGACAGCGTTGTCAAGTGTGTGAGTCATTATTTGTCATCAAACGAATTTGGTGCACGTTTAACAACGGAAGGATATGTTGGGTTGGTTTGTACCGACGCGGGATTCGAGGACGAATCCTCTTTTAAGGGGGATAGACTTGTAATATCCTGAAAATCCAATCACGGATTACTTAAGATAGTGGGGGGGGGGCAAGTGTTGATCGTTGTAAGGGTCAATATGGAGTTTACGTGTTTCAAGAGGGTATGCTTTAGGAAGCACAAATGGATGAGGGAGATCTTCGTTACTCTAGATCCATTAAGAGTTGGTTAGATCCAATTTGAATTTATCTTATTCCTCCGGAACTGCGAGAATATTTCGTGAATACTTAATTGAGGAGTCCGAATTGTCAAGGTCCGATCATTAATCGACTTTCTGTGAATTTAGATTAGATAGTCAGACAGTGAGACTCACTAGAGTTCTCATACACTGCAAATTATGATTACGTGTGCACCCGCAATGATAATTTAATTTGCATGGACCCTATAGTTTTTCTCCCATCACAAGCTCTCAATTAAAAAGGATCTGAAATGTTCATTAGCTCGTGTCATCGTGTTGCACTCTCACGCAAGAGTGTGTATGTTCTATCAGAATACTATTAGTCATGTGTAACAATACTCATGTATCTGCCGACTAGGGTTGTTGCTAGATGGAGTTTATGGTAGAAAGACACAACCGGTGTCTTCTAATAACAGGATGTGTGTGTGGTGGAAGTCAAGCACTGGGTTAGGGCAGAGATTCTCAAATTAGTGTCGAGCAATTCATGCTCCAAGTGTGTTTGTACATGTGGATCCACATGATCCTAATGAGTTTATATGTCTCCTGCCTAGTAAAGTTCTCTCATGTTCAGTCCTAAATATCCACCTCGGGTTCCCTTTTGATCGGGCAGTTCCGTCTGTCATGTCTCATGTCAAAGATATTTGTCATGTAATCCAACAAATTATGAAGAAGAGTATATATACCACACCAAATAAAGACAACATATGTCAGAAAAGAATACTGACTCCACAGCTGGAGTAGTTGTGGGCGTGGTGCAAGTACCGGTAAAGGTTCAGGTATTGGTTCAGCCTGTTGTGATACCAAAATCAGTAACTGGCCATTTCTACCGTCGCCATCCGAGCTCAGCTCGTAACTCGATCTCCTAAGGTTACAACGTGATGAGTACCCGTCATCCTTGATTCGTAATATGAACAGTGATACTATATTAGGTCGTGTTGTAGGTGTTTATTGTTTCCACATTGTTACACGTATTATATGTTAGTCACGTATACCATGTAATTGTATTTGGTATTAATATAGCTAATGGTACGCTAGTGTAATCACATACACTAATGGTCAACTCAAGTTGTTCGGCAACGATTGGAATTTCTATACTCACATCTTGGGTGTTCTTAATATGATTTTGGTCTTAAAAATATTGGTCCCTAAATGAGTCTGGTTAGAGCTTAGGTGACACTAAGGAAACTAATTTGCTAAAACCATTGGCTCTGATACCAATCTATCACACCCCCAAATTTATTCACTTAATAAATAAATAATAAATCAAGGTTGAAACGATTGGTAACATTACACAACAGCGGAAGCTAAAGTAAAGACTCCTATATGTTGAACACCTTTACAAATACTAAAATAAGCTAGTACAATGTCCTAGAACCATATAGGTCAAAACCGTCTTGAGATTTGACGATTATGCTTCTTCGACTTCTAAGCTTTAATCCAATGGCTAACCTATTCCAACCGTGTCATAGTTACATGTTACCTGAAAAACATACTTAAAAGTGTCAACACGAAGGTTGGTGAGTTCACAGGTTTAATTGTTGCAATGCAAAGTCGTTTTCCTTGAAAACATTGATATCGTGTACATGTGCATAGTATAAAAGCGTTTTCCTCAAAAACATGTGATGACTTCATAGTCATAAAATGAGTAGTTTTCCGAACAAAAACATGTGATGACTTCATAGTAAAAAAATTAGTAGTTTTCCCAACGAAAACATGTGATGACTTCATAGTCATAAAACGAATAATTTTGCCTATGAAAACATGTTAATGAATTTATGCCCATGTCAAGCCCTCTTTAGAGAAATTATTAAAGATAGGAACGTTAACCAAAACAAGTAGTAGTTTAGGTGTATATGATAAACAAAACAAGTATTGTTGACTCATTTGTAGGTAAGCTAAGAATACAAATAATATGTTCGTACATGAGGCATAACAAAAACATGACACAGGTATTTTTGCCCCCAGCTCGTACCTCCCGAGCACACATTTGAACACTATGCGGCCATTCGACCAAAACCGATTTAACCATGACCGGGGATGTCAATCCCAAATAGTACTATACATAGAATCCCAGGCTAAGTCCTTAGCTAATGGTTATTAAAATTTTAACGTTGGGGACTTTACGAGCACCCAATGTTAACTCATGCAAACATAAAGGTCAGGTCTTGTTTTCTTGTTATCATATAAAAACTAGTATGAGCATGTTTCATGTTTTCCACATGTATCATATAAATATGTTTCATATTTTCAAATGTGTTAAACAAGTATGTTTCTTCCCCCGATGTTTATAAAACATTTAAAAACCAAAAGAGGGGCCGAGAAACTCACCTGGTGTCAAGAACAATAATGTCCTCCTGATAGTAAGGGAAACCAAGGTCCACATGATATGATAGTCACGCGTTTACATCCTATTCAAGTCCTATGATACCTGTAGGTATTTAAAAAGCTTTAAGAACTAACCCTAATATTATAATGTAAGTCTAAAATCGTGTCGAGTTATCACGCGTGCGGTTAAGCTCTATTAATTCTTGAAGATACGACCGGTTCAATGTATGATGTCCCTTTAACGATCGGTAATATTAGTTACTTAGATCGAATCAGGATTTTTAACTCGAATATGTTTCAGTAATTATATTAAAAAATATATTAGTTTGTCGAGGACACGATCGTATAAAGCTATGTGCACGTATAATTAATAATAATAATAAGTCACGTTCGTGTGTCCTTTAATAGCATGTATGCAACCCTATTCTTTAATATAACGATCTCAAGGTTTTTATAATATATTCAGATTCATAATAATATACATAATTATATGTATTTCTGTACATTCAAAACCTTGAAAATATATTTGTATCATATTGTATTTCGAAATCATGAGTTCATGTTTATGCAAAAGACACATGTATCATCGTTACACTATTACATATACATATATAAGTGATTGTAATAATCCTCGTATTATATAATATGAACTATAAACATTTACGACTTTACATTTATATATAATTACAATTATATATATGTGACGAAGTATTTGGTTTGAGTTCATATATCCGAACATTTTAATGGTATATATTTAGATATAGATATATTTATATGGCACGTTTATATTTATTACACATGTAGTTGTATCAACCCTTGTTTAGTCCGTTTGGTTATGCGTTTGGATACCATTCAACGACGTATTAGGTAGATATATGTATTTATATTTATACAAAACATTTAAAGTTAAAATCATCCAATAATATTTATTTTGTATAACACGTTTCATATCACAAATATAACATATTTATTTTCACGTCCAACTAACAATATTTAATAATATTACATATCGTTCGTCAATCGTATTTTAAATTCTCGTTTATCCGATTATACGTTTACGAATATACTTTCACGTTTAATAATATTAATAATTATATATTCGTTCCTGACTGTTTATAGATCATAGCCCTAATGTAAGTAATCATTTATCAACGTAATATATATTATGAATACGTTTTATTTATTGGTCGCTTTAAAGTACTCGTTTTACCAATTACGTGGTCACGTTTATAGCTCTCGTCTAACAAATATCAATATATATATATATGTTCACCCGAAGTTCTCTCGCCGACAACACGTTAATACGACTCGTTATTATTTATCGTTAGATTAATATTTACTTCTCGTTAACAAACCATTTAGAACTCAACGTGTTTAACCGCACACGCGTTTATTTTCGCGTAGATAAATATAATATTTTAGTGCGCATTTTATACCTTTCGGGAGACCCCGTTTATGAACCGACACATCTTAAACCTCCCGTTTCACGTATCGACCATGTTTGACTTTCGTTGACTGAGTTTCACAAGAGTTGACTACGTTTGACCGGGGCTCGTGACATCGTTTTCCTGTCCAAAACACGCATTTTATACTCGGGAATGAAACCCGGCCACCACAAACGCTAAATGTATAATGTATATTTACGGATCTAAATGAAAAATAACCCGTTTACCAAAGGTTACGCTTAAACTCAAGACTAACCTCAAGACTTTGTAGATCAGGACTTTAGAACTTCAACAACTCAGATCCGGTCAAGTGGGGCCCGCCAGTGTTGCTGAAAAACGCTTCTGTTCGCCGGAATAACCCCAAAGAAACATTTAACACTAGACATGGGTAGATCTAAGCTTGAATGGCAAGAAAATGGAATAGGGACTCACCGGAAAAATGAAACTCGCCGGAACCCTAGATCTGTCGTCAAAAAATCGGGGTTTGCCGAGAAAAGCTTGTCTCGTTGGGAGAACGAGGGTTGCCGACAAAGCTTCTATCACCGGCGTTTGTCTGAACCCCACCACCACGAACCGTCCCCATCTATGAAGCTTGGATCACCAGAATCTTCCTAAATGAAACCCTAACCGAAGGACCACATGAACCCTAGCCCCCATTAGAACTTGCTGTCGCCGTCTTCTCTGAGCGCACCACCATCGGTAGCCGCCGGCTTTCCAGATCCGTCCCTCACTTGTGGAAGATGAGCGTCCCCTCCAAGCCGTTCCTCTCCGCCGTAGTTCTTGTGGTTCACCGAGCAGCACCACCCTGATCGTTGCCGGAGGGGCCGCCGGAGGGTGGTCGGCCGCCTCTCTCTCTCCCAGTTACTCTCTCTAGACACACATAGTGTGTGTTATTTAGGTGTGTGGCTAGGGTTTGAAAATGAAGAGGAGAAGCAGATAAGGTATTTATATACATAGGGTTATGAATGAGAGTGAGAGAGTAGGTGGATACCGCGTATAAAACCATAAATATTATCGCGTTCTCATTCCCGTTATATTATTTCAAAATTCTTAAAAATCACATAACGTTAATATTAGTGTTATTTAAATATTAAATTTCCGAAATCTTCACTTCGACTGTCGTCCGGGCCGGTATGTGTCAGTACCGCGTATCTTGTGCGTTCGTTCGTTTAAATGTTTCACCTTCCAATAATTTTTATTGCTTCCTTAATAAAAATAATCGTGAATTATAATAATGATAAAATGTAATTGTTCATTACATTATTTATGGTACTAGATAATAAATAACTGGATTTCGTTTATGTCGGTGTTTATCCTAATTGCGCGTCCCACGTCGTATGACTCACGCGTAATTGTTCTTAGTTTAATCGTCCGGAAAAGAATACGAATAAATAATACTAATATTTAATATTATACATTAGATATCACGTCGTGTGTCGGTTACCAACTGTGAACGTGTTAATATGTTTAATCGTATGTTGCGAGGTTAGGTAAACACTATATATTCAATAACACGTTATCTCGAATGAACCCGTGATCTCAAGTTCGCACATTGGGCTTACAATTGGGTCGTTAATTGGCCGAGCCTATTTATGATGAATTAATTGTCAAGGATTATTGACCATAATTCAGGGTTGTCACATTCTATCCTCGTTAAAGAAGTTTCGTCCTCGAAACTTAGTTTAAGTTAACCTCTAGGATGACTTAACTCATTTAGGTGGGAGTTCGTATCCATATTTCATTTCTGGAACATAGGGAGAGTTTTAATCACTTCCTTTAGTAGTCAGTATTCTAAGGTAAAGCGTATACCTCATCGACAAACGATATTGGTTGTGTAAGGATTCGAGATATTATTGTATTATGTAAAAGTGCATAGTATCCTTGAGCATTCAGTACATTAGACGAGTAGATTTAGGGAAGTTCTTTGAATATATGGACTAAATAAACGATGTTGGCTATACCATACAGTGATAAAGTTATTACCAAAGTGCCAAGAACAAAAGGGATTACGGTCAGTGAGATCACATTCCATGTCCTGGGTGAGTCATTAAGAGATTGTCTAATTGGCGTGAATCAAAATAATGAGTTTTCACAAACCAAGTGAACAACTCACACACCAAGTTAAATAATCAAAGATTTGATGTCGAAGAATTCCATTATGTGATCACTCTCATCAGGTTGGAACTGTGTGACGATTATTATCGGTAATGATGGACATAGGTGCATTCGTGCACATGAATTCAGAAGGCATGTGGGCCCATAATTTTTATTCGTATTCGTGTTTTAACGTACGAATGACCAAATCATGATAGAATCTACAAGGATATTATCGGGAGTCCAGTAAGATATGGCAGGTGGTTTAATGAAATGTCCATGTGTCAGTTCGTAATCCGGTAACTGATCGTTCATCGTAACGTGTCAATGTCTCGGTGAATTCAATATTTCTAGAGAAAAAGATTTTTAACCAACATTTCACTTGTCTAACCAGAATGTAGGTTAAACTGATTTAATTGAGTTCTAGGAAATAATATCAGCGTATGCAATTTCTCACAAGAGAGCTGGAATGGTTTATAGAAGCCGCTATTAGTTGTCTAGGTAGCGAATTAGACAGTTATGATATGGAATAAGATTTTTATGGGTACTTGATCCTATGAGATGGATCTTGGTTTCCTCCAAGTTCATTACTAGTGACATCATCACGCATGTTCTTCGTATTCTGGTCTGGATAGAGATCTTAACTAAATAGATGTCGAACAATAAGCTCGAAGCAATAATTATTTTCTAGTAACAGTGAATCATCTAGATTTTTGAATCGGCCAGATTCCTATTATTCATCTAAAAATGAGGGTGAATCTAGATGAAGAAGGAAGAAATGCTAAAGGATTTAAGGATCGTCGAATTGATTTGGCTCGACAGTTACTAAAGGTAAATGAATCTTCATGGGGTTCATAGAAAGGTGTTTGAGAATACTCTGGGCCACGTTTAGATATCCAACGAACTTTGACAATCGGAATACGGTTCGCTTGAGTTGCTTTATCTCATGATCCATAATCTTCATGGGTTTTTCAACAAAGTGCATCGTGTCATCAATGTGTACTTTGTCAAGAGGAATGTGAAGATTCTCGTCAGCCAAGCATTTCTTTAAGTTGGATACGTGAAATGTCGGGTGCACATTGCTAAGTTCTTGAGGTAACTCGAGTTTGTAGGCCACTTTCCCAACTCTTTCAAGGATTTTGAATGGACTCACATAACGAGGTGCTAGTTTACCTTTCTTCCCAAATCCTACCACGCCCTTCCAAGGAGATACTTTGAAAAGTACAAGGTCACCAACTTGGAATTCGAAGGGTTTTCGTCGCTTGTCGGCATGGCTCTTTTGTCGACTTCTCATTACTCGAATATTGTCCCGGATTTGAATGATCTTGTCGGATGTCTCTTGGATTAACTCGGGACCGATGATTTGTGTTTCACCAATCTCGTTCCAACAGATAAGTGAACGACATTTGCGAGCATAAAGAGCTTCAAAAGGAGCCATGTTGATACTTGTATGGAAGCTTTTGTTGTAAGAGAACTCAATAAGGGGTAGATGAGAATCCCAATTGCCACCAAAGTCAATGACACAAGCTCTAAGCATATCCTCGAGAGTTTGGATTATTCGTTCGATTTAACCATCAGTTTGAGGATGGTAAGCCGTACTTAAATCTAATCATGTACCAAGGGCAGTTTGGAGGGATTGCTAGAACCGAGAGGTGAATCGAGCATCTCGATCGGAGATTATGTTTAGTGGAAAACCGTGGCGACTTACAATTTCGTCAACGTAACATCCATGATTTTCTTATGCTTTGTTTTGTGCAATAACAACATTTCAACTTCAATTATGGTTAATTTCATTGTGTCACATTAACCATAATTACAAAAGTGTATTAAACTCAGAATTTCATTCATAGAAACTTATCTTTTAGTCTTACAAATATATATATATATATATATATATATATATATATATATTATATATATATATGTATGTATGATGTGACATCCGGCTATTTAGAGATAACTCCGTAAACGCAAGTTCTGTTATATCGCAAAAACACAATTAGTCTAGTTAGTCCAAGTTATACAATCACAAACCCTAGGGACTAATTCTACCATTCCTCAAACTCAAACACCAAACTACAAGGATTATTTCTCTATTTAATCAAAACTCAAGTACACACGGTCACGCCAGTGTACGAGCACGGTCGCGCCAAGTGCCCCAGGACTTTCATGCCTAATTCTAGGCACGGTCGCGCCTCATGCACAGTCAAGACGCAAACTCAATCTATAACGCCTCAAAACGTTCGAATTCGCAGCCATAACTTGACATTGATTGTTTCGGACATTATTAGGCCGTTTCTAACCATTCATCGCTGCCAATTAAGCCGAATTAACCGCCGAAGCCCCCAACGATTACACTCGAATTCGCACCAACCCTCTTTTCATTCTGCAATTAACCATCTACACACCTCAAAAGAGTTCCACGAAACCTGTAACATCATTCGATTTCACCGGAGAAGGAAACAGAGCCGCCGGAGAACAAGCCATTCGAAGGCAAACATGCTTTTGCTCGAAATCCATCAATTCGATATCCTTAGAGGTAATTAAACATGTCCACAGCTTCGTTTTTATTCATATATTAAAATCCCTATTTTAATTGGGGCTTACATTTTCTAAATTAACACAAACGAATTGTAGGGTTAATATTCATTCGGGTTTGATCGAACAGCACCCTAGAATCAATCTAAATTCAATTAAACTATACAGACAAATTCGCCATCACCTACTCTTTGAAAGCCCCATGATTCTAGCATTTAACCTTATTAGATTTAACCAATTCGTTTTCTTGAAAAATTTAGACACGGTCGTACTAATCGATTAGCACGGTCGTGCCTCTTGCCCAGGCATGATTGTGCCTCCTGGCTAGGCACGGTTGCGTCCCATGCCTAAGTACAGTCGTGCCCATACCCTGGCACGGTCGTGTGTCCCCTGATCAGTTTTTTTTAAATCATTTTAATATATTTTGTTTAAACCCAAATTTCTTAATAAAAATTATTTTATAAAACCCCAAGGCACGGAAATTGTTGTATAAACCCAATTATCAACTTGAAAATTTTAAACCATTTATTTGATCCTTCCTAGCGGATATAAAACTAAAAATTCTAAATAAAAAGTTTATATGATTATTTTATTCAAAACCTATACAAACTATTTATATACTAATATATATATTTACAATATTTCTTGTCACATTATTATTAAATGAGATAGATTTATTTATTTAAACCCTAAATAATTTTATTTATTTAAATTAAATTAAATAAACCCTAAAGATAAATATTATTTTTCATATATACTTTGAACTTACAATTTTACATATCAAACTTTTCTCGACTTACATCCTGTCACATAAAATGACACAACCCTTGTACAAATCCACACATATCAAACCGATGAACATTTGATCATGACATAGACTCCGTACACATTATTAATTCAAGATCATACATTCTCACTTAACTTTGTGATTTACAAGAATAACTTTTACTACCTATTGTTTGTGCTATCTACACCATCTATACAAGTGAGTTTACATAGCTCCTTTTCATTTTTGTACATTTTTGGGGTGAAACATGATTACTCAATAACACACTATTTACAATTACATACGTACAATTCTACAATATGATCATATGTGTTTATTTATGATTTGTGCTTGAATGCTAACTGTTAAGGCTACATAAACATGACATACTCGTGTAATCATTAACACATTACATCAGGATAACATTTGATTGTTATGCCCTACATCAGGATAACATGTGTTGTTATGCCTTACATTTACTTCAGGATAACATGTGTTGTTATGCTCTACATTTACATCAGGATAACATGTGTTATTATGCTCTTCAGTTACAAGGTTACATTTGTGCAACTAGCTTAACTTAAATTTTCCATAAATGCTCTATAAACCATGTATCATATGATTTGTACACAAAACATTTGAACTTTACTTGTGGTGTCAAAACCTATGTATGCTCACCAACTATTTTTAGTTGACACTGTTTTCATCATGTTTCAGGTACTAGGGTATGAGATCATATGCAAGATACTATATATATAATTTGAACTTAGTAAACAAAGAAATTGAACATGTTGATGTATTTGATTTTGGTTGTTGATTTGAACTATTGTAATGAAATCTTGGTGTAATTAATATATGAAACTTTAATTGATAATGAACTTATGAACAGTCCACACGTCCGCCCCGGCGTATTCCGTCATCGGTTGGGGTGTGACAGTTAATGTAAATTCGAGCTAATTTCTCAACTCGGTAGTCTTCATAGATTGGCAGGAAGTGAGCTGATTTGGTTAGGCGGTCAATGATCACCCATATGCTATCATGACCACTTGATGTGCGAGGGAGTTTGGTGATAAAGTCCATGGCTAGATTCTCCCATTTCCAAACGGGGATTTCTGGTTGTTCAAGCATACCGAAAGGACGTTGATGCTTAGCTTTGACTTTTGAACATGTTAGATATTTTTCTACATAAAGGGCAATGTCATTCTTCATACCGGGCCACCAATATTGCTGGTGAAGACCTTTGTACATTTTATCCCCACCAGGATGTACGGAATAACAAGTCTTGTGTGCCTCGTTCATAAGAAACGTACGGAGATCATCACGATCGGCAAACCAAATACAATCAAAGTAGTAAAGTAAGCCAATGGGTTTGGTTTCCAATTGGAGTTCAACTCCACATGACATTTCGTCGTACATATTTCCCTCGGTGACTGAGACGTGTTGAGCTTCAAGAATACGTATTTGAGTATCGGTTGGAATTTTGACACAATGAAGCATGACGTGTTCTTTACAACTCAATGCATCGGCCACGACATTCGCTTTTCCAGGATGGTAACGAATCTCGCAATCGTAGTCGTAAAGGAGTTCAACCCAACGTCATTGCCTCATGTTGAGTTCCTTTTGATTGAAGATGTGTTGAAGACTTTTGTGGCGGTAAACACCACGGATTTCGTGCCATAAAGGTAATGTCTCCAAATCTTAAATGTGAAGACGACGTATAATTTTTCTCATGAATCTTAAGTTGTCTTGATGCATAAGCGATCACTTTCCTCGTTGCATAAGAATGCAACCAAGACCTTGATTTGATGCATCACAATAGACTACAAGATCATCATTCCCATCAGGAAGAGCTAGAATATGAGCATTGCATAACTTTTGCTTAAGGGTTTGAAAGGCTTCTTCCTGCTTTAGTCCCCACTCATAAGGTTTACCCTTATGTGTCAAAACGGTGAGAGGGACTGTAATCTTGGAAAAGTTAGAGATGAATCGACGGTAATAACCCGCTAGACCAAGGAATGAACGAACCTCGGTAGGGGTTTTAGGTGTACTCCAATTTTTGACGGCTTCAATCTTAGTAGGATCCACATGTATTCCCTTTTTGTTGACAATATGGTCTAAGAATTGAACTTCTTTTAACCCAAATTCACACTTGGAGAATTTGGCATATAGTTGTTCTTTTCTCAAAAGGTCCAAAATCAACCTCAGATGTTGCTCATGGTCCGCTTTAGTTTTGAAGTAGATCAAGATGTCGTCAATGAAGAAGATCATTAATTTATCTAGATAGGCTTTGCACACACAGTTCATGAGGTCCATGAAAATTGTGGGAGCATTGGTCAACCCAAAAGGCATAACCATAAATTCGTAGTGACCGTATCTTGTACGAAAGGCAGTTTTTGGAATGTCTTCATCATGCACACGAAGTTGATGATAACCGGATCGAAGATTAATCTTTGAGAAGTAAGTTGAACCTTGGAGTTGATCAAAGAGGTTTTCAATCCTTGGCAGCGGATAATGGTTTTTGATAGTAAGTTCAATACACATACGGAATGAACCATCCTTCTTCTTTACGAACAAAACAGGTACACCCCATGGTGAATGACTTGGACAAATGAAACCTTAATCAGAGAGTTCTTGGAGTTGACTTGCAAGCTCTTGCATTTCGTAAGGTGCAAGTCGGTATGGAGCTTTGGCTATGGGATTAGCTCCGGGTACAAGATCGATACGAAACTCTAATTGTCGAACGGATGGAAGACCGGATAGATCTTTGGGAACACTTCGGGAAAATCCTGAATGATAGGAATGTCTTGGATACTCTTCCCTTTGTGTTTCTTTTCAACAACATGAGGTAAGAAGGCTACATACTTCTTTTGTAAGTACTTTGGGGCCATACTACAAGACATGAGTTTGAGTCCACTACATGGTTTTTCACCAAAGATTCTTAACGTGTCACCAGATGGAAGAGGAATTCTAATGCACTTCTCATAACAAATGACTTCGGCATGGTGGACAGATAGCCAATCCATACCTAACATGATATCAAAGCTTCCAAGTTGCATTGGTATGAGGTTAATAGGAAAACTATGTTCATTAAGCTTAAGGGAACAGTCGCGAATAATGGAATCAATAGTGATGGGATTTCCATCTACTACTTCAACAGTTGTTGGAGCATATTTGTAACATTTCTGATTTTTCCATGTAACCGTTTTTGATGCAATGCACAAGTATTCAATTTCAATTCTTGTACAATAACTATGCTATAAGTACTTATATACGATTGATTATGTTGCAATAATAGCTGAAACAAACCTTCGTCATCTCACTAAACTCGAGGATCAAATTCGACTAAAACTCAAAGCGACGCTAAGACTACAAAGATACAAGGACTATTCTTGAAATTTCCAAAAAAAATCTACACAAGCACGGTCGCGCTTAGCATAAGCACGGTCGCGCTTATAGTTTCAACCACGATCGTGCTCACTATGAGGCACGGTCGCGCCTCCGACGCAGTTTGACTTCTGAAAAGTCAAACCGACTCAAATCTTGTCCAAAAATAGAATTGAGACGCGTTTTAGAAACCGCGGTGTATACAGAAGTCGATATTCGGTAAATTAAGACCTAGACACGGCCCAATACACATCCAATCGAACGAATCCTTGCAATTTTACCCGGACTTTCCATTTTTAATCGAATCGTGTAATTATGATAGAATCAAACGAATTAAACTATTATAATAACTTCGTACGACTTCCATAAACCTATCTCAACCCAAAAATCGTCTGATCATCACCGCTATTCCTCTGCCGATCCTAGAGAACCACGATTTCTTCCTCGAAGCCGACGTCACTCGTTGCCCCATTCTAAACAGGTTAGTGGTAGTCCAATTGGTTCGTCTCTTCACCCTGATCAAAAGCCCTAAACTAATTCGTTGCTACATTACACAAATAATCAGATTTTAAAACTTGGTTTTGAAATAAAAACGATTTAATCAAACTGCACAATGGATGTGTTATAAACGCAATTAATTAGTAGGGTTGGGTTCACAAACATCCATTGAACGAAAGCCCTGTAATATCAAACGATTTTATTACAAGGATTAAGCGAATTGTGTTCTGGACAAGACCAGACACGGTCGCGCTCATCATGGAGCGCGGTCGTGCCTGACCTAGCACAGTCGTGCCCGAGTCATGGCCTGGTCGTGTTTGCCGAGCAAACAAAGTCCTGACCTAAACCAACCCTAGACGCGGTCGTGCCGGACACGAGCACGGTCGTGCTCTACGGACAGACCCTTTTGAAGCCTTCTGACTCGACCACGGGCGCGCCTCAGACACCACGGTCATGCCCGGACAAGAGCGCGGTCGTGCTCCTTAAAAACAGAATTTTTATTTTTATTTTCTCCTTATTGAACTCGATAAGCTATATTAAATAACAATTCCTATAGTTATTTTTATATAAATACTTATATATCTCACACTTGGCCTTAAACGAAAATTATTTATTTAAACCTATTTTTAAATGAATAATATACCATAAAACGAACCCTAATCGTACCATCAACCAAATTCACTTTCGATATAATCTAACACAAACAATAACACAAGATTATACGTTTATTTATTAGGTCGAATCTAGCGAATCCACAACACACCGCCATTACATACTTGCTTGTGTGACCTACACTCTGCATAACAAGTGAGTTACATAGCCCCTCTTTTACTCTATTTACAAAACTTTTTGGGGTGGAACATGCGTTCAATTACTATGTTTTCAATTATACACGAATACAGTTTCCATCTTACATACATGTATGCAATTCTGTGCTTTATGCTTGAGTACTAGGTGTGTAGACTATATACGCTATTCACAATCATTAACTATTAGCCGACAGTATACAGTGATAGTACTATTGAGTCTGACAAACCCACCCAGGTAGGGTGACTGTTGCTGACAACACGATTTGATTTCAGTTACAAAGGTTTGATTGAATACACAGGTCACACGATGGTTTCTCTCCATAAATGCCTTTATTGACATGTTTTGTATGAACTGTATACACACAACACGTTTTTGCTATCACACAACAAAACCTATATTTTCTCACCAACTCTTGTAGTTGACCCTCTCATTTTAACCATGTTTCAGGTACCAATGTTTGAAGTGATCAAGATATGCTACACATAGGATTTGGACCTAGTTTTAATTGAACCAGTTATATTTTGATGTAATTTTCATTATTGTTTGGTGGATTGAATCTATGTTTTGTTGAACTTGTTTGATTGCAATGAAAACGATTATTAATTATTTAAACTTTAGTAAACCATGAGCAATGAACAGTCTGCACGCTTCACGCCCCGATGTTTCCGCCGTCGGTTGGGGTGTGACAGATTGGTATCAGAGCCTTGGTTATAGGGATTTAGGTTATTAGACACCTTGACCTAGACTATAACCTTAGGACACCCATTATTTACCATACTCTATGAATATATGATATGCTACATGCTATGTGTTACATGCTATGTGTTACATGCTTACCATATTTTATTTTATCATGGTACCTAAATTGTTAGAATTCATAACTTACTAGACTATATCTAAACAGTAAATTAGATAAAATAACGTCCCTACCCTTACCCTAAACCTCATAACCTTCTTGTCTACTTCTTTATCATTATCATCATAGCATGTGGAATCTTCATGGAGTTAAATCTATAAAATTTAATTATTTCTTCGTTAAGGTTTTAAACTTTGTTAATCATTAGAGGACACGTGCAATCTGGAAGGGTGACACCTGTATTCCAGGTTTTCTGTCTAGGAAAGCATTTCGTATAAATCCCAATCAACCGAGGGACCCGTATGCTTTCCTGGGAATTCCCGGGATGAGTGTTACTTATAGGCTAAAGCACGTCTCCTAGAGAGTTATATAAGTTTAATTAACCTTAATGTGTCATAGTATTCAAGTGATTATGTCACTATTTGAGTACAATCCAAACTAGGAATATCAGTTTTTGTTTGGATATTTTTACATGTTACCCTAAGTAATTTCAATACATGCTACAATACATGATAGTTTATGTATCACACTACTTGATAACCCTTGTGCTTACATTCATTACTATCTACATACTACCTATGTGTTTCATTAAAGTGTTATCCTAAGTTTTAAACACACAAACACACACACTAAAGTTTTCATACACCCTTAAATTCACACATATAATGCCACCACCCTTGTGATCTAAATCTAAACTATTGAGCCTAAGGCCCACCAATAATAAACTAAGAAGCCCATCTATCTTTCAGGAAGAAGAAGTCCACTGAATGCATAAACCTTACATTCGGGCCACAAGGCCCAGTCCATAATAATTCTCATCATGACCATGAGCCCAACAATAGTACTATTAATACATGATGGCTGGAAGAGTGTGTAGGCCCATGGGGGATTCTGGCTAAGGAAAGACAGGGCACATTAAGTGTGTTTTAGTGACCCACCCCCCTTTCCTGGGAATGCTCCTCAGGGATGCATGCTTATAGGTCAAGTGTGTTTCTAAAATACTATTGTGGAGACTCGGTGTTATGACTAGTCAAACTCTAAACCTATGAGATCCCCTACATCTAACACTCGATATTTCACTATCACTTACAACCTTTTCATTGTTTCTCTGCTAGATATGGACTCCTACACTCCTTCCTCCCCTGTATACCGCCCCAGAGTAGAATCTGATTGGGAAGAAGACATCGGGACACCCGTATATCGGTCACCAACACCTCCAGCTGCTAGACCAAGAGTTGATGTAAGTGCAGATTGGACTAGGAACACCGGCCCAAGACTTCGAACACCTGGATCACCCCCATTAAGAGACCCGTATCTGATGCCCGACCCGTATCATCCTAACCCTTGGGCAAGGCATACCATGGCACCCATTAGTGCTATGGGAATCCCAATCAGCGACATTCACCGATATGTGAGGACCTCCGAGTTTGAGAGGCAAAGGATGGAGCACGAAGTAATACACGACTTGCAAGGACAAAGAATGGATAGCCTAGTGAATCAATTAGGGCACCAAAAGGAGTTAATTTCCATCCTCGAAAGAGAAATGCTTGAGAATCGCACGGAAACAGCTAGGGCCGAGGCCAGATCAACTACCCGAATGACCATAGCGGTGCTCGTCTTGGTGATTATCTCCCTTCTAGTGGGAAACTACCAGAGGCGTTAGCAGAAATTTCTATTTATTGTCCTTAAATTTCCAACTTGAAAACTTTTCCTTATGTTTTTGAATAATGTCTACCATTTCAGCATTTAATAAATTTTATATTTTTCCAAATTCTAAAGTTATTATTCATTGTTCATCCATCATATTTTCATTAAGATCCCTCAAGTATCACCTTCATCATTCAATACGATTTCATCTTCTTCGTAACCAAATCATCATATTGGATTTAAACAACCTCGTTATTTTCAAAACCAAACGTTTATCGAAATTTTAAAAATATCAGAAACATAAATTTCACATAAACATTTTCGCTTTACAAGGAAAAATTAATACAACCTATTTTATGGAAATATTACTTCAAATTGATACAAGCATGATTTTCCTCATTACAGTAATTATTTTTAAACATTGGCTAAATTAATATACGACTACTTGTTTAGCCAATAAGTCATCTTAAAATAATCCCTTCATAATAATTGAAATTTTTTTTTTAAATTTAAAGATTTTTCCTGTAAATGGTCTATTCATTTAGGTTATTTAACTCAATAGTTTCATTACTTTATACATCTATAACCAAGAACAATTTACAATTTCCTATTTTCAAACAAAGATCAATTATTTGTAAACACATTCCTCTGAGTGTTTTCAGAACCCCTCGTTACTTTTCACTTGCCGCTTCAAGAGACGATCCGTACCGCGTAGATGTTAAACATCCCCACAAACCTCAACGATATTTAAAGGGGCTAGAACCTAACTACCACATCTTACAAGAACGACAATAACACACTTCTCCGCAACACTAAATCGTATACGAAACCCGTCAGTACACATCACCCGCGAAGTTCAATACTCACGTTCACAATATATTCAATGCAATCTTATGGTACATAAAACTCAATTATTCTCAATATATCCAATACTACACAAATTACATAATACATGAAACTAGTTTGCCTACAAATCACAATTTGCTCGATTAATCACGTAATGCACGAAACAGGTTTAATTGCAATACACATACTACTGGTTTGAGCACATGATACACGAAACTTAAATTATTTGCAATATACGTGATTGCGTCATTGATACATAGTTCTAGATTGACCACACTATACATGAAACTCATTTTGTTACAAAGCACTTTATACTAAATGGTGTACATTATACAAAATACATGATGCTAAGTTGCTAACACTATACATGAGATCCATTTCCTACAATACACATGATACTATGTTGTTTACATTACACCTTAGAGCTTATTGATTTACAAAATACAAGACGCTAAATTATTTACGCTATATATGAGACCTATTTGATTACAAACTACGTGGCACTAGATCATACATGAGACTTGTGTGTTTACTATATACTCGAAACAAAATTGCTTACAATATTTGCAATAGATTGATTACACCATACACAAGACATGGTCATGCACTTTGTACTCCAAAGTTGAAGACCATAATACATTGAAACGACTCGGGGTTTGACGTATTCTTGTTCAAACACGAGCAAACTAAGAAACTCTAAGTGTTACTACTTTACTAGTCTTTAGTTGCGAACTGACCTGATTAGGGACATAGTTACTTGGTAGCGACTTTTATGTGTAATCAATAGAAGTGATCATAGTGAAAATTGTGCCCCTTACCCGCACACAACGAAACGATCTATACGGACCATACGATGATTTGAATAATTACGGGTGCACACGGAATTATACAAATCAGCGCAGGGAAAGCATAGTGAAATTTCGTCGTGTGTTATGACCAAAAACCTATCATGATATATGACTACGAGACTAATGTGATGTGACAAGGGCATGGTGGATACGCCGCTGGTACTTCCTATACATAAGTGTTCCTGTCATATTGTAAGTAGTAGCGTTGTTTGTATCACGAGAAGTTTTATGAGATTCTGACATTGACTAATGTTTGTGAAATCTCTTAGCCATTAACAATTCTTGAGCACATTAGACCACATCACAAACAAACACAAATCATCAAATCTCCATCGTTCCCATTTCAAGTAATGCAATGTTATCTTTAAAAGGCTAGAGTATTCTTGATAATCTTCTCCTTAAACCTTCTCAAACTAAATCCACTACCACCCTCTATGCCCGACATGATGACAAGTTCTAATATTGAGTATCGGACCCGAACCCTGTCATCCGTCACCACACCTCTTCACTAATGCAGCAGCCTCAACCAGTTGAATTTCGGGACGAAATCCCCTCAACATGGGGAGACTGTAACATTTCTGATTTTTCCATGTAACCGTTTTTGATGCAATGCACAAGTATTCAATTTCAATTCTTGTACAATAACTATGCTATAAGTACTTATATACGATTGATTATGTTGCAATAATAGCTGAAACAAACCTTCGTCATCTCACTAAACTCGAGGATCAAATTCGACTAAAACTCAAAGCGACGCTAAGACTACAAAGATACAAGGACTATTCTTGAAATTTCCAAAAAAAATCTACACAAGCACGGTCGCGCTTAGCATAAGCACGGTCGCGCTTATAGTTTCAACCACGATCGTGCTCACTATGAGGCACGGTCGCGCCTCCGACGCAGTTTGACTTCTAAAAAGTCAAACCGACTCAAATCTTGTCCAAAAATAGAATTGAGACGCGTTTTAGAAACCGCGGTGTATACAGAAGTCGATATTCGGTAAATTAAGACCTAGACACGGCCCAATACACATCCAATCGAACGAATCCTTGCAATTTTACCCGGACTTTCCATTTTTAATCGAATCGTGTAATTATGATAGAATCAAACGAATTAAACTATTATAATAACTTCGTACGACTTCCATAAACCTATTTCAACCCAAAAATCGTCTGATCATCACCGCTATTCCTCTGCCGATCCTCGAGAACCACGATTTCTTCCTCGAAGCCGACGTCACTCGTTGCCCCATTCTAAACAGGTTAGTAGTAGTCCAATTGGTTCGTCTCTTCACCCTGATCAAAAGCCCTAAACTAATTCGTTGCTACATTACACAAATAATCAGATTTTAAAACTTGGTTTTGAAATAAAAACGATTTAATCAAACTGCACAATGGATGTGTTATAAACGCAATTAATTAGTAGGGTTGGGTTCGCAAACATCCATTGAACGAAAGCCCTGTAATATCAAACGATTTTATTACAAGGATTAAGCGAATTGTGTTCTGGACAAGACCAGACACGGTCGCGCTCATCATGGAGCGCGGTCGTGCCTGACCTAGCACAGTCGTGCCCGAGTCATGGCCTGGTCGTGTTTGCCGAGCAAACAAAGTCCTGACCTAAACCAACCCTAGACGCGGTCGTGCCGGACACGAGCACGGTCGTGCTCTACGGACAGACCTTTTTGAAGCCTTCTGACTCGACCACGGGCGCGCCTCAGACACCACGGTCATGCCCGGACAAGAGCGCGGTCGTGCCTTTCACGAGCGCGGTCGTGCTCCTTAAAAACAGAATCTTTATTTTTATTTTCTCCTTATTGAACTCGATAAGCTATATTAAATAACAATTCCTATAGTTATTTTTATATAAATACTTATATATCTCACACTTGGCCTTAAACGAAAATTATTTATTTAAACCTATTTTTAAATGAATAATATACCATAAAACGAACCCTAATCGTACCATCAACCAAATTCACTTTCGATATAATCTAACACAAACAATAACCCAAGATTATACGTTTATTTATTAGGTCGAATCTAGCGAATCCACAACACACCGCCATTACATACTTGCTTGTGTGACCTACACTCTGCATAACAAGTGAGTTACATAGCCCCTCTTTTACTCTATTTACAAAACTTTTTGGGGTGGAACATGCGTTCAATTACTATGTTTTCAATTATACACGAATACAGTTTCCATCTTACATACATGTATGCAATTCTGTGCTTTATGCTTGTGTGCTAGGTGTGTAGACTATATACGCTATTCACAATCATTAACTATTAGCCGACAGTATACAGTGATAGTACTATTGAGTCTGACAAACCCACCCAGGTAGGGTGACTGTTGCTGACAACACGATTTGATTTCAGTTACAAAGGTTTGATTGAATACACAGGTCACACGATGGTTTCTCTCTATAAATGCCTTTATTGACATGTTTTGTATGAACTGTATACACACAACACGTTTTTGCTATCACACAACAAAACATATGTTTTCTCACCAACTCTTGTAGTTGACCCTCTCATTTTAACCATGTTTCAGGTACCAATGTTTGAAGTGATCAAGATATGCTACACATAGGATTTGGACCTAGTTTTAATTGAACCAGTTATATTTTGATGTAATTTTCATTATTGTTTGGTGGATTGAATCTATGTTTTGTTGAACTTGTTTGATTGCAATGAAAAAGATTATTAATTATTTAAACTTTAGTAAACCATGAGCAATGAACAGTCTGCACGCTTCACGCCCCGATGTTTCCGCCGTCGGTTGGGGTGTGACAATATTCCGGTGACAACGAGCTTGAAGATATTATGTCTTAGTCTTAGAGTCTTTGACTTGTAATTGGTAGAATTGTTAGCAACAACTAAAGGGGAGTCTGTTAGGACATGTTTTGTAACTGTTGATAAAATTCTGTGTAAGTTCATAGAGAGGCGAACTTAACAAGTTCGCCTAAGCATCTTTAGGGGCGAACTTGTTAAGTTCGCCTAAGGAATATTGTACAAGTTCATAGAGAGGCGAACTTAACAAGTTCGCCTAAGCATCTTTAGGAGCGAACTTGTTAAGTTCACCTATTGCAGAGCTTGTGTCTATAAATAGGTGTTTACAGATTCTGTTCTATAAGGGCTTTGAACGATTGTATTCTGAGAATCTTGTAAACTCTGTGTTTTTGTGGAATACAAAGAGAAGTTTATTTACCTGCTGTTTCTATTGTCAATTCGTATACAAACGTTAACACGGTAGGATTCCGCACCCCGTGTTATCGAGATGTCCTGTCACGAGATAGATCCGCAGATGAGTCATGTGGACCTACAAGTGGTATCAGGGCTTTTGCTTGTGATTTGTGTATGATTCTTGGTGATTAGAGATGATTTTGTATACAATTTGACAAGAAATTGTTCATTTTTTCAAGTTTTTGTATCCGTGGGGTTTTCAAGTTCTTGAAGTTGAAATTGCTGCTAAATTCATGGATTTGAAGTGGTTTTTGGTGAAATTAATCCTATAGAAGTGTTCTAATTCATAAAATACTAAATCCTACGGTCCAATTTCTTCAAATTCCATCTAATCTGTGAGAAATGATGACTTTCGGTGCTGATTGGTTCGTGTTTGGGTTCCTGAGTTTGTTACAGCTGAAGCAGGCGAACTTAGTGCTCAGACTCTATAACAGGCGAACTTAGTAGGCGAACTTATCAAGTTCACTTTACTCAGTTTAGGCCAACTTATTGATTAGGCGAACTTTTCAAGTTCGCTTGTGGCCTTGTTCGCTCAGTGAAGTTCAGGCGAACTTATTAAGTTCGCTCGTGAAGCATCAGGCGAACTAATTTCAGGCGAACTTATCTAGTTCGCTAGTGTTCTTAGAAAAAATATATATATATATTTTGGCGGGAAATTTTTTTCCGGGTATTTTCGCCAAAAAAATCAAAATGTCAATTTCATGTGATGATAATGCGATTGGAACTATGACACCGAGGCTATTGTGCATATCAGATTACCGTAGCTGGAAAGTCCGGCTCGAATAGTTCGTATCAGAAACTGATGAAAATTTTTTAACACCCATATTTGAAGGATATGTGCATCCTACTTATGAGTTCATGGGATATTATGATGTACCTAAACCAGTGACAGCTCTTACTAAAGTAGAAAAGCAGAAGTTTGATCAAGAGATGAAAACGTGTGAAACTTTAACCATGTCTTTACCAAAAGAAATCATTCATAGTCTCGGGAAGTGTCCAACTTCAATAGATCTATGGGAAGCTTTGAAGAAAAAGGGTGAATCAACTTCTCAAGCGTTTGTGGTCTTGATCAAAGAAGTTTTGGAGAAGCAGGGTGATTCTCAAAGTGATTCTTCTGCAGATTTAACTGATAGTGAGAGTATTCGCTCTGGTGAAAGTACTCAGCCTACCGAGAGTGATATGATGACTGACGTAAGCTTCCAGACAGTTGAAGATGATGTGTGTGAAAGAGATATTGATACAGAGCCTGTCATTATTGCTCAAAAGAGTGAAGCTGATGATGACGTATTCATGGCTCCTGGTGCATCTTCTTTAGAAGAAAAGGATAACGTAGGATTCTAACTCTAAAACGTTTTGTTCTAACTGTATTTCAGTGAAAGATAAAATGATGAGGGTTATGGATTATAACATCAACCTCATTTGTGATATGAAATCCATGCACACGGTAAATCAGAAATTAAAATATAATGAGAATGTGTGTTGAAAGGATAGAATCAGTTAAGAGGGATATAAGTTCTATAACTTTGAAGATCAAAGAGCAGGCATATCACCTGGATATGTCCTTTGCAGAAATTGAGAAATGAAATAATGATCTTGCTGAGAAAGATAAGGAACTAGTTGAATCTAAAGTGGAGGTGATCATATTACAAAGAAAGTTAGAAAGCTTTGGAAATTCATCATTCTTATTAGGATATTTTAATAATACAGAAGAGGGGAAGGGAACTAGTGGTATTGGTTATGTTTCTCCACCATTCAACGTAAATTATTCTGTTACACCTGAGATTATAAAAGATGAGGATTTAGATCCTAAGACTGTGTTGAAAGTGAATCCAGACACAGATAAAGATATGGTGTATTATGATGAGAGTGATGATGAATATTTTGATGAAGCTAAGGTAGAGGTGATACCGAAAGAGGTTAAGCAAGAAGAACCAAAGGTTGATTCTAATTCATCTGGTAAAAATACATTTGGAAGTTCTTCAAACTCAAGGAGAGTTCCATATGTAAGAGATTATCAAGACAGGCGTACATGTTTTCGTTGTAGTGAGATGGGACACATTGTGGTGAAATGTCATTACAAAAATAAATGGAAGAAGCATGTAGTTCCTGAGAAGATGAAGCCTGAATCAAAACCTGTTGAGAAAAAGTTTGTTCAGTCTCAAACTCCAAAAGAAGTTCATGTAGGCGAATCTTCTTCAAGTGCATCTTATCGTGTGAAGATTCCTTATATGAGAGAATATCGTGAGAAGAGATCTTGCTTTTATTGTGGTCTTATGGGTCACATTCGGATTGCTTTTCCTCACAACGCCAAAGGTAACCGACATGTTACTCCAGCAAAGGTAAGAACTCATGGTAAGCCTTATGTTAACCCATATGTGGTTAAACCTCGTGATACACCAAAGGGTAATTCAAAATCTGAGGTTAGGCTTTCTAGACCTCAAAGACGGAGGAGAAACAAAAGATTGAGAAAACTTTTAGAACAACAAGAGCTTTCACAATCTAAACATTTTTCAAATGAACAAGAGTGTTCAAACACTTCACATTTTAAGCAAAAAGAACTTAATGACCAGAAGTATGTTTGGAAATCTAAAGTTTCTGTTTCTAACTCGTCGGAGCAATCACCGAAAATCGATGAGAGATTCGATTATGAATGGAGTGAGGTTTATTATTTTGATACAGATGGACGACCCATGACTACCATGGCTTTGGTCCTAATTTCAAATTAATGTTTCTTGTTAGATGTGCAGGATTAACCAAGAGGGACTATTATTAACATTTGGTTTGTTGATAGTGGTTCTTCATAGCACATGACAAGGAATGACATCTGCAAGAGTAACGAGTTGTTGATAACTGAGAATCTATTTGATTCAACAAATTGATGCTCAAGGGGGAGAATATGTCACACACAATGTTTTGGAAAGAGTTTTACAAAGTCCAAATAATAACCTAAAACTTAGGATGACAATTGTGAGCATAAAGTTGTTGATGCAACCATTTGACTAGTTGAGGGGGAGTCTATAGGACAGGGGGAGTACAGATTTGTGTTGGTGACAAAGGAAAAGGCATTCAATTACAGGATTACATCGGTTTGATTTTTTTAATTGATTGACTTGCTTAATCCCAAGTAACCAAGTAAATTGTTTTTCATAAAATGTTTTCATGGAAGGTTTATTTTCGTTTGTTTTACTTTCTTTGAAAAAGATTTTGAAAAGCCAAACAAATTGAAAAAGTTAAAATCGACATTACTTGAAGTTATAAGGAGAAATGATAGTACATCAGTAGGTGTTCAGTCACACATGACCTTAGTTGGCCTTTATGATTGCTTATCTGTGATAAATGTATTGATCAGAACTTCTTAGACTGCACTGTATGGGAAATGATAGCTTAATAAATGTTTTTGCTTAACAAAATTGATGCTTGATGCTTATATTTTTATTTAGATACTAGCATGTAATCTGGATTGTCAATAGTCTATGTGTATCTTTGGTCCATTAGTAGTGTGACAACATAATGATCTTTGTGACAACTGTCATTTGAACCCATTGTATGCCGGGTGTGTGTGTAAAAGATCATTATCAGATAAAGAATATAAGATCTAAAGTACTTCATGAGACCAGTATCGGTTATGTCGTTAAACACAATTTTTTCGGTTCACTTCACTGCCCATGTCCCGAAAAAAATGCAATGTGATGTTGAACTAAGATATGTTTCTAACAACATCTGTTGGAACATATACTAGCCCTTGGATCAATATCCTGATTCCATTGAACATATCCAGATAATAGTTGGATCACGCTACCCTATGTCATTGAATCAATCGATTCCTTGATCAATCTTATGCTGAAGAATTCTATTGGTACAATCTTTCTGTTACTATGAATCATGATACTTCATCCAAATCAAGACATTTGAATCATTCTGATTCTCTTCTTGATATTTTCCTGTGTTTATCGGTATAATTCATCCTGGAGATTGAATATTATCTTGCAATGATCTTATATGTCTTGACGATAGTGCACATTTAAATTTTTGTTGGTATATTTGTGGGATACACGTTGTATTAAAAAATAAATGGTACCTTAATTCACAAGAACATGGGACAAAGATACTAATGGTTTCAATTCTTATAACATTGACAACTTAGATTGACATGTTATGTGTTGCAAATTCGTATGTAATTTATATTATAAGCATGTTATGATCTGATCCCATCTTCTTTAAAGTTCTTCGTGTATCATTACATGTTTTGGTTGAAGCTTAAAAGATTTGATCTTATCTGATTCAAAAGATGTTACTTCATATAATTGTTTGGAAATTCAAACGAAAGAAATGAAAGAATGAATCTGGATAGGATACCCTTAGAATGTTTAGGGATGTTTATCCAAAATGTGTGATTGATGCATTGTTTTTACTGATATGATCTTCTTACTGGTGATGTTCGACCAAAAAGATGTGATTTTGTATTTTACATTTTAGTTTGTACAAAGAAAAACCAAAGAGATTTTGTGTTTCTTATGTTTGAAAAATTAAAAAGTTTTTATTTTTCAGCTTCCATGGTAATCTTAATTGTTGGTTATTCTTGGTTGTTCTCCTTTGCATAAACTAAAAAATTGCAGACAGAGGTTGGCAAGGGGTCCTTTTCCCAAGTTTTCTTCTAGAAATAAAGAGAGTGTGTGCAGATGAACAAGACGAAGACTACAATGTGTTTGATGATATATGAAGACAGATGACAATCTTCTAAAGCTGTTGTCAAGGGGGAGTTTGTTTGAGCATATTTTGGTGACAACGAGCTTGAAGATATTATGTCTTAGTCTTAGAGTCTTTGACTTGTAAATGATAGAATTGTTAACAACAGTTAAAGGGGAGTCTGTTAGGACATGTTTTGTAATTGTTGATAAAATCCTGTGTAAGTTCATAGAGAGACGAACTTAACAAGTTCGCCTAAGCATCTTTAAGAGCGAACTTAACAATATGGTACAATTTCATAGAGAGGCGAACTTTACAAGTTCACCTAAGCATCTTTAGGAGCGAACTTGTTAAGTTCGCCTATTGCAGGGCTTGTGTCTATAAATAGGTGTTTACAGATTCTGTTCTATAGGAACGATTGTAGTCTGTGAATTTGTAAACTCTGTGTTTTGTGGAATACAAAGAGAGGTTTATTTACCTGTTGTTTTTATTGTCAATTCGTATATAAACGTTAAGACGGTAGAATTCCGCACTCCGTGTTATTGAGACGTCCTGTCACGAGATCGATCTGCAGATGAGTCATGTGGACCTACAACAGTGAATGTTTTCTCTAACTTAGTTCACGTTTTTGCAAGTAAAGGCTCAAATTCATGTGACACAAAACTCCTACCAGCACCGGTATCAAATAAAATGGAAGCATATTGATTATTAACGAGGAACGTACCATTAACAACATCGTTGTTAGCTTGGGCCTCGTTGGCGTTTATGTTGAAAGCACCCCCACGAGCACCACCTTGATTTGCATTAGCCAATATTGGGCATTGGTTTCGAAAGTGGTTTGGATCACCACACTCAAAGAAAGCACGCCCATTTGCAATTGCCGGTGGAACTTGGTTAGAAACTTGTTGATTAGCTCGGTTTCCTTGGTTGACTTGGTTAACGGGAGGCCTAGATTGGCAGGTGTTGGCCAAATGACCATATCTTCCATAGCTAATACCATGTACAAATACTATGCCTCATTATCCAAGTTAATACCACGTACATGCCTACCCGTGACACCTCCTAGTCGTACTCGTACGACCTGTAAATACAATCCCGACTCACCCCTATTAGGTCACTATACGGTCCACGACCATTTACCCACCTTTAACCTACACATCTTAAGGACAGCGCATAGTCCCTTAGCCCCATATTTAAATACTTAAATTCGTAAACTCATCGGGATAGACCCCAAAGCTTGATACACATTTAATGTAATAAAACACGTCTCTAAAGTGTGTACGATATCCCCAAAAACGTTAAAAACATTCTAAAAGAGGGGATTAGAAACTCAATGGTTACGCTGAATCCCAATCCTTGCTCTACACCCCGACCACGTGCTCAAATCTCAAACCTGTCAAACGTACGACTACATGATTAGAATACGTTTTACACATATGTCGTATAATGCATAAAATATAAACCCCAACGCCGTCTTGTCAGCTCATCATTCTACCTCCACGAACCGTAGTTTCCCAGGCACGCGTACCGGATTGTCCTTGACCCGTTTAGAACCCGTATGCCCTGACCTAGGTTTCCATGCATGCATGTACGTGATCATGCAACTCTAGTCCCATGAGCACACACGTGCTCGGACTGGTTTCCACACCCATGTGCACGCCATGCATGGTAAAACCCTAACCCCGTAAAATGTATGAACTTGCGTCGGGTTCCCAATCTTTCCATGCAACCTTGGCCGAAAACCCTAACCGACCTCCTCATCGTCCTCTACTTCCTTACCGTGTACCACTACGCACATCATGTCGTCTTCTTCGTCGGGTAACAACTCTAATTGGCCAACATCTCCGTTGAGCTCCACACAAGCCATACAACACGCCAGATTTGTCCCTGTCTTCACCTTCCTTCGTTCACCCCCGCGGTGCGCCGCTACAGCAGCCACCACACTCGTCTGGCAACACCACCGTTGTCGTCATAGCAGTCGGCGTGCACCGCCATCACCCCTCGTCACTCCTCCGTAACCCGCTACTCTCATCTTCTCTTTTCTCCTCTCGGCAACCGCCCACCATGGCTTCTGCCCTGAATGCCATCGGCTCCTGCCGGCCTCCCTCGGGTCACCTGTGTTCTGGCCAGTCGAGTCACACTCCTCCACAGTAACCAGGTCAGCCACCACTACCGCCTTCGTCCCCACATGACCACCGTGTTCATCTTCTTCTTCGACAATCATAACCCAAACCAAACCCTAATCGGGTTTCATGAACAACCGTAAACAAACACGTAAAGAGAATGTAGGAGGAATTACCTTTGCTAACCGTGAAGCTCCCGTGCTCCAAACCACCATAGTCGTCCCGTCGTTGGCCTTCTTCCCCGCGGCCCTCCCTGCTGCCGTCGCTCCCCCTAGGTCGTCAATGACCTAGGGTTTACATAATATGGTTTTTAAACCACCACTAGTTCCATCTAGGTCCTCGCACTACCGTACCCGTGCGTTTCGATCTCGAGGTTATGTTTAAAATGATTCACGGGCCCTCCGAGTTCACAAATTTACTTCTCGAGTGCCAATAACTTGTTAACTTACTCATAGAATAGTAGTTCGGGCCGTTTGTTTACCCGAACCATTATATTAGGGATTTTCAAGATGTTACACATTGAGGAGGGTTGGCACCACCACCACCACCATTGTTGTTATTTGCTTGAGCGAGTTGGTTCACAAGTTATGTAAGGAGGGTAGCAAGATCATTGTTGTTGGTATCGTTGGCACGACAGGGAGGCATGTTATAAGAGAAGACAATACAAGGAAAGGAATAAGAATCATGAGAATTTTGGATATTGATAAGAATGAAACAAACATGTATCACATTATGTAACATGCAAAATAATCATATTTGGATTGTACTCATTTGGTAACATAACTATTTGAATACCATGACATATCAAGGTCATTTAAATTCATATAACTTTTGAGAAGACATGCTTTATCCTATAAGTAAACACTCACCCCGGGAATTCCCACGAAAGCATACGGATCATTCGGTTGATTGGATTTATATGAAATGCTTTCCTAGATAGAAAACACAGAGTACAAGTGCCACCCTTACAGATTGCACATGTTCTCTAATAATTAACATAATTTAAAACCTTGACGGGGTTTTAGAATTTTAATAGACTTGTGTCTATGAGTATGACGTTCCACATGTGAAGATGATGATGGCATAGCAAGAGAAAGAAGAATGAGAGACTTAGGATAGGAGTGTTATTATATAACATTTAGTTATCGTTTAGGGTAGGAATTAATAAGTCAAATAGTCTAACAAATAAGGTATCAAATAATTTAGCACATAGAGAAGCACGTAGCAAGTAGCATAACATAGAACAAAATGGGTATCCTAAGATTATAGTCTAGGTCATTGGTTTTTAATAACCCAATTCCCTATAATCATGTCTCTGATACCAATCTGTCACACCCCAACCAACGACGGAATACGTCTGGGCGGAACACGGAGATTGTTCATAAGCACATGATCATACCAGATTTCATATATTAATTAAACCAAAATTCCATGACATGAGTTCAAACAAAACATCCAAAAACAAAATACATCAAAATGTTCAAATTCATTATTCAACTAAGTCTCAATTCTAAGTGAAGCATCTTGCATATGATCTCAAACATTAGTACCTGAAACATGATGAAAACAAGGTCAACTAAAAATAGTTGGTGAGCATACATAGGTTTTGACTCTACAAATAGTTTTAAATTTGTTGTGTACATTTCACATGTAACATGGAATAAATAGGTAATTATGGAGAACGCTATAGTAAATTGGTGCACAATCCAACCTTGTGACATGTTAGGCATAACACTCATGTTACCCTTGTGTACTGTCGATAAGCAATCACCCTAGCTGGGTGGATTTGTCAAATGCAATAGATCTATCGTTGTTACTATTGGCTTGTATGGAGTTAATGATTGTACTTGTTATCAATGTAGTTTAGCTGATAGTTTTCAAGCATAAGGCACAAAAGTATACATATGTTTATGATGTTTGAATTGTATAAATTGCAAATAGTTTAATGTAATCATGTTCCACCCCAAAAATATAAAAATATAAAGTGTGGGGCAATGTAACTCACCTTGAAATGAGTAGCTTTGAATGTCACACAAGTATGTTGTTTGTTGCACAAAAGTTCTAGCTAATCACAAGATCAACATAAGTTTGATGGTATAAGTGTATCAATAATTTTGTTCAAATGAATAAGGGAATCCTAATGCGCAAGGGGTTGATGTGGATGTTCTCATTAGAAATAAAGTAATTATTTGAGTTTCAAATAATATGTATGAAATTCTTTGATAAAGAAGAAATAAGTGTAGGAATAATGGACGATTTCATTTGTTGTAACTAATTCTATAAATATATAAATAAATAGTTAGAGTTCCTTTGTAAATAAATGCATAAGTAAATAAATAATTTAGTAATAATTAGTTGAGTAAATAAATAATTTAACGACAAAAATAAATAAAACCTTTTATTTATTTGTTTGATTTTCATGTAAAAACGAGTGTTAAAAATAATGGCTTAATTTATTAGCACTTAAACCAAACTTTAAAGTATAAAAGTAATGTTTATATAATTAATAATTAAACCTTATTTTAATTGTTAATTTAAGAGTATAAAACTTGACTTAAATGTTTTTATAAAATGAAAGTAAGATGTATAAATCTTTGCAAGATAAATGGGTTTACAAAAATGATCATGACTATATTCTAATTATAAAAATATAAACCAAAGGTAAAAAAATAATTTAAGTAAATTAGATTTTATTTGGTTTTTAATCTAAAAACAATGAAATAAATTGTTTTTCCTTGAAGTTTTAAATAATTAAATTTTTTAAAACAGTTCTGGGTTTTAATAGTTTTATAAAATATTTTTTGTGAAAAGAATTGGATAAAAAATCGGATTTTTAAAAAAGAAATGGTTCCTAGGACTCGAACCCGGGTCTACCTTGGGGAGCACAAGCGCGCAAACCTCTGGACCAGTGGTCCAGTAGGGTTAAAATGCCGGTTCACGTTAATGATAAACAAGGACTAGCAAGGAACCAGGTTTAGGGCAGGAACACGCGCAAAAATCATGTGGGTTGTGCTTTTCGAACCCACCCCATCTAGTCCAGCGTTCGAATGACTTAACCGGCTTGGCTAGATGGTTTCGCTGGTCATAATAGGAGTCTGATAATTTAAATACGTGAATTCGAATGAGCAAGATTCCCAAATCAGATTCCTTCGCAATCGATCAAGAACTACCAATCAAATTGAACTCCATACCCTCTGTCATCTGAAATTGATAGAGGGCTTTTGATTGGCATTACACTACGAATCTAAAGACATAAACCTTACTTGGAATGGTTGAGAATCGAATGCGATCAGCTAGAAGTTAGGGTTTGATGTTCTTCGTATTTGATCGAGTACCGGAGATGTTATGCGATGGATTTGAGAGTTTAGGGAGTGTAAGAGAGGTGTCATGAAGGTGTATTACTCGTTATATTGATTCAATTACACATCAAACGTACAAATTGATTGAGTTTTGATTAAGGGCGGTTATAGAATCAAATTTTGAATTCAATCATTGAATTGTTGTAATTTGGGTCATTATACTTGATCGAAACTAATGATATAACGGTTTTGCATGATCATAAAGAGTTATTACGCACGAATTTGATGTCAATGCAACAGATTTCGCGTATGTTGACTTTCCTGAAGTCAAAATAGGATAGAATGTGGTTTTTAGGGCTCAATATATGTAAAGGTTCAAATTGATAAAGGAAGGGGGTTCAAATGAGGTTCAAACGAACTCAGAGGGGTTCATATGGGTTGAGGGGGGTTCAAAGGCATTAAATGGGTTCAAAACAGATATTTATTTGTTTTAACTCTATTTATTTTTTAAATATATATAACAATTGGTTTTAAAGAATTTATAAAACTAAACATATTTTGTTTAATTATAAATCTTTTCTAAAGGAATAAATCCTATTTTAATAAAACTATAAATTTTATAAATGGTTTAGTTAATGAAATCAAATATATACATTTACATATATATTTCTATAAATAAATACATTTATATATATGAAAATGTGTAAATGCATGATTTAATACTCATAAGTTTTATTATAACAAGGTATAAATGTGTATATATACATATTATATATATATATATATATATAGTAGGAATAGGATACGAAATTACAAGTTTGATAACTCTGTACTTAAGACATTGAAATAACAATTGTTGTGACATAATGCATTGAAGAAGAAATAAAGTTGAAATGTCATTATTGCATAACATAATTTAAAATTCTACAAGAAAATCATGGATGTTACATCAAGTACGAACCGATTCGTGTGAACACGTGGACCAAGGGTTGGTAGAGATGGAATGAAGAGTAGATGAAACTGGACTTCAGGATTTATTTATCGTTTAATAAGATCGACGTATCTTTGATAGTGTTGATCAAGTGATCATACGCTAACAAGTTCGGGTTCGAGCAAGAGGACGGGTGCCGAGAAAGACTGGGATCTTCGTAATCGGTGAGTTTCTAATCCCCCTCTTTAAATGTTTTTTAAGCGTTTTGGGGATATCATACGTACTCACGCATTATATGCTATTGACTAAACGTGACACAAGTATTGATTTGATTTAGAAGTGTATATGAGATAATTATATAACAATTATCTAAGGGTCTACGTGAGGTCCTTATAATGTGTGGGCAAACGTGTTTGTGAAAGTAAACGTATTACGAGTTTTGAGTTTTAAACTAATGAGCTATGTATTTAAATATCTAAATACGAGACTAAGAGTGCGGGTCTTGTACCTAGAGTATGTGGACTGGTTATTGAACTATTGGTGGTATGTTGTATAGTGATCTAGTAAGGGTGAGTCAGGATTATATTTATATCTCGTACGGGTACAACTAGGAGGTGTTGTTGGGTGTGCACGTACATGGTATGTGCTTAGATAACGAGACATAGTATTTGTACATATGTTGTTATACTAGCAATGTATTGTGTTATGAGTTAATCGGGGAGAGTATGGATAAAAGCTAAACGCTTATGATTACGTGTTGGATATCTTATCCTAGTACTGGGTGTGGGGTGCAGGTGTAGTTAACGAGTCATGTAAATACTATTAGGTTGTTGTGGCTTATGTGCTTGATGTTGTGTGTTTTGTGTCGTTGTCCTTGTGGCACGACGGGTATTGTGTTTGCATCGTTGTCTTTACGACACGACGAACCGGATTGTGGAGGACGAAGTCCTTCGGGAAGTCACCTAAGGTGACAATATTCACCAGGTTAATGATAAGCTCGGGGTGTGTCGAACGCCCTGACGAGGGTTGTCACACCCCAACCAACGGTGGAACATGTTGTAGTGGGACATGGAGACTGTTCATAAACACATGATTTACAAAAGTTTTTATATATTAAATCATCCAATATCATAACAAAGTTCAAATAACAAAATCCAACATTACAAGAAAATGAAATACATCAATAGAAATCATTTATTTAACAAACTAGGTCCTCAAAACTTAAGTGAAGCAACTTGATCATAACTCAAGTATTTTATACAATTCATATGACACATGATAAATAAGGCATTTTTGGAGAATCTACAGTCAAACTAGGTGTACAATCAAATCTTGTGACTGAGGCATAACACGCAGGTTACCCTAATGTAATATCGGTAACAATCACCCTACATGGGTGGGTTTGTCAGAGACAAAATATCTATCAATGTTAACGTTGGCTTGTACAGAGTTAATGATTGCATGAGTATGTCATGTATATGTAGTTTCAACTCATAGTATTCAAGCACAAAGCACGAATTGCACACATGTTCATAATGTAGAATTGTATAATGTAATGTAAATAGTTTTCAATGTATCATGATTCACCCCAAAATATGTAAAAAGTAAAAAGATGGGCTATGTAACTCACTTGTATTAGTTGCTTACACGAACAATAGTAGCACAAGTGATCAGTTTAATCACAATGTTAACCTATAAGTGAAATATATGTATCTAATCAATGATATGCACACAAGTTTAAGGCAGATTCTATGGTTCATAGGGATTGAGTAAGTGTTTAGTTGAATGAATGCGGGGAATTGTACAAAAATGTTTATGAAATCTCATGTAATGGATGTGTGTAAGTTGGTGTTTGTATTTGAATAAAAAGTTTAATGTAAAATGTGAAATCAAAGAATATATGAATTAAAGAAAATGATAATTGATTTAGGGTTTTATTAGAATAGATATGTAATTTAAATAAATTTATTTATTTATTATTATAAAAATGTGTTTCAAAAGTGAGGGATCTAAAATATATATATTAATATATTTCAGAATTTGTTTAATTATATTTAAACCTTAATTAGCATTTTCTTTTTAAAGAAAAATATAAAATTTTGTAAAGGTGTAAAATGGATAGTAAAATTTATAAAAATCTTAACAGAATTTTAAAAATCTTAACAGAATTTGCAAATTAAGTGAATAATTAAATACTTTATTTTTGAATTAACTATTTAATCTAAAATAATTTTTAAATGACTTTTAGATTAGAAACATTTTAAATTGTAAAAATAATTGTTTTCATTTAAAGTTTGTTTAGTATTGTACAAATCAGTCATAAAGATTATGGGTTTTATAAAATTAATTTTATAAATTAATCATTGTTACTAATACTGATTTTAAAAAAAGAAACTCACCACCCGGCTCGAACCCGGGTGGGTTTTGAGAAAAGCCTACGCGCTACCGCTAGACCAAGGGACTAATCCTTTCTACCGATCCAGTTCGAAATTGTAATAACATGCAATTAAAAGGGGGCCGGCTCTAGTTAAATGAACACGCCAAAAAGGCCGTTGATTGTGGGTTTCGAACCCCCACCACCTGGTTCGGCGGTGCTGTGGCTTACCGGCCGGACCAGGTGGTTTCGCTTGTATATTATGAAACCCACAAAACTAAATACGATTAAACGAATCAAATTAGAAATCCAATTCGAAACCGTATGAACAGGTCATAAATACAAAATGAAATTAAGTTCAATGCGGTCTGTCAAATGAATTTGACAGAGGGCTTTTTATCGCCAAGTAAGTACGAAACTAAAGACACAAAACTTACTTAATTTGATGGAGTATTAGAAGCAAACAGATAGGTCAAAAGAACTGCTGTTCTTGGTGCTCGATCGGTGACCAGAAATGTAATGCGGATTGATCGAGGGCTTAGAGAGTTTGTAAGAGTGTTTGCGAAAGTGAGGGAGTGAATTTGATCGATCAATTTTGTCCTAATGGCTTGATTTGATTCGGTCTTGCAGGCGAGAGTTGTCAACACGATTCACACGTGAATTCATTCGACTGCGGATAAATTGGGTCATGTTTTAGGACTGAATACATGCGAGATCATTCAAGGCATGATTTGCGGGTCTTAAACGTGTTTCAATCCTTGATTTGAAACCGAATTTGACACGTTTTGACTCTGGATAGACAAACTGTTTGAATTTGAATTTAGGTCACGTAAAAGTTAAATTGACATGATAATTGGGCTTGGAAATTGTCGATATTTGTTCTAGTATTCAAGGTAAGTCCAAATCAGTCGGGTTTGATTGAATTCGGCCTTGAATTGTTAGAGATTGAGGCTGTTTGACTTTTAAAAGTCAAAATATGCCAAAAGTCTGTTTTGGGTCAAAGTTGGGATGAGGGAGTTTAATTTCAAGGATGGAGGTTCAAGATTGTGAGTCCAAAGGGTTCAAACCAATTTGTTAAAATCATATATATATATATATATATATATATATATATATATATATGGAGTAAAATTGCAAAACGTTTAAATCCTTAAATTTGAATTAACTTAAATTAAGATGTATGTATGTGATCATGTAAAAATAAAAAAATTATTGAGTGAAACCTTGGAATTTAATGTTTGCATGGTTAATACAGAGTATTGCAGTAGAATTGGAATTGAAATATTGTTTATTGCACTAAAACAAATACACAAAAAAACAAGAATGTCACAGTATCCCCATGTTGAGAGAATTTCGTCTCGAAATTCAACTAGTTGAGGCAACTGAATCAGTAAAGAGATGTGGATACTTGAGCTTCATTTGATCCTCACGTTACCAAGAAAACTCAGGGTCACATTTAGATTCCCAACGAACTTTGACAATAGGGATACGGGTTCGCTTGAGTTGCTTTATCTCACGATCCATAATTTCCACAGGTTTCTCAACAAAGTGCATCGTGTCATCAATGTACACATCATCAAGAGGTATGTGAAGATTCTCGTCAGCAAGACATTTCTTCAGGTTGGACATATGAAATGTAGGATGCACATTGCCAAGTGCTAGAGGTAACTCGAGTTTGTAAGACACTTTCCTAATCCTTTCAAGGATCTTGAATGGACCCACATAGCGAGGTGCTAGTTTACCTTTCTTCCCAAAGTGGATCACCCCCTTCTAAGGAGACACCTTCAGAAGTATAAGGTCACCGGATTTGAATTCCAAGGGTTTTCGTCGTTTGTCGGTATAGCTCTTTTGCCGACTCCTCGCTACTCGGATCTTGTCACTAATTTGAATGATCTTGTCCGATATTTCTTGAATTAACTCAGGACCGGTGATTTATGCTTCACCAATCTCATTCCAACAGATAGGAGAACGACACTTACGACCATAAAGAGCTTCAAACTGGGCCATGTTGATACTTGTGTGGTAGCTATTGTTGTAATAGAACTCAATGAGGGATATATGTGAATCCCAATTGTCACCAAAATCAATTACACAAGCTCTAAGCATGTCCTCGAGAGTTTGGATTGTTCGTTCGGTTTGACCATTAGTTTGAGGATGGTAAGACGTGCTTAAATCCAATCGTGTATCAAGAGCATTTTGGAGGGACTTCCAAAAATGGGAGGTGAAACGAGCATCTCTATCGAAGATTATGTTTAATGGAACACCGTGACGACTCATAATTTCGTCATTGTAGATTCGTGCCAATTTCTTAACCCGATAGTCTTCACGGATAAGCAAGAAGTGAGCTGATTTGGTGAGACGGTCAATGATCACCCATATGCTGTCATAACCACTTGAGGTGCGAGGAAGTTTGGTAAAAAAATCCATGGCTAGATTCTCTCATTTCCACACTTTAATTTCTGGTTGTTCAAGCAAACCGGAAGAACGTTCATGTTCGGCTTTGACTTTGGAACAAGTTAGGCATTTTGCAACATAAAGTGCAATGTCTTTCTTCATACCGGGCCACCAATATTGCTGGTGAAGATCTTTGTATATTTTATCCGCACCGGGATGAATAGAATAACGAGTCTTGTGTGCCTCGTTCATGAGAAATGCACGAAGATCATCACGATCGGGAACCCAAATACGATCTAAATAATAGAGTAAACCATTGGGTTTGGTTTCTAGCTGAAGTTCAACTCCACATGACATTTCATCGTACATGTTACCCTCGGTGACCGAGACGTGTTGAGCTTCCAGAATACGATTTTGAATGTCGGTTTGAATTTTGACACAATGAAGCATGACGTGATCTTTACGACTCACAGCATCGGCTATAACAATCGCTTTACCAGGATGGAAAAATGAATCTCGCAGTCGTAGTCATTAAGGAGTTCAACCCAACGTCGTTGCCTCATGTTGAGTTCTTTCTGATTTGATATGTGTTGGAGGCTTTTATGGTCGGTGAACACCACACTGTAAGTCCCAGCGGGTCTACGGATCGATCTCAGACGTATAACACGCAACACGTACTCGTAGTGAGGAATCATTACGAATACACGCGTCTCGAACAAATACACATACAATAGAATCACACACAAAGACAAGATCTCCAATAAACTCTTTGTTGTATTGCTTTGATAAAAGTGATTACATGTTACAAATCCCAGATGTACTAAACAACACAAACTAAGCACTATTTATAGCAACACACTGTTACAGGAGAAATTAGCAAGTTCGCCATAACTAGCCTTAGGAGAACTTATTAAGTTCACCATAACTATATCAGGAGAACTTGTTAAGTTCGCCTGTTACAACAACTTAACAAACTTAGAAAACATTACATACAAGAAATCATAAAGACCTAATCTATTACAAGACTGGTTGTCACACAAATGTTCCAACAAAATCCCCCTTAACAATAGCTTGGTCTTTATCTTCAAGTCTTGCTCTTCCAACTCTCTGGTAACGAGCTTCCTGCACACACTCCATACTTTACACACACATAAAGCACTCTCTTGTACTGCATCGCATGTTCTCTCCATTCACTGGTGTACATAATTTCTCTATGCTTCAACATCTTTTGATCATTCTTAGAAAAATTAACAAGATTCTTGGCATCAAAGAATCTTTCCAGAACCTTACCATGCATATCTTCAATCACTACTTCACCCGTATTGACATCCACGTACCACCACTTCAACTCACCTAAACAATCTTGAGGAATCATCTTTAAAGGAATCTTGGGAACAACTTTAACAGGTTTGAACTTATATCTCCAAATCGTTTTCTTTGAAACTGGATCTATTTCCTTGTTGTGGCTTCAATCTCTCATATTTCCCTGATCCTCCTTCAATTCTTATCAACTTGGCTATTGAATTAGCTATGCCATTTATTCAAGGGCTGAGTTGATAACCCATTGATTTCACATCTTGGCAGAGAGTTAAAGTACTTCAACCGTGGTTTCAAATATTGAACACCGTCAGTTCTCTTTATGGAAAATAGCTTGAACTCTTCTTCATAAAACCAACTAACAATCCTACCAACACACCTGACCTTGTTCACATGTCTTTCTTTATGAATTTGAACCGATTGAGAAGCTGGTAAAACCTTCTTCCAACTCTTTATCATTTCCAACAACTGTGTTTTGGTCATGCCGGTATCCTTATATAACACTTGATCTTCATGCTTATCTTCAGCAGCATCAGAACTCAGCTTTGTAACATCATGATCTGATTCTTCTGACTCTGTAATACCTTTAGAAACTTCTTCAGATATCACATTATCAGGGAATAAGTCCATGTCAATATTCAATCCATTATAGCCTTCATAAACAATCTTATGTGTGTCTTTCACCACTTCTAATTCCACTATTTCTCCTTCCTCAATCTCAGACTCATTTCCAACATCCATTTCTTCAACATCAACAAGCTCATCAAGATTCAACAAAAATCTAGCTTATCAGCTTCATCTACATCAGAATCTTCAAAAATTGAATTATCTAACATATCAGCATCAACTCAAGAAGTTTCTTTCTCAATTATAGTCTCAGCTTCAACAACCTTATCCGACTCCCCCTGAGTTAACGAAGTCATAGTGGCATCAGCGTTTTGACCCTCACTTAAACCACCACCAACATCTGGTTTGTCATCATCATTATGCTTATTTACATCAGTTGTGTGACAAACATCATCCATAACACCAACAACTTTCTCCCCCGGGAGTCAACACACTCTAAAAGTTGTGATAACAAGATTTGCATTTCATCAATCTGTCTATTCTTAGCATTAATCTCTTGCTGATGCTGGGAATCACTTGCTTGAAGCACATCAACTTGAGTCTGCAAATTTGTTACTTGATTTTGTAAACTATGTACCTGAGTTTCTAAAGAATTAATCTTGGCATCTCTAGGATCCGTAGAGGTAGAAGTAACTGCTTCATCTTGAGGACGAGAAACAGTAGGAGTTCTTTGTGGTGTAGAAGATTTTGATGGAACTGGACTAATAATTCATTATTCAACTAATTCTCAATTCTAAGTTAAGAATCTTGCATATGATCTCAAACATTAGTACCTGAAACACGATGAAAACAAGGTCAACTAAAAATAGTTGGTGAGCATACATAGGTTTTGACTCTATAAATAGTTTCAAATTTGTTGTGTACAATTCACATGTAACATGGAATAAATAGGTAATTATGGAGAACCACTATAGTAAACCGATGCACAATCCAACCTTGTGACATGTTAGGCATAACACTCATGTTACCCTTGTGTACTGTCGATAAGCAATCACCCTAGCTGGGTGGATTTGTCAAATGCAATAGATCTATCGTTGTTACTATTGGCTTGTATGGAGTTAATGATTGTACTTGTTATGAATGTAGTTTAGCTGATAGTTTTCAAGCATAAGGCACAAAAGTATACATATGTTTATGATGTTTGAATTGTATAAATTGAAAATAGTTTAATGTAATCATGTTCCACCCCAAAAATATAAAAATGTAAAGTGTGGGGCAATGTAACTCACCTTGAAATGAGTAGCTTTGAATGTCACACAAGTATGTTGTTTGTTGCACAAAAGTTCTAGCTAATCACAAGATCAACATAAGTTTGATGGTATAAGTGTATCAATAATTTTGTTCAAATGAATAAGGGAATCCTAATGCGCAAGGGGTTGATGTGGATGCTCTCATTAGAAATAAAGTAATTATTTGTGTTTCAAATAATATGTATGAAATTCTTTGATAAAGAAGAAATAAGTGTAGGAATAATGGAGGATTTCATTTGTTGTAACTAATTCTATAAATATATAAATAAATAGTTAGAGTTCCTTTGTAAATAAATGCATAAGTAAATAAATAATTTAGTAATAATTAGTTGAGTAAATAAATAATTTAACGACAAAAATAAATAAAACCTTTTATTTATTTGTTTGATTTTCATGTAAAAACGAGTGTTAAAAATAATGGCTTAATTTATTAGCACTTAAACCAAACTTTAAAGTATAAAAGTAATGTTTATATAATTAATAATTAAACCTTATTTTAATTGTTAATTTAAGAGTATAAAACTTGACTTAAATGTTTTTATAAAATGAAAGTAAGATGTATAAATCTTTGCAAGATAAATGAGTTTACAAAAATGATCATGACTATATTCTAATTATAAAAATATAAACCAAAGGTAAAAAAATAATTTAAGTAAATTAGATTTTATTTGGTTTTTAGTCTAAAAACAATGAAATAAATTGTTTTTCCTTGAAATTTTAAATAATTAAATTTATTAAAACAATTCTGGGTTTTAATAGTTTTATAAAATAATTTTTGTGAAAAGAATTGGATTAAAAATTAGATTTTTAAAAAAAGAAATGGTTCATAGGACTCGAACCCGGGTCTGCCCTGGGGAGCACAAGCGCGCAAACCACTAGTCCAGTAGTGTTAATATGCCAGTTCACGTTAATGATAAACAAGGACTAGCAAGGAACCGGGTTTAGGGCAGGAACATGCACAAAAATCATGTGGGTTGTGGGTTTCGAACCGACGCCATCTAGTCCAGCAATCCAATGACTTAACCGGCTTGGCTAGATAGTTTCGCTGGTCATAATAAGAGTCTGATAATTTAAATACATGAATTCGAATGAGCAAGATTCCCAAATCAGATTCCTACACAATTGATCAAGAACTACCAATCAAATTGAACTCGATACCATCTGTCATCTAAAATTGATAGAGGGCTTTTGATTGGCATTACACTACGAATCTAAAGACATAAGCCTTACTTGGAATGGTTGAGAATCGAATGCGATCGGTTGGAAGTTAGGGTTTGATGTTCTTTGTATTTGATCGAGTTCGAGAGATGTTATGCGATGGATTTTAAGAGTTTAGGGAGTGTAAGAGAGGTGTCATGAAGGTGTATAACTCGTTATATTGATTCAATTACACATCAAACGTACAAATTGATTGAGTTTTGATTAGGGGCGGTTACGGAATCAAATTTTGAATTCAATCATTTAATTGGTGTGATTTGGGTCATTATACTTGATCGAAACTGATGATATAACGATATTGCATGATCATAAAGAGTTATTACGCACGAATTTGATGTCAACAGATTTCACGTATGTTGACTTTCCTGAAGTCAAAATAGGATTGAATTTGGTTTTTATGGCTCAATATGTGAAAAGGTTAAAATTGATAAAGGAAGGGGGTTCAAATGATGTTCAAACGAACTTAGAGGGGTTCATACGGGTTGAGGGGGTTCAAAGGCATTAAATGGGTTCAAAACCGATCTTTATTTGTTTTAAATCTATTTTTTAAATATATATATAACGATTGGTTTTTATAGAATTTATAAAACTAACCATTTTTTGTTTAATTATAAATCTTTTATAAAGGAATAAATCCTATTTTTATAAAACTATAAATTTTATAAGTGGTTTACTTAATGAAATCAAATATATACATTTACATATATATTTATATAAATAAATACATTTATATATATGAAAAGATGTAAATGCATGATTTAATACTCATAAGTTTTATTTTTTTGATTTATTTATTATAACAAGGTATAAATGTGTATATATACATATTCTATATATATATATATATATATATATAGTAGGAATAGGATATGAAATTGCAAGTTTGATAACTCTGTACGTAACACATTGAAATAATAATTGTTGTGACATAATGCATTGAAGAAGAAATGAAGTTGAAATGTCATTATTGCATAACATAATTTAAAATGCTATAAGAAAATCATGGATGTTACATCAAGTACGACCCGATTCGTGTGAAAACGTGGAACAAGGGTTGGTAGAGATGGAATGACGAGTAGATGAAACCGGACTTTGGGATTTATTTATCGTTTAATGAGATGGACGTATCTTTGATGGTGTTGATCAAGTGATCATACGTTGACAGTGTGACAATCCGACTTTTTAGATTAACTCCGTTAAACAAATCCGGTTAAATCCTAACTTAGTTAATGAAATTTAATCCCAAGGACTAATCCTGTCAAATACCTGAATCCAAACTACAAGGATCAAGTTGTAATTCATTCAATTTCAATTAGATTGACTTGGAAAGCCAATGTTTACAAGTTTAAGTTCCTGTTTGAGTTGAAAAAGTCAAACCTCTCATTCCTTAAATGAATTCGTGAATACCAACCGAATTTGATTGGAATTCATAACTGAAACGGACTTGAATATCATTCACGATCATCATGAAGCTTTTAATTCGAGTATTGAATCGAATTAAACCCAATAATGGGATATCTATTTGTAACCGTCGACTTCATGTCGAATACAATCAAATTCACCATTTACTGTATACCAATTCACAAATTGAAGCTCTACACATGATAGACGCAACTCCCTGGAGCGTTTCCAAACATCAATTCCACTGTAATCGAAGCCGGAGTCGCGAGAGAGCAACCTTGCGTGAAGTCGGAGCCGTTGTAGTCAATCTCGGTCGATTCGCAACTATTTCTGGTAATTGAACACACACTCCTCTTAGTTTTTGCTTCCTGATAAAAAGCCCTATAAACCCTAGGGCTTATAACATCGATTCGATCGAAATTAAGAAATTAGGGTTCATGCGTTTCTGTTTAATTGAACCCTATCAATTCGATAGTTAATACTGAAATTGATCATGCCTAAAGACTTGCCTCTATGTCTAGATCGAAAGCCCTATGCTTTTAAGGGCTTACAATATTGAATTAATCGAAACCCAGAATCTAGGGTTCATACGAAACCCAATTTGGGGCTTTCGATCCTCAACTCGATTAAAATTCAATTAAAGTACATGGGTAGACTCGCAATTACATACTCTTTGAAAGCCCCACATCAAATAAATCAAATAATATCGAATCGATTAAAATCTGTAATCTAGGGTTCATAGCCAATCAGGTTTAATCAAACCCTAACCTAGACACGGTCTAAATCCAATTAAATGGTGTGGATAGAATCGTAATCCCCCACTTATCAATAGCCCCATGAATCCAGAAGCTAATATTACAAGAATTATACAAATCGATCAAAACTTCTAACCTAGGGTTCGGTTTCTAAAACAAAGATTTAAACGGATCAAATACTTATCATTTTTGAAATAAAACCCACCCTCAGACTCGATATTTAGTGATTAACAAAACCCTTATGTCAATTTCGTGTACCATGGCCGAATTCGATGTGATTGGGGGGAGTACCGATCGCGATCGAAAATGGGGAGGGGGCTCTCGGGAATTACTAATCAAAAGGATTTCGATCTAGGTTCTGTTGCGATAGCCTAGCGGCCGGGACTGGTTAAAGCAGTGTGCTTGTGTGGGAGAGACCCGGGTTCGAGTCTCTCAACACAGTTTTATTTTTAAAATTGATTTTTAATATTATTTTGATATTAAAACCCAACCCCATGTTACTATATTAATATATTAAAGTGTTTTAACCCGGAAAACAACCTGTAGGCTCGGGTTTGAAATATTAGTTTGTTTTTATAAATTATACCCTCTTTTATAATTTATACATTATTATTATTAACAAGTAAAAATAATATATTTATATTATTTTTAAGCTGTAAACTCGTGTAAAATAATATATTTATATTATTCTCAAATTGTGACCCGTATTATTAAATAATATATATTTGTATTATTTCAAATCATTTTATAACGCCGTAAATCAATCGAGACTAAATAATAATATAACTAATTATATTATCCACTCGTATATATATATATATATATATTATTATTTATGTCGTTCGTCGCGTAAAGTCATTCCTAAACCTGTGGACACGTTCGTCCACTCTCGTTTATTGAAGCGGTTCTTTTAGGACGTTCCTCGTTTCCGTGTCACAGTCACAATTCCCATTATCGTTCCTAATTTATATGTTTATAATTTTAGGACATTCGTAGGTCTTTTGAGACTTATACTCGTGGTTCCAACTTACTTCTAGTGTGAAACTACCTTCAACGCCAAGCAGGTGAGTTTTCACGGCCCCTTTTTACTGTTTTAACTTGGGGGAGAAAACATGCTTAAACTGCTTTTGAGATTTTGTATTTCATATGCTATCAGTGTTAAAGCTAAGTGTAACACGCTATCACAGAAAGTCCTCATCTTATCTTGAACCGTTAATATGGATCTTAGCGAGGTAATGTTTACTAGTACTAATGGGTTTGACAAATCCCACCCGCGTTAGTCGCGCTAACTCGATTGGATATCGAACGGGTGAAATGTTAGCCTACTCACATGGCCAGTATTGGTAGACCTGGCAGGAGGCAATAAACAAACAGTCAGTTTCGGTTGCGAGCACTTGAGCTAAACATGAACATAGGTTAGCTACCTATAGATACATATTGAATGATCATAAATCGGGTAAACGCTTACGTATTTATTTGAAACCTGTGAACTCACCAACCTTGTGTTGACACTTTTTCTTACATGTTTTCTCAGGTCGCTAAGCTAAGACACAAGGTGCACGTTAGGACATGCATGGGATTCAACTATTTTACTTATGATATATTTTATGACATCCTTGTATTGTATTTCGGTTGGTTGGACAATTTGGACTTCTTGGACTTTGGTTTTGGGCGCGTGTATTTTGCGCATTTACTTTTCGTTACGCTTCCGCATTGAACTTTGATTTTAATGGTATTTTCATTTGAGTCCCATGTAGAGTCGTTCAAAGTAACTAATGCCTGAGATCCTGGTTAGTCACTTCCCAAAACGGTAAAACTCCGTTAGTTGAAATTTGGGGGTGTGACAGATTGGTATCAGAGCTATTGCTTATAGTGAACTAGGATTGCATACTATACTATAGCCTTACACATTAGTTATATGTCGTTTGGATGTTTGGCACTTATACATAATGTTGCAGGGTCATGTAGTCAACCCCACCTCCATCACCTAAAGCATCAGGGCATAAGGCACCTGTACTCTCATCCCCAGAACCCAAAAGGCGCCGGCCTACTTCGGGTAACCATTCAGTTGACCAAGGCGAACCGAGTAACGCACGAGCATTGGATTATGCTCTCAATTGGGACGTATACCCACATATGATCCAAAGATGGATCGAAATGGGAGATGTTCCATCACCTTACTTTGGATCCGTATCTTCATCATCTACACTACCTAGCTTACCATGCACCATGGAACAAGCTTTCGCAGCATTCATATCTTATATGTCAAAGGAATTGAGTATTGTACAAGATGCCACCGAGGAGATACCTAAACTTCTGAAGAATGGACCCCAAATAGAAGAGAACAAGATAGGAATAGAACATTTGACTACCGAACTAGCTGCAACGGACCATGTTCATAACCTTTTAGTGGATCGTGTGGCACATCTAGAGATGAGGGCCGACACTATGGATGATGATGTGGAAGGAGTGTTAGAGAGATTAGCCGCTATGGAAGCTCAGCTACATGTGGCAAACCACACTGCTGAAGGTCTTCAAGAGAGGGTGACTCACTTGGAAGCCCAACTACAAGTGGCCCTATTTCCGGAAGACATTCCAGTATATGATGATGAGGAGGAACCTTTTGAAGAAGAGCTTTTCGAGGAGGAGCCCGTGGAAGAGGAACCGGTTGAGATAGACGATGCACAATCGTATGTCTCTTCCGATGACGAAGATGCCTGATGATCTTCCTATTATGTCTTCCTTTTCATGTTTGCGTTTGCCTATGTTATTTCTCTTTCCAAACCTAGATGGGTAAGGTTGTTCCCATCCAATAAAAGCATGAGAAGTTTAATATTTGAGGTATTTATTTTGTAGCCTTACAATTTATTTAATTTTCAAAATATTAGATGTTGTATCTCCTTACTCGTACCTGAATAATGCGATATATTTCTCATTGTTTTTCATTTGTGATTGTGAAGAATCATGTCTGGGAGAGGAAGCGGAGGCCGTGCCGGTGGTCGTGGTACCATTAACATGACATCAGCAGAGCTAGCAGCATTGATAAATGATAGTGTGGCAGAGGCCCTAGAGCACAGAATGCTGCAGGTAAATGCTCTAACTATTGACTAATAGTGTCAATCCTTCTCCAAAAAACATCTTTCTAATCTCTATAATTCCAATTCAATTTGTATTTCTAAATCCAGGCCAGCAAAATCAGCAAAACCAACAACCAGCCTGCACTTTCAAAGCATTCATGGATTGCAAGCCCCACACCTTTAGTGGAGCTGAAGGAGCCGTTGGATTACTTCGCTGGTTTGAGAAGGTTGAATCAGTAATAGCCATGTGCAACTGCCCCGTGGCTAACCAAGTGAAGTTTGCTGCTAGAACTTTAGAAGGCCCGGCCCTGACATGATGGAATGCCCAGGTTCAAATGTTGGGACTGGAAATGGCAAATGGACTCCCGTAGGAGGAATTTACAGCAATGATGAACGAAGAATACTGCCCACACGATGAGATCCAAAAGTTAGAGGGAGAGTTCTGGAACCTTAAGATGGAGGGTTCAGAAATTGAACTCTACACCACTCGTTCACACGAATTTGCTACTATGTGCCTGCATATGGTAACTCCGGACTCCAAAAGAATCGAACTTTACATTGGAGGTCTAGTGCCTCAAATACAAAGCATGGTTACTTCATCCAATCCTGCCACTATCCAACAAACCATTCGACTTGCTCATAAGTTAACCGACCAAGCGGTGACACAAGGAACCCTACCTCTGAGAGGTTCAGTTGCTAAACCCACCGACAGTCACAAACGCAAGTTCGATCACCATTCCAACACCCACAACCACTCCAACTCCCACTCTAAAGGACCTCAACCCAACCAACCCCAGTTTAACCAACCGCAACAACAGCAACAGCGTAGGTTTGAGCCTACCAAGAACTTCAATCAGTCGACCTCTTCTGGCCAAAACCAGGGTGGTTATGCGGGGAAGTCCCCGAAGTGTAACAAGTGTAACTTGCACCACTTTGGGTTCTGCAATCGTTGCCAGAGGTGCGGAAAAATAGGTCATGCTGCTAAGGACTGCAGGGGTGAATTACAAACTAAACAACCTTTTCAACAACCGGGATCTACCAGGGCTTGCTTTAAGTGCGGAAAGGAAGGGCATATCCAGAAGAACTGTCCTCAGTTGAAGAAAGGGGGTAATGGAAATCACAACCCTAACCAGAATAACAATGGTAATGGTGGTAACAATGGAAACGGTGGAGGAAATGGTGCGAAGGGATGAGCCTTCGTACTAGGATCTGGAGAAGCCCGTTACGACCATAATGTGGTCACCGGTAAGTTCCTCGTAAATAATTTCTTTGCTTCTGTCCTTTTTGACACCGGTGCTGATAGAAGTTTTATATATAAGAAATTTAGTAATATGATAAAAGGAACTTCATCTCTATTAGAAGATAAGTATACAATAGAGATAGCCGACGGCCAAATAATTGAGGCAACTCACATACTTAAAGGATGTAAACTTGAGCTAGCTACACATACATTTGATATCGACCTTATGCCGGTCATACTTGGTAGTTTTGATATAATTGTTGGCATGGATTGGTTATCTAAAAACCAAGCCGAAATTATCTGTCGTGAGAAGATTGTTCGTATACCTCTCCCGATTGGAGAAACCCTTTCCGTCCAAGGCGAAAGAGTTGGTGCAGTCATGGGCTTCATATCTTTCATGAAAGCACAAAAATGCCTTCGAAAGGGGCATACGGCTATTTTGGCCCTTGTTGCTGAGCAGTCCTCTGAAGAGAAGAAGATCGAAGATATTCCCGTTGTGCGTGAATTTTTGGAAGTATTTCCCGAGGATCTGCCCGGTCTGCCACTGCACCGTCAAGTTGAATTCCAAATTGATTTAGCACCCGGGGCAGCACCGATTGCTCGGGCACCTTACAGACTGGCACCCAGTGAATTGCAGGAACTGTCCACTCAATTGCAAGATTTATTGGGGCGATAACCAAGAATCAACTTTCCAACACCTCAAACAGAAACTTTGCAGTGCACCTATTTTAGCCCTTCCAGAAGGAACCGATGATTTTGTTGTGTACTGTGATGCATCCATTCAACGCCTGGGTTATGTCTTAATGCAACGTGAAAAGGTAATCGCATATGCTTCACATCAGTTAAAGATTCACGAGAAAAACTACACCACTCATGACCTAGAGTTGGGAGCAGTAGTTTTTGCACTTAAGATATGGAGACATTACTTGTACGGTACCAAATGCACCATCTACACCGATCACAAGAGCCTCCAGCATATCTTCGAGCAGAAGGAGTTGAACATGCGACAACGTCGTTGGGTTGAACTTTCAAATGATTACGACTGTGCAATCCGATACCATCCAGGTAAAGCCAATGTTGTGGCTTACGCACTAAGCCGAAAGGAAATGAAACCCAAACGAGTTCGAGTGTTACAAATCACTATTCACGACAGAATCCGTAGTGCTCAACTTGAAGCCTTGAAAGAAGATAACCTACCGTTAGAAGGTACACGCGGCATGGAAGCACAACTTGAAGTAAAATCTGACGGAATTCGTTACTTCGTCGAACGAATATGGATTTCAGTGTTCGGAAATTTAAGGGAACTAATCATGGATGAAGCTCATAAATCTCGTTACTCCATTCATCCGGGTTCCGATAAGATGTACCATGATTTAAAGATACTATATTGGTGGCCAAAGATGAAGGCCGATATAGCTATTTATGTGAGTAAATGTCTGACATGCGCAAAAGTTAAAGTTGAATACCATAAGCCTTCTGGTCTTCTGCAACAACCAGAAATTCCCATGTGGAAATGGGAACAAATATCCATGGATTTCATCACCAAATTACCATGAACCCCTACTGGATGTGATACTATATGGGTAATTGTTGATCGACTAACAAAATCTGCTCATTTCCTAGCAATCAAGGAAACCGACAAAATGGATAAGCTTACTCGTACATACTTGAAAGAAATAGTCTCTCGGAACGGGGTGCCAATCTCCATTATTTCGGATCATGATGCACGATTCACTTCTCATTTCTGGCAGTCGTTACATAAGGCCTTAGGCACGCGTCTAGATATGAGCACAACATACCATCCTCAAAGCGATGGCCAAACTGAACGTACTATCCAAACTCTGAAGGATATGCTACGAGCTTGTGTGATCGATTTCGGTAACACTTGGGAGTCTCACCTACCGTTGGTGGAGTTCTCCTATAACAACAACTATCACACTAGCATCAAGGCAGCTCCATTTGAAGCACGTTATGGATGGAAATGTCGTTCTCCCATTTGTTGGACCGAGGTTCGAGATAGCCAACTCACAGGTCCTGAACTTGTATTTGAAACTTCTGAAAAGATCGTTCTAATTAGAAACCGTATGGCGGCAGCTCGTGATCGTCAAAAGAGCTATGCCGACAAGCGTCGTAAACCTTTGGAGTTTCAAGTAGGTGACATGGTCTTACTCAAAGTCTCACCTTGGAAAGGTATCATTCGTTTCGGGAAACGAGGTAAACTGAATCCTCGTTATGTTGGACCTTTCAAAATGTTAAAGAGAATCGGACCAGTAGCGTATCAACTGGACTTACCTGAAGGACTGAGTGGTGTACACAACGTCTTTCACATCTTAAATTTGAAGAAATGTCTAGCTGACGAATCTCTCGCAGTTCCTCTTGAGGAACTACACGTTGATGAACAGTTACGTTTCATTGAAGAACCTGTGGAAATTATGGATAGGGAAGTTAAAACGTTAAAGCACAGTAAGATCCCTATTGTCAGAGTTCGTTGGAACTCGAAACGCGGACCGGAATTCACGTGGGAGCACGAGGATCAAATGATGCGCAAATATCCTAATCTGTTCAAGCACTCCGCGTCAAATTCTTAAGGTACTATTTAATTTTCGGGACGAAAATTCTTTCAACTAGAGGATGATGTGACACCCCATAAATTTTTTTTTTAGTTATTCAAATTTTCGGGACGAAAATTCTTTCAACTAGGGGATGATGTGACAATCCGACTTTTTAGATTAACTCCGTTAAACAAATCCGGTTAAATCCTAACTTAGTTAATGAAATTTAATCCCAAGGACTAATCCTGTCAAATACTTGAATCCAAACTACAAGGATCAAGTTGTAATTCATTCAATTTCAATTAGATTGACTTGGAAAGCCAATGTTTACAAGTTTAAGTTCCTGTTTGACTTGAAAAAGTCAAACCTCTCATTCCTTAAACGAATTCGTGAATACCAACCGAATTTGATTGGAATTCATAACTGAAACGGACTTGAATATCATTCACGATCATCATGAAGCTTTTAATTCGAGTATTGAATCGAATTAAACCCAATAATGGGATATCTATTTGTAACCGTCGACTTCATGTCGAATACAATCAAATTCACCATTTACTGTATACCAATTCACAAATTGAAGCTCTACACACGATAGACGCAACTCCCTGGAGCGTTTCCACACATCAATTCCACTGTAATCGAAGCCGGAGTCGCGAGAGAGCAACCGTGCGCGAAGTCGGAGCCGTCCTAGTCAATCTCGGTCGATTCGTAACTATTTCTGGTAATTGAACACACACTCCTCTTAGTTTTTGCTTCCTGATAAAAAGCCCTATGAACCCTAGGGCTTATTACATCGATTGGATCGAAATTAAGAAATTATGGTTCATGCGTTTCTGTTTAATTGAACCCTATCAATTCGATAGTTAATACTGAAATTGATCATGCCTAAAGACTTGCCTCTGTGTCTAGATCGAAAGCCCTATGCTTTTAAGGGCTTACAATATTGAATTAATCGAAACCCAGAATCTAGGGTTCATACGAAACCCAATTTGGGGCTTTCGATCCTCAACTCGATTAAAATTCAATTAAAGTACATGGGTAGACTCGCAATTACATACTCTTTGAAAGCCCCACATCAAATAAATCAAATAATATCGAATCGATTAAAATCTGTAATCTAGGGTTCATAGCCAATCAGGTTTAATCGAACCCTAACCTAGACACGGTCTAAATCCAATTAAATGGTGTGGATAGAATCGTAATCCCTCACTGATCAACAGCCCCATGAATCCAGAAGCTAATATTACAAGAATTATACAAATCGATCAAAACTTCTAACCTAGGGTTCGGTTTCTAAAACAAAGATTTAAACGGATCAAATACTTATCATTTTGGAAATAAAACCCACCCTCAGACTCGATTTTTAGTGATTAACAAAACCCTTATGTCAATTTCGTGTACCATGGCCGAATTCGGTGTGATTGGGGGGAGTACCGATCGCGATCGAAAATGGGGAGGGGGCTCTCGGGAATTACTAATCAAAAGGATTTCGATCTAGGTTCTGTTGCGATAGCCTAGCGGCCGGGACTGGTTAGAGCAGTGTGCTTGTGTGGGAGAGACTCGGGTTCGAGTCTCTCCACACATTTTTATTTTTAAAACCGATTTTTAATATTATTTTGATATTAAAATCCAACCCCATGTTACTATATTAATATATTAAAGTGTTTTAACCCGGAAAACAACCCGTAGGCTCGGGTTTGAAATATTAGTTTGTTTTTATAAATTATACCCACTTTTATAATTTATACATTATTATTATTAACAAGTAAAAATAATATATTTATATTATTTTTAATCCGTAAACTCGTGTAAAATAATATGTTTATATTATTCTCAAATTGTGACCCGTATTATTAAATAATATATATTTATATTATTTCAAATCATTTTATAACGCCGTAAATCAATCGAGACTAAATAATAATATAACTAATTATATTATCCACTCGTATATATATATATATATTATTTATGTCGTTCGTCGCGTAAAGTCATTCCTAAACCCGTGGACATGTTCGTCCACTCTCGTTTATTGGAGCGGTTCTTTTAGGACGTTCCTCGTTTCCGTGTCACAGTCACAATTCCCATTATCGTTCCTAATTTATATGTTTATAATTTTAGGACATTCGTAGGTCTTTTGAGACTTACACTCGTGGTTCAAACTTACTTCTAGTGTGAAACTACCTTCAACGCCAAGCAGGTGAGTTTTCACGGCCCCTTTTTACTGTTTTAACTTGGGGGAGAAAACATGCTTAAACTGCTTTTGAGATTTTGTATTTCATATGCTATCAATGTTAAAGCTAAGTGTAACACGCTATCACAGAAAGTCCTCATCTTATCTCGAACCGTTAATATGGATCTTAGCGAGGTAATGTTTAGTAGTACTACTGGGTTTGACAAATCCCACCCGCGTTAGTCGCGCTAACTCGATTGGATATCGAACGGGTGAAATGTTAGCCTACTCACATGGCAAGTATTGATAGACCTGGCAGGAGGCAATAAACAAACAGTCAGTTTCGGTTGCGAGCACTTGAGCTAAACATGAACATAGGTTAGCTACCTATAGATACATATTGAATGATCATAAATCGGGTAAACGCTTACGTATTTATTTGAAACCTGTGAACTCACCAACCTTGTGTTGACACTTTTTCTTACATGTTTTCTCAGGTCGCTAAGCTAAGACACAAGGTGCACGTTAGGACATGCATGGGATTCAACTATTTTACTTATGATATATTTTATGACATCCTTGTATTGTATTTCGGTTAGTTGGACATTTTGGACTTCTTGGACTTTGGTTTTGGGCGCGTGTATTTTGCGCATTTACTTTTCGTTACGCTTTCGCATTGAACTTTGATTTTAATGGTATTTTCATTTGAGTCCCATGTAGAGTCGTTCAAAGTAACTAATGTCTGAGATCCTGGTTAGTCACTTCCCAAAACGGTAAAACTCCGATAGTTGAAATTTGGGGGTGTGACAGACAGATTCGGGTTCGAGCTAGAGGACAGGTGCCGAGCAAGACTGGGATCTTCGTAATCGATGAGTTTCTAATCCCCCTCTTTAAATTTTTTTAAACGTTTTGAGGAGATCTTACATACTCACGCATTATATGCTATTGACTAAACGTGACACAAGTCATGATGTGATTTAAAAGTGTATATGAGATAATTATATAATAATTATCTAAGGGTCTACGTGAGGTCCTTAGAGTGTGTGGGCAAACGTGTTTATGAAACTAAACGTGTTTCGAGTTTTAAACTAATGAGCTATGTATTTAAATATCTAAATACGAGACTAAGAGTTTGGGTCTTGTACCTAGAGTATGTGGACCAGTTATGGAACTATTGGTGGTATGTTGTATAGTGATCTAGTAAGGGTGAGTCGGGATTATATTTATATGTCATACGGGTACAACTAGGAGGTGTTGTTGGGTGTGCACGTACATGGTATGTGCTTAGATAACGAGACATAGTATTTGTACATTTGTTGTTATGTATTGTGTTATGAGTTAATCGGGGAGAGTAAGGATAAAAGCTAAACGTGTATGATTACGTGTAGGATATCTTATCCTAGTACTGGGTGTGGGGTGCAGGTGTAGTTAACGAGTCATGTAAATACTATTAGATTGTTGTGGCTTATGTGCTTGATGTTATGTGTTTTGTGTCGTTGTCCTTGTGGCATGGGGGATATTGTGTTTGCATCGTTGTCTTTACGACACGACGAACATGATTGTGGAGGACGAAGTCCTTCGGGAAGTTACCTAAGGTGACAATATTCACCAGGTTAATGTTGAGCTTGGGGTGTGTCGAACGCCCTGACGAGGGTTGTCACACCCCAACCAACGGCGGAACATGTTTGAGTGGGACATGGAAACTGTTTATAATCACATGATTTACTAAAGTTTTTGTATAGTAAATCATCCAATTTCATAACAAAGTTCAAATAACAAAATCCAACATTACAAGAAAATGAAATACATCAATAGAAATCATTTATTTAAATAACTAGGTCCTCAAAACTTAAGTGAAGCAACTTGATCATAACTTAAAGATTTACACCTGAAACATGATAAAAACAAGGTCAACTGAAAATAGTTGGTGAGCATACATAGGTTTTGACATCACAAGTAATTTTCAAGTATTTACAATTCATATGACACATGGTAAATAAGGCATTTATGGAGAATCTATAGTCAAACTAGGTGTACAATCAATACTTGTGACTGAGGCATAACATGCACGTTACCCTAATGTAATATCGGTAACAATCACCCATACCTGGGTGGGTTTGTCAGACACAATAGATCTATCAATGTTAGAGTTGGCTTATACATAGTTAATGATTGCACGAGTATGTCATGTATATGTAGTTTCAACAGATAGTATTGAAGCACAAAGCACGAATTACACACATGTTCATAATGTAGAATTGTATAATGTAATGTAAATAGTTTTCAATGTATCATGATTCACCCCAAAATATTTAAAAAGTAAAAAGAGGGGCTATGTAACTCACTTGTATTAGTTGCTTACTCGAACAATAGGTAGCACAAGTGATCAGTTTAATCACAATGTTAACCTATAAGTGAAATATATGTCTCTAATCAATGAATTTTCAAATTAAGTGAATAGTTAAATACTTTATTTTTATATTAACTATTTAATCTATAAATAAATTTTAAATGACTTTTATATTAGAAACGTTTTAAATTGTAAAAATAATTATTTTCATTTAAAGTTTGTTTATTAATATACAAATTAGTCATAAAGATTATGGGTTTTATAAAATTAATTTTATAAATTAATCATTGTTGCTAATACTGATTTTCAAAAAAGACACTCACCACCCGGCTCAAACCCGGGTGGGTTCTGAGAAAGGCCTACGCGCTACCGCCGGACCAAGGGACTAATCCTTGCTGCTAATCCGGTTCAAAATTGTAATAACATGCAATTAAAAGGGGGTCGGGTCTGGTTCAATGAACACGCCAAAAAGGCCGTTGAGTGTGGGTTTCGAACCCACACCACCTGTTTCGGCGGTGCAGTGGCTTACCGGGCGGACCAGGTGGTTTCGCTGGTATATTATGAAACTGACAAAACTAAATACGATTAAACAAATCAAATTAGAAATCCAATTCGAAACCGTATGAACATGTCGTAAATACAAAATGAAATTTAATTCGATGCCCTCTTTCATATGAATTTGACGGAGGGCTTTTGATCGCCAAGTAATTACGAAACTAAAGACACAAAACTTACTTGATTTGATGGAGTATTGGAAGCAAACGGCTAGGTCAAAAGAACTGTTGTTCTTGGTGCTCGATCGGTGACCTGAGATGTAATGCGGATTGATTGAGGGCTTAGAGAGTTTGTAAGAGTGTTTGCGAAAGTGAGGGAGTGAATTTGATCGATCAATTTCGTCCTAATGGCTTGATTTGATTCGGTCTTGCAGGCAAAAGTTGTCAACACGATTCACTAATGAATTCAATTGAGTGCGGATGAATTGGCTTGATTTGCGGGTCTTAAACGCGTTTCAATCCTTGATTTGAAACCGAATTTGACTCGTTTTGACTCTAGATAGTCAAACTGTTTGAATTTTAATTTAGGTCACGTAAAGGTTAAATTGGCATGATAATTGGGCTTGGAAATGGTCGATATTTGTTCTATTATTCAAGGTAAGTCCAAATCAGTCGGGTTTGACTGAATTCGGCCTAGAATTGCAAGAGATTGGGGCTGTTTAACTTTTAAAAGTCAAAATAGGCCAAAAGTGTGTTTTGGGTCAAAGTTGGGATGAGGGAGTTCAATTTCAAGGATGGAGGTTCAAGATTGTGAGTCCAAAGGGTTCAAACCAATTTGTTAAAATTATATATATATATATATATATATGGAGTAAAATTGCCAAACGTTTAAATCCTTAAATTTGAATTAACTTAAATTAAAATGTATGTATGTGATCATGTAAAAATCAAAAATTGTATTGAGTGAAACCTTGGAATTTAATGTTTGCATGGTTAATACAGAGTATTGCACTAGAATTGGCATTCAAATATTGTTTATTGCACTAAAAAATACACAAAAAATCAAGAATTTCATAGTATCCCCATGTTGAGAGAATTTCGTCCCGAAATTCAACTAGTTAAGGCAACTGAATCAGTAAAGAGATGTGGATATTTGAGCTTCATTTGATCCTCACATTCCAATGTAAACTCAAGGCCACGTTTAGATTCCCAACAAACTTTGACAATAGGGATACGACTTCTCTTGAGTTGCTTTATCTCACGATCCATAATTTCCACAGGTTTCTCAACAAAGTGCATCGTGTCATCAATGTGCACATCGTCAAGAGGTATGTGAAGATTCTCGTCAGCAAGACATTTCTTCAGGTTGGACACATGAAATGTAGGATGAACATTGCCAAGTGCTGGAGGTAACTCGAGTTTGTAAGCCACTTTCCCAATCTTTTCATGGATCTTAAATGGACCCACATAGTGAGGTGCTAGTTTACCTTTCTTCCCAAAGCGGATCACCCCCTTCTAAGGAGACACCTTCAGAAGTACAAGGTCACTGACTTGGAATTTCAAGGGTTTTCGTTGTTTGTCGGCATAACTATTTTGCTGACTCCTCGCTACTCGGATGTTGTCACGGATTTGAATGATCTTGTCGGATGTTTCTTGAATTAACTCGGGACCGGTGATTTGTGTTTCACCAATCTCGTTCCAACAGATAGGAGAATGACACTTACGACCATGAAGAGCTTCAAACTAGGCCATGTTGATACTTGTGTGGTAGCTATTGTTGTAAGATGGATATATGTGAATCCCAATTGCCACCAAAATCAATTACACAAGCTCTAAGCATGTCCTCAAGAGTTTGGATTGTTCGTTCGCTTTTAACCATCAGTTTGAGGATGGTAAGCCGTGCTTAAATCCAATCGTGTACCAAGAGCAGTTTGGAGGGATTGCCAAAAGTGGGAGGTGAAACAAGCATCTATATCGGAGATTATGCTTAATGGAACACCGTGATGACTCACAATTTCGTCAATGTAGATTCGGGCCAATTTCTCAACCCAGTAGTCTTCACGGATAGGCAAGAAGTGAGCTGATTTGGTGAGGCAGTCAATGATCACCCATATGCTATCATAACCACTTGAGGTGCGAGGGAGTTTGGTAATAAAATCCATGGCTAGATTCTCCCATTTCCACACTGGAATTTCTAGTTGTTCAAGCAGACCGGAAGAACGTTGATGTTCGGCTTTGACTTTAGAACAAGTTAGGCATTTTGCAACATAAAGTGCAATGTCTTTCTTCATACCGGGCCACCAATATTGCTGGTGAAGATCTTTGTACATTTTATCCGCACCGGGATGAATAGAATAACGAGTCTTGGGTGCCTCGTTCATGAGAAATACACGGAGATCATCACAATCGGGAACCCAAATAATGTAGGTCCACATGACTCATCTCAGATCGATCTCGTGACAGGTCGTCTCGATAACACGGAGTGCGGAATACTTCCGTGTTAACGTTTGTATACGAATTGAGAATAGAAACAACAGGTAAATAAACTTTCTCTTTGTATTCCACAAAACACAGAGTTTACAGAATACAATCGTTCAAGAAATATGCAACACTCAAATAGAATCTGTAAACTCCTATTTATAGACACAAACTCTGCAATAGGCGAACTTAACAAGTTCGCTTCTGAAGATGCCTAGGCGAACTTGTTAAGTTTGCCTCTCTATGAACTTGTACAATATTCCTTAGGTGAACTTAACAAGTTCGCTACTAAAGATGCTTAGGCGCTCTGTGAACTTATACATAATTTTATCAACAGTTACAAAACATGTCCTAACAGACTCCCCTTTAACTAGTTGCTAACAATTCTATCAATTACAAGTCAAAGACTATAAGACTAAGACATAATATCTTCAAACTCGTTGTCACCAGAATATGCTCCAACAGAGTCCCCCTTGAAAACAGTTTTAGAAGATTGTCATCCGTCTTTATATATCATCAAAACACACTGTAGTCTTCGTCTTGTTCATCTGCACACTCTCTCTTTCTATCTAGAAGAAAACTTGGGAGAAGGACCCCTTGTCAACTTCTGTCTGCAATATTCAGTTTTTGCAAAGGAGAACAACCAAGAGTAACCAACAATTAAGATTTCCATGGAAGCTGGAAAAAAAAATCTTTTCGGTTTTTCAAACATAAGACTCACAAAATCTTGTTGGTTTTTCTTTGTACAAACTAAAATGTAAAGTACAAAATCACATCTTTTTGGTCGAACATCACGAGTAAGAAGATCATATCAGTAAAAACAATGCATCAATAAAAATTTTTGGATAAACATTCTAAGGGTATCCTATCCAGATTCATCATTTCTTTAAATCAGATAAGATCAAATCTTTTAAGCTTCAACCAAAACATGTAATGATACGCGAAAAACTTCAAAGAAGATGGGATCAGATCATAACATGCTTATAATATAAATTACATACGAATTTGCAACACATAACATGTCAATCTAAGTTGTCAATATTATAAGAATTGAAACCATCAGTATCTTTGTCCCATGTTCTTGTGAATTAAGGTACCATTTATTTTGTAATACAACTTGTACCCCACAAATATGCCAACAGAAATTTAAATGTGCACTATTTTCAAGACATAAAAGATCATTGCAAGATAATATTCAATCTCTAGGATGAATTATACGGATAAACACAGGAAAATATAAAGCAGAGAATCAGAATGATTCAAAATCGAATGATTCAGAATCGAATGATTCAAATGTCTTGGTTTGGATGATGTATCATGATTCATAGTAACAGAAAGATTGTACCAATAGAATTCTTCAACATAAGATTGATCAAGGAATCGATTGATTCAATGACATAGGGTAGCGTGATCCAACTTTTATCTGGATATATTCAATGGAATCAGGATAATGATCCAAGGGCTAGTATATGTTCCAACAGATGTTGTCAGAAACATATCTTAGTCCAACTTCACGTTGCATGTTTTTCGGTGCATGGGCAGTGAAGTGAACTGAAAAATTGTGTTTAATGACATAACCGATACTGGTCTCATGAAGTACTTTAGATATTATATTCTTTATCTGATAGTGATCTTTAACACACACACCCGGCATACCATGGGTTCAAATCACAGTTGTCACAAAGATCATTATGTTGTCACACTACTAATGGACCAAAGATACTCATAGCCTATCGATAATTCAGACTACATGCTAGTATCCAAATTAAAAATATAAGCAACAAGCATCAATTTTTGTTAAGCATAAGCAGTTATGAAGCTATCATTTCCCATACTGTGCAGTCTAAGAAGTTCTGATCAAAACATTTATCACAGATATATTAGATAAGTATCATAAAGTCTAACTAAGGTCATGTGTGACTGAACATCTACTGATGTACTATCATCTCTTCTTTAACTTCAAGTAATGTCGATTTTAACTTTTTTAGTTTGTTTGGATTTTTCAAAATCTTTATGAAAGAAAGTAAAACAAACGAAAATAAAATCACCCATGAAAACATTTTAAGAAAAACATTTTACTTGGTTACTCAAGATTAAGCAATTCAATCAATTAAAAACTCAAACCGATGTAATCCTATAATTGAATGCCTTTACCTTTGTCACCAACACAAATCTGTACTCCCCCTGTCCTATAGACTCCCTCTTAACTAGTCAAGCGGTTGCATCAACGACTTTATGCTCACCATCGTCATCCTAAGTTTCAGGTTGTCATTTGGACTTTTAAATCTTTTTCAAAATAACATTGTGTGCGACCTATTCTCCCCCTTGAGCATCAAGTCGTTGAATCAAATAGATTTCTCAGTTATCAACAACTCTTTACTCTTGAAAATGTCATTCCCTGTCATGTGCTATGAAGAACCACTATCAACAAACCAAATGATATTAATAGTCCCCCTTGGTTAATCCTGCACATCTAACAACAAACATTAATTTGAAATTGGGACCCAAGCCATGGTAGTCATGGGTCGTCCATCTGTATCAAAATAATAAACGTCACACCATTCACAATCGAATCTCTCATCGATTTTTGGTGATTGCTCCGACGAGTCAGAAACAGAAACTTTAGATTTCCAAACATACTTCTAGTCATTAAGTTATTTTTGCTTAAAATGTGAAGTGTTTGAACCCTCTTGTTTATTTGAAAAATGTTTAGATTGTGAAAGCTCTTGTTGTTCTAAAAGTTTTCTTAATCTTCTGTTTCTCCTCCGTCTTTGAGGTCTAGAAAGCCTAACCTCAGATTTTGAATTACCCTTTGGTGTATCATAAGGTTTAACCACAATTGGGTTAACATAAGGCTTACCAGGAGTTCTTACCTTTTCTGGAGTAACATGTCGGTTACCTTTGGCGTTGTGAGGACAAGCAATCCAAACATGACCCACAAGACCACAATAAAAGCAAGATCTCTTCTCACTATATTCTCTCATATAAGGAATCTTCACATGATAAGATGCACTTGAAGAAGATTCTCCTACATGAACTTCTTTTGGCTTTATTTTCTCTGGAACTCCAGATTTTGCAGCAGGTTTTGATTCAGGCTTCATCTTTGTAAAGACAGGTCACCACAATGTGTCCCATCTCATTACAATGAAAGCATGTACGCCTGTCTTTATAATCTCTGACATATGGAACTCTCCTTGAATTTGAAGAACTTCCAAATGTATAATTTTCATATGAGTTAGAACCAACCTTAGAGTCTTCTTTCTTAACCTCCTCCGGTATCCCCTCTACCTTAGCTTCATCAAAATATTCATCATCACTCTCATCAGAATACACCATATCTTCACCTGTTACTAGATTCACTTTCAACACAGTCTTAGGATCTAAATCCTCATCTTTTATAATCTCAGGTGTCACAGAATAATTCCCGTTAAATGGTGGAGGAACATAACCAATACCACTAGTTCCCTTCCCCTCTTCTGTATTATTAAAATATCCCAGTAAGAATGATGAATTTCCAAAGCTTTCTAACTTTCTATGCAATCTGATCACCTCTGCTTTAGATTCAGCTAGTTCCTTATCTTTCTCAGCAAGATCATTATTTCTTTTCTCAATTTTTGCAAAGTACATATCCAGGTGATATGCCTGCTCTTTGATCTTCAAAGTCAGAGAACTTATATTCCTCTTCAGTGATTCTATCCTCTCAATATACACATTCTCATTATCCTTTAATTTCTGATTTACCGTGTGCATGGATTTCATATCACAAATGAGGTTTACGTTGTCATCCATAACCCTCATCATTTTATCCTTTACTGAAACACAGTTAGAACAAAACGTTTCAAAGTTCAAAACTACCGTATCCTTTTCTTCTAAAGAAGATGCACCAGGAGCCATGAATACGTCATCATTAGCTTCACTCTTTTGAGCAACAATGACAGGCTCTGTATCAATTTCTGATTCACTCAGATCATCTTCAACTATCTGAAAGCTTTCTTAAGTCATCACATCAGTCTCAGTAGATTGAGTACTTTCACCAGAACGAATACTCTCACTATCAGTTAAATCTGCAGAAGAATCACTTTGAGAATCATCATGCTTCTCCAATACTTCTTTGATCAAGACCACAAACGCTTGAGAATTTGCTTCACCCTTTTTCTTCAATGCTTCCTATAGATCTCTTGAAGTTGGACACTTCCCGAGACTATGAATGATTTCTTTTGGTAAAGACATCGTTAAAGTTTCACACGTTTTCACCTCATGATCAAACTTCCGCCTTTCTACTTTAGTAAGAGCTGTCACTGGTTTAGGAACATCATGAAATTCCAGAAAGTCAAAAGTAGGATGCACATATCCTTCGGTTATTGGTCTCCAAAAATTTTCATCAGTTTCTGATACGAACTGTTCGAACCGGACTTTCCAGCTACGGTAACCTGATATGCACAAAAGCCTTGGTGGCATAGTTCCAATCTCATTATCATCACATGAAATTGAAATTTTGAAATTTTTGCGAATATATTCGGAAAAAGAAAATTTCCCGCCAAATACTCTTTTTAAAAACTTCAAAAATGATATAAACCAACCATATAAGCTTTCCCTAAAAAATTTGGACAAGAACAAATTTTCCGCCAAAATACTCTTTTTTTAAGAACACTAGCGAACTAGATATGTTCGCCTCATACTGCCTGAGCGAACTTAATAAGTTCGCTTGAACTTCACTGAGGAAATAAGACGACAAGCGAACTTGATAAGTTCGCCTAATCAATATGTTCACCTAAACTGAGTGAATCGAACTTGATAAGTTCGCCTACTAAGTTCGCCTGTTACAGAGTCGCAGCAAGTTCGCCTGCTTCAGCTGTAACAAACTCAGGAAGATCTTCAACCCAAACACGAACTAATCAGCACAGAAAATCGTCATTTCTCACAGATTAGATGGAATTTGAAGAAATTGGACCGTAGGATTTAGTATTTTATGAATTAAAACACTTCTATAGTATTTTATGAAGCAAAATCAACTTCAAGAACTAGAAAACTCCATGGATACAAAAACTTGAAAAAATGATCAATTTCTTGTCAAATTATACACAAAATCGTCTCTAATCACCAAGAATCAAACACAAATCACGAGCAAAAGCTCTGATACCACTTGCAGGTCCACATGACTCATCTCTAATCGATCTCGTGACAGGGCGTCTAGATAACACGGAGTGCGGAATCTTACCGTGTTAACGTTTGTATACGAATTGAAAATAGAAACAATAGGTAAATAAACTTTTTCTTTGTATTCCACAAAACACAGAGTTAACAGAATACAATCGTTCAAGAAATATGCTACACTCAAATATAATCTGTAAACTCCTATTTATAGACACGAACTCTGCAATAGGCGAACTTGTACAATATTCCTTAGGCGAACTTAACAAGTTCGCTCCTAAACAAGTTCGCCATCAATGGTTACAAGACATGTCGTAACAAATACGATCTAAGTAATAGAGTAAACCATGGGGTTTAGTTTCTAGCTGAAGTTAAACTCCACATGACATTTCATCGTACATGTTACCCTCGGTGATCGACACGTGTTGAGCTTCCAGAATACGATTTCGAATGTCGGTTTGAATTTTGACACAATGAAGCATGACGTGATCTTTACGACTCACAGCATCGGCTACAACATTCGCTTTGCCAGGATGGTAACGAATCTCACAGTCGTAGTCATTAAGGAGTTCAACCTAACGTCGTTACCTCATGTTGAGTTCTTTCTGATTGGATATGTGTTGGAGGCTTTTGTGGTCAGTGAACATCACACTGTAAGTCCCAGTGGGTCTACGGATCGATCTCAGACGTATAACACGAAACATGTAATCGTAGTGAGGAATCATAACGAATACACAGGTCTCAAACAGATACACATACAATAGAATCACACACAAAGACAAGATCTCTAATAAACTCTCTGTTGTATTGCTCTGATAAAAGTGATTACAAGTTACAAATCCCAGATGTAGTAAACAACACAAACTAAGCACTATTTATAGGCAACACACTGTTACAAGCGAACTTAGCAAGTTCGCCAGAACTAGCCTTAGTAAGTTCGCCACAACTATATCAGGCGAACTTGTTAAGTTCGCTTGTTACAACAACTTAACAAACTTAGAAAACTTTACATACAAGAAATCATAAAGACCTAATCTATTACAAGACTAGTTGTCACACAAATGTTCCAACAAACTCCCCCTTGACAACAGCTTGGTCTTTATCTATAAGTCTTGCTCTTCCAACTCTCTGGTAACGAGCTTCCTGCACACACTCTTGTACTACATCGCCTGTTCTCTCCATTCACTGGTGTACATAATTTCTCTACACTTCAGCATCTTTTGATCATTCTTAGAAAAATTAACAAGATTCATGGCATCAAAGAATCTTGCCAGAACCTTACCATGCATATCTTCAATCACTGCTTCACCCGTATTGACATCCACGTACCACCACTTCAACTCACCCAAACAATCTTGAGGAATCATCTTTAAAGGAATCTTGGGAACAACTTTAACAGGTTTGAACTTATATCTCCAAATCGTTTTCTTTGAAACTGGATCTATTTCCTTGAATCTTCTTCCCTGCTGTGGCTTCAATCTCTCATATTTCCCTGATCCTCCTTCAATTCTTATCAAATTGTATATTGAATTAACTATGCCATTGCTTGATCTGTTATTCAAGGGCTGAGTTGATAACCCATTGATTTCACATCTCGACAGAGAGTTAAAGTACTTCAGCCGTGGTTTCAAATACTGAACACCGTCAGTTCTCTTTATGGCAAATAGCTTGAACTCTTCTTCATAAAACCAACTAACAATCCTACCAACACACCTGACCTTGTTCACATATCTTTCATTCTGAATTTGAACTGATTGAGAAGCTGGTAAAACCTTCTTCCAACTCTTTATCATTTGCAACCACTGTATTTTGGTCATGCCGGTATCCTTATATAACACTTGATCTTCAGGCTTATCTTCAGCAATATCAGAACTCGGCTTTGTAACATCATGATCTGATTCTTCTGACTCTGCAATACCTTTAGAAACTTCTTCAGATATCACATTATCAGGGAATACGTCCATGTCAATATTAAATCCATTATAGCCTTCATTGTGTCTTTCACGACTTCTAATTCCACTATCTCTCCTTCTTTAATCTCAGACTCATTGCCAACATCCACTTCTTCAACATTAACAAGCTCATCAAGATTCAACAAACACTCTAGCTTATCAGCTTCATCTACAACAGAATCTTCAAAAATTGAATTATCTAACATATCAGCATCAACTCCAGAAGTTTCTTTCTCAATTATAGTCTCAACTTAACAACCTTATCTGACTACCCCTGAGTTAATGAAGTTATAGTGGCATCAACGTTTTGACCCTCACCTGAACCACCACGAACATCTCTAGGATCTGTAGAGGTAGAAGTACCTGCTTCATCTTGAGGACGAGATACAATAGGAGTTCTTTGTGGTGTAGAAGATTTTGATGGAACTGGACTGATAATTCATTATTCAACTAAGTCTCAATACTAAGTGAAGCATCTTGCATATGATCTCAAACATTAGTACCTGAAACATGATGAAAACAAGATCAACTAAAAATAGTAGTACTTCTGGTGCTTGACAAGCCCCACCCGCGTTAGTCACGCTAACTCGATTGGAGGTCAAACGGGTGAAATATTAGCCTAATCACATTAGTCAGAGTTGATAGACCTGGCTGCAGGCAAACAAAAAAACTCATGTCAGATTCGGTTATGAACGCTTTAGCAAGACTGGAACGTAGGTTAGCTACCTATAGATATGCATATTGGAATGTACATAATCTGCAAACGCTTTACTTTGTTATTGAAACCTGTGAACTCACCAACCTTGTGTTGACACTTTTTGTACATGTTTTCACAGGTCGCTAAGGCACAGGTTGCACAACTAGGACATGCATGGAGTTCTACTATCATTTCACTCATATGCAAACTGTTAAAACAATTCACTTACTTTTATTAAACTAAACTTTGGCGCATTGTTTAGCGCATTTACTTTCTGGTTTAAACTCTTCCGCATTAACTCTGAACTTTTATATTATGACATTTTAAGTCCCATATAGTGTCGTTTGATGTAACTAATGTCTGAGATCCTGGTTTGTCACACGTCAAGCGGTAAAACTCCGTTAGTGGAATTTGGGGGTGTGACATACGGTCTGTGTTAACTCCACCCAAATTCAAAGCAGCTCTAATTGTATCCACTGAAATTACAATCTCCTGTTTATGCACAATAGCACGAATCACACTTGGATTAACATTTATATCATGAACAACAATCTCTCATAATTGTTGAATGTATAGCAAGCTGATAATAGGATTGGCCGATAAAGCAACTCTGATTCGGGACCGATTCAAGAAGTTGATTATCTCCTGATAGTTTGCACGTTCAGCCATATCAAGATCCAGTAAAGCCACTTGATTATGTTTATACTCAACACGTCTATCCATCACCTGCATAGAATTCATGATTAGAAATTTGCAATTTTCATAACAAAAGATAAAAAATAAACTTAGAAATAAAAACAAAAAAAACAAGTTTAAAAAAAATCACAACACTTGAAAAAATGCTAAGTCATGGCAGTACCGACCCTGAGGCGAACTTAATAAGTTTGCTTAGAGTTACAAGACGCGAACTTAATAAGTTCGCCTGAGCAAATTCGCTCAAACCTTTGAACAATTTCAGAATTCAACTATCACACAAACAATGTTATTCTAGTGAATCAGGGTCACTACTGGTTTCGACAACAACCGATTAACACAAATGAACCATCAATTTCAACATATACAACACACAAGTATCTCAAATTACACACACAACATATAAGGACGAAACCCTAAATTAAATATGGTCACTCTGATCGAATCAATGGATGAATGCTGATGATTCTACCTTAAAAGAACTCGCAAACTGATTTGGAATAAGAAATTGAACACAAAAGCAACTGATTACACCCAGATTTCTCAAGTCAGATAAGTTCGCAAAATTCAATAAAGTCATTGATTAAGTTCGCACAAGTCAGTATAATGAGATAAATTGATCAAGTTCACTGACATCCCTTGATATACTCAGATGGCCAAGTTCGCCAACTCAAGCGAACTTAAAAAGTTCGCCACCCCTCCTCAAGCGAACATAACAAGCGAACATAGGCAAGTTCGCCTATTCCAAACCTTGTCCAAATGAACTTTTTCAAGTTCCAACTTTACCGTTTGATCCAACCCACTGTCAAACATTCAACCTGTTCTGCAACTTAATCCCAGAAAGTAAGAATTTTTTCATGGAAGATAGAAATAAAATCTTTTTGGAATTTTCTATTTAAACGAAATAGAACAAGTAAATGATATATTTTTGATTTTTTGAACTTTTTGTTAAAACACACTAAAATATTTTTGAATTTTTCAAAATGAAGTAAAGCTGTAAAACAATAAAAGCAAATCTTTTTGGTTTTTATCTGTACATACTGAACCACATGTTTTTGGTCGAATACTACGAGTAAGAAGATCATATCAGTATATATGATAAAACACACACACAATTCAGATATAAAATCCCTAGCAGATCTAAGGGTGACCTATGGTATTCTGTGTACATACAGATCTTGACTCATCAATTTTGTAACTTGTACAACTCACATCACAAACTATTAAACCTTTTGAAAATCATGAAATGATACGCGATAAACTTCAAAGTAAACAGGATCAGATCATGACATGCTAACTTATTCATACCGAATTTGCAATATATTACATGTCAATTCAAGTTGTCAGCATTATAAGTTTTGAAACCAAAAGTTTTTTTATCCCACGTTCTTGTGAGTTAGTACCATTTATATGAAAACAACGCGTACCCCACAAGTATGCCAACAGAAAGTAAATTGCACTTTCTTCAAGACATATAAGACTTTGTTCAAAAGAATATGTATATCAATCTCCAGGATGAAATTACATCAATTAGCACAGGAAAAGAAGCAGATCCCAATACATATAAAGAATCATAAAGATTCAGAATCAAGTGATTCATATAGATTGGTTTGGCTTTGATGATTCTCAATTATATCATGTAACAAATGAAAGATTAAATAAAGAACCGATTGATTCAATAATCCAGGGTAATGTGGTCCAACTGTTATCTTGATCTTCAATGAATCAGGATAATCAAGTGATTTTGATTCAAAGGCTAGTATATGCTTGACAGATGTTATCAAGACATATCTTAGTTTAACAACACATTGCATGTTTTTCGAGGCATGGGTACTGAAGTGAACTGAAAAATTATGCTAACGACATAATCCGATACTAGTGTCATGAAATTCTTAAAGTCTCATATTCTATATCCGATAATGATCTTTTAACATACACACCTGGCATATCATGGTTTCAAATCACAGTTGTGACATAGATCATTATGTTTTCACACTACTAATGGTCTAAAAACACTTCTAGCCTACTAACAATTCAAATTACATGCAAATATCCAAATTAATACATTATAGAGTCAATGTCAAGCAGTCATGAAGCTATCATTTCCTGTTTGTGCAAACTAAGAAGTTTAGATCAAATCATATAAGCATAAACTTCAAACATAAATATAGAAACCAGGTAGTCATTCTACGGTCATGTGTGTATGATCACCTACTGATGTACTATCATTTCTTCTCTAACTTCAAGCAGTATCGATTTTATCTTTTTCAAAAGAAAACTTCCATGAAAAACCCTTTTGAAAACCATTTTCACGTTGGATTAAACATTCCAATCATTTGAGTAAGGAATTCAAACCGTGAGCGATCAAACGCTTTGGTAAACAGGTCAGCAAAGTTATCAGCAGTATGGACCTTCACTAACTCAATCAATCTTTTCTTTTCACAATCTCGAATGAAATGATGATGATTCTCAATATGCTTTTTTTCTAGTGCTTCACTGGATTTTTTGTGATGGACATCGTGGCAGTGTTTTCAATGAACATTGATGTCTCTGGGAAGTTCAGACCATAATCCCTCAATTGTTGCTGAATCCACAGGATTTGGGAACAACAACTGGCTGCTGCAATGTATTCGGCCTCGCACATTGAAATTGCAACTGATATTTACTTTTTGCATTGCCAGGACACGAGTCTGTTTCCCAAGAATTGACAACCACCAGACGTCGAATTTCTATCCAAACTGCAACCTCCATAATCTGAATCTGTAAAAGCTTTGAAATCAAAGTTAGAATTCTTAGGATACCACAATCCCAACCTTGGTTTACCGTTTAAGTATAGAAAGATCCCTTTTACAACAATCAGATGAGATTCCATCAGCATGGACTGAAATCTTGAACAAAAGCATACCACGAACATAATATCAGGTCTGGACGTAGTCAAATACATTAAAGATCCGATCATTCCTCTGTATAATCCTGAATCCACTTCCTTCCCTTTCAAGTCAGAATCTAGTTTGTGCTTTACATGAATTGGAGTACTGTTGAGGTATCTGACATCTCAAATTTCTTCAAAATATCCGACACATACTTCATTTGATGAATATAGAAACAATTTTCTTTCTGATCAACCTGAAGACCTAAAAAGAAAGATAGCTCTCCCATGCTGCTCATCTTAAATTTCAGCTTCATCACTCTCTAAAAATCTTTACACATATCAACATTCGTCGACCCAAAAATTATGTCGTCCACATAAACTTGAACTAGTAAGATATATCCCCGTGCTTTTTTGATGATAAGAGTGGAATCGATTTGACCACGCTCAAATCCGTTCTCGAGTAAGTGCACGGACAAAGTTTCATACCAGGCAAGAGGAGCCTTATGAAAACCATAAAACGCCATATCAAGTTTAAACACTTTGTCTGGGAACTTGGAGTCTTCAAAACTAGGCAGTTGTTTCACGTATACCTCTTCTTACAACTTTCTATACAGAAAAGCACTTTTCACATCTAGCTGGAATACCTTGAACCCCTTGAAAGATGCGTTATCAAGAAATAGACGGATTGCCTCGATCCTCGTAACCAGAGCATAAATTTCTGTGTAGTCAATCCCTTTTTGTTGGTTAAATCCTTGAACAACAAGCCTTGCCTTATTGCGTACCCCCACGCCTCGATCATCACGTTAGCACTTAAATACCCATTTCGTGCCAATTGATCTTGAACCTTTGGGTAAGTCAACTAAATCCAAAACATGTAGTTTGTAAAATTGAGTTAGCTCCTCTTGCATAGCCTCAATCCAACAATCATCATCAAGCGCTTCAGCCACATTCTTTGGCTCTGTTTGAGAAATAAAGCAAGCATGCAAACATGTCTCCATAATACCTGTATCCACGATCTATGCATTTAAACATGAATTTTCAGCAAGTGAACGATGTCTAGTTTGAACACCTGCATTCAAATCACCAATAATATTATCTGTCGGATGATGTTTATGCACACGAGATTGAGGAATATCAGAAGTTTGAATCACAACATCAAGATTAGAAGGCATCTCCCCCTCAGACTATGCCGGTGTAGATGAATCATCAACTATGTTCTGGATATCATTAGATGACTCCTGAAACACAGTTTCATCATCATCATCACCGTCACTGTTATGTGTTGTACCCGAGGTCGAATCTACATTCGGATCAACGGGAGGAGTAACCACAATTGGAACAACCGATCATGGCTCGAAATTTGAATCATCGTTACAACAGGACTGATAGAAAATTCAGCTTCAACAGGAGACACTATAGGAAGAACATTAAATGATTTGAACAAAGCATCATAATCAAAAGCCAATGATGGTCCTTTAGCATCCTGAGGAACTGAGCGATTATCATAATCAATGTGAAACCATTCCTCAATCTGTCTGCTCTCTTTATTGAACACCCGTTTGTTGTGAGAATTTGCAACATATCCCAAGAAAATTCCTTCAATTGCCTTAGCACTGAACTTCGTTGGAACATCTCTAGTCTTTAATAAAGTGCACGGATTTCCAAAGGGCAATATATAATCTAGATTAGACTTTCGATTGTTCAGCAATTCATAACACGTTTTGTTGTGTTTCTTCACGGTCAAAACACGATTAAGAACATAACATGTCGTGTTCGCCGCCTCTGCCCAAAATGTCACTAGCAACTTCGAGTCGGATAACATTGTGTGAGCCATCTCAATCAGCGTTCGATTCTTCCGTTCAGCCACACCATTCTACTGAGGAACATAAGGAGCACTGAATTCATGATGGATGCCTTTTTGTAAACAAAATAAATCCATGTTTCCATTCTTTAATTTTGTCCCGTTGTCACTACGAATCCTCCTGACCTTCAATTTGAACAAACTCTCAAGCCCTACAATTAGGAACTTAAGAATCTCAAACGTCTCATCCTTCAAAACTAGAAATTTTACCCAAGAGAATCTTGAATAATCGTCAGTCACTATCAAACAGTATGATTTGCTGTCTTCACTCTTAACACTAACAGGTCCGAATAAATCCATATGCAACAACTCGAGAGGAGTCGCAATTGAATTAATCAACTTAGATTTATGAGATTTCCTGTGCTGCTTCCCCTTCTTGCATGGAACACACTCTTCATTCACTTGAAATCTCATGACAGGGACACTAGAAACGAGCCCGTTCTTCACTAAAATGCTAATTTTTCTGAAATTTATATGAGCCATTTTTCGGTGCCACAAAGTTGACTCGGACTCAGAGGCTCTAGATAGAAGACACGTTGGAACAGACGAAGAAGTCGCCGCCGTGCTCATATCGAGCATATATGTATCATTCTTTCTTGGAGCTCTCATCAGGATCCATTCTTCAGGTATCTCAAAAATAGGATTCAACACCAAACATACTGACTTGTTAAAGTGAAATGTGTGACATTCGACGATTTTCAGGTTAATTACCGTTAAGCCCTGATACGCATCATAAATTAATTATACGCATCTTAGACTTAATTTTAGTTAATTAGGATATCATAAAGTCTAGCAAAGCCCTTCGTTTACAAAAATTGGCATTTCATGAAATTTCAGAAATTTCGGTACCGCGTATCGGTAAAATGCCCGTAATACGCGCTGGTATCGACCCGGTAAGATAAAAATATCCGTTTTTGCCAAAAATTACTTGGATAAAATTAAATTGGTGGATTATATGTGAAAATTATGTGCTACTTATTAATTGTTGCGTCCGGTAATTTTTAGCGCGTTTTTACCAGTATTTTAACCGTTTGGCGCACCGGAAGTGTTAAAAATTCACCTTTAGTAAAAATTATGATCTTTATCAATTATGATAGAGAAAAATTAGTAGTTAATTTATATAATTTTTATTTGGTGAGAAACCATGTTTAAAATGGTTTATTTTTATAAAAGGTTGGTTTTTATACAAAGAATTACCTACTTATGGGTATTTTTATAAAAAACGGTCTTCTAGAAGTTTCCCCCCTTTAAAAATCTACTGAAAAATGTGGGTCCCACCTACCACAAATCATCAAATCTAATTTAATTATTTTACCCAAGATTACACATTTGCTTAAAACCAATCTTACACACCAAATCCTCATCATTTCTTTGCATGAACACCCATTGGACCAACTCCCCTCTCTCCCTCCCTCTTGAGTTCGAAAACCAGCCCCCCTCCCCCTATTTATACCCTTCAACTCTTGCAACAAGTCTCCACACCATCTCCATTTATTACCTCTCTAAGTTCTTACCTATTCTTGAAGTTTTTATGGTGTTTTGAGTCTTGGAGTCTCTTGGAGCTGAGTTTTCAGCAGAAAATACTCCCTTTTCACCTATATTTATAGTGCTTCCCTTGATTTATTTAAGTGGTAAGAAAACCCCATCTATTTCTTTACTTATTTTATCAAATTTGACACTTACAAGTGATTGTTCACCACCAACTAAGAGGAACTTTTTATAAAGTTTAAAATCAGTAAATTATGGTTAGTTTCAAATAGTAAATTAGGATAAACTATTGTATAAAAGCATGATAGATTATGGACGGATCATTGATTTGTTGATTTAGGTGTTTATTGCTTAAAATTGTCGTTAAAATGCATGTTTAAATTAGGGTTTTGAGTATGGATTAAAAGGATTAATGAAATCTGAAAATAATGTGATAAATTTGATGTGTTTGGGCTATAATAATCTGTTCTAAAAGTATATCATGTGTTGGGATGATTGGTTAAATAGTGGACTAGCTTACGATGCTTAAAAGTACGCTAAAACGGTGAAATTTGGCCATAAAAAGGAAATTGTTAAAAATCTGGAGCTATGGCAGTAACTTGATGATATTTTATGTTTAAAACTTATATTTTTAGTTATATGTATGAATCTTGGTGTTTGGATGCATTTCGTTAGGTTTTACGGTAAACTAGTCGTAAAAATCGACTATTTTCGGTATGAAAAATAAGTGTTCTATAAATCTGATTTTTTAACAGAAAGTGTGGTCATATTTACAGCTTTTAAGTTATAAATTGATTAACGCCATTAAACATGTTTCTATATGCATCATTTGACTATTCGGTTACCTCGTATGCGTAGAAATTGCCATGTTTTAGGTACATTGATGCTAATGTGATGAAAGATTGTTTTGATTCATGAAACATGGTTTGTCAATTATGATTTCATGTTACGAGATGATATGTGGTCACTAGTATTGGTAAATTGAGAATTTGACTAATAAAAATTGATCGTTTTACTTAAATAATGTGTATATGCAAGTAGTATGATTTGGGTATGTTCACATATGATCTAGGACTTATGTATATAAGTATGAATGTTTTTATGTGCTATTTGGTTATAATTTCACATTTTGATTGTTAATTAGCATTTTATCTAAGGGTGCGTAATCCATCGTTTTCATTAAAATCTTAACCGAGTGTCGAAGTCACCAACGGTTCTCGTAAATAAATATTTTCTTAAAAATATTATAAGTCTAGTAGGTTGGATGAACAACTTACTTGTAAGACTTGAGTTCGATTATTAAAATGTCTATCTCATTTAGGGCACTATTAGGTCGGATCGGCGTTCGTGGGCGTAGTTGCTAGTACTTGTCAATTTCGTTGTTCCTTGCTCAAGGTGAGTTTTCACGGCCCCTTTTCAAATTATTTTAACTGTTTATAAAATATGGGGGGAGAACATGCTTTCGTTCGTTTGTTATCATGATACTTGACTTACTTATATGTGTTTGTGTGATGGTCTCGAGTAAGGGCATTTATATATATATATATATCCGTGTAAATCGTTCATGAATAGCCCCCCGCCGTTATAATCATTAGCCTCTTGTGGGCCATAGGGTATATTGATAGATCTATTTAGGTATGACCACCCACTCTCGTGATTAGTAGCGCTAATCGGTCGTTTGTACGAGAGAGTATATTTTGAAAGGTTTTGTGGGGACATATTGTTTATTTAAATATATGTTAATAATCGTATTCCTTGCTAGTTTACAACTTAGCACATGTTAGTCAAAAGTTGAATGATAGTTCGGTTAGTAATTATTTAAACCTGTGAAACTCGCTCAACTTTTTGTTGATGTTTTTAAGCATGTTTTTCAGGGAAATAGATACAAGAACGCGCGGTCATGAAAAATGGGCTTTTGGCAAACGCTTCACATGGGAAATTCATTTGGGACTATCTTTTGAAATATGATCCACCTAGTATTGGATCATTAAACTTATGTTATGTTTAAACTAAATTTCATCTTATGTGAGACTTATTACCCTAATTTATAAATAAAAGTGTTTGCTATTATATTATGGGCTCCAACTTATGTTACCACCATGCTTTCATAAACATTTCCGCTGCGATTCGTTGTCTTGGGGTGTGACAAAATGAGAAATCTTTATCACAGACTTGGGAAACAGATAACAGATTATGTTCGAGCTGCTCCACATAGTTGACTTTCACAAAACTCAATCTTCCATTGGACACAGTTCCTTGACCAGAAATGTTGTCGCCATTCTTCCCTGCAAATGCTACATATCCTCCTTGTATCTCTCTCACATTCTCCAATAAGTTAATGTTTCCTGTCATGTGTCGAGAACATCCACTATCAACATATCAGTGGTTGCCAACAGTCCTCCTTGGAGTCCCCTGCACACGAACAATAAAATTCAGTTAGTAATGGTGACCCAAGCCATAGTGGTCTTGGGTCGGCCTGACTCATCAAAATAAACAATCTCTTTTATGACACAATCAAATCTCTCCTCTATTTTAGGAGACTGTTTTTCAGAGTTAGAAATTTGTTTCTTTGGTTTCCATTTGGATTGTACTTGAACAGTTTCCTTTTGTTTTGATGATGCAGGAGATTCAACATTGTCTTTGACCACAGATTGATCTAAAAGCTTCTTTAATCTATTGTTTCATCTTTTACGTTGAGGTCTCGACAATTTGACCTTCTCTTGTTCAATTTCAACCGGTGAACCATTCTTTTTAATTCCAGAAGATTCAATCTTCTCAGTCTTTGATTTTCAAGAATTGAAACTTCAGCTTTAGAAACAGATTTCTTCATAAACTTAGCTTCAACATGCTTAACTGTTAGAGGTTTCTTTACCGGTTTTGTTGGTGGTACAACGAAAAGTCTTCCCAGACTGGGAACTTCTAGACGCTTTCCCTTATTCTTCGAAGGACAATCTCTCAGAATATGACCAACAACTCTACAATGAAAACAAGCATGCCTTTCTTTGTACACCCTAACTTCTTTCTGAATTCCCATCGAACTAGATGGTTCACACTGAGAGTCAGTGTTAAATGTTTTAACAACCTTGGGTTTATCTGAATCAAATTTGTTTTTCACAAAATCAATATTTGAAGTCTTCTCAATCTTATTAGTTTCTTGAAAATCAAACCCACTGCTCACAAATGGTTTCAACGGTTTAGGTTGAGATTGTTCAGTATTCTCATCCGGTTCTGTCAGGATGCATCTATCTCTGGTTACTTTCTTGACCACAACAGATTCATCAACCTTACATTCTTTCACAGTGCCTTCAGCCTTTTCAGGATTAAAGTTTTCGTCATCGCTAGAATCATCATAAACCATAAATCAATCTGGTTTTTGGCTCTAGATCTTTTTCTGTCACTTTCTCAATGCTACGAGAAGTATAGTTACCGTTAAACGGAGGACAAAAACCAACACCCCCACCAATAGTCTTATCATCAAAAGAAGGAAAATAACCTATACCTCCCACCACTTTCTCATTTGTAGCTTTCTCATTATAATATTCCAATAGAAAGCTGGAATTCTTATAGCTTTCAAGCTTTCTCAACAATTTTGTTACTTCTGTCTGTGATTGGGCAAGTTCATTAATTTTCTTTTCATATTCAGAATATGCCATATCAAGATGAAAAGCTTGATCATTTACTTTAATTTGTAAAACTTTAATATCTTCCTTTAAAGATTCAATTCTAATGTTCAAAAGATTTTCATTTTCTTTTAAGATTTGATTAGATGTGTGAATTGCCTTCACATCACAGATCACATTTGTGTTATCATCACACAATCTGGTAATTTTCAAATCAGATTCAATGCATTTAGTACAAGAAATAACCCTTTGTACATGTTTAGAATCACCCATGAATGAATTAGCTTCAGTCAACTCTCAGCAATTTTCTGAGTCACCTTTCCAGCAGCTCCATTATCTTAAAGCAATTTTTTAGTTGAAAACTTAGATTCATCATTCTGAATAATACATTCTTCAACCTCAGCAACACTCCCAGAATCAGTTGATTCACCATCATAAGAACTACTATCAGTACCATCTTCAGAATGAACTTCAGCAAGAAACGCTTGGCTGACATGACCAACAATATCATCCAAATGGATACCCCAGTCATAGTTTTCATCTTGTTGAGACATCAAAGTTGTGGAAATATTATGCTTATTCTGATTGTTCTGGTTACTTGAAGAACTCTGATTCTGAACTTTTGGTTTTGTGCATTCCTTAGCAAAGTGTCCAAACTCCCGACAATTGTAGCATTTCACTTTTGACTTGTCTAAACCCATCTTCGTTTTGCTACATGCCCCAATAAACTTCTTTCCATTTTTCATCAAGTGTTCCTTTCCTTGTCGCATCCATAAATCCATGTTCCACTGTATATTCATCTCATCTAAAGCATCTTTATCCAACTGTTTGAAATCTACCTCAATCATGTCAGGATCAGTTATTTTGCCTCCTATAAAGTTTTCATATGAAGTCAGAAGTGAAGCAATCATAGCCATCATATCATCTGCAGCTTTAGGAGACATCTTTTGAGACCACGAATGATTGTCACACTTGGAATTTTTAGAACATCCAGATTTGAAGCAACGAAACATGAACCTTCATTACAAGAACTTTCCTTGGAACTTTCAGAAATATCTCCAGAAAACAATGCAACTCCAAATTTCTGTATAGATGTACCTTTACCAAAATAAATGCTTGGATCCTGATAGACTGTATCCTTCTTTTATTTATTCAAATCATATGACTGAATCTTTCGTATAAGATCTTCAAGACTCAGTTCATCAAATCCAGACTGCTCTTTAATGACTATGGTATACAACTCGAAATGAGCTGGTAGAGCATCCAAAAATTTCTCAAGGACCTTCCTGTTCTTGTATGAAATATCATTGTTCACTATCTCACTCAAAAGATGATAATATATGGACATCAGTTCATCAATAGTTTCTCTATCAAAATGCTTGAACACACTAAACTACTTTTTCGGGAACTCTATCCTACTCTTCATTATATCAGTACTCCCTTCACATCTCTTGGCTAACCCTTCCCAAAGATCTCGCAAGGTAGTAAACTTCTTGAAAGTATGATATATATCTAAAGGTAGACACATTGACAGAGTAGCCATTGCTTTCTTTTCTCTATCATACAAAAGCTTCTCTTCAACTGTAAAAGCGAAAACTGGTTTTGGAAAATCTGCTTTTCCCATATGAGAATGAATAGGATGTTGGTATCCTTCCTAATTGGAATCCACAGGCTTGTATCACTATTGTTAACATAGTTCTTAAATGACTTTTCCATTTAGAGTAATCTTTTAAGTTCATCAGCCTCGGTGGCTTGGTTGGAGTACCAATTTCATTATCATAGTTCAGTAAATGAGTCATGTTGTTCACACTAGCATGATTTGAGCTTGACATCTTTGCAACCTTGAAAAATTCAACACGTAGAAAAACGTTGAACAAATTCTATCAAAAGCGAACTTAGCAGCGAACATAACAAGTTCGCCAGATCGGGGGAAAGCGAGCATAACAAGTTTGCCTGTAACTGCCTGGATATGTTCGCTTGTTTCAGCTGAAAAACAAGGAGGAATATTCTAACACCCAAACGCACGAACCAGACCGAAAATCATCATATTTTGTGATTTTGAAAGAATTGAACAAATTCAAGCAGTAGGATTCTTCAATTTGTGAAATAGAACACTTCCAACGGATCAATTTTGGCAAAACAACACCAAAAATGATGAAATTAATCCAAAAACTCATCAAAAACAGCAAGAAACACCATGAATAAAAAAGTCTTCAAAAATTTGAGTCTTTGAATGCAAATCCAATCGAAACAATGTCACACGATGATCTCTAATCAAGAGCAAAAGCTCTGATACCAATTGTAGGTCCCAGCGGGTCTACGGATCGATCTCAAATGTATAACACAACACATACTCGTAGTGCGGAATCCTAACGAATACACGCGTCTCGAACACATACACATACAATAGAATCAAACACAAAGACAAGATCTCCAATAAACTCTCTGTTGTATTGCTCTGATGTGACACCACATCCCAGATCACCCGAGATGCTGGTCACTTGTCGGATTTACTCATGATCATATAGAAATTAGAGAGACATACACAACGGAAGACTTTAAAACATCTTTTTTATTATGAACTTGTCTTAGTACATTCTAAGGAAAGTACATTGTTAAACTAATGCTAGTCTATAGATTTGGATGCTAGACAGCCTGCTCAAAATGCCTCATTTCCTTTGCTGCTTAAAACCATACTATTACCTGACACGCATGCTTAAACACGGGTCAGCTTTACGCCGGTGAGTTCTAGGTTTTAATCAAAATATCTTTGACATATCATCTTTCCATTTCACATAGGCTTTATCCAAACATAACATTAATCTTGTACAACTTATATCTTATTGAGGTTCGTAAACCTCTCGAGTGATCGTCACCACTTACCATTCCCTTTATATAAAGGCCATTCCCCCGTTACATACCACGAAGGAATGTAGCGGTCCGTGTTCCATTCCATAAGTTGCAAGATATTATGTGGGATTTTGTCATTCTTGGCAAAACATTCCTTTACAGACCAAAATGGTAAAAACATTTCATGTCAATGCAATCACTGCCAATGACATCCTTTCATCATCACTCATCTTGGTAAACCAAGACAAGTCGTAAAACATTTCACATATCAAAATCATCATCCTTTTCTTCAATAAAAATAAGGTGGTTATCCTTCCAGAGTAGTACCTCCAACATATATGTTCCCAGGAAAGAATGACGGGTCCAAAAGGGATTTATACACCACTCTTTCCTTAGACAGAACATTCCGTTTGTCAGATAACTGCATACCGGTCGGAAGGTTACCTTTCATTTTACAACATAAAACATTCCTTGCAACATCATGGATACTGGCTCAAAGATTTAAATCCATGGCATACAGTATCTAAAACATTTATAACACGTGCATCATGCCCAAAACATTAAAAAACATTTAAAAAGGGCATCATATAACTCACCTCTAACTTCCTGCTCGTTTAAATAATCTTTACGTGCTAATGTGGTAATGTGGCTAGCACAACAACTTGGATCATAATCCTAAGTCATTTATAACATTACTTAATCATAAGTTCCAAGCTTAGTGGAAATAACCAAGTCATTAGGAACTAGTCGGAACCTTACCTCAGCACTACCTCTTGCGTATTGGGGTCAAAAAGCTGGAACCTGACTTCTCTACGTAAATCAGTGCTCCTTGGCACGCTTACGGAGGTTAAGTGTGTGTTTCTAAGTGTGTTTTGCTGTGTGGGATGCTTCAAAATCGATCACAAGTCCCATCTACTTATAGGCTGCCCGACGGTTCCATAGCGGACCGTTATCCCTACACAAGTCGGTCCGCTATCTAGTGTGGCGGTGTATTTTGCTTAGTGGGCACATAACGGACCGTTATACATCTCATGTCGGTCCAAAATGAATGAATTGCAGCCAGAGGACCGCAATGGATCCTATGTCAGTCCGATATCGATCCCCCACGGGTTAGTCTTTAGTGATTAGTCACCCGACACGTGTCACCTCCTGAGTGTTTCCTTGCCCCTTACATAGCGGACCGTTATCCCAATGATGTCGGTCCGACATCTACATATTTTTCCAAATTTTCACTTTTAGTCCCTGAACTTTGATCTAATTATATTTTATCCCCCTATACTTTAACTCATTGTTACTTTAACACCTATAATTTAATATAATGTCACCTTAACCCCCTAGGGTTTCATCAAATGACTATTTTAGTCCTTTAACTTTGTATTTTCTTTAAAATTGGGGTGTTACAAATCTCCCCCCGACAAAGGTTTCGTCCTCGAAACCGGATACTTACTCGAATAAGTAGGGATAAGACTGCCTCATTTATTCCTATGTCTCCAAGTGGCTTCAGACCCCTTTCGATGTTGCCACTGAACGTTCACTTGCTTGATCACCTTATTTCTTAATCTCTTTTTTTTACAGTCGAGTATAGCCACTAGCTTCTCGACATAATTCAATCTTTCATCTACCTCTATATCCTTCAGTGGTATGTATGATGTTTCGTCTGCCAGAAACTTTCATAAGTGCGATACATGGAAGGTCGAGTGGATTCCGATCAACTCTTCTGGCAATTCCAGTCTATAAGCAACTTTCCCTACTCGAGCTGTAATCTTAAATGGTCAAATGAATCTTGGACTTAATTTCCTCTTTTTCTAATTCTAATGATTCCTTTCCACGGAGATACTTTCAACACAACGTAATATCCAACTTGGAATTCAATTGGTCTTCGTCTTTTGTCTGCATAAGACTTATGTCTATCTTGTGCGGCTTTTAGGCGAGCTTTAATCTGATCTAACTTTATACCCGTTGTTTGGACAATTTCTTTACTTCCAAGTTCTTTCTGTCCAACTTCTCCCCAACATATGGGAGTTCTACATCTTCTCCCGTATAACATTTCGTATGGCGGCATGCCAATACTTGCATGATAGCTGTTGTTATACGATAATTCTACTAATAGTTGATGATTATCCCAACTTCCACCGAAGTCAATAATGCAAGCACGCAACATATCCTCAAGGGTTTGTATCGTTCTTTCACTTTGACCATCCGTTTGAGGATGATATTTCGTGCTAATCAATAACTTAGTTCCCATCTCTTCGTGGAACTTCTTCCATAAACGTGACGTGAAACGCGTGTATCTGTCAGATACTATTGAAACTGGCACTCCATGCCTTGTCACAATTTCTTTAATAAATGCTTCGGCCAACCTTTTAGAAGAGTAAGTCTCACGTATTGATAAGAAGTGAGCACTCTTCGTTAGTCTATAAACTATCACCCATATGGTATCGTAACCTTTAGCTTTCTTGGGTAGCTTAGTTATGAACTCCATAGTGATATGTTCCATTCCATTCTGGAATGTCTGATGGCTGTAATCTGCCATAAGGCTTTTGATGCTCTGCTTTGACTTGAGAACAAGTCAAGCACTTAGCCACATATTTCATGACATCAAATTTCATACCAGGCCACCAATAATCTTGACGCAGATCTTGGTACATTTTTGTAGTACCCGAATGAATTGAATATCGTGATTTATCAACTTCATCCAAAATTTTAACTCTGAATTCACCCATATATGGTATCCACATACGGCCAAATTGAATCTTAACTTCACACTCATTCTCTTCCAAGTACTTCTCTTGTCCAGCCAATCTCTCTTTCTTAACATTTTCTGCTTTCAATGCGTCTATCTAGATATTTCTGAGCTGAGTCATAAAGTCAGGAGTTATAACTCACTTATATTACTTCACCCTGATAGGGGGATGCTCTTCTTTATGACTTAGAGAATCTGCCACTACATTGGCTTTCCCTGTGTGATATAGGATTTTACAATCATAATCCTTTATTAGCTCTAACCATCTTCGCTGCGTCATGTTTAGATCTTTTTGATAAAAGAAATACTTCAAACTTTTATGATCTGTGTAGATAGTGCACTTAACTCCATACAGATAATGTCTCCATGTTTTAAGTGCAAATACTAATGCATCTAATTCTAAATCATGCGTTGGATAGTTAGTTTCATTGGGTTAGAGTTGTCGTGAAGCATAGGCTATGACCTTGCCTCTTTGCATTAATAAAAGTTAAGGGACTAGAAGTATAAATATATAAAAGAACAAGGACCAAAAGTGAAGAATTTGGAAAATCGGACGGTAACGGACCGTCACAGCCCGTAACGGTCCGTTACGGGTTGGCCACGCGTGTCATGAGGGTGCGCCATGTGTCCGGTGACTAATGGCTTGAAACTGACGCGTGTAAACCTTATGACGGACCGTCACGGCTCCCTAATGGTCTGTCACACCGCAATTCAACCAGACGCTGACACGTGTCTGATGACTTCGTAACCATAGGGCAGTGACGGACCGTCACCACCCAAAACGGCCCGTCACAGCCGCAATTTCACCCTATAAATAGAAAGCTCGGGGTTGAACAATTTTCACACTCCTAACTCGATTTCTAGAGCTCTTTCCACTGATACCACTCTCCCAAAACCATTCCCACTTGTACGTTTAAGTTTCAGAAGTGTCGATTCGCTCTAGAAGTATCCGAGAAGCTAGGAAACGCTGTAGGTCCAGATTTAGTCGAAAGTCACTGATATGATCGATTTAACACATACACAGGCGGAAACTGTGTATATGGAGGTGAAACTGATAAACGAAACAGTGATGGTGAAGATAACCAGCTAACCACAGTATGAATCAACAATCAAAGGGTATGAAAATGTAAGAACACAGTGAATAAACAACTGTAGATTGTATTGATTCAAGCAAAATGTGAAAGAGAAAGTTTAGGGTTACAGCCGCTACACACACCCTAAACAATCTCAAACTAGGCTATTTATAGTAGTGACAGGTATCGAAACTATGGTCAATCGAAACTACTAGTTTCGATTGACCATTTACAAATGATACTTAGACCTGTCGAAACTACCATCTATCGAAACTACTAGTTTCGATTGAACAGACTCAATCGAAACTAAGTAGTTTCGATGGCCCAGACTTAACTAATTATTGAAAACTGAAATTACAATAATGAAATGACAGAAAGTAAACTAGTCTAAAATTGATTAAACATACAATAAATGACAACAGCTTATACAAAATATATGACTCTACAATCTCCCCCTAAGCTGTTGCATTACTGTCTTCAGCTCTTCATCAAGTAGCTGGTCCTTCAGATGTCTTTGGGATGAAAGGTTTGACATGAAGAGATACAATTCTTTGATAGGCTTTAGCATCAGCTTCATCTTCATCACTATAAGCCTGAATGTGATTCTGGAATAGCACCTCCAGATCTTCAGGTTGAAATTTCAGTAGCTCCATTGGATCAAAGATGGTGATGTCTTCCTTGCCCTCACATTCAATAACTGCACTGCCAATTACTAGGTTATAGAACCATTTTCTGAAAGTTTGTAGCTGGACAGGTACAGATTTTGGAATAGTGATAGTCTTGTGTGTTTGGGCAGGCTTGTATCTTAGGAAAACATATGGCTTTTTAGTCTTAGGATGAAACCTAGTCTTTGAGATCTTTTTCTGAGTTTTTCTAGGCTTCATTCCTTTGAAATCGTTGTTGACTTGAGAATGCAGAAACTTCTCAAAGTCATAAGCCATCATGACCTTCCCAGGGTTTTGAAGTGGAAGTTTTGCTAAATCCCTGAGGTCATAAAAAGGAAGGGTCTGGAAGTCAGTCATGTTCTTGAAGTGCTGAACTCCCCCTCTATATCGTCTGATGATAAAGAGCTTCCTTTCAGCATCGTATTTCCATCCAATTGGAGGCCTTTTCAGTTATTGATGCTTGGCTATCCACTCATATGTCTTAGGAGTTTCCTCCTGAATTATTTTCTTAAACCAGGACTTTCTTGAGATTGGAGGTTCATGAGCAGTTGAAGGTTGATCTTGTGCTGGAGTTGTTCCAGATACTGGAATGGTTGGTTCAGGAATGATATCTTTGATGAGGTTAATCTGAACATCTTCTTCATCTGAAAATGTTTGAATCTCATCACCTTCTTCAGTAAAATATCTTGTTCATTCAGTCTCTTTTTCTTCAGTGGTTAGAATTTCTGGATGAAGGTCATTATAGCCAAAGTTTTCAATGTCATCTAGAAGAGCATTCAGCTCATCATCAGATGGTATATCTTCTTCATCCAGAATGACAGTTTCAATATCAGGCATAGCTCCCTTCCCTCTTTTCCTTGCTTCTCTTCTTTCACTAGCTGAGGGAATGTCATACTCTATCTCCTCAACCTTTACTTCAACAGACTCCTTTGTCTTGGTACCGTGACCGGTATACATAATTAATGCATATTCAGGATTAGTGACAAAGGCAGGAGACGATGGTTCAACTTCTGATGTAGTCTCCCCCTGTCCTGTTGAGGTGGTTGGCTGTTGAGGTGTAGGTTTGAGTATTGAGTCTTTGAGCTGCTTAACTGTTTCAGCTAAGGCTTTGAAATCTTCTTGTTGCTTTGTTATCAGCCTTTGTTGAGTTTTCAGCTGAGTCTGCTGAATATCTATTTGAGTATGTAAGCCTCCAACCTTCAGCTTTAAGTCTTTGACTTCCTCCTTAACTTCATTCAAATTGGACTTCAATTCTTCAATCTCTGTATCTTTCTTTTGAAGATTATCTTGAAGTCTTTTCATTTCAAGACTTAGAGTCTTGACTCTCGGTAAAGGAGAGGTTGAACCATGAAGTGGTGAGATGGGAGGAGTATGGATATGTGATTGTTGTGGAGAAGTAGGAGGTGTAGGTATGGGTGCCTGTTGTGGAGAAGTAGGTGGTGTAGGTATGGGTGCCTGTTGTGGAGAGGTAGGTGGAGTTGGATGTGGGGATGGTTCTGGAGTAGTGAATGATGAATCTGACGAGGATGAAAAATCCTCCAATCCAGTCTTTATCCTTTTAGCTCTATGGTCCTCCTCTTCAAAATCAGACCCTGATTCAATTTGCCTTTTAGAGGAAGATGCAAGTTGCTCTTTTCTATCATCTGAATCAGATTTGTAATAGTCTGATCCATAGATCCCTGCATCAAGAGTCCCACTTGACTCTGCAGCTTCTACTTCAACCTCCTGTACATCAGCTTCAGCAATGACTGATGGCTCTTGAACTACTTGTATTTCTTCAACAAAGGGGGCCTCTATCACAGGCTCAAGAATTTGTTGTTCTTCTTCTTGTACAACAGGAATGTCTATATCGATTTCAGCTTCCAGCTCTTCATCTTATGATAAGTCTTCTTCTTCAAGGTCAGGATCAATGTCAGGAATGAACTCTTCTTCTTCTCCAATGACATGACCAAACAGGGGAATGTCAGCTATCGCCCTGTTGGTCCTTTTGCTGGTGCTTTTCATGTAGCTGAGAGTTTTGGCTATCATGTTATCAAAAACAAAAGTGTTTCCACCTTGTTGAATCTCTGGAAGAAGATGATTGATGATAATTTGTAGAAATCTAGGATATGCTAGAAATTTCTCCTTTACTGCTCCTGTTAAGTTATACTTCAGCTGAGTGAATATGAAACCTGAAAAGTTGTAGTCTCTTCCCTTTGTTAATCCCAAAATAGCTGATCCCAGAGTACTGTTAGCTGAATCAAAACCCCCTTTCCTTATTGATAGGCAATGAATAAACACATGCACTATATATCTCCAATGGCTAGGTAAAGAGTTCTTGATTATTTGACCATTCTTAAACTCATCAGGATGACCCATTCTTCTAAAGCATTCTTTCACATAGAAGATTGGGAACTCAACGGGTGCTTCTGGATTGTCATTTAACTGCAGTGCTTCTCTAACTGTGTCTTCAGAAAATAATACTTCTTGGCCATGTACGGTTGCCCTAATGTGCTGCACATTATCAACTGTTATTATCTCAGCAGTTTCCTAGAATTGTCTTATAGTTGCTTCAAAAACCGGCAGGTTGTGGCTGATGGCAAAACTTATGTTGGAGTTTGCCAGAAAATTTAAGACAGGAATAAATTCAGCAGCTTTCGGATCATTGCTATTAAGGAATGCACAGACATTGTGCCTCTTCACGAATACGAGATCCATACCTGTAAAATTCATCAATGAGTAAAGGTTCTGAATATAGAAACTAAGTATCAACACTTAGAAAAAATCAGAAATCCTTACTGTCGAAACTAAGTAGTTTCGATAGAGATGAACTTATCGAAACTAACTAGTTTTGATAGAAGCAATAAGCTTTGATCAACACTTGTAGAAACTCTGAAATCAACAATGTCGAAACTAAGTAGTTTCGATAGAGATGAACTTATCGAAACTAACTAGTTTCGATAGACAGATTAGGTCAAGTTTGGGTGTCGAAACCAGTAGTTTCGATTAAAAACCTTTTGAAAACTTTTTGAAGGAGTTGAACTCCTTTATCGAAACTAACTAGTTTTGAAACCCAAACCCCTTATTGATTCATTATACTCAGACAATATAAACAATCAAATGAAAGGTTTTAGAGTGGCCTGTGAATGACGGATATTCGTCTTACCGAAAGCGAGTATGATTTCTGATGATGGAGACGCTGGTGACTACGGGAAAATCAGGTGAATAATCACTGATATCTTGCAACTCAGACCAAGGCTTGATAGGTTTGTGAGAGACGGAGAAGATAAATAGGGTTTGCGAAAAAGACGAGTGAATAAGAAGTGAAGGGAGGGATTCATTTATGCAGGCGTTTAAATTTGCGAGGAACAAAAGACAAAAATGCCCCTGTCGAAACAACTAGTTTCGATAGGGCAAACTAGTTTCGATATTTACAGAGTAGTTTCGATAGAGCAAACTAGTTTCGATATTTACAGAGTAGTTTCGATAGAGCAAACTAGTTTCGATATTTACAGAGTAGTTTCGATAGAGCAAACTAGTTTCGATATTTACAGAGTAGTTTCGATAAGGCAAACTAGTTTCGATATTTACAGAGTAGTTTCGATAGTGCAAACTAGTTTCGATATTTACAGAGTAGTTTCGATAGAGCAAACTAGTTTCGATATTTACATAGTAACAGAAATAAGACTAACATATATACACAAGATATTTACACTTTTTCTTCTTGAAAAAGATCCAACATGAGATCAGATCTGGTCGGTCTCTTGAAACACTTCCTTTTGCAATTAACTACTGTGAGTCCCTGAAGATAGCTGATATTTGTGCAAAGTAAACCCGAACATTTGTTTGTATTTTGATTTCATGTGATTAAAAGGTACATTTAAGCACTATACAAGGTGTACCCCACATATTAAAAAAATGATTTTGAAAAACCTATCAATCCTCAAGAAGTACCCACCTTCATCCTATCATCTCTTTCTGATTAACCCAGGTACCGTCTTAGTAATGTCAAAGTACCACCAAAATAAAATAATATATCCAAGTGGATTTGGAAAATTAAAATAAAAAATATCCAAGTAGATATTAAAAAGGTACGAGCATTCTAGATCTTTGCGTAAGCAAAACAGAAGAAGTCGTAAAATTATCCAAGCGGATAGAAAAATGTTGAACACCCGAGATCTTTGCGTAAGCAAAACAGACGGGGTCAAATCATCCAAGTGGATGGGAAAAGGATGAGCACCCGAGATCTTTGCGTAAGCAAAACATCCGGGGTCATCGGTGGTAAATATCGTTATATTGACGGTCACTTGGCGTATGAATAGGAATCCAATACGTAAGCCTGTATCTGATTGAATTGGTTTTCTTAGATATAAAAATGGGTTAGATGTTTCAATAATGGGTTCAAACACACAAGTATGAGATATGTATTAGAGTTTTCACACTACTTACAAGTTTTAACCATATGTCGGGCCTACCAGCTATACCTCAGTAAACACCATCGCTTTTGGTCCATTCCATGTCCAAGAGATGAGATCAGACACTATCATTTCTCAAAGGTCAGATTCAATTCTTCCTGCAACTCAAAACCTCTTGTAAGATTTTATACACAACAATTCTTTTCAATATAATATTTTCCCCCCAAAAGAGTTGCGTAAAAAAACTGTTCATAAAAATAAAATCTTTTTGGAATTTTCTTTGACAAGTAAACAGAATAAAAATAAAAAGAAAACAAATACTATTCACACAATTTACTGAAAGTTTATCATTCCAAGCATCTCCACCAGTTGGGCGAATCTGGTAGAGTCAAAAGCCTTTGTGAAGATGTCTGCGGTTTGTTTGTGAGTTTTGACTTCAACAATTTGAATATGCTTCTTTTCAACACAGTCACGGATAAAGTGATGTTTGATTTCAATGTGTTTGGTTTTGGAATGCTGAACGGGGTTTTTGGTGATATGAGGAACGGCGGTGTTGTCACACAGAATGGGTGTCTCATGGAATGTGATCCCATAGTCAAGCATCTGATGGTGTATCCATCTGACTTGGGAACAACAGAGGGTTGCGGCAATGTATTCGGCTTCGGCGGTGGATTGGGAAACGGTGGACTGTTTCTTACATTGCCATGAGACAAGGCGGTTGCTAAGGAATTGACAACCTCCAGAAGTGGATTTTCGGTCTAAGTTGCAACCCCCGTAGTCTGAGTCTGAATAGGCCACAAGATCAAACAAGTCAGTTTTAGGATACCACAGACCCAATTTTGGCTTATATTTTAAATATCTCAAAATACGTTTTACAGCAGATAAATGAGAGAGTTTAGGATTAGCCTGAAAACGTGCACATAAGCACACTACAAACATGATGTCTGGTCTGCTGGCCGTGAGATACATGAGCGATCCTATCATGGAGCGATATAGATGCGGATCAACGCTTTCACCATCTACATCAGGAGTCAAACAATGACGAACTTCCACATGAGTTTTTATAGGGTGGGAATCAGCCATTTTGAACTTGGTCAAGATTTCTTTGACGTATTTTTCTTGATGGATAAGGATTCCTGACTCAGACTGATCAACTTGTAGTCCCAAAAAGAACTTCATTTCCCCCATGGAGCTCATCTCAAACTTAGATCGCATCACTTCTTCAAATTCTTTGCAGAGACGGGGATTTGTAGAACCAAAAATGATATCATCCACATAAATTTGCACCATGATTGTATCCTTTTCCTCCTTCCGTTTGAACAATGTTTGAACAATTGCTCCTCGTGTGAAACCATTCTCAAGCAGATGCTTTGATAAAGTTTCATACCACGCACGAGGTGCTTGGTGAAGACCGTACAATGCTTTGTCTAACTTGTAAACACGGTCTGGAAAATTAGGATCAATGAAACCCGGCAGCTGCTTGACATATACTTCTTCTTGAACTTTGCCATACAAAAATGCGCTTTTGACATCCATTTGATGGACGGTGAAGTCCATGTAGGCTGCATAGGCGAGAAACATTCGGATGGCTTCCAAGCGAGCCATTGGTGCAAAGACTTCCTCGTAGTCAATCCCTTCTTCTTGATAGAAACCTTGAACCACCAGACGTGCTTTGTTACGAATCACAGTGCCGCCTTCATCCTTTTTGTTGCGAAAGACCCAACGAGTACCGATTGGAACTTTGTTCTTGGGTAGATCCACCAAATTCCACACATGTAACTTTGAGAATTGCTGTAGCTCTTCCTGCATTGCTTCCACCCAGCTGTTTTCTAGTAGTACTGCTTTAATGTTCTTTGGTTCAGTTTGAGAGATGAAGCAGGAAAACATGCTGTTTTCAAATGCTTCACAGGCACTTCGGGTACTAACACCCACATTGAGTGGTCCAATGATGTTATTGGTGGGATGAATCTTGTGAATTCGCAGTTGAGGAATTGCATCTTCTTCCACGACTTCTTCCAAATTGGTAAGATTTTCAGCAGGAAGATCGGCAATGTCATTAATAGGATCTTCAGCAGATGATTGTGGTGCAACATCTACTGTTGGAATGGAGTTGTCTTCAACAGTTTCACTTGTTGCACCAGAACCGGAAGACTCCATATTAGATTCAGCATTTGCAACCACAGGAATTTCAACCTGAGCAGATGAGGAAGAACCTAGATCATTTAAGTTCCCTAAATTGTTCACAGAAAAATAAGGATTAGCATGAGTTGAGTCAATTGAGAAATCAGGAAGATTAAATGATTTAAAAACTGAATCGACGTCAAATAGCCAATTGGGACCGTCTCCAGCGTCCGTGTGATTATTTTCATGCCAATTGATATCAATGGACTCCAGCACTATTCTTTTCTGCTTATGATAGACATGAAAAGCACGTTGATTGGAGGAATAACCAACAAAATAACATTCATCAGCTTTGGCTTCAAACTTGTTGAGCTGATCTGAAGTGTTCAGCATCGTGCACACACACCCAAATTTTCTAAAGAAATCAATAACTGGCTTGCGCTTGTACATGATCTCATATGGTGTCTTGTTGCAGCGTTTAGTAATAAGAACCCGATTTTGCACGAAGCATGCAGTGTTGACTGCCTCAGCCCAGAAAGTCACGGGAAGCTTAGAGTCAACAATCATAGTTCGTGCAGCTTCAATTAAAGTGCGGTTTCTCCTTTCAGCTACACCGTTTTGTTGAGGAGTACGAGGTGCACTAAATTGACGAGAAATTCCTTTGCTTTCATAGAAGGAATCAAGAGTTGCATTCTTAAATTCTGTTCCATGATCGCTGCGGATAGTCTTCACACTTAAACTGAAGAGGTTTTCAATTTGAAGCAGATAGGTCTTTAAAATCTCTGGCGTCTCATCCTTTTTAGCTAAGAAAAACACCCAAGTGAATCGAGAAAAATCATCTGTTACCACCAGACAGTATGACTTTCGTCCAAGACTCATGACACTCACTGGACCAAAAAGATCCATGTGAAACAATTGGAAAGGAGAGTCAATGGAATTGGTGGTCTTAGGCTTATGTGAAGATTTGTGTTGTTTTCCCTTGGAACATGAAATACAGTGTTCCATAGGAGTGAAATCTTTGAGAGGTAATCCAGTGACTAGGTTGCCTCGAACCAGTCGGTTCATTGTTTTGAAGTTGACATGTCCCAACCTCTTATGCCACAGGAAAGATTCATCTTCAGAAGCCTTTGAGAGAAAACACGATTCAATTCCCGATGGATTGTTCATATCCAAGCTATATGTGTTGTATCTTCTGGGAGCACGCATGAGAATAAGTTCTTCCGGAATCACCACTCCCGGCTTTAAGATAAGACATTCTTTTGAATTGAATAAAGCACAAAAGTCCTTGTCACAAATCTGTGAAACACTCATCAGATTGTACTTTAACTGAGGAACATAGTTGACAAATTCCAGACTATTTACTCCATTTGATACTGTTCCTTGTCCTTCAATCTTTCCTCCTCTTGGGTTTCCAGCAAAAGCAACATACTCTCCATCAATCTGATGATAATCTTGCAGCAAGTTAAAGTGCCCAGTCATATGCCTTGAACATCCACTATCTACATGCCAGATATTATCGCCGGTTCTTCTTGATTGACCTTATACACAACGAACCATTTATACGTTTTGACCAAAAATGTTTCAATCAAGAGATTTTAGTGTCAGGATATGACATCTCATTGGAATCAGAAGTGCAACCATCCTTTGATGAAGCACGGTCATCAAATAGAACATTATTTTTAATTTTCCAAGTTCGTTTTAAATAATTTTTAGTATTTTTAATTCTTTTACGCCTAGATTTCCTACTGTGAGAAGAGTTAGACAACACATATGAATTTAATGAACTTTGGGAAGGTGATTCTTCATTAAGATTTGCGGTTGTCAATTTACAACTTTTTGAAACATGATTTGAGGCACCACAACTAAAACAAACGTTTTTACAAGATATCTTAGCCTGATAATAATCATCACAAGATGAAGATGATTGTGATGTTGAGGAATCTGAACATGAGACGGTTCTCTCATCAATAACTTTGTCTTGAAGCTGATGTGCTTCCTTTAATCTGAAAAATTCCATGTTGCTCATGGTTTCACGTGGTACATCATTCACAATAATTCATGCACTTTTAAATTTTGTAACACATGGCATAACATTCAAAGATTTAGGAACAAAAGGCAAGGCATTTTGAAATTTAGAAACATCACATCCCAAACCCGTATGCTCAGCAGGCATAGAATCAAAATACAAGTTTTTAACGTGTTCCAAATATTTGGTTTTGACACGGACATATTATTACATTCATCCGACTCAAGTTCTTTTAAAATAGTTCTATCATTAGCACTCTTATCACAATCATCTTCGGACTTTACACAATTTGACTCTGCACAAGAAGCAAAACTGTCAGAATCAGAGGATGTAATATAATCATCAGGAGATAATGTGCAAACAAAAGGTGTGGAAACATGTGGAGTAGGCATATCAGCAAATTTCCCTGATTTAGAATAAGGAGGTGGATGAGAGTTATACCTAAGACCTTCTGTGCCTTTTCTATTAAATTGTTTGTCAATTATTCCAAACAGAATTTTCTGATCCATATCCATGTGATCAACCTGTAATTTGGCTTTTATAGCCTTTTGGACTCTTTCTGTTAAAATTGTATTATTAATGGTTTGAGTATTGAGTTGCACAATTAAAGAACGATTTTCACCAGAAATATCACGAATTTTCTTTAGGTAAAGTTTCTCATTTTTGGCCACAGAGTCATACATCACCTTAATGTGATTTCGTTCATCAATCAAGGCTTGATTGATGAATCTGTATTTTTTAATTTCATTTAAGCAAGATCTAGAATCACAAAGTTTAGAAGTAACCTCAGCAGGCACAGCAGTGAGATCCTCAGCTGGTTCAATCATGACACACTTGCCATTTTCCTCCACATCAGCCATCAAGGCTTTATCAGCAGCTTCCTCAGCTTGTTCTCCCCAATGATAATGTCCATCAGCTTGGCACATAAGAGTTGTGGAACTGGAAGTTGTGTTTGTCTTTGGAGGATTGGCAGCTTGTTTACCAGAGGAAATCTTCTTATCTTGCTGATCTTTGGAGGACGGCTCCTTGCAATTTCTGGCAAAGTGACCCAGCTGATCACAATTGTAGCATCTCACCTTCTTGATGTCAAACCCAGACGTCTTTCCTTGCTTGAACCTGTCTATACCAGTCCTTTTGATAAATCTCTTGGCTCTTAAGGTCAACATGGCCATGCACCAATCAATGTCCATTTTCTCCAAATCATCAGGATTAATCTGCTCCAAGTCATCAGGTTGAAAGCTAACCGGTGTTAGATTTCCAGAGATCAGTGCATCATAGCACGACATGAAAGCAGTCATGATTGGGACATATTCATCAGGAATCATGGTGATAGTCTTTTGAGGAGCAGAGGAGCTGGTAGACTTAATTGCAGCAGCTGAAGGAGGAACATCAGTCTGAAAGTATGGGCTACCGGATGAGCTTGATCCAGCAATGAGAGATGTGTTTCCAGACTGATTAGATGGGGTGACTGCTCCCTTCTTAATCTCAATTTCATAAGATTCAAGAATGCTATAGACTTCCTGTTGAGACAGAGCACTCAGATTCTCAGTCTTTTTGATCATGATTCGATACATATTCCATTCCTCAGGAAGAGAATCTAGGAGTTTCTTGTTCAGATCAAGAGTAGGGTACTCAACTCCCATAACCTTCAACCTTGAGACAATGCTTGAGAAACGGTTGATCAAATCGGATATTGATTCTCCCCTTACACTGCTGAACATAGCATATTGTTTCTTGATCATATCTCTTTTGCTTTCTCTGACATCCTCACTTCCTTCATATCTTGTACACAGTGCAGCCCATAAGTTTTTGGCAGTTGTGTACTCAGCAAAGATGTTGAAAATATCCATAGGAAGATCCATGGCAATAGTCCCATAGGCGTTGTTGTCTCGGGCAATCAAGGCAAGATCTTTCTCATCATACTCAGACACGAACTTAGGACGTTGAACATCAGCAGTGGTAGTTACGGGCTTGTGGGGACCATCGGTGATAGAATTTAACAATGTATAATCGTGAAATTGAAAGAAAAGCTTCATTTTTTTAGTCCAGTCATCAAAATCTCTTGTGGACACAAGAACAGGTGGTCTATTTCCCCCAGAATGTTCTGTTGAACTTGAAGTGGCCATAATGTTTTGAATCGAAACTAAAACAGTAACTAGTTTCGATAGGTCAACTTCTATCGAAACAACTAGTTTCGATCGGACTAGTTTCGATAAACCAACTATTATCGAAACAACTAATTTCGATAGGACTAGTTTCGATAGAACAAATTTTATCGAAACAACTTTTATCGAAACAACTATTTTCGATACTGAAAATTCCACAGACTAGTTTCGATAATCACAGTTTCTATAAGAGACAAAAAATCTAGTTTCGACAGTACCTTCTTCTCCAAAACATAAATACTCCATTGATGAAAAGCTCCAGAAATCAAAGATGCAGAAATAACAAACTAATCCAGCGAAAACCTTCGTCTAACTGTCCTGAGCACGAATCCAACCTCCGATTCCGAAAATACGAGCAAAAACCCTTGAAAAATGATGAAACAGTACTTCGAGAATAAATGTGCAAAAACCCAAAATAAGCAACGAAAACCCTCGGCAATCACCTAGAATCGATCAATAACCTGATAACACTCAAAACACTAGAGCATAAAGCTCTGATACCAATTGTAGGTCCAGATTTAATCGAAAGTCACTGATATGATCGATTTAACACATACACAGGCGGAAACTGTGTATATGGAGGTGAAACTGATAAACGAAACAGTGATGGTGAAGATAACCAGCTAATCATAGTATGAATCAACAATCAAAGGGTATGAAAATGTAAGAACACAGTGAATAAACAATTCTAGATTGTATTGATTCAAGCAAAATGTGAAAGAGAAAGTTCAGGGTTACAGCCGCTACACACACCCTAAACAATCTCAAACTAGGCTATTTATAGTAGTGACAGGTATCGAAACTATGGTCAATCGAAACTACTAGTTTCGATTGACCGTTTACAAATGATACTTAGACCTGTCGAAACTACCATCTATCGAAACTACTAGTTTCGATTGAACAGACTCAATCGAAACTAAGTAATTTCGATGGCCCAGACTTAACTAATTATAGAAAACTGAAATTACAATAATGAAATGACAGAAAGTAAACTAGTCTAAAATTGATTAAACATACAATAAATGACAACAGCTTATACAAAATATATGACTCTACAAACGCTCATTTGGAGAAACTAAACAAGGTTCGTAAGTAGAGACGCCACCCACTAAGACTCTCATTCTATAAGATTATTAAGCCGAGACTCTGTCAAGGTGAATACTTGTACTTTTATCAAATGATTTCTAAACTCAAAATGGTTTTCATTATGCTCTGACTTGAATGAAATTATACAACCATTGGTTGCATAAGGTGATTTACTATATAGCAGTTAGCCCATAGAGTCACGTATATATACACGTGTTACAGATGAGACGCTGTAACAGGGCTAGGGGTTGAACCCTTGGTTGTTGTAAAGCCTATCGCCGTAAACGTAAGGCAGACAGACATAAAAATATATCCAAGGTCCCTGGTGTGGCTGGTGGTTAGTCCGTTGGCTGTGTAAATTGACGAGAAACTATGGGCAAATTGTTCTATTTATTCACGCTTGTCAGATTATGATTCCAACATACTTGTATTCACTAGTTTATACTTATAAAATATTTTCAAACATTTTACAAGTAACCAAGGATGATGTGATATTGATATAGCCATAGGATGACAAGGAAAATGATGTCATGAAAAAAGGAACGTCTACCCTAGGCATCAGTTGAAAGAAATGGGTCATGTAAAACCTTGGTTTTGTAAATTAAACGGTTGTGTAAAATATCAGGGTTTATCCCTGTTATAATAAAATGAAATGGGAGATTCCCCGTCTTTGAAAATATCCTGAGTCATTCAAAATATTCCGTTGTGTTTATAAATCTCTGATGAGATAAAATAAGAAACTGGTACCAACCGTGGGTCGCACGCCCGGGTGGGCTAAACTCGGGGTGTGACGGGTTGGTATCAGAGCCATTTGTTTTAGCATATTAGATACTAGAAATTAGTATCTAAGTTGTAACTTGATTATGATATTATTTGGTTTTCGCAAATAAGATACTCAGGTAAGGTATCTAAGCTTAAACCAGTATAGACTGCCTACTAAGAAAAGTAGGTAGATATCCATAACAATTAAGTAATGATTATACAGATGTCTGGAAATAGTTACTATACTTATATCTTCGGACGATCTGAAGAAGAACGTTATCATCCTACGGGGTCCATGTAGAATCCTATAATCATTCCTGATACTGGTGAATCCCTTTTTGATCCTATCATTGTCTCTGACAATGAATCTTATCATCAAAATCAATCTAGCTCATCCTGGATGGAAGCTACTTCGGATTTTGAGAATTGGAAAACTGATACTCCACCTCCTGTAAATCAGGGAGACATAAACGAAACTGGACCCAGTCGGTCTACTAAACCAAGGATGTGTGTACGAACTCCGATCGAGCATGTGCATGTGTCTGCAGAAGAAATGGAAGAGGTATATCAAGAAATACCCGAGGAAGCAGAACTTGAAATAGAAAATCAAGACCCATACCTCTATCCAATTGGTGAGGAAAATCCTTATACTCTTCCAACGATGTTAGAGGAATATATTGAAGAACCAACTGATGGTCCTTATGATCCTTACCATAATGTGTTTAAAGACATATTATTTGGTATTCGTGAACCCCCTCCTCAGTATAATTATTCTTCAGCTCATCTTGGAACACCCATAGAATTCCTTGATCGTGCCTTAAGAGAAACTGATGTAGTCAAGAAAGAATCAAGGCGGCTCAAGGAAAGGGTTCGCCATCTGGAGAAAGAAAAGGAAAATAAAAGAAAAGATAAAAAGAAAGACTAAAATAACTAGACGGACGGGTAACCATCCAACCGGTATGTAGTTATCTGGCAAAATAAACGTTCTGTCTAAGGAAATAGTGGTGTATAAATCTCTCCCAGACCCGTCATTCTTTCCTAGGAACAATTTAGTTGGAGGTACTACTCTAGAACGATAACCACTGTAGGTCCTCATGGCGCTTCTACGGATCGATCTCGTGATAAGACGTGACGTTAACTTGAAGTGCGGAATCCAACGAATCAATGTTTATACGCATAAAAGACAATGTAGACAATCAAGTAAATAACATTCTCAATTGTATTCCAAAATCACAATGGTGTTTACAGACTCAATCAGACTTAGCGATGTATTCTCTCTATTCTGATCATCTTAATTCGATTGACTCTGTAAACACTTATATAGACATCTGACCTGCTCTAAGCGAACTTATTAAGTTTTCCTCTAACAGATTAAGCGAACTTAACAAGTTCGCCTCAGATAGACTTAAGCGAACTTATTAAGTTCTCCTCAGTTAGACCAGGCGAACTTAACAAGTTCGCCTCTAGGTAAACTTGAATAAACACTTAGTGACTTTTACATACCAAAAACATAAAGACATAAGATCTAACTATTACAAGCTTTTGTCATTACAAACTATGTCCTAACAGACTCCCCCTTGAAAATAGCTTGATCTACAGTCTTCAGTCTTCATGATGAGCTTTTCCAGTTATCCGGTAGTCTGCTGCCAGCATGCACTCCATATCTTCTGCATATCTCCAAAACTCTCTTGTACTGTAATCCTTGTTCTTTCCATTCATCATTGAACATTATTTCATTCTTTCGCAACGTCCTCTGATCTTTCTTTGAAAAATTTATAAGATTCATTGCGTCATAGAAACACACAATGACCTTATTGTTTTTATCTTCAATCCTTGCTTCACCAGTATTAACATCGACATACCACCACTTCATATTCCCAAGAAAGTCTTGAGGAATCTTCTTCAACGGTATCTTGTGTACAGCACGTACAGGTTTATACTTGTAATTCCAGGTCACCTTCCCAGTCTTCTGATCTGTGTTCTTCACTCTCTTTCCTTTTTGTGGTTTCAGCCGTTCATACTTTCCTGAACTACCTTATCTCTTGATCAAGTTTGCTATCACATCAGCCAAACCATTCTTCGATCTATTAATAAGAGGCTTTGAAGCTAGACCATTCATTTCACACCTTGGCAAGGTATTGAAATATTTGATCCTCGGCTTTAAGTATTGAACACCATCATATCTTTTAATTGCAAATAATTTTGTATCACCATCATAGAACCAACTTATGATCCTTCCTACACACCGCTCGTTATTCACATATTTCTCTTTCTGAGCAGGTTGTGCTGGAGACTTGGGTAGCACCTTCATCCAACTATTTACAACTTCTCTCCACTGTTCTCTTGTCATCCCTGTATTTCTATACATCACAGGTTCTTCATAAACCTTCGGAGTCTCGGTGTGACTAGTTTTAGTTTCAGCATCTTTATTGGATTGAGTATTCTCATCATCAGTATCCATCTTTGAATCAGCAGTGTCTTCAGGCAGTGTGACGTCTTCAATAGAGTCCATAGAATCTGTTACTCCTTCATAAGTGAATTCAGGAATAACATCATCTTGTATTAAGTTATACGACACTTTAAGACCATCACAACCTTCATAAGTAACATTATCTTTATCTTTCTCTATCTTTATCTCTACTGTCTCTCCTTCTTCTATTTCATTATCAGACACTTCATCGTCCATGTCATTGAATATATCATCAATGTCATCAAGACATGCAATCTTTTCATCTTCTTCTTCTTCAGAATCTGCAAAGAATTCCAATAATAGAATTTCTTCTTCATTAACACCAGAAGTATCTTTGTTTCCTTCAAGTGATTGTGATGTCGACTCCCCCTAAACCCTTGATATAGGATTAGCGTCAGTGTATTGACGATCACCCTCAACATTTCCAGTAGGATCATTGTCTTCATCATCACGTCTTTGAATAGACTCTGTGCGACATGTATCGTGTATCCTCAACTCCCCCTGAGCATCAAGACGCTGAAAAAGTTTAGACACTAATGCTTGCATGTCAGATATCTGTTGAGCTTGAGTCTGAATCACCAGCTGCCGTTGTGAATCAGTAGAAACATGAGTATTCACTTGTGTTTGTAGAGTAAGCACTTTAGATTCAAGAAAAGTAATCCTTACAGAATCAGAAGGCTTTGACGGACCAGCTGACGATTGTGGAACTGAAGGACTTGCAGTAGGAGTAATAACTGGAGGAACATGAGTTATAACCGGAGATGTATCTTTAGATCTTGGAGGAGTAATGATCAAGGAAGCAACAAAATTTGCATCCTCAACTCCCTGCGAAGATTGAGCAGCAGCTATTGAAGCAGACATTAACTTTTGAGTCTTTGGATCTGGATTGAAGTCACTATCAGAATCAGTACTTTCATCAACCAAGGATCTTTTTCCAAGTACTGAACCGGAAGGAGGATCCCAAACAGACTTTCTTCTTGGTCGTCTGGCTTGAGATTTAATACGTTTTCCAGCATTAGCCAGTGGAATAGCAGCTAACCTCTCATAATGATCTGAGGAAAAATCCCTAGATTCATCAGAGTCAGTGCCTTCAGTAACAGGTAATATCGTATCACTTGAGCTTGAACTAGATTCATCATCAGTCACCACATTCCCTTCAGCTTCATGAATGGGCGAGTTCACGGCATCATCAACGAAATCATCCATGTTCATTCCTAGATCTTGTTCATGTGTATGAACGACCTCCTCGTCAACAGGTTCATGAATAGGTATTTCAACCTCAGCTTGTGGAATTGGAACTTGTTCAGGAATAGGAATTTATGGTTGTACGGGAACTTGAGCTTGTTGAACTGGAACTTGTTGTTGTATCGGTTGTTGTTGAACATTTAAACCTTGAACTTGAGCAATTTCATCAGGATTAAACCAGTTGTCATTAGGAGATGCAACATAATCAGGATTGATTAAGTGACCCAACAAAGGAGTATTAACCGGTATCAATGCGGCATTTTGCTGTTTCACCTTCGTGCAATCAGTAAAGATACGCTTTGACATCGGAGTCAAAGTTAATCTTATAGGATGTTGTGGAAGATCCGGAATAAGATGATTTAGAATCATTTGAATAAAGTGAGGATACATCAAAAATCCTTGACCTTCAGCCGGATTAATCTGCATGACCATCTCTCGATAGAAGTAAAGTGAAAAATTGAATCGCTTATTACATGCATGAAGTATCTCCATTCACCGACTAAGCCACCTTTACTTGCTTGTGTATCATTCTGTCTCCCACGATAACCCATTCTTTGAAAACAACCCATAATAAGAGTGCCCGGATATGACAGTGGGTCTTCAGCATTACCACCCAAATCTAGAGCAGCACGAATTGTTTCTTCAGATATGGCAATTTCAGTGTTATTGACAGTGGCACGAAGAACATGAGGCTCTACGTCCGTATCCTGATGAATTGTATCCCAAAATTGCTGTATGTATACCAAACTGATGTAAGGATCAACAGATAAAGCAGTATGGAGACGCGAACGGTTCCGAAATCCGATTATTCCTTGAAAATTGACTGCCTTGGACATGTTAGGATCTAACAATGCCACCTGATTATGCTTATATTCAACACGTCGAGCCATCTGAAACATTTGGACAACAAACACATTAGCAAAAATAACAAACACAAACAAAATTTTTTTTTTAAAAATTTCTAACACTCAAAAATCACAAGTCCAAATACCCTCTGACCCCTAGGCGAACTTAATAAGTTCGCTTAGTGTTGCAAGAGGCGAACTTATTAAGTTCGCCTAGACAAGTTCGCTTCAAACAAGTTCGCTTGGAACAAGTTCGTCTGAACCTGTGACGATTCAAATCCAAACACAGAATTTCAAAATTCGGCAAATCTGTGATAAAATCTCGAAATAACCATTGTAAACCCAACAACTAGCACCACTAAGTCATTAACAATGAACAATATCAAGATTTAAGTCCGGAAAATCCACAATTTTATGGCAAACAAATACGGAATGAAAACCGGACCAAAAACCTTGATTTTCTCACAAATGAACGGACAATAATCAGTGAAATTATCGTAGTTGTGTTCGCAAATCAATTTGGAATATGATAGAACCGGCAAACAACTCCAACAACACAGATTAAAAATTTCAAAAAAATTTCCAGATAAGTTCGCTTGGAACAATGAAAACGATGACTGATAAGTTCGCCTGGCCAAGAGCCTTATACACATTAAGTTCGCTTATTTAGGCGAACTTGTTAAGTTCGCTTAACAAGTCTTCGGCGAACATGCTAAGTTCGCTTCACCATCCACAGGCAAACAGATTAAGTTCGCTTCACTGTTCTTGGGCGAACATATTAAGTTCGCTTCACTGTACACAGGCGAACATAATATCTATTCACTTTTGCCTTGAACAAAATTTTACCATCTTTAATCTTTCAAGTCTTGAACTTCCGTCAGCATCATGTATCCGATCCAATCCTGAACAATTTTAATAAAAGTTTAGAATTTTCATGGAAAATAAAAATAAAAATCTTTTTTGAGTTTTATCTATACAAACGGAATCACATATTTTTGGATTTTATCTGTACAAACGGAAACACATATTTTTGGATTTTTATCTGAATAAACTGAAATCACATATTTTTGAATAAACATCATGAGCAAGAAGATCATATCAGTATCCAATTAATTCATCACACATTTTAGCAACAATAAAGGGTAACCTATAATATGAAACCATCCAACTCAGTCTTGTGCACTTTGCATCTTTTTCATTTTGAAACTCATTCAATTTGAATAATATTAAAATGATACGCGATAAATTTCAAAGTAAATAAGATCAGGTTATAAAATGCTCTTTTATTTATACCGAATTTGAAATATAAAGCATGAATTCTTAAATTTGTCAATATTATATGATTTGAAACTATAAGCGTTTATTCTCCAAATTCATGTGATTTATTACCATTTAGATGAAAAACATCGTGTACCCCACGTATATGCCAAACAGAAATTTAAATTGCATTATCTTCAAGACATATACAGTTTATATTAAGATTAGATCAATTTTCAAGATGAAATTATCTCTTTTAGCACAAGTATAGAAGCAGATCCCAAAGGATATAAGAATCATGATGATTCAGAATCAGAAGATTCTAATGAATTGGCTGAATAATGAGAATCAACAGATTCAGGTATGAGGATCCAACTATTATCTGGATAAAATTCAATGGAGTCAGACTAGATGATGTATCTATCTAATCCAAGGGCGAATATATGTTTCAACAGATTTTAAAAGCATATCTTAGTTTAACATCACCTTGCATGTTGATAAGCGACCAAAGTTTTATGCATTAAAGGGTGTAACATGTTATATTTATGTAAATTAACATGTGGAATACAAAAGTTTTGTGTAGCTATGCATGCATGTGCAGGTGTTAAAAGCTTAAAGTATGATTTTGGAAGATATTAGGTGAGAGATGCAAGAGTCGGAAGAGACACGGAGAAAACGGGGCAGAAACTCAGGACCTGGCGTAAGCCTACGCCACCTAGCGTAAGCTTACGCCGCCCAGCGTAGGACAACGCCTGAACATTTGTTTCACAGCAGCTTCTAGTGTGGCGGCGTAATCTTACGCCAACCCAGCGTAGGCTTACGCTGGTTACGTTTTCTGGACGCGAATTTTCGGGAAACAGCCGATTTTGGTGTTTAATTGGGGGTTTCTTCCCCAAATTTGGGATCCTCTTTTTGACATAAGTTCTTGGGCGATTTTGGGAGTTCTTGGAGGCTAAGGAACACGATTCTAACATCCAATTGAAGATTGATACTCGAAAGATTGAAAGATTGAAGATGAATTCCACAACCATGAGTGGCTAATCCACCGGTAATCATTCCCGGGTGGATCGTTTGTAAGTTTTTAGGGTTTTATCATGTGCTAGCTTTGAGAAACAATTCTTGTAATCATTTGGTTTGAAACACTTGAATCTTTGTGTTTAGTATGGTTATGAACTCACGGGAGTCGATAAATTCTTGCACCATTGACCCCGTTAGATGATAATTGCTATGAACTTTGATTTGTGTTGAATCTATTGATTAATCTAATTCTATATTGCATACATTTGTCTCGATTTCATTCGTGAATATTTTTTTACACTATTTGCCGATGATGTATGAATGTTGATGTTCTTGGTTAGATTTGATTAATTTGATTTGGATAACCATTCGATTGTTTGAACTCATATGTTGGTGTGATAATCCCTAATTACTTGTGAACTTGAAACCCGGTTGTGATTCCTTTTTAATTATTGTTACAATCTAAATCGTTTGTTTGGTACTTGATTACTATTGATCATAATTGTTACTTGATAATCCTTGTTTGTTGAGTTTGATAAGTTTCACCTAAACCATTGCTTGTGTTTGGTCAGAAAGACCCATTGCAACTTCATAAATCACTTTGTCAATTGAAGTTAAGCACCGACCACAAACCCTTCGTGGTTCGACACCCTTCTTACCCTAACTAGTTTAAGGTGATTAGGACACTCTAATTCTTTATCTTTGACCGGTCCCTTCGACACCGAACAAATTTTGGCGCCGTTGTCGGGGAGTGTGTGCGCTTGGTGTTTTATTTTAGTTGACTTTTGTGACTAATTGTTACTTGTTTTTGTTACTTGTTTTGTTTGGTTAATCGCCTTCTATTTTTGTGTTACGCGTGGTGTTTGTTTGTGTGTACAGGTGACAGATTAGTGTATGCGTACTCGTTCATCCGGGAGGACTTCACCGCTTGTTTTTGAACCAGAAATTGAGAGGTTAGCAAGGCAAAACCGAACCCAACAACAAAATTTACAACCCATTTCATCGGAACCATCATCTATGGATAATCGAAGCAGTCATTCTGGAACTAGCATAAGAAACCGTGGCCCAACTCCAAACAGAGGCCCTATCCCTAACCGCCCACCAACTCCACCTCACCAAACCCAAACCCCATCTATACCTATCAATAACAACCTACCCCGTGGGTCGGGTCCAGTTCAACCCAACCGACCTGTTAACATCTGTACCAATCCCACGTACCAAGGAAGAAGGGGATCACAACAAAATCAAACCCCTCCTGGAAACATCTTTGGAGCTCAACCAAGAAACGAAAATGAGAACAATGGTTGGGAGGATGACGATGGTGAATACTTTGGGTATGATTATAATGATGATATTGGGAATGGTGATGGGTTTGGAGATTACGAATATGAAGATGGCGAGAGGACTCAATTTGAAGAATACAATGAGGGGCAAGGCTTTGAAGAGGAAGAAGAGGTGAATTATGTTCACCAAAGACCGAGACAACCAATGGGTTGAACGGGTAGACCCGATAGACCTGTTTATCCTCCTAGACAAGAAGGGAGGAGATTTAATGGGGGCTACAATAATGAAAACCGAAGACAACCGGTAGCCCCTATGGGTGGAGTTAATGGTTGCTTTCGACCGGCTATTTCGGAGAATGCTTCTCCAATTGTTCCACCAATTCTGGGAATGAGGAGGTTCAAGTCAAGACCGAATTACATCAACGTTCTTCCACATTTTCATGGCATGGTTACCGAAGAACCATACACCCATTTAGCCGAGTTTGCCGCCATTTGTAGCACCATTGGGGATGAAAACTTTGACCAAAATGAGGTCAAACTCCGACTTTTTCAGTTTTCCCTTAAAGATAGAGCAAAGCAATGGTTCATCACATTGTCGGCTAATAGCATCCACACATGGGATGAAATGCAACAAGTCTTCTTGGATGAATATTATTCGGTTGCGAAGACGGATGACTCCCGAATTGAGATTCAGACTTTTCAACAACAAACAGGTGAACCTTTATGTAACATCCCAAAATGTCGAGAAATAAAGTTAACGAGTTCAAGCGGGCCGAAGTCGGGCCGGGTCAGTCGCGAACCGGGCTTGGGGAGGTCTCCCCTATAAATAGCCAGGGTCACCACATGTTTCTCTCATTTGCAATTCTAGAGAGAGAAAACCGTAGAGAGAGAAAGTGTCAGAATCACACAAGATTGCACCCGCTCGTGTCTCTTGCACTCGTGAGAAGAACCTCCGGATCAGAAGCTCGATTCAGGTAACGATCCGACCTAAATCTGAGTTTTTAGTTCGTTTTTGGGTTTTCGGGTCTTGGGTGAAAATCGGACGTTTTTGCGGATGAAACTGAAAGATAATCATAGAATCGAATTCCTTAATGGAAAACGAACGTTTTGGATGCAACATGTTCGGGATCTTTACATGATCAGACCGAATGCGAAAGTTAGGGTTTTTCGCGAAGAACAGGTCGTGCGCACTTGCTAAGTGCGCACGGAGCAGGTCCTGCGCACTTGCTAAGTGCGCAGGAGGAGGAACCTGCGCACTTGCTAAGTGCGCAGGAGGAAGGACCTACGCACTTGCTAAGTGCGCAGGAGGCAGGGTCTGCGCACTTGCTAAGTGCGCAGGCAGCAGGGTCTGCGCACTTGCTAAGTGCGCAGACATCAGACTGGTTAAGTAAAGTTAGTATGTTTAGAAGGGTTAAACCGTTAGAGTCGGTAATGGTCTGATGTGTATGTAACTACTCAATTCAGATCGTACGTGAAGTCGTTGGACCTTCGTTTAGGACAACCGAGACTAGCTTATCAGGTGAGTTCTAGAAGCCCTCTTTTAAATGTTTTTATATAATGTTTTCGGGCTGGTGTGTACACGTATGAAATGTTGTTTTATAAAATGATTTTTATGAAACTACGTTTACGAAAGGAAATGATTTGGAACGAAGGATTTATGGAAAGAAAGTTTATGAACGGAATGTTTACGAACGAATGTTATAAAGAAATGGTTTAATGAAAAGGTAAAGGGTTTTGAAAGTGAAGGAAAGGTTTTATGAAAAGAAAACAAAAAGGGGCAAAGGTTTTAAAGAAGTCATTACAAATCTAATCTGTCGAATGAATGGAATTGACGAATGAAGTCTGGGAATGTGATTCCCAGCCTTGTGGTAGATTATGGACAGCGAGCCATAGTTACCACAAGAACAACATGGGCAATGTCTTTGTGGCATGTCAATGGTTTTGATGTTGTACAACTGGTAAAGGGAGTAACGACGGTTACTCGGGTGATGACGATCATCCTAAGCGAACGAGGTAATGGGAAATCAATGACGGCGATACGTAACGGTTGATTTCCAAAGGAAAGATGCGTGTTGGGCAATGACGGCGATACGTAACGGTTGACCCCACGCATTGAAGGGTTGGGCAATGACGGCGATACGTAACGGTTGACCCAACGTAGTGGTATGGTTGTGGCAATGACGGTGATACGTAACGGTTGCCCACAACATTAAAAGTTCCTACGGGGACATAGAGACGCGTAACGATACAGATTTAGATAATAATGTATGACTTAAATGAATGTTAATATTTTAAACAAATGATTGTGTTTAAATATGCGAAGGTTTACGAATGAAAGGCCCTGTTTTCTTATACGAATGTTAAACCCTATTGAATGTTTGAATGATGAACCATTTCTTAAAACGAACGAAAACTAGAACTCACCAGCGTAGCTGACGTTTTTTTAAGTGTACACATTCAGGTTAAGGTAGGTTCTGAGGATGGACGGTGATGCTTGGCAAACGAGAAGAGTTACCCGGCTGATCATGAAGACTGGCATCCCGTTATGTTTAGTTATGATGTAAATATGTTTTAAACTATGTTTACGCTTCCGCATGTATGAACAAGTTTTAATTATGATGAATGAATGAAGTTTTTCCGCTGCGTTATTTGATATTCATGTTTAAGAACTGTTTGTGAATGAGTAAATCCAATAAGTGAGGCCTCCCGGGTTTGGGGCCTCACACTTTACATGAAGCTTCTGCACGGTTCAAAGAGTTGTTGAGGAAATGCCCCCACTATCAAATTGAGTTGTGGGAATTGGTAAAGTGTTTTGTGGATGGTTTGATTCAAGAAGAAAGGAAATATTTCAAATCCACAAGTAATGGAACTTTGTTATCTAATCCCGAAGAAGAAGATTGGGATTTCTTGGAACAGATGAGCCAAAGTTCTAAAGTCGAGGCATCGGCTAGCCGACGAGCCAAACACGCAATTTCTAAGTCCGTCCCGGATTATGAAACAAAAGAGAGGTTGGCGTCTATGGGGAAAGAGTTGGCCTTATTGAAGAAAGGAGAGAAAAAGGAAGTAGCGGGATTGAAAACCCGTTTTGATGTTTATGAGAGTTGTGGCGACTTTGGGCACAAAACCATGATTTGTCCATTCCAAGAAGGTAAACAAGAAGAAGTGAACCAAGTTTATGGTGATAGGAAACCATATGATACAAACTCAAACTCCTATCACCCGAGCTCAAGGAATCATCCCAACTTCAAATATGGGGATGCTTCAAACCAACTAAACCCAAACTTCCAAGGTGTAAATCAAGGTAACTCGTCATACCAACCTCGCCAACAAGGAAATTACAATTCGGGAGGTTACCAAAGGAATTTATATAACAACAACCGGAACTCTAATTATCCCCCACGGAATTATAATCAAGACCATCAACAACAAGATGAGTCATCAGGGGGTGATAATGCGGTTAATTCAAAGTTGGATGCACTATTGGAGATGATGAAAGAATCAAAGAAGGAGAATGAAGTGAGAGACAAGTCTTTTGTGGCATTGGAGAGACAAGTTGGGCAATTAGCACAAGAAATAGCTCAACTCAAACAAAATGAAGGTAAATTGCCAAGTGACACCACTTTGAACCCAAAACATCATGTTAGTGCAATTGATGTAGCCCATGGTAATGAAGAATGTGAAGAAAGAGAAGAGGAAGAAATTGAGTTTGGAGAACCCTTAGTTCCTATTCAAATTGGGGAATTTAAAACCAAATTGGCATTATTAGATTATGGAGCGGGGGTGAGCATTTTACCGGGGAGCATATATGACCAATAAAATTTTGGTCCATTAGAAGAATACACCACCACCTTGGTGTTAGCGAATGCTACACGCACGCGGCCTCGGGGGAAATTAGTGGGAGTGGCTGTGAAGATTGGAGAATTTTACTATCCGTGAGATTTTTTGGTGCTCGATTATGCACCACTAGCTAAGGAGGAGGAGCCACGAGTGATTTTGGGAAGACCGTTTTTGGCAACCGCAAATGCGTAAATCAATTGCCGAAACGGAACTGTGGACATGACCTTTGGGAATCGTAAGTTGAACATAAATGTTTTTTCAAATTTATTTACATATTCGGTTGAAAAGAAATGTTCAAAATCGGTTACTACTAACGTGTGTCATCCTCGTGCCAAGGCAAATGAGGGTGACACCAAAAAGAAAGGTATTATGTTTGACAGGTTTACTGTGAAAGACGAGCCGAAGGCAACCGAGAAGGAAACTGAGAGGTCGAAAGATGCAAAGAAGCCACCCGACCATGTCCAACATCCGAACGAGAAAGGAGATTTATTTGATGTGGAATTTACAAGAGAGGAGACTTGGAGTTGGAGTGATATAAACCAAGGCGGTGGGGGAACTAGTGGAAGCAAGTTTATGTTTCAACCTCCATAAGGAGGTAATGTCGGGCTGAGGACATTAAACTTAGCGCTAACCGGGAGGCAACTCGGCTTGTGATTGTCTTTATTTTGTCTTTGTTTTGTTTTGTTTTGTTTTGTGTGTTTTAGTTTCGTCACCATAGCAACACTCAAGTGTGGGGAAGACTCATGGAAGACTTACGAGTCCATTTTTGGTGATGATCGCCTCTAATCAGGTTCATGTTCTCTTTCTCATATTTATGTTGTTTTGATTGAACTATATTATTCTTGTTTGTTTTTGTGTTTTCGTGTGTTTTTGTTTGAAACTTGGTTGATTGTGGTTGGGTTGGTGCTTATGGTTATGGTAATCTTTGAGTTGGATATTTGGAGATATTGGGTATTGGATGTTTTGGCACCCACAAACCGCACTTTTATATTTCATAACTATTTACATTGGGACAATGTAAGGTTCAAGTGTGGGGATGTGTGAAATCTTGGAAACCATACAAATTTTTTGATAATTATCTTCAAAAGTGTTTGGTAGAGGTCTTTGGTCATGGTTAATTCACTAAGTACTTGATTAAGTCTTTCCAACAAATATAAAAAAAATATAAATTGGAAATGTTGAATTCGGGAGTAACAAAGTTGAAGGTGATGGTTCGCATGCACATGTCAGTAACTTATTCCCACCGTTTTTGTGAGATTTTGAGCCAAATTGATATATATATATTCTCTTATTTGAGTGTTTAACTACTTTGTTTCACATTTTAGAACTTGCATAGTGTTAATACATGTTGAGACCTTGAACCAATTGACTGCACAAAAATGATAAAGGCATTAGGAGAAACCTTTTTATTTTTATTTTTAGCCATTTTTATGCCTTTACCCGTTAATATCCACTAGATACCCATTCTGAGCCTATACCTTTTCTGTTGACAAAACCCACAACATTAGCCCATTCACCTTTTTAGCCTTTTTCTTTTTAAACCCGTGAGTTGGAATTCAATTAACTTAGATTATTGAAGTTGCGGTTGCAATTGTATAAAAAAATGAATGAAAAAGAAATACAAAAATAGTATTGGGTCAACATGTGCCCAAAGGTTTTGAGTATTAGTTTGAATTATAATAAAAGATGTTATTGGGTCAATTTAACCCAAGTTTCATTTGATAGTTTGAAGAAATAATAATTTTAGTGTTGATGGGTCATTTATACCCATAGTAGAGATTTGAAAGTTTTAGGATTGATTTGTAGTTTCATTAGTTGAATTCCACTCACCTTTAGCCACTTTAAAAATCCTTATCCATACCCGTAACCCTAGCCTACATTACAACCCTTAAAAGACCTTTTGATTTGTGCGTTTTAGTTGTGTTAGTAGGTGGAGATGTGATCAATATGCAAGCCTATGATAATGTGGTTCATTGTTTGGTTTCGAGTGAAAAATACTAGCACATCATCGCTAGCCCATATATGAAACCGAGTGGAGTGATTGATTGTGAGGGGTGTGTGCATTCAAAGCCATAACTGGATATGAGTTAAGCTCGTTCAAGTGTTTCCTTTTCATTAGTTGAATTCCACTCACCTTTAGCCACTTTAAAAATCCTTATCCATACCCGTAACCCTAGCCTACATTACAACCCTTAAAAGACCTTTTGATTTGTGCGTTTTAGTTGTGTTAGTAGGTGGAGATGTGATCAATATGCAAGCCTATGATAATGTGGTTCATTGTTTGGTTTCGAGTGAAAAATACTAGCACATCATCGCTAGCCCATATATGAAACCGAGTGGAGTGATTGATTGTGAGGGGTGTGTGCATTCAAAGCCATAACTGGATATGAGTTAAGCTCGTTCAAGTGTTTCCTTTTGTTTAAAAAGTCATAAATTGTTTGTTTGATTGTAAATCTATTGAGAGTATAATTCTTATGAATCTGGCATGACCTTGGACCTTAACTTATGTTGAGTTAAAACAATTGTTTGAGAATTTGTAATGTGGATTTGAAGCAAAAGACTTGGCTTGAGAGCAAGCAAAACTCAAGTGTGGGGATGTGATAAGCGACCAAAGTTTTATGCATTAAAGGGTGTAACATGTTATATTTATGTAAATTAACATGTGGAATACAAAAGTTTTGTGTAGCTATGCATATGCAGGTGTTGAAAGCTTAAAGTATGATTTTGGAAGATATTAGGTGAGAGATGCAAGAGTCGGAAGAGACACGGAGAAAACGGGGCAGAAACTCAGGACCTGGCGTAAGCCTACGCCGCCCAGCGTAGGACTACGTCTGAACATTTCTTTCACAACAGCTTCTAGTGTGGCGGCGTAAGCTTACGCCAACCCAGCGTTGGCTTACGCTGGTTACAATCTAAATCGTTTGTTTGGTACTTGATTACTATTGATCATAATTGTTACTTGATAATCCTTGTTTGTTGAGTTTGATAAGTTTCACCTAAACCATTGCTTGTGTTTGGTCAGAAAGACCCATTGCAACTTCATAAATCACTTTGTCAATTGAAGTTAAGCACCGACCACAAACTCTTCATGGTTCGACAACCTTCTTACCCTAACTAGTTTAAGGTGATTAGGACACTCTAATTCTTTCTCTTTGACCGGTCCCTTCGACACCGATCACATGTTTTTCGGGACATGGGCAGTGAAGTGAACTGAAATAAATTTGTGCTAAAGATATAATTCGATATTGGTCTTATGAAATTCTTTAAAATCATATATTCTTTATCTGATAATGATCTTTTACATACACACCCAGGCATATAATGGATTCAAATCACAGATGTAATCATATTATATTTAATTTTCACACTACTATTAGTTTCAAAACGCTTTTAGTCTATTGACAATTTAAGTTTCAAAACTCATACACAAATTTGAAAAAAAATTATCAAGATTAGAGCATTCACAACACCATCATTTCTCATTTATGTGGACTTTAAAATTTAGATCAAATCAACTCAGTTTAATCAGTCATATCTCAAAGGTCTACTAATGTCGTGTGAAATGAACTAATCACTGATGTACTATCATTTCTTCTCTAACCTCAAACGATGTCAAATTTTATATTTTTCAATTTGTTTTGACTTTTTATAAATTAAAAACTTTTTGAATGAAATGTAAATGCAGAAATGTAATAAAGCAATAAAAGAAATTAAAAAACAAAATTTTCCATGAAATTCTGATTTTGAAAAGCTTTTATTCAGGATTGATCATACCAATCATTTTAATTAGTAATTCAAACCTGGTACGATCAAATGCCTTGGTAAACAAATCAGCAAAATTATCGTCAGTGTGTACCTTGACCAGCTCAATCAACCTTTTCTCTGCACAATCATGAATAAAATGATATCGAATTTCGATGTGCTTAGTTTTACTATGTTTAACAGGATTATTAGTTATGGACATAGTAGCATTATTATCAATAAGCATAGGGGTTCCTGTGAAATTCAAACCATAATCTCTCAATTGCTGTTGTATCCACAAGATCTGTGAACAACAACTTGCAGCAGCGATGTATTCTGCTTCGCATGTAGAAATGGAGACTGTGGTTTGCTTTTTGCATTGCCAGGACACAAGTCGATTACCTAAGAACTGGCAACCACCTGTTGTAGATTTCCTGTCCAAACAACAACCACCAAAATCAGAATCAGTATAAGCATTGAAATCAAAGTTAGAACCATGAGGATACCATAGCCCTAAACGTTGTTTTCCTTTCAAATATCGAAAGATTCTTTTCATAGCAATTAAGTGAGATTCTTTTGGCTTTGCCTGGAATCTGGAATAGATGCACACGGCGAACATTATATCTGGCCTTGAAGCGGTTAAGTACATGAGGGATCCAATCATAGCTCTGTAAAGTCGACAATCCACATCTTTTCCATCCGGGTCAGAATTCAACTTATTATTGACCGGAATTGGAGTATCATATGGGGTACAGTCCTCCATCTTGAACCGGCTCAAGATGTCTTTGACATACTTGGACTGATGAATAAAGAAACCATCTTCCTTTTGATTTACTTGCAAACCTAAGAAAACGATAACTCTCCCATAGCAGACATTTCAAACTTCGACTTCATAACACCCTCAAAATCTTTGCATAACCCTTCGTTTATTGAGCCAAAAATAATATCGTCCACATAAATCTGCACCGGTAGGTAATCTCCCCATGATTTCTTTATGAATAAGGTCGAGTCTATTTTTCCACGAACAAAATCATTTGCCAAAAGATGTGTGGATAATGTTTCATACCACGCACGAGGAGCCTGATGAAGACCATAGAGGGCCTTATCAAGCTTGAAAACCATATTCGGATTCAGTGGATCTTCAAACCCCGGCGGCTGACACACAAAGACTTCCTCCTTGACCTTTCCATATAAAAATGCACTTTTCACGTCTAATTGAAACACCTTAAAACCTTTAAAAGAAGCAAAAGCTAGAAACAGCCTTATAGCTTCGAGCCTCGCAACAGGCGCATAAACCTCGGTGTAATCAATTCCTTCTTGTTGATTGAAGCCCTGGACAACTAATCTTGCCTTGTTGCGTACCACGGCACCTCGATAGTCTTTCTTACATTTAAACACCCATTTTGTTCCTATCGGATACGCACCTTTTGGAAGATCAACAAGATTCCAAACCTTAAGTTTGTCAAATTGAGCAAGTTCTTCCTTCATAGCTTTTATCCAATTGTTGTCATTTAAAGCCATCTCAACATTCTTGGGTTCAACCTGCGAAATAAAGCATGAATGTGAGCAATCATCAAGAACACCAGAATCTTTAATGCAGGTATACAAACAAGTATTGTCAACAAGAGAACGTGTTTTCACTCCATCCTGTAAATTTCTAATTATATTTGTCACTGGATGATCTTTGAGTTCCTTGATGGATGCAACCTCAGGAACCGGCAACACGTCAACTTGAGTAGATTCAGATTGATAAGAATAATCTTGATTAATTGGAATATCCGAGTCTAAATTTGTAGGAACCTCCCCCTGAGGCTGTGTCGAAGGTAATGGATCATCACCCAACAACGGTTCAACTGAAAGAATCTTGAAAAATAGAATTATCCTCCTCACTCTCTGAATCTTGTGGACCTGAACAAGAAGCAACATAAGGATCAGGAGCAGAAGTAGATGGAATCGATGAATTTGGAACTGCATTTGGTAGAAATCCATTGTGCTGTGCATCCTGACGTGACTCATAGAGAACAACAGCATCTTCAGCAGAAATATCAGAAGGTAAATGAAAAGACTTGAATAAGTTTTCATAATCAAATGCCCAATTCGGACCAATCACCATTTGTGCTAAAGACCGATTTGAACAGTCAATATGAAACCATTCTTCAACTTGGCGCGTCTCTTTGTTATAAACCCTCTTGGTTGTCGAATTAGCCACATACCTAGAAAAATCTCTTCAATAGCCTTCGCACTGAATTTTGTTGGGATATCTCGAACCTTCAATAGGGTGCAAGGATTACCAAAAGGTAGTAAATAATCCAGATTCGGCTTTCGATTATTCAGCAATTCATAGCAAGTCTTGTTATGTCGCTTGACGATCAAGACCTTGTTCAAAACGTGACATGCAGTATTCACAGCTTCAGCCCAAAAGGTGACTGGAAGCTTAGAATCTGCAAGCATCGTGCGAGCTGTTTCGACCAAAGTCCCGTTCTTTCGTTCAGCGACACCGTTTTGTTGAGGAACATATTGCAGACAGAATAAGCCTATTTTGCTATTCTTAAATTCGCTGCCATTGTCACTCCTGATTCTTCCGACTTTCAGATTGAATAAATTCTTCAAACTCAGGATTAAGTATTGTACCAACTCAGTGGTTTCAGCTTTAGAGGAAAGAAACTTAACCCATGAAAATCTGGAGTAATCATCAGTTACTACCAAGCAGTACGATTTTCCACCAATGCTCCTGATACTGATAGGACCGAACAAATCCATATGCAGCAGCTCCAAAGGAGTTATGATAGAATTCGTCGATTTAGATTTGAAACTAAAGCATCTCATTCCCACTTTCTTGTGAGTTAAGGTACCATTTAAGTATGAAATACAACGTGTACCCCACTAGTATGCCAACAGAAAGTAAATGCACTATCTTCAAGACATATGAGATTTTACTAAAGATTATCCGAATTTCCAGAATGAGGAGACATCACTTAGCACATGAATAGCATAATCCAAATTGGATTGTATAGGAACCAATGAGATTTAGAATCGAATGATTCATTGTTTTGGCTTATATATGTGGAATCATAAGATTCAGGTACGTGGATCCAAATGTTATCTGGATTATGAATTCAATGGAATCAGTAAAGATGATTTATCAATATGATCCAAGGGCTAGTATATGTTTAACAGATGTTGTCAAGTACATATCTTGATTATACTTCAAATTGCATGCTTTTCAGGACATGGGCACTGAAGCAAATCGAATGAATAGTGCTAAGGACATAACCCGAAACTGATCTCATAGGAAAATCTTTATTAAAAGTTAATATTCTTTATCTGATAGTGATCTTTTAACACACACACCCAGGCATAAAATGGGTTCAAATCACAGTTGTAACATATGAAATTATGTTTTCACACTACTAATGGTTCAGTGACGCTTTTAGTCTACTGACAATTCAAATTATATGCATACACAACACTATCATTTCCTATTTGTGCAGTCTCTGAAGTTTAGATCAAAACATATAATTCAGATATATTAACATAAAGTACCAACCAGTCAATCTAAGGTCATGTGTGAAAGAACATATACTGATGTACTATCATCTCTTCTTTAACTTCAGGTAATGTCGATTTTATCTTTTTCAATTTGTTTGGCTTTTTCAAAATCTTTTTCAAAGAAAGTAAAACAAACAAAAATAAACCTTCCATGAAAAACATTTTATAAAAAACATTTTACTTGGTTACTCATGATTAAGCAAGTCAATCAACTACAAACTCAAACCGATGTAATCCTGTAATTGAATGCCTTTGACTTAGTCACCAACACAGTTCTGTACTACCCCTGTCCTGTAGACTCCCCTTAACTAGTCAAATGGTTGCATCAACGACTTTATGCTCACTATTGTCATCCTAAGTTTCAGGTTATCATTTGGACTTTGTAAAACTCTTTCCAAAACATTGTGTGTGACATATTCTCCCCCTTGAGCATCAAGTCGTTGAATCAAATGGATTCTCAGCTATCAACAACTCTTTACTCTTGCAGATGTCATTCCCTGTCATGTGCTTAGAACCACCACTATCAACAACCAAAATGGTATTAATAGTCCCTCTTGGTTATTCCTGCACATCTAACAAGAAACATTAATTTGAAATTGGGACCCAAGCCATGGTAGTCATGGGTCTTCCATCTGTATCAAAATAATAAACCTCACTCCATTCACAATCGAATCTCTCATCAATTTTCGGAGATTGTTCCGACGAGTTAGAAACAGAAACTTTAGATTTCCAAACATACTTATGTTCATTAAGTTCTTTTTGCTTAAAATGTGAAGTGTTTGAACATTTTCTTTCATTTAAAAATTGACTTGATTGTGAAAACTCTTGTTGTTCTAAAAGTTTTCTCAATCTTCTGTTTCTCCGCCGCCTTTGAGGTCTAGAAAGCCTAATCTCAGATTTTGAATTACCCTTTGGTGTAACATGAGGTTTAACCACATTTGGGTTAACATAAGGCTTACCATGAGTTCTTACCTTTTCTGGAGTAACATGTCGGTTACCTTTGGCTTTTGTGGACAAGCAATCCGAATATGACCCACAAGACCACAAGAAAAGCAAGATCTCTTCTCACTATATTCTCTCATATAAGGAATCTTCACACGATAAGCTGCACTTGAAGAAGATTCTCCTACATGAACTTCTTTTGGTGTTTGAGACAGAACAAACTTTTTCTTAACAAGTTTTGATTCAGGCTTCATCTTCTCAGGAACTACATGCTTCTTCCCTTTTTTTAAGAACACTAGCAAACAAATAAGTTCGCCTGATACTGTACAAGCGAACTTAATAAGTTCGCCTCTGAGACACCCAAGCGAACGTAATGAGAAGCGAACTTAATAAGTTCGCTTAAACAAGAATTCAAAAATCTGATCAAGTTCGCCTAAAATAAGTTCGCTTAATCCTGTGAGAAGCGAACTTGACAAGTTCTCCTGCTAAGTTCGCCTGCACACAAATCAGCAAGTTCGCTTGCAGGAACAGAATCAAGATCAAGAACACTTCAGACCACTTTCGCGAACCAGAGACATACTGAAATCATCATTAATCACTGATTTGAAGGAATTAATCAAAATTGGACCGTAGGATTGTATACTTTCTCTATTAGAAGCTTTCTGTCGGATCAATTTCGTCAAAATCCTCTTCAAAAACATCAAATCAGATCTGAATCAGTCTTGAAAACTCCATGGAAATGAAAAACTCAAAAATGACGAATTTCATGTCAATTTGCATATAAAACCGTCTAGAATCAACAAGAATCACGAGCAATTGCTCTGATACCACTTGTAGGTCCTCATGGCTCTTCTACGGATCGATCTCGTGATAAGACGTGACGTTAACTCGAAGTGCGGAATCCAACGAATCAACATTTATACGCACAACAGACAATGTAGACAATCAAGTAAATAACATTCTCAATTGTATTCCAAATCAAAATGGTGTTTACAGACTCAATCAGACTTATCGATGTATTCTCTCTATTCTGATCATCTTAATTCGACTGACTCTATAAACACTTATATAGACATCTGACCTGCTATAAGCGAACTTATTAAGTTCGCCTCTAACAGATTAAGCGAACTTAACAAGTTCGCCTCAGATAGACTTAAGCGAACTTATTAAGTTCGCCTCAGTTAGACCAGGCGAACTTAACTAGTTCGCCTCTAGGTAAACTTGAATAAACACTTAGTGACTTTTACATACCAAAAACATAAAGACATAAGATCTAACTATTACAAGCTTTTGTCATTACAAACTATGTCCTAACAACCACCCAAGTCTACTAAATATAATAAATCAGACAAGTTATTATTTTATGTAAATTATAAAGTATAAATAAAAGTATTTTTGTTCTATTCAGATATGAATTTCAGCTTACAAATACTGGAAAAGGAAAAGATCCCTTCTATATTCAAAAATATGCTCCCCCTAGATATGAATTTCAGCTTACAAATGAAACAGATTTAGAAACTGGAACAAGTTCAAGACATTTAGGAAGTACATATCGAAGTTTAGGAGAATTAACACCTCCGGCAAATCCCTATGTAACTTCTATCAGTTTTCATTCTGCTTTAACGGCCGCATGCCAAAATCCAGATTATGGAGAAAATCCATGTTATAATCCTTATTATTATCAGGGACTACCTGAAATCCCTTACGAAAATAATCCTGTTCCAAAAGGAGAAGAAAGAGAAGATTTAAATTGGCCATATGAGTGTTATGAGCCTACGAATGTACAAAATCCTCAAGAAAATGAGGAAAGCTTTGATAATGACCATATCAGAGCCTTACAGGAACGAGTAACAGAACTGGAAAAAAAAATCATAGATTAGCATCTGTAGACGCCTAGAATATAGCGTTAAGACAAATGCTAGAAAATGCCCATAATCAGGGTTATATCTAAATTTCCTTTCCGACCTTTGTAATATATATTCTAAATATTAATGAAATTCCTCTTGTGAATAGAATGTCGAAACGAGGTCCTTTTTATAATACAAGGGGCAAAAGCAAACAAATCCAAAATGAAAATTCTGAACAACTGCAACAAAAAGCAGAAATGAAGAAAATGGTTGCAGAAGGAATAGAGGAAGCTCTCCCTAAAATTCTGAAAGCTATGAAAGAAGATAAAATGAAAAATAAAGTGGTTGAATCTAAGAATAATCATCATGAAGAAAACCATAGTTCAAACGGAGATAATTCTAATTCTGAAGAAGTTAGTAAGAAAAGAAAGAGGAAGAAGGGATGTACATTCCGTGCATTTCGAGCCTGTCAACCTCTGGAATATACTGGAAATGAGGGAGCAGCAGCAGCCCTAAGATGGCTGGAGAAAACTGAGTCTTTGATTTCCATCAGCAAATGTGCTGATGAGGACATGGTACTTTATTCATCAAATTTATTCAAAGATGAAGCTTTAGAGTGGTGGAATTTGATTATTCAGGCCATGAGCCGACACAAGGCCTATGCCATGGAATGGGCAGAATTCAAGGAGATAGTAATTCAAAGATTTTGTCCCATTAATGAACGAGAAAGAATAGAAACCAAATTTTTAAATCTTCGTATGGAAGGAACTAAACATCAACAGTATGTCTCCAAGATGTTTGAGTATGCTCGTTTGGTTCCACATCTATGTACCCCCGAACCCAATCTAATTAAAAGATATATTTGTGGTCTGGCTAAAGAAATCAGAGATATGGTCAAGGCCACTATGCCTCAGACCATTGCATCTGCCGTGAAGTTAGGAGGAATTCTAACCGACGGTATGATAAGAAAACAAGAAGAAGGGAAGGCAAGAGAGGTAACCAAGAGGGCTACGGAGAATCAGAAAAATAATCCTCCTTGGAAAAGAAAAAGCCAGCCTGCCGAAGGAGGATTTAATTTTTCTATCCCAGAATGCAAGATTTGCAAGAAAAGACATACAGGAGAATGCTTTTTCAAGAAAATTTATTGTCACTTTTGCAAGCAGACCGGACATGTGTTTGAGAACTGCCCAAGAAAGAGAAATATCTCTTGTTTCAATTGTAGAGAGACTGGCCATTTTAAATGACCTGCCCAAAGATTAATCAAGCAGGATCTAGTGGGCAAAGGCCAATGAAGGAAACAAGAAAAATGTACGAGCCTTCGTACTTAATACTCGTGATGCTGCAGCTGTTCCAGATGTAGTCACTGGTACATTACTCATTAAAAATATTTATGTTAGAGTACTATTTGACTCTGGTGCAAATTTGAGTTTCATAGATTATAAGTTTTGTAATCTATTGAACAAGCCTTTAGTTCCATTAGATAAGAACTATGAAGTGGAGACGGCCGAAGGAAATTTAGTCAAAATTTCTGAATTCCTAAATGAATGTACGATCACAATATTAGGACGCATCTTACCCGTGCAATTGATGCCTATGACATTAGCAGGATTTGGTGTTGTCTTAGGAATGGATTGGTTTGCAAGTAACCAAGCTCATATCCTTTGTGATAAAATGGCTATAGAAATCCAGATTCCTTCTGGAAAATCTTTAACAATCTATGGCGACAAACAAAATCTACCTCTGGAAATCATCTCCATGCTGAAAGCAAGTAAATGCCTTCAGAAGGGATGCATTGCATACTTGGTACAAATTTCTATAGTACAAAGGAAAAGAAGATTGAAGATGTACCGGTAGTAACTGATTATGTGGATGTATTCCCAGATGAATTACCTGGTATACCATAAGAAATAGAAGTCGAATTTAAAATCAATCTTGTACCAGGGACGAATCCTATTGCCAAAGCTCCATACCGTTTAGCCCCAACCGAAATGAAAGAATTGAAGACACAATTAGATGAATTACTTGAGAAAGGATTCATCCGCCCAAGTTCATCTCCTTGGGGTGCCCCAATTCTTTTCATTAAAAAGAAAGACGGTACAATGCGGATGTGCATCGACTACCGGGAGCTAAACAATGTAACGATTAAGAATCGTTATCCTCTTCCTAGAATCAATGATCTGTTTGATCAATTACAAGGCGCTTGCCATTTTTCAAAGGTAGATCTTCGATTAGGATATCACCAACTGAAAGTTCAAGAAGAAGATATTTCTAAAACTACTTTTCGAACCAGATATGGACATTATGAGTTCACGGTTATGCCGTTTGGACTTACTAATGCTCCTGCCGCATTTATGGATATCCTGAATCATATATGTAAACCCTATCTAGATAAATTTGTAATTGTCTTCTTTGACGATATACTTAGTTATTCTAGAAATGCGGAAGATCATGGAAATCATCTCAGAATAATACTTGAACTTCTGAGGAAAGAGAAATTGTATGCTAAATTCTCTAAATGTGAATTTCGGCTTCGAGAAGTACAATTTCTGGGTCATATAGTGAATGCAGAAGGTATTCAAGTAGACCCATCCAAAATTGAAGCCATATCCAATCGGGAAATTCCTAAATCTCCAATGGAAGTCCGTAGTTTCTTGGGGCTTGCAGGATACTACAGACGATTTATTCAGGATTTCTCAAAGACTACAATTCCTCTGACTACTTTAACTCGTAAGAATGTAAAGTATGAATGGGGAACAAAGCAAGAAGAAGCTTTCCAAACTCTGAACGAAAAACTGACTCATGCACCTATACTGGCTTTGCGAGAGCGTAATGAAGACTTTGTTGTCTATTGTGATGCTCTCACAACGGTCTAGGTTGTGTGTTAATGCAAAGAAACAAAGTTATTGCCTATGCATCTCGTCAGTTAAAAATCCATGAAAAGAACTATACAACTCATGATCTAGAGTTAGGTGCCATAATCTTCGCCCAGAAATTATGGAGACACTATCTCTATGGAGTTAGATTTATAGTTTATACTGACCATAAGAGTTTGAAATATATCTTTGGTCAAAAAGAACTGAACATGAGACAAAGAAGATGGTTAGAGATCTTGAGTGACTGTGATTGTGAAATCTATTACCATAAAGGTAAGGCAAATCTTGTTGCAGATGCCTTAAGTAGAAAAGAAAGAAAGAAACCTAAAAGCGTTCGTGCTCTCAGACTTGAACTTTGTGTAGATCTCATATCTCAATTAAAAGATGCTCAACATTCTGTTCAAACATAAGAAAAATTAGAACAAGAAGGAATGGAAAGCATGATTAAACAATTAGTTAAAGGAGACAATGAAATACTTCGTATGAATAAAAGAATCTGGGTTCCAATCACAGGAAATCTTCGAGAAAGAATACTCAAAGAAGGACATAAATCAAAATATATGATGCACCTAGGAAGTGATAAAATGTATAAAAATTTTAAGGATAATTACCGGTGGATTGGCATGAAGAAATATGTTGCCATATATGTTGCAAAATGTCTTACTTGCGCTCAAGTAAAGGCAGAACATCAGAAACCTTCTGGTTTACTGCTACAATTAGAAATACCAGTTTAGAAGTAGGAAATGATAACAATTGATTTTATTACCAAACTTCCTCGAACCAGTCGGGGAAATGATACTATATGGGTTATCATTGACAGATTAACTAAATCCACTCATTTTCTCCCAATGAAAGAAACCTTCAGTATGGATAGATTGGCTCGTCTATATGTGAATGAGATTGTATGTTTACATGGAGTGCCATTATCCATAGTATCAGATAGAGATAGTCGGTTTACATCTCGATTCTGGCAAATTTTTCAGGAAGCCATGGGAATTCGTCTGACTTGAGCACTGCCTATCATCCACAGACAGATGGGCAAAGTGAAAGAACGATTCAGACATTAGAAGATATGCTCTGAGCCTGTGTGATAGACCTAGGTGGTAGTTGGGATGATCACCTACCGCTAGTGGAATTTTCATATAACAATAGTTATCACACAAGCATTCAGGCAGCACCTTTCGAAGCCTTATATGGTAGATAATGCCGAACGCCTGTATGCCGAAAACCAATTGTCAGGAACTGAACTTCTTTAGGAAACCACTGACAAGGTAGCTCAAATACAAGAACGATTGAAAGCAGCAAGAGATAGACAAAAGAGCTCGCTGATAAAAGACGAAAGCCACTAGAATTTGACACTGAAGATAGGGTGTTATTAAAAGTATCACCTTGGAAAGGAGTAGTTCGATTCAGAAAGAAGGGTAAACTAAGTCCTCGATTTGTTGGACCCTTCAAGATTATTAAACGAATTGGACTAGTGGCTTATTAGTTGGAATTACAAGAAGAGATGAGTGGAATACATGATGTATTCCATGTATCTAATCTTCACAAATGTTTAGTTGATGAATCTTTTATAATGCCTCTTCAAGTCATAGAGGTAAATGAAAAACTCCGATTTGTAGAACAACCTCTACAAATAGAAGATCGTCAAATTAAAAACTTGAAGAAGAAAAGATTGAAACTGATCAAAGTCAAATGGAATTCTAGACGTGGCCTTGAATACACGTGGGAACTATAATCGGAAATATCTTTGATAATGCCTCTTCAAGACATAGAGGGAAATATCTACACCTGTTCTAGTAAATCTCAAGGAAGAGATTATTCAAAAAGTGGGGAGAATGTAACATTTGGAAAATTTTCATGCCAAATATTATAAATTTTTTTTTAAGGGACTAGAAGTAAAAATATATAAAAGAACAAGGACCAAAAGTGAAAAATTTGGAAAATTGGACAGCAACGGACCGTCACAGCCTGTAACGGTCCGTTACGGGTTGGCCACACGTGTCATGAGGGTGCGCCACGTGTCCCGTGACTAATAGCTTGAAACTGACGCGTGTAAATCCTATGACGGACCATCACGGCTCCGTAACGGTCCGCCATGCCGCAATTCAACCAGACGCTGACACGTGTCTGTTGACTTCGCAACCATTGAGCGGTGACGGACTATCACCATCGGTAATGGTCTGTTACGTTCCTAGCGGTGACGGACCGTCACCACCCAGAACGGTCCGTCACAGCCACAATTTCACCCTATAAATAGAAAGCTCGGGTTTGAACAATTTTCACACTCCTAACTCGATTTCCAGAGCTCTTTCCACTGATACCACTCTCCCTAAACCATTCCCACTTGTACGTTTAGGTTTTGAAAGTGCCGGTTCACTCTAGAAGTATCTGAGAAGCTAGGAAACGCTCATTTGAAGAAACCAAACAAGGTTCTTAAGCAGAGACGCCGCCCACTAGGACTCTCATTCTAGAAGATTATTAAGCCGAGACTCTGTCAAGGTGAGTACTTGTACTTTTATCAAATGATTTAAAAACTCAAAATGGTTTTTATTATGCTCTGACTTGAATGAATTTATATAACTATTTGTTTCATAAGGTGATTTACTATATATATACATGTGTTACAGATGAGAAGCTGTAACAGGGCTAGGGGTTGAACCCTTGGTTGTTGTAAAGCCCATCGCCGTAAACGTAAGGCAGACATACATAAACATATATCCAAGGTCCCTGGTGTGGCTGGTGGTTAGTCCGTTGGCTGTGTAAATTGATCAGAAACTATGGGCAAATTGTTCTATTTATTCACACTTATCAGATTATGATTCCAATATACTTGTACTCACCAGTTTATACTGATAAAATATTTTCAAATGTTTTTACAGGTAACCAAGGATGATGTGATATTGATATAGCCATATGATGAAAAGGAAAATGATGTCATGAAAAAGGGAACACCCACCCTAGACATTAGTTGAAAGAAATGGCTCATGCAAAACCTTGGTTTTCTAAATTAAACGGTTGTGTAAAATATCAGGGTTTATCCCTGTTATAATAAAATGAACGGGAGATTCCCCATCTTTGAAAAGATCCCGAGTCATTCAAAATATTCCGCTGTGTTTATAAATATCCGTTGAGATAAAATAAGAAACAGGTACCAACCGTGGGTCGAGCGCCCGGGTGGGCTAAACCTGGGGTGTGACAAATACACACCCCAATCCCTGATACGAAGCTTCATAGTAAACTACCAGATCCTCTATTCATTCCGGTAAAGACAAAACCGGAGCTTGAGTTAATTTCTCCTTTAGCTTTTGAAAAGCATTATCTTGCTCTACTCCCCATACAAACTTTTTCTCCTTCTTCGGAAGTTTTGTTAATGGGGTGCCAATTTTAGAGAAATCTTGAATAAACCTTCTATAGTAACCAGCCAAACCTAAGAAACTACGTATTTCTGTAGGTGTCTTTGGCGGGTTCCATTTCATCATTGTTTCTATCTTTGAATGATCTACTAGAATTCCTTCAGCTTTTATCACATGACCCAAGAACTGAACTTCTCGGAGCCAAAACGCACACATAGAGAATTTTGCATATAATTTCTCTTTCCTCAGAGTTTCCAACACTTCATTGACATGACATGCATGATCTCCTTCTTTCTTTTAGTAAATTAGAATATCATCAATGAACATGATCACAGATCAGTCCAACATTGGTCGACAAACCCTATTCATAAGGTCCATGAATGCAGCAGGTGCATTAGTCAAACCAAATGACATTACTAAAAACTCATAGTGTCTATATCTTGTACGGAAGGCTGTTTTGGAAATATCTTCGTCTCTAACCTTCAATTGATGATATCCCGACCTTAGATCGATTTTGGAAAACCAACTTGCTCCTTGTAATTGATCAAACAAGTGATCGATCATAGGTAATGGATATTTGTTCTTTGTGGTAAGCTTATTCAGTTCTCGGTAGTCTATGCACATACGCATACTACCGTCTTTCTTCCTTACGAACAGAACCGGAGCACCCCAAGGAAAGATACTTGGTCTGATGAAACCTCTGTCTAAAAACTGTTGCAGTTGTGACGTTAGTTCCTTCATTTCTGATGGAGCTAAATGATATGGTGCCTTAGCTACATGCTTAGCACCAGGCACTAAGTCGATTCGAAACTCCACTTCTCTTTTTGGAGGTATTCCTGGTAATTCTTCTGGGAATACATCAGGAAAGTCACAGACAACTAGCACATCTTTTAATTCCTTAGTTTTCACTTTGGAATCAATAGCATAAGCCAGGTAGGTCTCACTGCCTCGACTCATAAATTTCACAGCCTTCATCATAGAGATGCTTTTAATGGCTGGTCTTATCTTATCACCATGGATCGTGATCCAATTGCCATCATGAGTCCGCATCTGAATTGCTTTTTGGTTGCAAATGATCTGGGCATCGTTTGCTGCTAACCAGTCCATTCCTAAGACCATATTAAATCCTTCAATGATCATTGGATACAGTCTAAAGGAAAATCTATGTCCTTCAACATTGATGAAACAATCCTGAATGACTTCTGCCACCTTCATCGTCTTCCCAATAGCCGTTTCGACTTCAAAAGATACAAAACTTCTACTAGCTCCTGAGTCGAATAACATAGTAGTAGGTACGTTATTAACGAGAAATATACCTGATACTACGCCAGGCAATGCCTTCACTTCCTCTGTTGTCAGCGTGTAGGCCCTACTCTTGGCCCTTGTAGCTCATTTCTCTTTCCCATCATTAATTACTACTGGTGCTGAAATCTTTAAGGTTGGGCATTCTATGATTCGGTGTCCAAGTTCTTCACAATTGTAACACCTCAACCCTGATTTACTTGGGCAATAGGTGGCTCTATGCCCAGGCTTACCATAACTTCAAAAAGTATTAGTTCCATACCCGCATTCTCCAGTGTGTATTTTACCACATTTGGTACATTTAACACTACCACTATGTTCCTGCTTCCTTCCTCCTCCTCCTCCATTCTTCTTATTTTGACCTTTAGAAAATTCCGTCCACTTCCTCTTTGATTCCGCAAAGCGGGACCCGAAGACTTCATCGTACATTGTCGATGCAAGCTGTACAGTAGACCCGAAGACTTCATCGTACATTTCTCGGATGGTAAACCCTGTACGTACCGCTTGATGCGTTTAGATTCAGGAGACGTCAAATGGGGGTACTGATGTCATCCAGACGGTCTATAAAGACTAACAAATAAACCCAACCTAGACTCCTAAGTAATAAAAGGAGTACCTTCAACTAAACCACACTGACAGGCAGGTGTAACTATCGAGTGTAGCACAGCTTAATGGTAAACCGAGTTATTGAACCCTAGAGACACTACGAATAACAAAACTAGACTCTGACTCGGACTAAAGATTGTATTGGGTTGGGGGGTTTACTACACTAAAGATTAACTAAGAATGCAATAAACTAAGGTCGACTAAACTAACCAGACAAAGGACAAAGGTAATATCAAGAATGGGAAGAATATCACCTAGATCAGAATCCTACTTGCAAAGCACAACTTCTATCGGTTATGGAAACTATAATGGATCTTGGTTTCTAAAGAAACAACTCTTGATAGCCTAGTGGATCCCTAATCACTCTCAGGGTGTCACCAACTAAGGAACCTAAAGATATACTAACTCACCAGATTGTTGGATCACTTCTCAAGTATTTCCAACTATGATAAAGTACCCTAACAGGCAGATTACCTCTCAGTCTCTCCATCCAACAATACACTCAAAGAATGCACGGGGTAATCTCAAGATAACAACTATGACACGAATAGCAACAATCACTAGACACCTGATACCGGCTTCCTCTTAAACAGTTGACACTCAGATTCCTAATAACGAAAACTGAACGACTAATTCTCACCTCTCGGGTATTGAACTAGGATACACACTCAACTCTAATCAGTAATCAAAGACAACTCCTATGGCTACTACGTTTAGCAAACCACCCTAATCAAAAACCCTAAGATCTATGACCAAGATACGAAGGTCAAACTGGTAGACAACCACAATCAACGCAAGGAATTGAAATCAAACACAAGATCAGATCTAGACATGCAATAACATCATAATAATCAACTCAAGATCATTTACAAAATCATAAAACCATTAATTGAATCAAAAAACCGATAAAAAAGTCAAACTTTAACAAGTATTCATCATTAACCTAGGCAATATCAAAGTTTTAGCCTAGGATCATGCTTAAACAACCAAAACAGAAGTAGTAAACAAGATTCACGGTTTCAAACACACAAATTAAAGTTAAAGTTTCAATCTTGCAAACCTAGAACGTCTAAACAACGAACCCGGAATCCAAAGCTTTCACCTTTAGTCTTCAATCGACTTCCTACTCCTTAAAATCGCCCTCAAACCTTCTCTGGACGGCCAAATGTCGAACTCTTCTCATAATGGGAACCAAAATCTATATAAATTCAATTTTTAGGGTTTTGTGGAAATTAGAGCTCCCGCGTACCGTGAGAAAATAACCCAAGTCCTTTGCTTTTCGCGAAGGACAATTTAGTCACGCCCGGTTTCTGGTTTCCTCGCGTTCCGCGAAATTACTTCTTCCTCTCTCGCGTACCGCGAGAGATCAATTTTCCACATTTTCTTCTTTAAACTTTTGGGGTTCATTCTCTAGCTCGTTTTCTTCATGATATTCACTTGTAATTCATATGAACACCTGTAAACATAACAAAGACTCAAATGTACATTAAAAAGACACAAAACCTAGGAATAAAGATGTGTGCTTTGCACTACATCAAACATACCCAAACTTAACCTTTTTTCGTCGTCGAAAAACCTGCAAATGGAATCTTAAGTCAGGTCTAACTTACCAAACATCAGTTACCAATCAACAAAATATACTCACGCGTTAAAAAGCAATAATCAGTATTTCTGTCCGATTAAACCCAACACCAATAATCAGTGTTGTAATTCATTTTACCAAGCATATCAATCAACATATGTGACTCACACTTAAAAGTTATAGCTCTACCTAATCCCATCTCATGGCAATATCTAGGCACGGATCAAACCATATAGATTTACCCTACCACGTTATACTAAAATTTACAGGTTTTTAGAAATCAGATGATCAATGAATGAATGGATGAAATATGAGCAATAATCAATTGTATGAATCAACCTCACCTAGTGGTGCGTCTCCCAGGTTACCATCCCAGAAGGTAGCACATAGGATGAAGTTTATCAAGTAAGCACATAAGAATCACTTAGAGGCGTTTTCTCTAAGTGTCCATCCCGGAGGGTAACACATAAGAAACACTCAGTATTATAATTAAATAAACTCATGAATTATGGAATTTATGGATGCGGGCGCCACCAAACTCAGATTTATTCTCATAAAAAGAGAGTGGTGTGCCATGAAATTTCAAAAACCTCTAAATTTTAACTTAATGTGGTACCTATCAACCTATATTGACAGTTTCAGTATTACCATTACCCTAAGATGAGTACCCACAAAATATCAAGCATTAATTCAATTATTAATCTTATTTAACACAAACATGCTATTTAAGCCCTACTAGTTGGCTGGGTCTACCAAAACATCACTAATTAGACGCGTTTTCAATTATTTAGGTCATTTAAACTCACAAGCAGATCCAGTTGTACTATCATTTTCCAAGTATATGTAGTTATTTCCAAGGACATTTTTTCAAAATTTTTGATTTTTTGTATTTTTTGTTTTTATAAAGAAACAAACTAGACTCAACTAGACACTCACATCCCCACATTTGAAAGACACATTGCCCTCAATGTGAAACAAAACACAACTAAAAATAAAAATGCAAAAATAAAAGCAAATAGGAAGCGACTTAGCTGATCTTGAATAAAATCCAGCTTCGTTCTTCCTCGTGTGCACCGTATAGCATTTCGGTCACGGTTGCACATCAGCTGCCGGGTTGCCTTTACAACTAGATATAAGAGATAATGAATCCCGCCCGAATGGAGATTGAGTACGGACGGAGCGATCAAAACCTGCACAATAAAACTCAAACAAACCCGCAGCATTAAACTGACACAAGTTACAGACTCAAAGTAAAAATTAAAGACCCGACTGACTCACTAAGAACTTAAAAGACTCAAGATAGATATCATAGACACATACTCGATGTGTGGCAAACACATAGACATGAATGCCACAGCAAGGTCGGTCATTGGTCACCAACGATTTCAATTTCTCCATGGTCGGTGTCAGATGGTGAACGAAAGTGATAATGGATGGTGTGATAATTGATATATAGGTGGGAATGATAGTGGTGGTCGATGCAGGTGAACGGTGAATGAAACTATGTGAAAAGAAGGAATAAGGGTGAAACCAGCTAGCTCCCGCGTACCGCGAGAGAATCAGGCCCTCTCCTCGCGTACCACGAGGAGATGAAATTTAGGCTGGCCATTTGGTTTGTCCTTCGCGTACCGCGAGAAGACTCCCCAAAGGCCTCGCGTACGAGAGCATGCTGGTTACAAAAAGTTTAGAGATTTTTCCAACTTTTATACTTAGAAAATTTTTTATCATTTAAAATTATTTTCACCCAGATTCCATAAAAACCTATTCCAAGCATAAAAACATATGTAATTCATTCTCGAAGATTTTACTTGCCGAATCAAGCACGAATCCCTGCAAAACATGACACAAACAAAACACACCGAAAAACACAAAAAAATGACACGGACTCAAACCAAGTAGTGCAAACAAACTCTACATCCCGAGCACGTGCCCGAGATTCAAATAAACCTATATGGAGGCTTCTCCTGGATCGTAATCGGTACTGCCTTCATCCTTCACGGTCTACCGATTCTCCACATCACACGACTACTAACTAACCTCAACCATCTACTAACACTCTCTCTTAAATCAGTCCACCAGCACTTTAACCTACCAGGTCCAAAGATAATATGATAAAATAACCAAGTAGCTTATCACCCGTAAACCTCCCCACCCTTGGGGTTTGCTCTATCCTCACATCACAAGACTCTATCAAAGCGCGGGTTCTCTTCTGGGGTGGCCTAGACCTAGGAACCCTAGAACTAGGGGTTGGGTCAATGGTTCTCCCCTTAGAAAGCATAATGGTGATGAGTAATGGTTCAGGAATGGGATTTTCTATATGTGGGACCTCTAAACCTTCCCAAGGATCTCCGAGATCCTCTAAACTCTCCTTAGTCATCCCCACACTTGGGGTTTTGCCTATGATCTCATCAAATTCTGCCATCATCTCTCGCAGATCATCAGACACCTCATCGTCGTATTCATCCGGCTCATCTAAAAATCTTTCTAACTCTACCGCCCACTCAGATGGTTCTTCTAAATCAGGGCCGGGTTCAGCAACTTCAATCTCACACGGATTAGAGTCCCGATGGTCACCTATGAAGGCATCAAGCATTCACACGGAGTGGCTATGCTCGCCAACATCTTCCATGGGTTTCATAGCATCGAAAGTAATAGACTCATCCCCCACACGAAGTGTGAGTTTCCCGCTGAAGACATCGATCATTGCCTTGGCGGTCCGTAGGAACGGGCGTCCTAGGATGAGTGGGACTTTGTTATCCACCTCCATATCTAGGATGAAGAAATCCACAGGGAATACAAACTTACCGACTTTCACTAAAAGATTCTCCATAATTCCCCGTGGTTACTTGACTGAGAGGTCAGCCAAGAAAATGCTCATATGCGTCGGCTACAATTCACCTAGGTCTAGCTGTTTATAAGCAGAATATGGCATCAGATTGATGCTAGCACCCAGATCAGCCAACGCGTGGTTTAGATGCAAACCGCCAAACAGACACGGGATCGTGAACCGACCCGAATCCGCCATCTTCTCTGGCAGTTTTTTCTGTACCACAGCAGAACAATTCTCACTAAGTGAGACTTCAGAGATCCCCCTAGCTTCTTCTTGTTGGAAAGAAGATCTTTGAGAAATTTTCCATACTTAGGCATGTGCTGGAGGACCTCTATAAACGGAAGATTGACCTTGAGTTGTGTAAACATATCAAGGAAGGTACCGTATTCCCTAGTATTCTTATATGATAGTACATGCGCTGGGTAAGGAATACGACTCAAATCAACCTCTAGGGACTTCATCTCTACCCCCTTCTTCTTCTCTACTGCCCTCTCGGCAGGCTTCTCCATCTCTATCTCTTCGTCCACCGGCTCTTCTTCTTCTACAATCGGTGGGGTTTCCTTTTCCTCTGCCCTATGACTTCTTGTCGACCCAGCTTTTGACTCAGACTCCTCTAGCATCCTAGCATAGATCTCAGCAAATCGAGCTCTCTAGTCTACCTTCTTCACTGCCTCTACCGAAGGTATGCCATACTCAATGGAGTGGGAGTCATCTTGTACAACCTCTTTCTTCTCCACACTCCTAACTGACACGGCCATCACTGAAACATTTGAGCCCAAAGATGGGCCTCCTTGTCTACCCTTCAGGCTCTGAGAGATGTCTCCTACCGTACGTTGCAAATACTGGAATGTCGACTGCTGATTCCTTAATAGAGTGTCATGGCTATCCGGTCTTTGCCGAGCATCCCTATCATTTTGCACTAACTGAGCAAGCAACTGTGTCTGATTCTCTATCATCTCCTCAATCTTCCTTGTGTTGACACTGCTTCCTGAACTTGCTACCCCTTTAGCTCCTCCATACTGCTGCTGGCGAACATTAAACCCAGGCAGGATATTTCCAGATCTCCATCCCAAGCCAAAAGAATTGTAGTTGTTATACCCTCGAATCTGGTTCTAGTTGCCATCATAGCTCACGTGCTCCTGATTATTTACAGGGCAATCTCGGGTGTCGTGGCCTCCTCTGCACACTTGATACCGCTGAGCACAGAGCTTCAGCTCCTTAATCTAGTTAGCCTTTGAGGCGAGTGCAGCAGCCACACTAGTCTCAGGAGTGACCTGATGCACACCTCTTGGAGAAGAGGCAGGTGGTTTAGCACTAGGAATGAAAGTCCAATAGATGGATACTGCTGTTCGGCTTGAGCGAAGCTCTCGAACATTCGGAAAGACCGTGCTGGGGACATCGGCTCAATAGCGCATTGAACTGCTCCCAGGCCATGTGATAGGGATCGGCGGGATCCATCCGGAAGGAGTGGATCTGATCCCTAAGGCGAGAGGCCCTGGAAGGTGGATAATACTTCTTCAAGAACTTAGCTTCGAGATCATCCCATGTAGTGATTGAGTTTTCTGGTAGAGTGTCGAGCTAATTATATGCACGACCAGACAGGGAGAATGGGAAGAGACGCAAGTAGAATGTGTCCTTAGATACACCTGTGAGATTGAAAGTATCACATATGCGCGCAAAGCAGGACACATGCCCGGGTGCATCCTCATCCTCGAGGCCATGGAATTGGGTGGCATGAGTGATCGTACTCATGACATGTGATGGGATCTCGTGCCTGTGACCCCATCACTGGCCCTCTGGTGTACTGCACGCCTCGTTGGTGGGTCAGCATCGCCCATTTGTGGAAAGGGGATTGGGCTAGTAGGACGTAACTGGGTGCTAATGCTTCCAAACGCTTCTGGAAGTCGCGGGTGCGCTCGTGTAACTCTCGCTCGGGCTCTAGGAAAGCTGAATAAGGTGGTGATCCCTGTGAGCGAGTATGGTGCATAAACAGAAAGACTCTAGAAGGAAACAGGACAAAGACTCAAAGACACACAGAAAGACTCGATTCTAAATTAGACACTCAGATAAGACTCACTAGTAGCATAGAAGACAAGTAGCACCAAAGACTCAACAGAAACAAAACAAACCAAAAATCACTAAAAGAACTAGTCAAAGATAATATTTCTATTGCCAAGTGTCCCCGGCAACGACGCCGAAAACTTGATGTCGTACAGATGGTCTATAAAAACTAACAAATAAACCTAACCTAGACTCCTAAGTAATAAAAGGAGTACCTTCAACTAAACCGCACTGACAGGCAAGTGTACCTATCGAGTGTAGCACAGCTTAATGGTAAACCGAGTTATCGAACACTAGAGACACTACGAATAACAAAACTAGACTCTGACTCATACTAAAGATTGTATTGGTTTGGGGGGTTTACTACACTAAAGATTAACTAAGAATGCAATAAACTAAGGTCGACTCAACTAACCAGACAAAGGACAAAGGTAATATCAAGAATGGCAAGAATATCACCTAGGTCGGAATCCTACTTGCAAAGCAAAACTTCTATCGGTTATGGAAACTATAATGGATCTGGGTTTCTAAATAAATAACTCTAGATAGCCTAGTGGATCCCTAATCACTCTCAGGGTGTCACCAACTAAGGAACCTAAAGATGTACTAACTCACCAGATTGTTAGATCACTTCTCAGGTATTTCCAACTATGATAAAGTACCCCAATAGTCAGATTACCTCTCAGTCTCTCCGTTCATCAATACACTCGAAGAATGCACGAGGTAATCTCAAGATAACAACTATGACACGAATAGCAACAATCACTACACACCTAATACCGGCTTCCTCTCAGACAGTTGACACTCAGATTCCTAATGACGAAGACTGAACGACTAATTCTCACCTATCGGGTAATGAACTAGGATACACACTCAACTCTAATCAGTAATCAAAGTCAACTCCTATGGTTACTACGTCTAGCAAACCACCCTAATCACAAACCCTAAGATCTATGACCAAGACACGAAGATCAAACTGGCAGACAACCACAATCAACGCAAGGAATTGAAATCAAACACAAGATCAGATCTAAACATGCAATAACATCACAATAATCATCTCAAGATCGTTTACAAAATCATAAAATCATTAATTGAATCTAAAAACCCATAAAAAATCAAACTTTAACAAGTATTCATCATTAACCTAGGCAATATCAAAGTTTTAGCCTTGGATCATGCATAAACAACCAAAACAGAAGTAATAAACAAGATTCATGGTTTCAAACACACAAATTAAAGATAAATTTTCAACCTTGCAAACCTAGAACGTCTAAACAACGAACCCGGAATCCAAAACTTTCACCTTTAGCCTTCAATCGACTTCCTACTCCTCAAAATCGCCCTCAAACCTTCTCTGGACGGCCAAAAGTCAAACTCTTCTCATAATGGGAACCAAAATCTATTTAAATTTGATTTTTAGGGTTTTGCGAAAATTAGAGCACCCGCGTACCGCGAGAAGATAACCCAAGTCCTTCGCGTACCACGAAGGACGATTTAGTCACGCCCGATTTCTGGTTTCCTCGCGTACCGCGAGAATTTCTTCTTCCTCTCTCGTGTACTGCGAGAGATCAATTTTCCACATTTTCTTCTTTAAACTTTTGGGCTTCATTCTCTAGCTCGGTTTCTTCATGATATTCACTTGTAATTCATACGAGCACATGTAAACATAACAAAGACTCTAATATACATTAAAACGACTCAAAACAAATACAAAACTAAGTAAAAACGCACATAACACTAGGAATAAATATGTGTGCTTTGCACTACATCAGGTACCAAATGAGCCATTCTATTAAACTTGGTAGTATATTCTCTATGAGTCATACTACCAGCTTCCAATCTAAGGAAATCTCTTTAGAGTTTGTCCATCTCATTATCTAGACAGAACTCCTCTATTAGCAACCTTTTTAGCTCCTACCAGGTCATCCGGTCAATAGCTCTATCTCCCAAAGCTATAACCAAGTTCTCCCACCAACATAATGCTCCGAAAACAAACGAATGGGCTGCATACTTGACCTTCTGATCGTCTCTACATTCACTAATCTTAATTACCGCCTCTATTTCTCTTATCCATTGTTGAGTAACGGTGGCATCCTTTGTTCCTTCAAACTTAGGAGGGTTTCCGTCTTTGAATGTCTTGTAAGGACATCGCTTCCTTCCTTTCTTAACAGGTCTTATTTCTTAAGCATCGTCGGATTCCTATTCATAGAGATCACCATTGTCTATATTTTTAAGGACCTCTTCTGTCTTATCTTTCCTCTTACTTTCTTCTAGGCTAGCTAATAGGATAGGCAAAGCCGTATCCAAAGCTTCAGCCACAACCGTGTCTATTGCACTTTATATTTGAGGTTTAATTATAGGTTCATTTACTTCTACATGATCCCTATTTTCAAGTTCAACATTTGCGGTAGACCGTGTTTGCCTTCTGGGAGTATTGGGATCAACCCTTCCTCCTCTTTTACCCTAACCATTTTCTACAAAAGATATTAAATGCTTTAATATTCGTATGATAAATTGATAGCTAGAACACAAGTGGAAGACTTTAAAACATATTTTTATTTATGAACTTGTCTTAGTACATTCTAAGGAAAGTACATTGTTATACTAATGCCAGTCTCTAGATTTGGATGCCAGACAACCTGCTCAAAATGCCTCCTTTCCTTTACTGCTTGAAACCACACTCTTACCTGACACGCATGCTTAAACACGGGTCAACTTTATGCTTGTGAGTTCTAGGTTTTAATCAAAATATCTGTGAAATATCATCTTTCCATTTCACGTAGGCTTTATCCAAACATAACATTAATCTTGTACAACTTATATCTTATCGAGGTTCGTAAACCTCTCAAGTGATCGTCACCACTTACCATTCCCTTTATATAAAGGCCATTCCCCCGTTACATACCACGAAGTAATGTAACGGTCCGCGTTCCATTCCATAAGTTGCAAGATATTATGTGGTATTTGGCCATTCTTGGCAAAACATTCCTTTACAGACCAAAATGGTCAAAACATTTCATGTCAATGCAATCACTGTCAATGACATCCTTTCATCATCACTCATCCTGGTAAACCAATACAAGTCTTAAAACATTTCACATATCAAAATCATCATCCTTTTCTTCAATAAAAATAAGGTGGTTATCCTTCCAGAGTAGTACCTCCAACAGATATGTTTCCACGAAAGAATGACAGGTCCAGGAGAGATTTATACACCACTCTTTCCTTAGATAAAACATTCCATTTGTCAGATAACTACATATCGGTCGGAAGGTTACCTTTCATTTTACAACATAAAACATTCCTTGCAACATCATACATACTGGCTCAAAGATTTAAATCCATGGCATACAGTATCTAAAACATTTATAACATGTGCATCATGCCTAAAACATTAAAAACGTTTAAAAAGGGCATTATAGAACTCACCTCTAACTTCCTGATCGTTTAAATAATCTTTACATGCTAATGTGGCTAGCACAACAACTTGGATCACAGTCCTAAATCATTTATAACATTACTTAATCATAAGTTCCTGGCTTAGCGGAAATAACCAAGTCATTAGGAACTAGTCCGAACCTTACCTCAACACTATCTCTTAGGTATCGGGGTTGAAAAGCTGGAAACCTGACTTCTCTATGAAAATCGGTGCTCCTTGGCACGCTTACAGAAGTTAAGTGTGTGTTTCTAAGTGTGTTTTGTTGTGTGGGATGCTTCAAAATCGATCACAAGTCCCATCTATTTATAGGCTGCCTGACGGTTCCATAGCGGGTCGTTATCACTACACAAGTCGGTCCGCTATCTAGTGTGGCGGTGTATTTTTCTTAGTGGGCACATAACGGACCGTTAAACATCTCATGTCGGTCCGAAATGAATGAATTAAGGCCAGCGGACCGCAACGGATCCTATGTTGATCCGATATCGATCCCCCACGTGTCAGTCTTTAGTGATTGGTCACCCGACATGTGTCAACTCCTGAGAGTTTCCTTGCCCCATACATAGCGGACCGTTATCCCAATAATGTCGGTCCGACGTCTACCTATTTTTCCAAATTTTCACTTTTACTCCCTCGAATTTAATCTAATTATATTTTATCCCCTATACTTTAACTCATTGTTACTTTAACCCCTATAATTTAATATAATGTCACCTTAACCCCTTGGGTTTCATCAAATGACTATTTTAGTCCTTTTACTTTGTATTTTCTTTAAAATTGGGGTGTTACATCTGATAAAAGTGCTTACAAGTTACAAATCCCAGATGCACTAAACAACACAAACCAAGCATTATTTATAGGCAACACACTACTACATCGAACTTAGCAAGTTCGCCAGAACTAGCCTTAGGCGAACTTATTAAGTTCTCCACAACTATATCAGGTGAACTTGTTAAGTTCGCCTGTTACAATGACTTAACAAACTTAGAAAACATTACATACAAGAAATCATAAAGACCTAATCTATTACAAGACTGGTTGTCACACAAATGTTCCAACACACACATTTTGTGCCATAGATATAATGTCTCCAAATCTTCAATGCGAAGACGACCGCAACCAACTCAAGATTATGCGTCGTATAGTTCTTCTCATGAATCTTAATTTGTCTTGATGCATAAGCGATCACTTTGCGTCATTGCATGAGAACAAAACTGAGACCTTGGTTAGAGGTAACACAGTAGACAACAAGATCATCATTCCTATCAAGGAGAGTTAGAATAGGAGCATTGCACAACTTTTTCTTGAGGATTTGGAAGGCTTCCTCTTACTTCGGTCCCCACTCATAAGGTTTACCCTTATGGGTCAAGGCGGTGAGAGGGACAGCAATCTTTGAAAAGTTTCAAATGAACCGACGATAATAACCCGCTAGACCAAGAAATGAACGAACCTCGGTAGTGGTCTTAGGGGCACTCCAATTCTTAAAAGCTTCAATCTTAGCGGGATCGACATGAATTCCCTTTTCGTTGACAATATGACCCAAGAATTGAAATTCTTTTAGCCAAAATTCACACTTGGAGAATTTAGCATCTCAAAAGGTCCAAAACCAACCAAAGATGTTGCTCATGATTTGTCTTAGTCTTGGAGTAGATCAAGATATCGTCAATGAAGTCGATCATGAATTTGTCTATGTAAGGTTTGCACACACAGTTCATGAGGTCCATGAAAACTGCGGGCATTGGTCAACCCAAAAGGCATGACCAAAAATTCGTAGTGACCGTATCTTGTACGAAAGGCAGTCTTTGGAATATCTTCCTTGTGCACACGAAGTTGATGATAACCGGATCGAAGATCAATCTTTGAGAAGTAGGTTGAGCCTTGGAGTTGGTCAAATAGATCATCAATCCTTGGCAACGGATAACGATTCTTGATGGTAAGTTTGTTGAGCTCACGGTAGTCAATTTACATACAGAATGAGCCATCTTTCTTCTTTACGAATATGACAGGTGCACCCCAAGGTGAATGACTCGGACGAATGAAGCCTTTATTAGAAAGTTCTTGAAGTTTACTTGCAAGTTCTTGCATTTCAAAAGGTGTGAGGCGGTGTGGAGCTTTGGCTACGGGATTAGCACGGGTACAATATCGATACGAAACTCCACTTGTCGAACGGGTGGAAGACCGGATAGATCTTCGGGAAATACTTCGTGAAAATACCGAATGATGGGGATGTCTTGAATACTCCTCTCTTTGCCATTCTTTTGAACAACATGGGCTACGAAGGCTACATACTTCTTTCGTAAGTAGTTTTGGACTGTAGTGCAAGACATGAGTTTGAGTCCACTACATGGTTTTTCACCAAAGACTTTTAATGTATGGCCCGATGGAAGAGGGATTTGAATGCACTTCTCAAAACAAACGACCTCGACATGATGATTAGATAACCAATCCATGCCTATGATGATGTCAAAGTTTCCCAATTGCATTGGTACAAGGTTGACAGGAAAAGTGTGTTCATTAATTTCAACGAAACAGTCACGGATAACGGAGTCAATGGTGATGGGATTTCCATCCGCTACCTCAACGGTAAAAGTTTTCTCTAATTTAGTTCGTGTTTTAGAAAGTAAGGGCTCAAATTCAAGTGACACAAAACTCATATCAGCACCGGTATCAAAAAGAATGGAAGCATATTGATTATTAACGAGGAACGTACCATTAACCACATCATTGTTGGCTTGAGCTTCATTGGCGTTTATGTTGAATGCACGCCTACGAGCTCCACCATGATTTGCGTTGACTACATTTGGGCATTGGTTTCGGAAGTGGTTTGGGTTACCACACTCAAAGCAAGCACGCCAATTAGCAATAGCCGGTACCACTTGATTGACCACTTGCTGATTGGTTATGTTTCCCTGGTTGACTTGATTAACAGGTGGCCTAGATTGGCAAGTGTTGGCTACATGGCCATACCTTCCACAATTGGCACATAGATGGCATGGTGTATTTAGGAAGTGATGATAATTGCATGTGTTGCACAAAGGGTTGCTGCCCACATTGCTTCTTGGCTAGATTTTGAGCCATTGGTCCACCTTGATTGACTGGAGCAGCCGGTGTGACAATAGCAAAATTTCTAGCCTTTCATTTCCTGTTGTTGTGAAAAGGTTTGGGTTTAAATTCTTTGGTGGGTTCAGAGGGGGTAGCTGTGTCAGTGGCTTTCTTTGCACCTTTCCTTGTTAACCTGCCATGATTATAATCAGTTAACCTGGCAGCTAGGCAGATAGCGTCTTCAAATGTGGCAAGATTTGTACCTAAAATAGTATCCTGGATCTTCATTGGCAAACCACCGATGTATTTCTCAATGCACCGAGTCAGTGGTGTGACCATGTGAGGCACAAGAAGGCTCTACTCATGGAAACGAGTTGTGTAGACTTAGTTCTCACCACTGTCTTGGATAAGATCCCAAAATTCAACCTCTAGCTTCTTCATTTCATTACGAGGACAAAACTCCTCGGTCATGAGCCTCTTCACTTCATCCCATGGCAAGGCCATTGCCACACCCATACCCCGGGTCCGTTTCTCACCATTCCACCAGGTGAGCGCCCGTTTTTTAAAGACGCTGGTAGCATGACGAACCCGGAGATTGTCAGGGCAATCACTGTTAAGGAAAGTGTTTTCAATGCCTTCAAACCATTGAAGGAGACCCGTAGCTCCTTCGGTACCATAGAACTTGATAGGGTTGCACGAGTTAATGTGCTTGAAAATGCATTGGGGCTGCTTGGCACCACCACCACCATCATTACTGTTGTTGTTGGCCTGAGTGAGTTGGTTCACAGGTTGGGTGAGGAGAGCAGCAAGATCATTGTTGTTGTTGGTCTCATTGGTACGACGGGTGTAGGTCCACATGGCTCTTCTACGGATCGTTCTCGTGATAAGACGTATTGTTAACGCGGAGTGCGGAATCCAACTGAATAAACAATTGTATACACAAAAGACAATAGAAACAATCACGTAAATAACATTCAAGCTTGTATTCCAACAATCATAGAGTTTACAGACTCAATCAAATAATTCGTTCACTTCTGTTCTAGTTCCTACTGCTGACTCTGTAACCTCTATATATAGACATCTGATCTGTATTAGGCGAACTTAACAAGTTCGCCTCTAACAGACTAAGCGAACTTAACAAGTTCGCCTCTAACAGACTAAGCGAACTTAACAAGTTCGCCTCAGATAGACTAAGCGAACTTAACAAGTTCGCCTCTGTTAGACTAGGTGAACTTGACAAGTTCGCCTCTAGCATAGTTTGTATAAAACACTTAGAAAATTACATACAAAAACATAAAGACATTAGATCTAAACTATTACAAAGCTTTTGTCATTACAAACTATGTCCTAACAGACTCCCCCTTGAAAATAGCTTGATCTTCAGTCTTTATGATGAGCTTTTTCAATTATCCGGTAATCTGTTGCCTGCATGCACTCCATATCTTCTACATATATCCAACACTCTCTTATACTGCAATCCTTATTCTCTCCATTCATCAGTGAACATGATTTCATTCTTTCTCAACTTTCTCTGATCTTTCTTTGAAAAATTGATAAGATTCATTGCATCATAGAAACATACAATGACCTTATTATCTTTGTCTTCAATCCTTGCTTCACCAGTATTAACATCAACATACCACCATTTCATATTCCCAAGAAAATCTTGAGGAATCTTCTTCAACGATATCTTGTGTACAGTACGTACTGGTTTGAACTTGTACTTCCAGGTCACTTTCCCAGTCTTCTGATCTATTATCCTCACTCTCTTTCCTTTCTGAGGCTTTAGCTTTTCATACTTTCCTAAACCACCTTCTCTCTTGATCAGATTAGCAATCACATCTGCTAAACCAAACTTGGATCTATTAATAAGTGGTTTTGAAGCTAGACCATTCATTTCACACCTTGGCAAGGTATTGAAATATTTGATCCTCGGCTTTAAGTACTGAACACCATCAAATCTTTTAATAGCAAACAATTTTGTGTCATTATCATAAAACCAACTTATGATTCTTCCAACACACCTCTCTTTATTCACATATTTTTCTTTCTGAGCAGGTTGTGCTTGAGACTTGGGTAGCACCTTCATCCAGCTATTCACAACTTCTCTCCACTGTTCTCTGGTCATCCCTGTATTTCTGTACATCAGAGGTTCTTCATTCACCTTAGAAGACACAGTGTGAGTAGTATCCACTATCTCTCCTTCTTCCACTTCATTATCAGACACATCATAAACAATGTCATTGAATAATTCATCAATGTCATCCAGACATTCTATCTTCTCAGCTTCTTCCTCTTCAGAATCCGCAAAGAATTCCAATAGCAAAACTTCTTCCTTAACTCCAGAAGTATCCATGTTTCCTTCAATTGTTTGAGATGTCGACTCCCACTGAACTGTAGATATAGGATTAACGTCAGCGTATTGACGATCACCCTCAGCATTTCCAGTAGGATCATTGTCTTCATCATCCATTCTTTGAATGGACTCAGTGTGACACGTATCATGGATCCTTAACTCCCCCTGAGCTTCAAGACGCTCAACAAGTTTGGATACCAATTCTTGCATGTCAGTAATCTGCTTGGCTTGAGTCTGAATCACCAGCTATCTTTGAGAATCAGTAGATACAAGAGTATCCACCTGAGTTTGTAAAGTAAGCACTTGAGATTCAAGGAAAGTAAACCTCTCAGAATCAAAAGGCTTTAAAGGACCAGCTGAAGATTGAGGAACCGAAGGACTTAGAGTAATCACTGGAGGAACATGAGTTATAATAGGAGATGAATCTTTAGACCTTGGAGGTGTAACTATTAACGAAGCAACAAAATTAGCATCCTCTACACCCTGTGAAGAATGAGCAATAGCAATTGAAGCAGACATAAGCTTCTGAGCTTTAGGATCCGGATTGAAATCAGTATCAGTATCAGAACTCTCATCCACCAATGTTCTTTTTCCCTGTACTGATCTGGAAGGAGGATCCCGAACAGACTTCCGTCTTGGTCTTCTGGCTTGAGATTTAAACGTTTGCTAGCATTTGCCAATGGTATTTCAGCTAACCTCTCATAATTATCTGAACAGAAATCTCTAGACGCATCAGAGTCAGTTTCTTCAGACACAGGCAAAATTGTTTCACTTGAGCTGGAACTAGAATCATTCTCTGTCACCACATTCCCTTCAGCTTCATGAATGGGTGAGTTCACAGCATCATCAACAAAATCATCCATATTCATCCCTAGGTCTTGTTCATGTTCTTGAACGACCTCTTCTTCAACAGGTTCATTAACAGGTATATCAACCTAAGCTTGTTGAATAGGAACTTGTTCTGGAATAGGAATTGGTTGTTGTACTGGAACTTGTTGTTGTTGAGGTTGTTGTGGTTGTTGTACATTCTGACCATGACCTTGAACCAACTCTTCAGGATGAATCCAGTTGTCATTTGGTGGTTCAACATAATCAGGATTGATTAAGTGACCAAATAATGGAGTTTGAACAGGAATCAACGCTGCATTCTGTTGTTTTACCTTAGTGCAATCTGTAAAAATTCTCTTTGACATCAGAGTCAATGTTAAATGAATAGGATGCTGTGGGAGATCAGGAATAAGATGATTCAGAATCATTTGGATGAACCGAGGATACATAAGATATCCTTGACCTTCAGTAGGAGTTATTTGCATAACCAATTCCCGGTAAATGTAAAGAGCAAAATTGAATCGCTTGTTCAATGTCAAAGCCTCCATAGCAGCTTGTAGAGCACTCTTTAACCCATCAGTACCAGCTTTTCTAGGAGATAAGCATTGGATAATCACGTGCACGAAATATCTCCATTCACCAACCAAACCACCCTTACGAGCTTGTGTAACATTAGGTCTTCCACGGTAACCCATCCTCTGAAAACATCCCATAATCAATGTGCCAGGATATGACATAGGATCATCAGCAGCATCACCTAGAGCAAGAGCAGCACGAATAGTCTCTGACGATATTGCAATCTCCGTATTGTTCATAGTAGCATGAATAACATGAGGTTCTACGTCTGTATCTTGATGTACTGTGTCCCAAAATTGCTGAATATACACCAAGCTGATATATGGATCTGCAGATAAGGCTACACGGAGACGTGAACGATTTAAGAACCCAATAATTCCTTGAAAATTAACGGCCTCCGACATGTTAGGATCTAACAGTGCCACCTGGTTATGTTTGTATTCTACACGATGAGCCATCTGAAAAGAATTTGGACAACAAACACATTAGACAAATAATAAACACACGCAACAAGAAGTAAAAAAAATTTGTAACAATAAAAAAAAAAATATATTCAAACAAAAAAAAAATTTCACAAGTCCAAAATCCCTCAGAGCCCCTAGGCGAACTTACTAAGTTCGCTTAGTGTTAAAAGAGGCGAACTTAATAAGTTCGCTTAGACAAGTTCGCTTGAACAAGTTCGCCTGAACTTGTCTGCCGTTTCAAATTCTCACACAGAAATCAAACTTCGTCAAATCGATATAGAAACATGATATACCCACTGGAATCACATCGTCAAACAATTACAACATACTATCAAGCTTCAATTTAATGAGATAATACAGATTTGGCATCAAATTAGGTCAAAAATGCAGAAAACAAAAATCCGACGAGTCCGAGAGGAAAAAGGTCTAAATTCTCACGATTCAACGTATGAAAAACAATAAAAATACCTTAGGAATGATCGCAATTCAAATCGGAACAAGAAGGTACGAGTAAACAATCCAACAACACACTGATTTTAAAAATTTTGAAAATCACTCAACACATATAAGTTCGCCTAAAAATTCTGAGAATACAAAGTGACTAAGTTCGCCTGAACAAAAATCCTTATACACATTAAGTTCGCTTAATTTGGCGAACTTGTTAAGTTCGCTTAACAAGCCCCAGGCAAACATATTAAGTTCGGTTCACCAACCTCAGGCGAACATATTAAGTTCGCTTCACCTCAACCAGGCGAACATAACAAGTTCTCCTCAACCTTTTTGTGACATTTCGGGTTTTATTCACGCTTTTATATTATGTATCCTGCAAACATTTTCTATTCAATGGAATGCAAGTGTTTTTATTTAAATTTTTGTACAAAGTATATATATAATTTAATTTATGGATTTAAAATAAATAAAATTTTATAAGTTTTAAACTTATATAAAATTTTATATAAAAATCTAAATTAAAAGGTTCATTTATAAATAAGATAACCTATTTAAATAAAATAATTAACTTTTATAAAAATATTTATAATAATAATAATATAAGTTTATAAAATATAATTGAAATTAAAAAAGAAACTTAATTAATTATTTTTATATAAGTTAAGGGGCTGTTTTGAAATGTCTCAAACTAAAAGGTTTTAAAGTAAAAGTAAGTTAAGGGGCTGTTTCTGGAGAAACTAAACCTCAGGGACTAACGGGTAAAAATCACAGGGACTAACTTAATATAAAAACAAGCTACAAGGACCAAAATTGCCAACATCGAATTCGCGTTTACGGTTGTCTCCTCCATTGTCCCGCGGTCCAAGCCATTTTCCGGCGACCCCCTCGACACGCCTGTCCCCTGCACCTCGACAGCCGAAAATGGTCTCCCTGACCTCGTCGTCCCCACGCGAGCAAAAGCCCCCAACCAATTTGTCTCCCCAACATTCGAAACGTCTGATCGTGTTTGTGGCCGAAAGTCCACGCCACGAATTCGGCCCCGACAGTAGACCTCCACGCCTGCTAGATGGCTCGTTAGCTTCGTCTTGTCCAGACGAGTGTCTGGACATACTCAATTGCATGTTTTATTATAGGGATCGAGCTCGGCTATAAATAGCCATTTACGGACCTGCTCGAGCTCGCCACCCCTCCTCCACCCACTCTCACTCAAAATTGAAGTCGGCATTGTGTTCGTTGTCTCTGTGAGAAGCTGTGACCAGAATCTCAGAGCCCAATTCCATCCCGAAGCTTGAATTCCCGATCTTGGTATTTTCGGATTAAAAGCCCTGTCGTCCAGCCCCTTCACGACCTAGTAAGTACCTCGAATTCGTTCATTTGCCTTCTGTTATCCTCTGGCAATCTGTACCAATCGAAATCACAACTTCAAACCATCGATTACTGGGCAAACTAGTGTTTTCGGACACGGTTTGCCGGTTGCCGAGGACCAGCGACTAGTTTCGCGTATGCGTTTATTAATTAAACGATACACACATAACCAGCGATGGGCAGTAGCCCGGCTGGTTATGCGTGTGTGTGTTTGAGCCTTAGGTCGCGGGTTCGATTCTGGTGGCCTCCGGCCCAACCCAATTTTTTCTGTTTTAATGATATAATTTATTTTATTTATTTATTTTATCATATTTTAATATTATATCTATACTATAAAAACTATTACGGGTTGGGTGACACGTTCGTTTATTTTCGAAAGCATTAAATAACTTTTACACATATTTAACCCACTGAATTTTTATAAAATAATAAACCCTATATTTTATAAACTCGTTTAAATAATTTTAACTCACAAAAGAAAATATATAATAATAATAATATAAATAAACAAAATAGAGATTTTTATATAATATATCTACTTATTTAAAAATATAATATTTTAACAAGATTAAAAATTATATTTTTTTGATGTTAAGTTTTACAAAATCATTATCATCTTTCTACAATATTTTATACAAATAAATTTTAAGAAATATTATTATAAACCTATACATGTTTAAATACGAATACAAACATACAAAACATGCAATAATACATATTTATCCACATAGGGTTCCAACGTGCTTAGGTTTCAACATCCTTATCACCTACACTCGTGGATTAAAATACCCGCTAGCCAGGTGAGTTACATAGCCCGTATTTTACATTTTTACATACTTTGAGGTGAAACATTATACATGCTACTCATCAAATTGTTTATACGTGTTATACATGTGAATTATATGCTTGCTCATCGTGAATTATCTTGGGTGTACACTTATTTATTTTAAACACAAGAAAACCAACAGTAATATTAATAGATCTATTGTGCCTGACGAGCCCACCCATGTAGGGTGTTTATTACTGCATACTCGGATATAGCCGCGTGTTATATTCAAACATATCGAATATAGTGGGTAACTATATTCAAACATACCGGGCCTAGCTGTTGTGCTATGCTCAAGCGCGTCAATCAAGGTTTGAATTGTGCTTAGATAAACATGAAGGATACAACTATATATGCTATGTTTAACAAGATAAACAATGAGTTGCAAAACGTTTTTATCTACTATTTATCGGGTCCACAAAACCTATGTACTCACCAACTTTATAGTTGACACTTGATTTAAATAATGTTTCAGGTTTAGATATGTGATTGCTTGCTGAAGATTCCTCCACTTAAGAACTTATGGACCTAGTTAATTAAATCAATGTTTTGGAATAGACTAGGTTATTTGAAATGTATTGTACTTGGATATTTTTTGTCTTTAAATTAAATTAATAAATTATGCAATATTTTAGCTATCATGTGCTTTTGAACAATTATCCATTGTCTGCCTCGATGATTCCGCCATCAGTCGGGGTGTGACAGATTGGTATCAGAGTCATGGTTATAGGGAATTGGGTTATTAGACACAATGACCTAGACTATAACCCTAGGACTCCCTTTTACGTGTTACGCGCTAAATGATTATTTGCTATGTGAATTATTTGTAGTTAGGTATTATTTGAATTTTCCCAAGTTTAGTACATGAGACTTATACACATACATATAAGGCCTTAAACATACAATACATACTTTACATACACATTTGACAAATAAACATATGCAAACAAATACGCTACACATCCTTATCCATACTCTTTCCTCATCCATACTATTTGCAACATTCCTACATATTTTATACTCATAGACTCACAAGTGTATTAAATTCTTGAAAATCTCGTCAACGACTTAATATCTTGAAAACTAGTAAAGGACATGTGCAATCCGGAAGGGTGACACCTGTACATTGGGTTTTCTGTCTAGGAAAGCATTTCGTATAAATCCAAATAAACGGACCCGTATGCTTTCCTGGGAATTCCTGAAGTGAGTGTTTACCTATAGGCTAAAGCATGTCTCCTTGAAAGTTTTGAGGAATTACTTAACGTTGATAAGTCATTGTATTCGCAAGAATATGATCCGAACCTAAACTCAAAATTTGGGGACATTATAGTAAGATAGGAAGAACTAGATGAACATGCAAAGCAAATCATTATTACGGGTGCACACGTAATAACGATTTGTAGTGCATACAAATCCCGGCGATTCCTATTGCACGAATAATGATCTATGACATCATCTCCTACCCGGAATAGATGACTTATTTTCCCCATCAACCTTGAATAAATACACATACATTGGCACGTGACATGATGAATCCCGCATTTCTGCTTACATTATTTCCCACTATAACTCATATATATCCACTTTATCTAAAATATCATTGTCTTTTCTTATGGTGTTAGAATGCCTCCTCGACGTGCAAACTCTAGAACTTCCAACCCGGTTCTTGCTACTCTTCTTGCCCAATTGGTGGGGCAAATGACCCAAGCCAATAACAACAGTGAGGGGTCTCAGAACATCCAAGGAAACGGTGGTACCAACCAGCCTCAATGCACGTTTAAGCACTTTAACTCATGCAACCCTACAAAATTTTACGGGACAGAGGGTGCTACCGGCCTACTACAATGGTTTGAAAGCATGGAGAGCACATTCCTAAATAGTGACTGTCCCAATAATCTTCGGGTTCGCTATGCCACAAGTGTACTTCAAAAGAGAGCCCTCACCTGGTGGAACGGTGAGAAACGCACTCGTGGTGTTGAGGTTGCTACATCCTTATCATGGGATGACCTGAAGAAAGCCATGACTGATCTCGAAATGAAATATGGAAGCTCGAGACTGAGTTTTGGGATCTTGCCCAAGACAGCGGGAATAATCTGGCTTACACCACCCGATTTCAAGAGTTGAGCCTATTGGTGCCTCATATGATCACTCCTCTTGCTCGGGAAATTGAATAATACATAGGCGGGATGCCTATGCAAATTCAGGATGCTGTGTTAGGAAGCAATCCTCCTACACTTGAAGCTGCTATCCGTCTATCCGCTACGCTATCCGACAACCACGTCAAAGCCGGAACCTTATCAAGAAAGGGCTCCAAGAAGGTTGTTTCTACTCTTGCGGCTGTCAAAGATATAAAGCCCGAGTCTTCTAACCGCAACAAGAAACGAAAGGGTCGAAACTTCGCAGCTGTAACTCCCACCGCACCTGCTATTCAAGTGGCACCTTTGGGTCAAAGCCTAAAACCTTATTTGGGCCCAAATCCCCAATGTCAGACCTGCAAATACCACCATCGTGCCAACTTTCCATGCCGATTGTGTTCGAGCTGCGAACGATATGGACACATGGCCACTACTTGCCGTACCCGTCCTCCCGTCCATCAAGCTGCTCCAGCCAACCGTCCAAACTATCCGACACCTCTCAATGGTCGGGCATGTTATGAATGTGGAGACCCAAACCATTTCCGTGACCGATTCCCAAAACTTCATCAACAAGGTGGTCCTCAAGGACGAGCGTTTAATATAAACGCTAATGAGGCACAAGCAAACAACGACGTGATAAACAGTACGTTTCTCGTAAACAATAATTATGCATCCGTTTTATTTGATACTGGTGCCGATAGGAGTTTTGTGTCTCATACCTTTGAATCTCGACTTGCTAAACAAAGAACGAAACTTGACAATTCTTATTCCGTGGAGATAGCAAACGGGAAATCTATTGCTATATATTATGTTATCCGCGACTGCAATCTCGATCTTAATAATCATGAGTTCTCTGTTGATCTCCTTTCGATGCAATTAGGAAGCTTCGATATTATAATTGGCATGGATTGGTTATCCAAGCACCATGCCGAGGTTATTTGCTATGAAAAGTGCATTTGTATACCTCTCCCTTCGGGCGACACGTTAGTTATTTTCGGTGAAGTGTCGTGGTCTTCAACTCATGTCTTGCACATTGGCACAAAAGTACTTGCGGAAAAAGTATGTTGCCTTCTTGGCCCACGTAGTTGACACGAAAGACAAGGGTAAGAAATTGCAAGATATTCCGATTATTCGAGACTTTCCCGAGGTATTCCCCGAGGATTTACCCGGTCTTCCTCCCCCTAGACAAGTAGAGTTTCGTATTGACCTGGTGCCCGGAGCAACTCCCGTGGCAAAAGCTCCTTATCGTCTTGCACCTTCCGAGATGCAAGAGCTCGCAAGTCAATTACAAGAACTCTCATCCAAAGGTTTCATCCGACCAAGCCATTCACCTTGGGGTGTTCCCGTGCTGTTCGTAAAGAAAAAAGATGGATCGTTTCAAATGTGCATTGATTATCATGAACTCAACAAGCTTACAATCAAGAACCGTTATGTAACATCCCAAATAATGACAAGACAAATAGAAAAGGGAAATAAAGTGGGCTTGGCCAAAATTTCGGCCCATGGGCCGAAAAGAAAAGGGGGAAACCCCATTACAAAACAGCAGCTTCAACCCAAACCCCTCTCATTTCATCTTCCTGCGCAAGAATACTAGAGAGAGAGAGAGAGAACGATCGGCTTGTGAAGAAAACCGCAAGGAGAAGACTCAAGGGCTCGGGAATCATCCGACTCCACCATTTCAACGCATAGCAACAGAAATCGGGCCTGTTGAGGTAAGCATCGCCTCTGATTATGAGTCTTTGCATGTCTCGGGTTTAAATAAAATAAAGATACGATTTTTGCATACGAAACTTGAAACAAATCACGTATTTGAACTCAAGAACGATAAAGGAAGGTGTTTAACGTAAAATGCTCAAGGTTTAATCGATTGGAAATAAGTTGGCTGGAGCAAGGTTCTGGTCAGGGAAGATGCAGACCCATGACTCGAAACTATAGTTTCGATACATACAGACCCGTCGAAACTACTCTAGTTTCGATAGTCATGTTTGACTCGAAACTATCTAGTTTCGATAGCAGCCAATGACTCGAAACTACCATAGTTTCGATAAGAACTCAGGACTCGAAACTACCTAGTTTCGAGTGTCACCTTGAACCTAAACTAAGATTTTTCATAAGTTAATGACTCGAAACTACCATAGTTTCGATAGGATCTCATGACTCGAAACTACCTAGTTTCGATAGAAGGATTATGACTCGAAACTACCTAGTTTCGAGTGTAAGACCATAGCTCGAAACTACCATAGTTTTGATGCGACCCACCTCCCGAAACTACTGAGTTCAAGCATAGTAATGTCTAGTGTCATCTAGGAGCACCATCTTATGTGTATGACTTTATTATACAGATCGTGAGTGACATTAGTGAAGCCCAGTAGCCAGCTTAGTGTATTACAGAAACTACTCATCAGGTGAGTTCTATGTGCCCCTTTTTATGTTATGTGCAAATGTTTTCAAATGTTTTGGGGCTGAAGTGTATACACTAAGTGAATAAAGTTTATGAATGTTAATGTGATCATATGTGTTATACAAGTATATATATATATACCTATACACGAAAGAGAAATTATGAATAAAGAATGAAAAGCATGATTATAAAGAATGAACGAAAGTATAACACAAAATGAAAGAATGAAATCCTGCTTTATATCCATGTATATATTGCTTGCAAAGAATGAAATGAATGAATGTCATAACATATAAGAATGAAATCTTGCTTTATATCCATGTATATATTGCTTGCCAAGTACAGAAAATGTTATGGACGCTTCGATGATAACGGCTACTTCGGTAGACGGACGACCATGTGACTATTTTACAACCGGGACAAGTGCGTTCCTTCATCAGCTAGGACGTACGAATGCCATTAAAGGACGGTCGAAGCAATTGGCATATTATAGTAGAACGGTTGTATAAATAATAGTCGCATGGGAAACGGATACCTTCGGGTAGACGGGCGAATTACGGCCTACGACGGTAGGACGGTTGTAAGTCATGACGGACGGACAAAGGTTGCCGGACGGTTGTAAGAATAAAATGACGGACGGCACTTGTTGCCGGACGGTTGTAAGTATAGGTGGGCCATGACGATGGACCACGGCGATTGTCTTTGTGACATTCGTAAGCAAATGACGGGTTGATCACCCTTACAGAGTATGACCCATGAATGTAAATAAAGAAAGAAAAAGGGTGAATGCATATATATATTTATGTATGAAATCACCAAAAATACAGAAAAGGAAATACAGAAAAGAAAGATGAAAGAAAGGCAAAAGTTATGAATACGTATTTATATGAATGATTATACAGTAATGCATACTTATACCTATAAAGAAAAGAATGTTTACAGTAAATTGCATTAAACTAGAACTCACCAGCGTTAGCTGACTTTTAGTATACATTTCAGGTAAAGGAAGAAAAGGTCGTGCGATGGCGTGAAGGTTACCCGGCACAAGACTGACATCCCACTTTTGTTTGTTAAGACAATGTTGTGTTTTTAATTGTTAAGACTTCCGCTGTTATGTAATGTAATTGAATGATGAATGTTTTAAATTTAAGTTCAGTATTTATGGCTATGTTTATGAGTAAATCCAACAAGTGAGGTCACCCGGGAAAGGGGCCTTACAAGTTGGTATCAGAGCAATAGTTTGAGAGATTTAGACATCCCTAAATGTCTAGACTCAAACTGATTATGGGACCAACGCACGGATGTCAGTATGGGTAACCAACGCACGGATGTCAGTATGGGTAACCAACGCCAACGCTAGCACGGTAAGTAAGTTATAAAGTTAATACTCTTGCATAGGAATAGATACCTTAACTTAGAACAAATAGATGTTAATGCCACGACTGATTTGAAGAGTTTCGAACCCGAAAAGCAATGTAAATTAGTAATCACAAACCGGTCACTGTAATTAAGAATTTACCTTGCTCGTACTGTTCCAAACTATGATCTGAAGAAATGACATTGATGTATTCCCTTTTTAACTATCAGGAAATTAAGAACTATGGCTGGTGGAGGAAGAACAGGACCTCGAGGCGGTCGCACTGGCCGACGAGGTAGACCTCCGTTGAACCCAAGATTTGAAGAAGAAGAGAGTGTGCACGCAGAGCACACCGAAAGTGTGCACGAAACAGAAGTGACCCCAATTATGAACGACAGTCCAGGGCCTATACAGTTGGAACCTGAAGTCAGGGATGCTATTGCCCGTGAAGTTGTGCTCACTTTGAAAAAGGTATTGCCTGATCTACTATCCGAGGCAATAAAGAAAAGTAAGGAGGAGGATGAAGGAGACAATGAAGAGAAAGTATATGACAGTGATGGGGATGAAATAAAGATTGGATCGAGCAATCGTGGGTGCACTTACAAAGGTTTCAAGGACGGAGACCCACCCAAGTTCGATGGGAGCAAAGATTCAGTGGCAACGCTTGAATGGATTGAGAGGATGAGTGCTGTAATCAACATCAGCGAGTGTCGACCAGACCAGGCTGTTAAATATGTTGCTCATTCTTTCACCAACGAAGCCTTAGGTTGGTGGAGGAACATTCAGAGGACAAAGTCCCCAAACGCTCTTGCAAGAATGACATGGGAAGAACTGAAAAAGCTGGTAATTCAAAAGTTCTGTCCCCAGAACGAAATTGATCGAGTGGAAAATGAATTCCTAAACCTTAAAGCTGGCAACAAGACACACCGCCAGTATACTTCTAGATTCAATGAGTTGGCACAGCTGGTACCCCACCTGGTGGAGACAGAAGAGCGAATGATCAAGTATTATGTGAAGGGCCTACCTCAAAGGGTCCGTGTCCACGTGAAAGCCAACCTACCCTCGACCTTCGAGTCGGTAGTGAATCTGAGCGGAATCGTCTACGACGATTATGCCAATGAGGACCCACCAACAGAAACCCAAAAGAGAAAGTGGGAGAACCCGTCTAGAGGCACCGGAAGAGGGAACGTAATAACTGAAAATAAGAAACCAAGGTCGGACAAATATGAAACCTGCAAGAAATGCGGAAGGCAACATTTTGGCGAGTGCCGGGTCGGCTCCACCACATGTTACAGGTGTGGGAAGGCGGGGCACTACTCTCGTGACTGCTTGAGAGACACTAAATGCCAAGTATGTGGACTGTTTGGTCACCTGGCTAAGGATTGCAGAAAAGCCAGACAATCTGGTTCGGGAAAAGAAAAGGAACAGGAACAACCAAAGACTAGGACTCGAGCTTACGCCCTGACTGAGGAGGAAGCAAGGGGAAATCCTGATGTTGTGTCAGGTACGTTCCTAGTTAATGATGAACGTGCGGCTATATTATTTGACTCGGGTGCTAGTAAAAGCTTTATATCAAATGCCTTTAGTCGAAAACTGAATTGCACTATCAACACAGTAGTAAAGGCCTTTAGTGTACAAACTGCCGTTGGTAAAAATTCGGCAGTATTCCAAGTAACAGAGGATTGCATAATAGAAATAGAGGGTCATAAATTTCCTTCTAGATTATTCCTTCTCACCTTAGGAGGATTCGATATAGTATTGGGTATGGATTGGCTAGCTGCCAACGAAGCTCAAATCATATGTAAACGTAAGAGGATACACCTCAAAGGTCCTAGCGGCAGTCCAATTACGGTTTATGGGGATTGGAATTGCACAATGCCGAACGTCATCTCGATGATTAAGGCCGAAAGTTACATGAGGCGCGGCTGCGAAGCTTATCTGGCATATGTTATAGATGATAGAATGAAAACGAAAGAACTCAAGAATGTACCCGTGGTGTGCAATTTTCCGGAAGTATTCCCTGAGGATCTACCTGGGTTGCCACCCGATCGGGAAATAGAATTTCAGATTGATTTACTGCCAGGAGCTGAGCCCGTTGCCAAAGCCCCCTACCGATTGGCTCCGTCAGAAATGAAGGAATTGATGTCCCAACTAGAGGAACTAACCGAGAAAGGATTTATTAGGCCGAGCATCTCACCATGGGGCGCTCCGGTACTATTTGTAAAGAAGAAGGACGGCAGTATGCGCATGTGTATCGACTACCGCGAATTGAACAAGAGAACAGTAAAGAACAAATACCCACTGCCTAGAATAGACGACCTTTTTGATCAACTGCAAGGCGCGAGTTGGTTCTCAAAGATTGATCTCAGGTCGGGTTACCATCAATTGAAAGTAAGAGAGAAGGATGTACCGAAAACTGCGTTTCGTACACGTTACGGGCATTATGAATTTCTTGTGATGTCCTTCGGACTAACCAACGCACCAGCAGCATTTATGGATTTAATGAACAGAGTATGCCGACCCATGTTGGATCGATCAGTAATAGTTTTTATAGATGACATCCTCATATATTCAAAGAATGAAGGTGATCACCACTGTCACCTAAGAGAAGTATTGGAGGTGCTAAAGCAGGAAAAGTTGTACGCAAAATTCTCCAAATGCGCGTTCTGGCTTAGGGAAGTCCAATTCCTAGGTCATGTAATAAACCCAAACGGCATCATGGTGGATCCTGCAAAGATCGAGACAGTAAAGGAATGGAACATCCCAAAGACACCAACAGAGATACGAAGCTTTCTAGGGTTGGCAGGCTACTATCGAAGGTTTATCCAAGATTTCTCAAGAATTGCCTCGCCGCTAACCAAACTGACACGGAAGGAAGTAAAGTATGAATGGGGTCCAACCCAAAACAACGCGTTTGAGGAACTTAAGACACGATTAACTCAAGCTCCAGTATTAACACTACCTGAGGGAAATGAAGACTTAGTAGTCTACTCTGACGCTTCAGGGCAAGGTTTAGGGTGCGTACTCATGCAACGAGGAAAGGTAATTGCTTATGCATCGCGGCAACTAAAGGTTCATGAAGTTAACTACCCAACACATGATCTAGAATTAGCAGCAGTAGTTTTCGCGTTGAAAATATGGAGACACTACTTGTATGGAGTTAAATGCACCATCTACTCCGATCACAAAAGCTTGAAATACTTTTTCGAACAAAAGGAACTAAACATGAGGCAAAGAAGATGGTTAGAGCTACTGAAAGACTATGACTGTGAGATATTGTACCATCCAGGCAAGGCAAACGTAGTGGCTGACGCTTTAAGTAGAAAGGAAGAATCGGCACCTATCCGGATCAAAGCGTGTCAGTTAATTATAACGCCAGACTTAATGGGTGAAATATCAAAGGCACAAGATGAAGCATTGTTAGAAAGAAATGTGAAACGGGAAAGAATAGTAGGACAACAAGGGAACTTAGATGCGAATGCATACGGAGTACGAACTAGGTTTGGCCGGATGTGGATACCTAAGATTGGTGAGCTTAGAGCCAAAATACTCGATGAGGCCCATAAGTCTCGCTATTCTATCCACCCCGGGACAAACAAAATGTATCAAGACTTGAAGAAAGAATACTGGTGGCCTGGCATGAAGAATGATGTGACAAAATACGTGAGCAAGTGCCTAACGTGTTCTCTAGTTAAGGCCGAGCACCAGAAACCATGCGGTAAAATGCAACCTTTACCAATACTGGAATGGAAGTGGGAAGAGATCACAATGGACATCATTACCAAGCTACCGCGAACAGCTAAAGGCAATGATACCATTTGGGTGATCGTCGACCGCTTGACAAAGAGTGCTCACTTCTTGCCAATACGAGAAACTTCTTCTTCTGAAAAGCTAGCAGAAGTATTTATCAAGGAAATTGTGAGCAGACATGGTATGCCGCTGTCGATTGTGTCTGACAGGGATACTAGATTCACGTCAAGGTTTTGGAAGAAATTCAATGAAGCAATGGGCACTAGACTGAACATCAGCACCGCTTACCACCCCCAAACCGATGGACAATCGGAAAGGACCATTCAGACCTTGGAGGACATGCTCCGGGCCTGTATCATTGACTTCGGTGGGAGTTGGGACAGCCATCTACCATTGGCAGAATTTTCATATAACAACAGCTATCACTCGACTATTGGCATGCCGCCATTTGAAATGTTGTATGGGAGGAAATGTAGGACCCCGGTTTGTTGGGGGGAAATTGGACAGAAGGATTTTGCAAGTCTCGAAGTGGTCAAAGCTACTTCTGAGAAATTTGATCAAATCAAGGCTCGTATGAAAGCCGCAAAAGACAGACAGAAATCATACGCGGATAAGAGAAGGAGGGATTTAGAGTTTCAAGTAGGGGACATGGTACTGTTGAAAGTATCACCGTGGAAAGGAATCATTCGGTTCAGAAAGCGTGGCAAACTAAGTCCAAGGTTTGTCGGACCTTTCAAGATTGTAGCAAGAGTGGGTCAAGTTGCTTACAGACTCGACCTACCCGTCGAGCTTAGTGGAATACACCCTACGTTCCACGTGTCGCACTTACGCAAGTGCCTAGCTGACGACACAGCTCACATACCTTACGACGAGATCGAAGTGGATAACAGTCTAAATTATGTAGAGGAACCAATAGCCATTCTTGACCGAGCTGAGAAACGATTACGCAATAAGTCGATTCCTTTAGTCAAAATACAATGGAAACACAGAAAGGGGTCCGAGGCTACTTGGGAGAAAGAAGACGAGATGAAGGAACTGTATCCCCAGTTGTTTAACGTGTAACAGGTTTCGAGGACGAAACCTCATTAAGGAGGGTAGACTTGTAACATCCCAAATAATGACAAGACAAATAGAAAAGGGAAATAAAGTGGGCTTGGCCAAAATTTCGGCCCATGGGCCGAAAAGAAAAGGGGGAAACCCCATTACAAAACAGCAGCTTCAACCCAAACCCCTCTCATTTCATCTTCCTGCGCAAGAATACTAGAGAGAGAGAGAGAGAGAACGATCGGCTTGTGAAGAAAACCGCAAGGAGAAGACTCAAGGGCTCGGGAATCATCCGACTCCACCATTTCAACGCATAGCAACAGAAATCGGGCCTGTTGAGGTAAGCATCGCCTCTGATTATGAGTCTTTGCATGTCTCGGGTTTAAATAAAATAAAGATACGATTTTTGCATACGAAACTTGAAACAAATCACGTATTTGAACTCAAGAACGATAAAGGAAGGTGTTTAACGTAAAATGCTCAAGGTTTAATCGATTGGAAATAAGTTGGCTGGAGCAAGGTTCTGGTCAGGGAAGATGCAGACCCATGACTCGAAACTATAGTTTCGATACATACAGACCCGTCGAAACTACTCTAGTTTCGATAGTCATGTTTGACTCGAAACTATCTAGTTTCGATAGCAGCCAATGACTCGAAACTACCATAGTTTCGATAAGAACTCAGGACTCGAAACTACCTAGTTTCGAGTGTCACCTTGAACCTAAACTAAGATTTTTCATAAGTTAATGACTCGAAACTACCATAGTTTCGATAGGATCTCATGACTCGAAACTACCTAGTTTCGATAGAAGGATTATGACTCGAAACTACCTAGTTTCGAGTGTAAGACCATAGCTCGAAACTACCATAGTTTTGATGCGACCCACCTCCCGAAACTACTGAGTTCAAGCATAGTAATGTCTAGTGTCATCTAGGAGCACCATCTTATGTGTATGACTTTATTATACAGATCGTGAGTGACATTAGTGAAGCCCAGTAGCCAGCTTAGTGTATTACAGAAACTACTCATCAGGTGAGTTCTATGTGCCCCTTTTTATGTTATGTGCAAATGTTTTCAAATGTTTTGGGGCTGAAGTGTATACACTAAGTGAATAAAGTTTATGAATGTTAATGTGATCATATGTGTTATACAAGTATATATATATATACCTATACACGAAAGAGAAATTATGAATAAAGAATGAAAAGCATGATTATAAAGAATGAACGAAAGTATAACACAAAATGAAAGAATGAAATCCTGCTTTATATCCATGTATATATTGCTTGCAAAGAATGAAATGAATGAATGTCATAACATATAAGAATGAAATCTTGCTTTATATCCATGTATATATTGCTTGCCAAGTACAGAAAATGTTATGGACGCTTCGATGATAACGGCTACTTCGGTAGACGGACGACCATGTGACTATTTTACAACCGGGACAAGTGCGTTCCTTCATCAGCTAGGACGTACGAATGCCATTAAAGGACGGTCGAAGCAATTGGCATATTATAGTAGAACGGTTGTATAAATAATAGTCGCATGGGAAACGGATACCTTCGGGTAGACGGGCGAATTACGGCCTACGACGGTAGGACGGTTGTAAGTCATGACGGACGGACAAAGGTTGCCGGACGGTTGTAAGAATAAAATGACGGACGGCACTTGTTGCCGGACGGTTGTAAGTATAGGTGGGCCATGACGATGGACCACGGCGATTGTCTTTGTGACATTCGTAAGCAAATGACGGGTTGATCACCCTTACAGAGTATGACCCATGAATGTAAATAAAGAAAGAAAAAGGGTGAATGCATATATATATTTATGTATGAAATCACCAAAAATACAGAAAAGGAAATACAGAAAAGAAAGATGAAAGAAAGGCAAAAGTTATGAATACGTATTTATATGAATGATTATACAGTAATGCATACTTATACCTATAAAGAAAAGAATGTTTACAGTAAATTGCATTAAACTAGAACTCACCAGCGTTAGCTGACTTTTAGTATACATTTCAGGTAAAGGAAGAAAAGGTCGTGCGATGGCGTGAAGGTTACCCGGCACAAGACTGACATCCCACTTTTGTTTGTTAAGACAATGTTGTGTTTTTAATTGTTAAGACTTCCGCTGTTATGTAATGTAATTGAATGATGAATGTTTTAAATTTAAGTTCAGTATTTATGGCTATGTTTATGAGTAAATCCAACAAGTGAGGTCACCCGGGAAAGGGGCCTTACAAGTTGGTATCAGAGCAATAGTTTGAGAGATTTAGACATCCCTAAATGTCTAGACTCAAACTGATTATGGGACCAACGCACGGATGTCAGTATGGGTAACCAACGCACGGATGTCAGTATGGGTAACCAACGCCAACGCTAGCACGGTAAGTAAGTTATAAAGTTAATACTCTTGCATAGGAATAGATACCTTAACTTAGAACAAATAGATGTTAATGCCACGACTGATTTGAAGAGTTTCGAACCCGAAAAGCAATGTAAATTAGTAATCACAAACCGGTCACTGTAATTAAGAATTTACCTTGCTCGTACTGTTCCAAACTATGATCTGAAGAAATGACATTGATGTATTCCCTTTTTAACTATCAGGAAATTAAGAACTATGGCTGGTGGAGGAAGAACAGGACCTCGAGGCGGTCGCACTGGCCGACGAGGTAGACCTCCGTTGAACCCAAGATTTGAAGAAGAAGAGAGTGTGCACGCAGAGCACACCGAAAGTGTGCACGAAACAGAAGTGACCCCAATTATGAACGACAGTCCAGGGCCTATACAGTTGGAACCTGAAGTCAGGGATGCTATTGCCCGTGAAGTTGTGCTCACTTTGAAAAAGGTATTGCCTGATCTACTATCCGAGGCAATAAAGAAAAGTAAGGAGGAGGATGAAGGAGACAATGAAGAGAAAGTATATGACAGTGATGGGGATGAAATAAAGATTGGATCGAGCAATCGTGGGTGCACTTACAAAGGTTTCAAGGACGGAGACCCACCCAAGTTCGATGGGAGCAAAGATTCAGTGGCAACGCTTGAATGGATTGAGAGGATGAGTGCTGTAATCAACATCAGCGAGTGTCGACCAGACCAGGCTGTTAAATATGTTGCTCATTCTTTCACCAACGAAGCCTTAGGTTGGTGGAGGAACATTCAGAGGACAAAGTCCCCAAACGCTCTTGCAAGAATGACATGGGAAGAACTGAAAAAGCTGGTAATTCAAAAGTTCTGTCCCCAGAACGAAATTGATCGAGTGGAAAATGAATTCCTAAACCTTAAAGCTGGCAACAAGACACACCGCCAGTATACTTCTAGATTCAATGAGTTGGCACAGCTGGTACCCCACCTGGTGGAGACAGAAGAGCGAATGATCAAGTATTATGTGAAGGGCCTACCTCAAAGGGTCCGTGTCCACGTGAAAGCCAACCTACCCTCGACCTTCGAGTCGGTAGTGAATCTGAGCGGAATCGTCTACGACGATTATGCCAATGAGGACCCACCAACAGAAACCCAAAAGAGAAAGTGGGAGAACCCGTCTAGAGGCACCGGAAGAGGGAACGTAATAACTGAAAATAAGAAACCAAGGTCGGACAAATATGAAACCTGCAAGAAATGCGGAAGGCAACATTTTGGCGAGTGCCGGGTCGGCTCCACCACATGTTACAGGTGTGGGAAGGCGGGGCACTACTCTCGTGACTGCTTGAGAGACACTAAATGCCAAGTATGTGGACTGTTTGGTCACCTGGCTAAGGATTGCAGAAAAGCCAGACAATCTGGTTCGGGAAAAGAAAAGGAACAGGAACAACCAAAGACTAGGACTCGAGCTTACGCCCTGACTGAGGAGGAAGCAAGGGGAAATCCTGATGTTGTGTCAGGTACGTTCCTAGTTAATGATGAACGTGCGGCTATATTATTTGACTCGGGTGCTAGTAAAAGCTTTATATCAAATGCCTTTAGTCGAAAACTGAATTGCACTATCAACACAGTAGTAAAGGCCTTTAGTGTACAAACTGCCGTTGGTAAAAATTCGGCAGTATTCCAAGTAACAGAGGATTGCATAATAGAAATAGAGGGTCATAAATTTCCTTCTAGATTATTCCTTCTCACCTTAGGAGGATTCGATATAGTATTGGGTATGGATTGGCTAGCTGCCAACGAAGCTCAAATCATATGTAAACGTAAGAGGATACACCTCAAAGGTCCTAGCGGCAGTCCAATTACGGTTTATGGGGATTGGAATTGCACAATGCCGAACGTCATCTCGATGATTAAGGCCGAAAGTTACATGAGGCGCGGCTGCGAAGCTTATCTGGCATATGTTATAGATGATAGAATGAAAACGAAAGAACTCAAGAATGTACCCGTGGTGTGCAATTTTCCGGAAGTATTCCCTGAGGATCTACCTGGGTTGCCACCCGATCGGGAAATAGAATTTCAGATTGATTTACTGCCAGGAGCTGAGCCCGTTGCCAAAGCCCCCTACCGATTGGCTCCGTCAGAAATGAAGGAATTGATGTCCCAACTAGAGGAACTAACCGAGAAAGGATTTATTAGGCCGAGCATCTCACCATGGGGCGCTCCGGTACTATTTGTAAAGAAGAAGGACGGCAGTATGCGCATGTGTATCGACTACCGCGAATTGAACAAGAGAACAGTAAAGAACAAATACCCACTGCCTAGAATAGACGACCTTTTTGATCAACTGCAAGGCGCGAGTTGGTTCTCAAAGATTGATCTCAGGTCGGGTTACCATCAATTGAAAGTAAGAGAGAAGGATGTACCGAAAACTGCGTTTCGTACACGTTACGGGCATTATGAATTTCTTGTGATGTCCTTCGGACTAACCAACGCACCAGCAGCATTTATGGATTTAATGAACAGAGTATGCCGACCCATGTTGGATCGATCAGTAATAGTTTTTATAGATGACATCCTCATATATTCAAAGAATGAAGGTGATCACCACTGTCACCTAAGAGAAGTATTGGAGGTGCTAAAGCAGGAAAAGTTGTACGCAAAATTCTCCAAATGCGCGTTCTGGCTTAGGGAAGTCCAATTCCTAGGTCATGTAATAAACCCAAACGGCATCATGGTGGATCCTGCAAAGATCGAGACAGTAAAGGAATGGAACATCCCAAAGACACCAACAGAGATACGAAGCTTTCTAGGGTTGGCAGGCTACTATCGAAGGTTTATCCAAGATTTCTCAAGAATTGCCTCGCCGCTAACCAAACTGACACGGAAGGAAGTAAAGTATGAATGGGGTCCAACCCAAAACAACGCGTTTGAGGAACTTAAGACACGATTAACTCAAGCTCCAGTATTAACACTACCTGAGGGAAATGAAGACTTAGTAGTCTACTCTGACGCTTCAGGGCAAGGTTTAGGGTGCGTACTCATGCAACGAGGAAAGGTAATTGCTTATGCATCGCGGCAACTAAAGGTTCATGAAGTTAACTACCCAACACATGATCTAGAATTAGCAGCAGTAGTTTTCGCGTTGAAAATATGGAGACACTACTTGTATGGAGTTAAATGCACCATCTACTCCGATCACAAAAGCTTGAAATACTTTTTCGAACAAAAGGAACTAAACATGAGGCAAAGAAGATGGTTAGAGCTACTGAAAGACTATGACTGTGAGATATTGTACCATCCAGGCAAGGCAAACGTAGTGGCTGACGCTTTAAGTAGAAAGGAAGAATCGGCACCTATCCGGATCAAAGCGTGTCAGTTAATTATAACGCCAGACTTAATGGGTGAAATATCAAAGGCACAAGATGAAGCATTGTTAGAAAGAAATGTGAAACGGGAAAGAATAGTAGGACAACAAGGGAACTTAGATGCGAATGCATACGGAGTACGAACTAGGTTTGGCCGGATGTGGATACCTAAGATTGGTGAGCTTAGAGCCAAAATACTCGATGAGGCCCATAAGTCTCGCTATTCTATCCACCCCGGGACAAACAAAATGTATCAAGACTTGAAGAAAGAATACTGGTGGCCTGGCATGAAGAATGATGTGACAAAATACGTGAGCAAGTGCCTAACGTGTTCTCTAGTTAAGGCCGAGCACCAGAAACCATGCGGTAAAATGCAACCTTTACCAATACTGGAATGGAAGTGGGAAGAGATCACAATGGACATCATTACCAAGCTACCGCGAACAGCTAAAGGCAATGATACCATTTGGGTGATCGTCGACCGCTTGACAAAGAGTGCTCACTTCTTGCCAATACGAGAAACTTCTTCTTCTGAAAAGCTAGCAGAAGTATTTATCAAGGAAATTGTGAGCAGACATGGTATGCCGCTGTCGATTGTGTCTGACAGGGATACTAGATTCACGTCAAGGTTTTGGAAGAAATTCAATGAAGCAATGGGCACTAGACTGAACATCAGCACCGCTTACCACCCCCAAACCGATGGACAATCGGAAAGGACCATTCAGACCTTGGAGGACATGCTCCGGGCCTGTATCATTGACTTCGGTGGGAGTTGGGACAGCCATCTACCATTGGCAGAATTTTCATATAACAACAGCTATCACTCGACTATTGGCATGCCGCCATTTGAAATGTTGTATGGGAGGAAATGTAGGACCCCGGTTTGTTGGGGGGAAATTGGACAGAAGGATTTTGCAAGTCTCGAAGTGGTCAAAGCTACTTCTGAGAAATTTGATCAAATCAAGGCTCGTATGAAAGCCGCAAAAGACAGACAGAAATCATACGCGGATAAGAGAAGGAGGGATTTAGAGTTTCAAGTAGGGGACATGGTACTGTTGAAAGTATCACCGTGGAAAGGAATCATTCGGTTCAGAAAGCGTGGCAAACTAAGTCCAAGGTTTGTCGGACCTTTCAAGATTGTAGCAAGAGTGGGTCAAGTTGCTTACAGACTCGACCTACCCGTCGAGCTTAGTGGAATACACCCTACGTTCCACGTGTCGCACTTACGCAAGTGCCTAGCTGACGACACAGCTCACATACCTTACGACGAGATCGAAGTGGATAACAGTCTAAATTATGTAGAGGAACCAATAGCCATTCTTGACCGAGCTGAGAAACGATTACGCAATAAGTCGATTCCTTTAGTCAAAATACAATGGAAACACAGAAAGGGGTCCGAGGCTACTTGGGAGAAAGAAGACGAGATGAAGGAACTGTATCCCCAGTTGTTTAACGTGTAACAGGTTTCGAGGACGAAACCTCATTAAGGAGGGTAGACTTGTAACATCCCAAATAATGACAAGACAAATAGAAAAGGGAAATAAAGTGGGCTTGGCCAAAATTTCGGCCCATGGGCCGAAAAGAAAAGGGGGAAACCCCATTACAAAACAGCAGCTTCAACCCAAACCCCTCTCATTTCATCTTCCTGCGCAAGAATACTAGAGAGAGAGAGAGAGAGAACGATCGGCTTGTGAAGAAAACCGCAAGGAGAAGACTCAAGGGCTCGGGAATCATCCGACTCCACCATTTCAACGCATAGCAACAGAAATCGGGCCTGTTGAGGTAAGCATCGCCTCTGATTATGAGTCTTTGCATGTCTCGGGTTTAAATAAAATAAAGATACGATTTTTGCATACGAAACTTGAAACAAATCACGTATTTGAACTCAAGAACGATAAAGGAAGGTGTTTAACGTAAAATGCTCAAGGTTTAATCGATTGGAAATAAGTTGGCTGGAGCAAGGTTCTGGTCAGGGAAGATGCAGACCCATGACTCGAAACTATAGTTTCGATACATACAGACCCGTCGAAACTACTCTAGTTTCGATAGTCATGTTTGACTCGAAACTATCTAGTTTCGATAGCAGCCAATGACTCGAAACTACCATAGTTTCGATAAGAACTCAGGACTCGAAACTACCTAGTTTCGAGTGTCACCTTGAACCTAAACTAAGATTTTTCATAAGTTAATGACTCGAAACTACCATAGTTTCGATAGGATCTCATGACTCGAAACTACCTAGTTTCGATAGAAGGATTATGACTCGAAACTACCTAGTTTCGAGTGTAAGACCATAGCTCGAAACTACCATAGTTTTGATGCGACCCACCTCCCGAAACTACTGAGTTCAAGCATAGTAATGTCTAGTGTCATCTAGGAGCACCATCTTATGTGTATGACTTTATTATACAGATCGTGAGTGACATTAGTGAAGCCCAGTAGCCAGCTTAGTGTATTACAGAAACTACTCATCAGGTGAGTTCTATGTGCCCCTTTTTATGTTATGTGCAAATGTTTTCAAATGTTTTGGGGCTGAAGTGTATACACTAAGTGAATAAAGTTTATGAATGTTAATGTGATCATATGTGTTATACAAGTATATATATATATATACCTATACACGAAAGAGAAATTATGAATAAAGAATGAAAAGCATGATTATAAAGAATGAACGAAAGTATAACACAAAATGAAAGAATGAAATCCTGCTTTATATCCATGTATATATTGCTTGCAAAGAATGAAATGAATGAATGTCATAACATATAAGAATGAAATCTTGCTTTATATCCATGTATATATTGCTTGCCAAGTACAGAAAATGTTATGGACGCTTCGATGATAACGGCTACTTCGGTAGACGGACGACCATGTGACTATTTTACAACCGGGACAAGTGCGTTCCTTCATCAGCTAGGACGTACGAATGCCATTAAAGGACGGTCGAAGCAATTGGCATATTATAGTAGAACGGTTGTATAAATAATAGTCGCATGGGAAACGGATACCTTCGGGTAGACGGGCGAATTACGGCCTACGACGGTAGGACGGTTGTAAGTCATGACGGACGGACAAAGGTTGCCGGACGGTTGTAAGAATAAAATGACGGACGGCACTTGTTGCCGGACGGTTGTAAGTATAGGTGGGCCATGACGATGGACCACGGCGATTGTCTTTGTGACATTCGTAAGCAAATGACGGGTTGATCACCCTTACAGAGTATGACCCATGAATGTAAATAAAGAAAGAAAAAGGGTGAATGCATATATATATTTATGTATGAAATCACCAAAAATACAGAAAAGGAAATACAGAAAAGAAAGATGAAAGAAAGGCAAAAGTTATGAATACGTATTTATATGAATGATTATACAGTAATGCATACTTATACCTATAAAGAAAAGAATGTTTACAGTAAATTGCATTAAACTAGAACTCACCAGCGTTAGCTGACTTTTAGTATACATTTCAGGTAAAGGAAGAAAAGGTCGTGCGATGGCGTGAAGGTTACCCGGCACAAGACTGACATCCCACTTTTGTTTGTTAAGACAATGTTGTGTTTTTAATTGTTAAGACTTCCGCTGTTATGTAATGTAATTGAATGATGAATGTTTTAAATTTAAGTTCAGTATTTATGGCTATGTTTATGAGTAAATCCAACAAGTGAGGTCACCCGGGAAAGGGGCCTTACAAGTTGGTATCAGAGCAATAGTTTGAGAGATTTAGACATCCCTAAATGTCTAGACTCAAACTGATTATGGGACCAACGCACGGATGTCAGTATGGGTAACCAACGCACGGATGTCAGTATGGGTAACCAACGCCAACGCTAGCACGGTAAGTAAGTTATAAAGTTAATACTCTTGCATAGGAATAGATACCTTAACTTAGAACAAATAGATGTTAATGCCACGACTGATTTGAAGAGTTTCGAACCCGAAAAGCAATGTAAATTAGTAATCACAAACCGGTCACTGTAATTAAGAATTTACCTTGCTCGTACTGTTCCAAACTATGATCTGAAGAAATGACATTGATGTATTCCCTTTTTAACTATCAGGAAATTAAGAACTATGGCTGGTGGAGGAAGAACAGGACCTCGAGGCGGTCGCACTGGCCGACGAGGTAGACCTCCGTTGAACCCAAGATTTGAAGAAGAAGAGAGTGTGCACGCAGAGCACACCGAAAGTGTGCACGAAACAGAAGTGACCCCAATTATGAACGACAGTCCAGGGCCTATACAGTTGGAACCTGAAGTCAGGGATGCTATTGCCCGTGAAGTTGTGCTCACTTTGAAAAAGGTATTGCCTGATCTACTATCCGAGGCAATAAAGAAAAGTAAGGAGGAGGATGAAGGAGACAATGAAGAGAAAGTATATGACAGTGATGGGGATGAAATAAAGATTGGATCGAGCAATCGTGGGTGCACTTACAAAGGTTTCAAGGACGGAGACCCACCCAAGTTCGATGGGAGCAAAGATTCAGTGGCAACGCTTGAATGGATTGAGAGGATGAGTGCTGTAATCAACATCAGCGAGTGTCGACCAGACCAGGCTGTTAAATATGTTGCTCATTCTTTCACCAACGAAGCCTTAGGTTGGTGGAGGAACATTCAGAGGACAAAGTCCCCAAACGCTCTTGCAAGAATGACATGGGAAGAACTGAAAAAGCTGGTAATTCAAAAGTTCTGTCCCCAGAACGAAATTGATCGAGTGGAAAATGAATTCCTAAACCTTAAAGCTGGCAACAAGACACACCGCCAGTATACTTCTAGATTCAATGAGTTGGCACAGCTGGTACCCCACCTGGTGGAGACAGAAGAGCGAATGATCAAGTATTATGTGAAGGGCCTACCTCAAAGGGTCCGTGTCCACGTGAAAGCCAACCTACCCTCGACCTTCGAGTCGGTAGTGAATCTGAGCGGAATCGTCTACGACGATTATGCCAATGAGGACCCACCAACAGAAACCCAAAAGAGAAAGTGGGAGAACCCGTCTAGAGGCACCGGAAGAGGGAACGTAATAACTGAAAATAAGAAACCAAGGTCGGACAAATATGAAACCTGCAAGAAATGCGGAAGGCAACATTTTGGCGAGTGCCGGGTCGGCTCCACCACATGTTACAGGTGTGGGAAGGCGGGGCACTACTCTCGTGACTGCTTGAGAGACACTAAATGCCAAGTATGTGGACTGTTTGGTCACCTGGCTAAGGATTGCAGAAAAGCCAGACAATCTGGTTCGGGAAAAGAAAAGGAACAGGAACAACCAAAGACTAGGACTCGAGCTTACGCCCTGACTGAGGAGGAAGCAAGGGGAAATCCTGATGTTGTGTCAGGTACGTTCCTAGTTAATGATGAACGTGCGGCTATATTATTTGACTCGGGTGCTAGTAAAAGCTTTATATCAAATGCCTTTAGTCGAAAACTGAATTGCACTATCAACACAGTAGTAAAGGCCTTTAGTGTACAAACTGCCGTTGGTAAAAATTCGGCAGTATTCCAAGTAACAGAGGATTGCATAATAGAAATAGAGGGTCATAAATTTCCTTCTAGATTATTCCTTCTCACCTTAGGAGGATTCGATATAGTATTGGGTATGGATTGGCTAGCTGCCAACGAAGCTCAAATCATATGTAAACGTAAGAGGATACACCTCAAAGGTCCTAGCGGCAGTCCAATTACGGTTTATGGGGATTGGAATTGCACAATGCCGAACGTCATCTCGATGATTAAGGCCGAAAGTTACATGAGGCGCGGCTGCGAAGCTTATCTGGCATATGTTATAGATGATAGAATGAAAACGAAAGAACTCAAGAATGTACCCGTGGTGTGCAATTTTCCGAAAGTATTCCCTGAGGATCTACCTGGGTTGCCACCCGATCGGGAAATAGAATTTCAGATTGATTTACTGCCAGGAGCTGAGCCCGTTGCCAAAGCCCCCTACCGATTGGCTCCGTCAGAAATGAAGGAATTGATGTCCCAACTAGAGGAACTAACCGAGAAAGGATTTATTAGGCCGAGCATCTCACCATGGGGCGCTCCGGTACTATTTGTAAAGAAGAAGGACGGCAGTATGCGCATGTGTATCGACTACCGCGAATTGAACAAGAGAACAGTAAAGAACAAATACCCACTGCCTAGAATAGACGACCTTTTTGATCAACTGCAAGGCGCGAGTTGGTTCTCAAAGATTGATCTCAGGTCGGGTTACCATCAATTGAAAGTAAGAGAGAAGGATGTACCGAAAACTGCGTTTCGTACACGTTACGGGCATTATGAATTTCTTGTGATGTCCTTCGGACTAACCAACGCACCAGCAGCATTTATGGATTTAATGAACAGAGTATGCCGACCCATGTTGGATCGATCAGTAATAGTTTTTATAGATGACATCCTCATATATTCAAAGAATGAAGGTGATCACCACTGTCACCTAAGAGAAGTATTGGAGGTGCTAAAGCAGGAAAAGTTGTACGCAAAATTCTCCAAATGCGCGTTCTGGCTTAGGGAAGTCCAATTCCTAGGTCATGTAATAAACCCAAACGGAATCATGGTGGATCCTACAAAGATCGAGACAGTAAAGGAATGGAACATCCCAAAGACACCAACAGAGATACGAAGCTTTCTAGGGTTGGCAGGCTACTATCGAAGGTTTATCCAAGATTTCTCAAGAATTGCCTCGCCGCTAACCAAACTGACACGGAAGGAAGTAAAGTATGAATGGGGTCCAACCCAAAACAACGCGTTTGAGGAACTTAAGACACGATTAACTCAAGCTCCAGTATTAACACTACCTGAGGGAAATGAAGACTTAGTAGTCTACTCTGACGCTTCAGGGCAAGGTTTAGGGTGCGTACTCATGCAACGAGGAAAGGTAATTGCTTATGCATCGCGGCAACTAAAGGTTCATGAAGTTAACTACCCAACACATGATCTAGAATTAGCAGCAGTAGTTTTCGCGTTGAAAATATGGAGACACTACTTGTATGGAGTTAAATGCACCATCTACTCCGATCACAAAAGCTTGAAATACTTTTTCGAACAAAAGGAACTAAACATGAGGCAAAGAAGATGGTTAGAGCTACTGAAAGACTATGACTGTGAGATATTGTACCATCCAGGCAAGGCAAACGTAGTGGCTGACGCTTTAAGTAGAAAGGAAGAATCGGCACCTATCCGGATCAAAGCGTGTCAGTTAATTATAACGCCAGACTTAATGGGTGAAATATCAAAGGCACAAGATGAAGCATTGTTAGAAAGAAATGTGAAACGGGAAAGAATAGTAGGACAACAAGGGAACTTAGATGCGAATGCATACGGAGTACGAACTAGGTTTGGCCGGATGTGGATACCTAAGATTGGTGAGCTTAGAGCCAAAATACTCGATGAGGCCCATAAGTCTCGCTATTCTATCCACCCCGGGACAAACAAAATGTATCAAGACTTGAAGAAAGAATACTGGTGGCCTGGCATGAAGAATGATGTGACAGAATACGTGAGCAAGTGCCTAACGTGTTCTCTAGTTAAGGCCGAGCACCAGAAACCATGCGGTAAAATGCAACCTTTACCAATACCGGAATGGAAGTGGGAAGAGATCACAATGGACTTCATTACCAAGCTACCGCGAACAGCTAAAGGCAATGATACCATTTGGGTGATCGTCGACCGCTTGACAAAGAGTGCTCACTTCTTGCCAATACGAGAAACTTCTTCTTCTGAAAAGCTAGCAGAAGTATTTATCAAGGAAATTGTGAGCAGACATGGTATGCCGCTGTCGATTGTGTCTGACAGGGATACTAGATTCACGTCAAGGTTTTGGAAGAAATTCAATGAAGCAATGGGCACTAGACTGAACATCAGCACCGCTTACCACCCCCAAACCGATGGACAATCGGAAAGGACCATTCAGACCTTGGAGGACATGCTCCGGGCCTGTATCATTGACTTCGGTGGGAGTTGGGACAGCCATCTACCATTGGCAGAATTTTCATATAACAACAGCTATCACTCGACTATTTGCATGCCGCCATTTGAAATGTTGTATGGGAGGAAATGTAGGACCCCGGTTTGTTGGGGGGAAATTGGACAGAAGGATTTTGCAAGTCTCGAAGTGGTCAAAGCTACTTCTGAGAAATTTGATCAAATCAAGGCTCGTATGAAAGCCGCAAAAGACAGACAGAAATCATACGCGGATAAGAGAAGGAGGGATTTAGAGTTTCAAGTAGGGGACATGGTACTGTTGAAAGTATCACCGTGGAAAGGAATCATTCGGTTCAGAAAGCGTGGCAAACTAAGTCCAAGGTTTGTCGGACCTTTCAAGATTGTAGCAAGAGTGGGTCAAGTTGCTTACAGACTCGACCTACCCGTCGAGCTTAGTGGAATACACCCTACGTTCCACGTGTCGCACTTACGCAAGTGCCTAGCTGACGACACAGCTCACATACCTTACGACGAGATCGAAGTGGATAACAGTCTAAATTATGTAGAGGAACCAATAGCCATTCTTGACCGAGCTGAGAAACGATTACGCAATAAGTCGATTCCTTTAGTCAAAATACAATGGAAACACAGAAAGGGGTCCGAGGCTACTTGGGAGAAAGAAGACGAGATGAAGGAACTGTATCCCCAGTTGTTTAACGTGTAACAGGTTTCGAGGACGAAACCTCATTAAGGAGGGTAGACTTGTAACATCCCAAATAATGACAAGACAAATAGAAAAGGGAAATAAAGTGGGCTTGGCCAAAATTTCGGCCCATGGGCCGAAAAGAAAAGGGGGAAACCCCATTACAAAACAGCAGCTTCAACCCAAACCCCTCTCATTTCATCTTCCTGCGCAAGAATACTAGAGAGAGAGAGAGAGAACGATCGGCTTGTGAAGAAAACCGCAAGGAGAAGACTCAAGGGCTCGGGAATCATCCGACTCCACCATTTCAACGCATAGCAACAGAAATCGGGCCTGTTGAGGTAAGCATCGCCTCTGATTATGAGTCTTTGCATGTCTCGGGTTTAAATAAAATAAAGATACGATTTTTGCATACGAAACTTGAAACAAATCACGTATTTGAACTCAAGAACGATAAAGGAAGGTGTTTAACGTAAAATGCTCAAGGTTTAATCGATTGGAAATAAGTTGGCTGGAGCAAGGTTCTGGTCAGGGAAGATGCAGACCCATGACTCGAAACTATAGTTTCGATACATACAGACCCGTCGAAACTACTCTAGTTTCGATAGTCATGTTTGACTCGAAACTATCTAGTTTCGATAGCAGCCAATGACTCGAAACTACCATAGTTTCGATAAGAACTCAGGACTCGAAACTACCTAGTTTCGAGTGTCACCTTGAACCTAAACTAAGATTTTTCATAAGTTAATGACTCGAAACTACCATAGTTTCGATAGGATCTCATGACTCGAAACTACCTAGTTTCGATAGAAGGATTATGACTCGAAACTACCTAGTTTCGAGTGTAAGACCATAGCTCGAAACTACCATAGTTTTGATGCGACCCACCTCCCGAAACTACTGAGTTCAAGCATAGTAATGTCTAGTGTCATCTAGGAGCACCATCTTATGTGTATGACTTTATTATACAGATCGTGAGTGACATTAGTGAAGCCCAGTAGCCAGCTTAGTGTATTAAAGAAACTACTCATCAGGTGAGTTCTATGTGCCCCTTTTTATGTTATGTGCAAATGTTTTCAAATGTTTTGGGGCTGAAGTGTATACACTAAGTGAATAAAGTTTATGAATGTTAATGTGATCATATGTGTTATACAAGTATATATATATATACCTATACACGAAAGAGAAATTATGAATAAAGAATGAAAAGCATGATTATAAAGAATGAACGAAAGTATAACACAAAATGAAAGAATGAAATCCTGCTTTATATCCATGTATATATTGCTTGCAAAGAATGAAATGAATGAATGTCATAACATATAAGAATGAAATCTTGCTTTATATCCATGTATATATTGCTTGCCAAGTACAGAAAATGTTATGGACGCTTCGATGATAACGGCTACTTCGGTAGACGGACGACCATGTGACTATTTTACAACCGGGACAAGTGCGTTCCTTCATCAGCTAGGACGTACGAATGCCATTAAAGGACGGTCGAAGCAATTGGCATATTATAGTAGAACGGTTGTATAAATAATAGTCGCATGGGAAACGGATACCTTCGGGTAGACGGGCGAATTACGGCCTACGACGGTAGGACGGTTGTAAGTCATGACGGACGGACAAAGGTTGCCGGACGGTTGTAAGAATAAAATGACGGATGGCACTTGTTGCCGGACGGTTGTAAGTATAGGTGGGCCATGACGATGGACCACGGCGATTGTCTTTGTGACATTCGTAAGCAAATGACGGGTTGATCACCCTTACAGAGTATGACCCATGAATGTAAATAAAGAAAGAAAAAGGGTGAATGCATATATATATTTATGTATGAAATCACCAAAAATACAGAAAAGGAAATACAGAAAAGAAAGATGAAAGAAAGGCAAAAGTTATGAATACGTATTTATATGAATGATTATACAGTAATGCATACTTATACCTATAAAGAAAAGAATGTTTACAGTAAATTGCATTAAACTAGAACTCACCAGCGTTAGCTGACTTTTAGTATACATTTCAGGTAAAGGAAGAAAAGGTCGTGCGATGGCGTGAAGGTTACCCGGCACAAGACTGACATCCCACTTTTGTTTGTTAAGACAATGTTGTGTTTTTAATTGTTAAGACTTCCGCTGTTATGTAATGTAATTGAATGATGAATGTTTTAAATTTAAGTTCAGTATTTATGGCTATGTTTATGAGTAAATCCAACAAGTGAGGTCACCCGGGAAAGGGGCCTTACACGTTATCCTTTACCCCGTATCGATGATCTTTTCGATCAACTTCAAGGTTCAACATGTTTCTCCAAGATTGACCTTCGTTCCGGATACCATCAACTTCGTGTTCTCGATGAAGACATTCCGAAGACTGCCTTTCGGACTAGATATGGTCACTACGAGTTCATGGTCATGCCTTTTGGTTTGACTAATGCACCTACGGTTTTCATGGACCTCATGAACCGCGTATGCAAACCTTATTTGGACAAGTTCGTGATCGTTTTCATTGACGACATTCTCATCTATTCTAAAACGAAAGCAGAACATGAACAACATCTTCGTTTGATTTTGGAGCTCTTGAAGAAAGAACGACTATACGCTAAGTTCTCCAAGTGTGAATTCTGGCTAAAGGAAGTTCAATTTTTGGGACACATAGTCAACGAAAAGGGGATTCATGTGGACCCGGCAAAGATCGAGGCGGTAAAGAATTGGAGTACTCCTAAGACTCCTACCGAGATTCGTTCGTTCCTTGGACTAGCGGGTTACTATCGCCGCTTCATCTCAAATTTCTCCAAAATTGCGGTCCAGCTCACTGCCTTGACTCACAAAGGTAAACCTTACGATTGGGGACCCAGACAAGAGGAAGCTTTTCAAACTCTCAAGCACAAGCTCTGCAACGCTCCTGTTCTAATTCTTCCTAGTGGTAATGAAGACTTTGTCGTTTATTGCGATGCATCCAACCAAGGTCTTGGTTGTGTTCTTATGCAGCGTGGCCAAATAATTGCATACGCATCACGTCAGCTCAAAATCCATGAGAAAAACTATACGACCCATGATCTCGAGCTTGGTGCTGTCGTTTTCGCCTTGAAAATTTGGAGACACTATCTTTATGGCACCAAATACGTGGTTTTCACCGACCACAAAAGTCTCCAACATATTTTCAATCAAAAAGAGCTTAATATGAGGCAACGACGATGGGTCGAACTTCTTAACGACTACGACTGCGAGATTCGCTACCACCCTGGCAAAGCAAATGTTGTAGCCGACGCCTTGAGTCGTAAAGAACGTATCATGCTTCCTAGCGTTCGTATTCATAACAATATCCAAGCCCGCATCCTCCAAGCACAACACACCTCGGTTACCGAGGGAAACATGTACCACGAAATGGCATGTGGTGTGGAACTCTTGCTAGAAACTAAAGCCAACGACCTGTTGTATTACTTGGATTGTATCTGAGTTCCCGATCGCGACAACCTTCGTATATTTTTGATGAACGAGTCCCACAAGACTCGATATTCGGTACATCCCGGAGCTGATAAGATGTACATGGGTCTTCGTCAGCAATATTGGTGGCCCGTCATGAAAAAGGATATTGCCCTCTTTGTGGCAAAATTCTTAACTTGTACTAAAGTAAAGGCCGAACACCAGAAGCCTTCCGGACTCCTAGAACAACCTGAAATTCCCATGTGGAAGTGGGAGAACCTTGCTATGGACTTCATCACCAAACTCCCACGCGCTTCTAGTGGACACGATAACATCTGGGTTATTATCGATCGACTCACAAAGTCTGCTCATTTCCTGCCTATTCGTGAGGACTATCGAGTCGAGAAATTGGCTCGGATCTACATTGATGAGATCGTAAGTCGGCACGGAATCCCTTTGAACATTATCTCCGATCGTGATTCGCGTTTTACTTCCCGATTTTGATAATTACTACAATCTGCGCTTGGTACTCGTTTGGATTTAAGTACGGCTTACCATCGTCAAACTGATGGACAAACCGAGCGAACAATCCAAACTCTCAAGGATATGCTTAGAGCTTGTGTCATTGACTTTGGCGGCAATTGGAATTCTCACCTACCACTGATCGAATTTTCCTACAACAACAGCTACCACACAAGTATTAACATGGCACCGCTTGAAGCTCTTTATGGACGAAAGTGTCGTTCACCGATTTGTTGGAACGAAATTGGTGAAGCACAAATCACCGGTCCCGAGCTTATCCAAGAGACCACCAATAAAATCTCTCTTATTCGTGACAACATTCGAGTAGCAAGGAGTCGGCAAAAGAGCTATGCCGATAAACGACGAAAACCCTTGGAATTCCAAGTTGGGGATATGGTTCTTCTAAAGGTATCACCTTGGAAAGGCGTAGTCCGATTTGGAAAGAAAGGAAAACTTGCACCTCGATATGTGGGTCCATTCAAGATACTTGAAAGGGTAGGAAAACTGGCCTACAAACTCGATCTTCCTTCAGAGCTCAGCAACGTTCATCCGACTTTTCACGTATCTAATTTGAAAAAGTGCCTAGCCGACGAGAATCTCCACATCCCTCTTGATGAAGTGCGTATTGACGAGAAAATGCACTTTGTTGAGAAACCCGTGGAAATCATGGACCGTGAAGTCAAGAAACTCAAGCGTAGCCATATCCCCATTGTCAAGGTCCGTTGGGAGTCTAAACGTGGACCTGAGTTCACTTGGGAACGTGAAGACCAAATGAAGTCCAAATATCCGCATCTCTTTTCATAACCTCCATTAGTTGAATTTTGGGGCGAAATTCCTTTAACATGGGGAGACTATGACATTTCGGGTTATATTCACGCTTTTATATTATGTATCCTGTAAACATTTTCTATTCAATGGAATGCAAGTGTTTTTATTTAAATTTTTGTACAAAGTATATATATATATATATATATATATATATATATATATATATATTAATTTATGGATTTAAAATAAATAAAATTTTATAAGTTTTAAACTTATATAAAATTTTATATAAAAATCTAAATTAAAAGGTTCATTTATAAATAAGATAACCTATTTAAAAAAAATATTTAATTTTTATAAAAATATTTAAAATAATAATAATAATATAAGTTTATAAAATATAATTGAAATTAAAAAAGAAACTTAATTAATTATTTTTATATAAGTTAAGGGGCTGTTTTGAAATATCTCAAACTAAAAGGTTTTAAAGTAAAAGTAAGTTAAGGGGCTGTATCTGGACAAACTAAACCTCAGGGACTAACGGGTAAAAATCCCAGGGACTAACTTAATACAAAAACAAGCTACAAGAACCAAAATTGCGAACTTCGAATTCGCGTTTCTGGTTGTCTCATCCATTGTCCGGCGGTCCAAGCCATTTTCCGGCGGCCCCCTCGACACGCATGTCCCCTGCACCTCGACAGCCGAAAATGGTCTCCCTGACCTCGTCATCCCCACGCGAGCAAAAGCCCCCGACCAATTTGTCTCCCCAACATTCAAAATGTCTGATCGTGTTTGTGGCAGAAAGTCTACGCCATGAATTCGGCCCCGACAGTAGACCTCCACGCCTGCTAGATGGCTCACTAGCTTCGTCTTGTCCAGACGAGTGTCTGGACATACTCAATTGCATGTTTTATTATAGAGCTCGCCACCCCTCCTCCACCCACTCTCACTCAAAATTGAAGCCGGCATTGTGTTCGTCGTCTCTGTGAGAAGCTATGACCAGAATCTCAGAGGCCAATTCCATCCCGAAGCTTGAATTCCCGATCTTGGTATTTTCGGATTAAAAGCCATGTCGTCCAGCCCCTTCACGACCTAGTAGGTACCTCAAATTCGTTCCTTTGCCTTCTGTTATCCTCTGGCAATCTGTACCAATCGAAATCGCGACTTCAAACCATCGATTACCGGGCAAACCAGTGTTCTCAGACACGTTTTGCCGGTTGCCGAGGACCAGCCACCAGTTTCGCGCATGCGTTTATTAATTAAACGATACACACATAACCAGCGATGGGCAGTAGCCCGGCTGGTTATGCGTGTGTGTGTTTGAGCCTTAGGTCGCGGGTTCGATTCTGGTGGCCTCCGGCCCAACCCAATTTTTTCTGTTTTAATGATATAATTTATTTTATTTATTTATTTTATCATATTTTAATATTATATCTATACAATAAAAACTATTACGGGTTGGGTGACTCGTTCGTTTATTTTCGAAACCATTAAATAACTTTTTACACATATTTAACCCATTGAATTTTTATAAAATAATAAACCCTATGTTTTATAAACTCGTTTAAATAATTTTAACTCACAAAAGAAAATATATAATAATAATAATAATATAAATAAACAAAATAGAGATTTTTATATAATATATCTACTTATTTAAAAATATAATATTTTAACAAGATTAAAAATTATATTTTTTTGATGTTAAGTTTTACAAAATCATTATCATCTTTCTACAATATTTTATACAAATAAATTTTAAGAAATATTATTATAAACCTATACACGTTTAAATATGAATACACACATAAAAAACCTACATTAATACCTATTTATCCACATTGGGTTCCAACGTGCTTAGGTTTCAACATCCTTATCACCTACACTCGTGGATTAAAATACCCGCTAGCTAGGTGAGTTACATAGCCCCTATTTTACATTTTTACATATTTTGGGGTGAAACATTATACATGCTACTCATCAAATTGTTTATACGTGTTATACATGTGAATTATATGCTTGTTCATCGTGAATTATCTTGGGTGTACACTTATTTATTTTAAACACAAGAAAACCAACAGTAATATTAATAGATCTATTGTGCCTGACCAGCCCACCCATGTAGGGTGTTTATTACTGCACACTCGGATATAGCCGCGTGTTATATTCAAACATATTGGATATAGTGGGTAACTATATTCAAAGATACCGGGCCTAGCTGTTGTGCTATGCTCAAGCGCATCAATCAAGGTTTGAATTGTGCTTAGATAAACATGAAGGATACAACTATATGTGCTATGTTTAACAAGATAAACAATGAGTTGCAAAACGTTTTTATCTACTATTTATCGGGTCCACAAAACCTATTTACTCACCAACTTTATAGTTGACACTTGATTTAAATAATGTTTCAGGTTTGGATATGTGATTGCTTGCTGAAGATTCCTCCACTTAAGAACTTATGGACCTAGTTAATTAAATCAATGTTTTGGAATAGACTAGGTTATTTGAAATGTATTGTACTTGGATATTTGTTGTCTTTAAATTAAATTAATAAATTATGCAATATTTTAGCTATCATGTGCTTTTGAACAATCATCCATTGTCTGCCTCGATGATTCCGCCATCGGTAGGGGTGTGACACTTTTGCCTTGAACAACATTCAACACATCATTTCTTGAACTTCCGTCAGCAGCATGTATCCGATCCAATCCCAAACATTTTTATAAAAGGTTAGAATTTTCATCGAAAATAAAAAACAAAATCTTTTTCAAAGACTCTAAGACTAAGACATAATATCTTCAAGCTCGTTGTTATCAGAATATGCTCCAACAGACTCCCCCTTGACAACAGCTTTAGATGATTGTCATCCGTCTTCAAATATCATCAAACACACTATAGTCTTCGTCTTGTTCATCTGTACACTCTCTTTATTTCTAGAAGAAAACTTGGGAGAAAGACCCATTGTCAACTTCTGTCTGCAAATATCATTTATGGCAAAGGAGAACAACCAAGAATTACCAACAATTAAGATTTCCATGGAAGCTTAAAAAATAAAATCTTTTTGGTTTTTCAAACATAAGAAACACAAAATGTTTTTGGTTTTTTTTTCTATATAAACTGAAATGTAAAATACAAAATCACATCTTTTTGGTCGAAAATCACGAGTAAGAAGATCATATCAGTATATTTGAGATATCAATCACACATCTTGGATATAAAATCCGTATAATATCAAATGGTATCCTATGTCATTCTTTCAAGCCTTGACCAATCAAACCAATATCTTTCAAGATTATCACACTCTATCTTTTCAAGACTTTCATATTGCATGTTATGATACACGATAAACATTCAAAGAAAATAGGATCAGACTATGACACACAAATTCAAATTGTCAATATTATAAGATTTGAAACTAAAGCATCTCATTCCCACTTTCTTGTGAGTTAAGGTACCATTTAAGTATGAAATACGACGTGTACCCCACTAGTATGCCAACAGAAAGTAAATACACTATCTTCAAGACATATGAGATTTTACTAAAGATTATCCGAATTTTCAGAATGAGGAGACATCACTTAGCACATGAATAGCAGAATCCAAATTGGATTGTATAGGAATCAATGAGATTCAGAATCGAATAATTCAATGTTTTGGATTATATATGTGGAATCATAAGATTCAGGTACGTAGATCCAACTGTTATCTTGATTATGAATTCAATGGAATCAGTAATGATGATTTATCAATATGATCCAAGGGCTAGTATATGTTTGACAGATGTTGTCAAGTACATATCTTGATTATACATCAAATTGCATGCTTTTCGGGACATGGACACTGAAGCAAATCTAATGAATAGTGCTAAGGACATAACCCGAAACTGATCTCATAGGACACTCTTTATTAAAAGCTAATATTTTTTATCTGATAGTGATCTTTTAACACACACACCCAGGCATAAAATGTGTTCAAATCACAGTTGTAACATATCCAATTATGTTTTCATACTACTAATGGTTCAGTGACGTTTTTAGTCTATTGACAATTCAAACTATATGCATACACAACACTATCATTTCCTATTTGTGTAGCCTCTGAAGTTTAGATCAAAACATAGAATTCAGATATATTAACATAAAGCACCAACCAGTCAATCTAAGGTCATGTGTGAAAGAACATCTACTAATGTACTATCATCTCTTCTTTAACTTCAAGTAATGTCGATTTTATCTTTTTCAATTTGTTTGGCTTTTTTAAAATCTTTATGAAAGAAAGTAAAACAAATGAAAAAAAACCTTCCATGAAAACATTTTAAGAAAAACATTTTACTTGGTTACTCAAGATTAAGCAAGTCAATCAATTAAAAACTCAAACCGATGTAATCCTATAATTGAATGCCTTTGCGTTTTGTCAACAACACAGTTCTATACTCCCCCTGTCCTATAGACTCCCCCTCAACTAGTCAAATGGTTGCATCAACGACTTTATGCTCACCATCGTCATCCTATGTTTTAGGTTATCATTTGGACTTTGTAAAACTCTTTCCAAAACATTATGTGTAACATATTCTCCCCCTTGAGCATCAAGTCGTTGAATCAGATTCTCAGTTATCAACAACTCTTTACTCTCGCAGATGTCATTCCCTGTCATTTGCTAAGAACCACTACTATCAACAACCAAAATGGTATTAATAGTCCCTCTTGGTAAATCCTGCACATCTAACAAGAAACATTAATTTGAAATTGGGACCCAAGCCATGGTTGTCATGGGTCGTCCATCTGTATCAAAATAATAAACCTCACTCCATTCACAATCGAATCTATCCTCGATTTTCGAAGATTGTTCCGACGAGTCAGAAACAGAAACAGAAACTTTAGATGTCCAAACATACTTATTTTCATTAAGTTCTTTTTGCGTAAAATGTGAAGTGTTTGAACAATCTTGTTCATTTGAAAAATGTTTAGGTTGTGAAAACTCTTGTTGTTCTAAAAGTTTTCTCAATCTTCTGTTTCTCCTCCGTCTTTGAGGTCTAGAAAGCCTAACCTCAGATTTTGAATTACCCTTTGGTGTATCACGAGGTTTAACCACATTTGGGTTAACATAAGGCTTACCAGAAGTTCTTACCTTTTCTGGAGTAATAAGTCGGTTACCTTTGGCATTGTGAGGACAATCGATCTTAATGTGACCCACAAGACCATAGTAAAAGCAAGATCTCTTCTCACTATATTCTCTCATATAAGGAATCTTCACACGATAAGACGCACTTGAAGAAGATTCTCCTACATGAACTTCTTTTGGCTTTATTTTCTCTAGAACTCCAGATTTTGCAACAGGTTTTGATTCAGGCTTCATCTTCTCACGAAATACATGCTTCTTTCCTTTATTTTTGTAAGGACAGGTCACCACAATGTGTCCCATCTCATTACAATGAAAACATGTACGCATGTCTGTATAATCTCTGACATATAGAACTTTCCTTGAATTTGAAGAACTTCCAAATGTATAATTTCTGGATGAATTAGAATCAACCTTTGAGTCGTCTTTCTTAACCTCTTTCGGTATCCCCTCTACCTTAGCTTCATCAAAATATTCATCATCACTCTCATCAGAATACACCATATCTTCACCTGTGACTGGATTAATTTTTAACACAGTCTTAGGATCTAAATCCTCATCTTTTATAATCTCAGGGGTAACAGAATAATTTCCATTGAATGGTGGAGGAACATAACCAATACCACTAGTTCCCTTCCCCTCTTTGGTATTATTATGATAATGTTCTAATAAGAATGATGAATTTCCAAAGCTTTCTAACTTTCTGTGTAATCTTATCACCTCTGCTTTAGATTCAGCTAATTCCTTATCTTTCTCAACAAGATCATTATTTCTTTTCTCAATTTCTGCAAAGGACATATCCAGGTGATATGCTTGCTCTTTGATCCTCAATGTCAGAGACGTTATATCCCTGTTCAGTGATTCTATCATTTCAATACACACATTCTCATTATCTTTTAATTTCTGGTTTACCGTGTGCATCGATTTCATATCTCAAATGAGGTTTACATTGTCATCCATAACCCTCATCATTTTATCCTTCACTGAAACACAGTTAGAACAAAATGTTTTAGAGTTAGAAACTACCTCAGCTTTTACTTCTGAAGAAGATGCACCAGGAGCCATGAATACGTCATCATCAGCTTCACCCTTTTGATCAACAATGACAGGCTCTGCATCAGTTTCTAATTCACTCAGATCATCTTCAACTGTCTGAAAGCTTTCTTCAGTCATCACATCACTCTCGGTAGACTGAGTACTTTCACCAGAATGAATACTCTCACTATCACTTAACTCTGCAGAAGAATCACTTTGAGAATCACCCTGCTTCTCTAATACTTCTTTGATCAAGACCACAAACGTTTGAGAAGTTGCTTCACCCTTTTCTTCAATGCTTCCCATAGATCTCTTGAAGTTGGACACTTCCCGAGACTATGAATGATTTCTTTTGGTAAAGACATCGTTAAAGTTTCACACGTTTTCATCTCTCGATCAAACTTCTGCTTTTCTACTTTAGTAAGAGCTGTCACTGGTTTAGTAACATCACAAAATTCCAGAAAGTCAAAAGTAGGATGCACATATCCTTCTGTATTTGGTCTCCAAAAATTTTCATCAGTTTCTGATACGAACTGTTCGAACCGGACTTTCCAGCTACGGTAATCTGATATGCACAAAAGTCTCGGTGGCATAGTTTCAATCTCATTATCATCACATGAAATTGACATTTTGAAATTTTTGCGAAAATATTCGTAAAAAATTTCTCGCCAAAATACTCTTTTTAAAAATTTCAAAAATTCAAAATTTCAAAAATGATATAAACCAACCATATAAGCTTTCCCTAAAAAATTTGAACAAGAAGAAATTTCACCAACCATATGATCTTCACTAAGCGAACTTGACCCCAAGCGAACTTATTAAGTTCGCCTCTCTAAGTTCGCCTGCAACTGAATCAGCAAGTTCGCCTAAAAAAAAATTAAGTTCGCCTGAATTGGGAGAAGCGAACTTGACAAGTTCGCCTGCTAAGTTCGCCTGCAGACCAATTCAGCAAGTTCGCTTGCTTCAGCAGAATCAAAACTCAGTAACAGATTCACCAAAGAACACGAACCCAATTTCACCAAAAATCTTCATAATTCACTGATTTGAATTAATTAGACCAAATTAAACCATTGGATTGTGTATTTTCTCAATTAGAACCTTTCTTTCGAAACAATTTCTTCAAATCCACTTCAAAAACACCAAATCAGAAGCAAAATAAGCTTGAAAACTCCATGGAAATAAAAATTTCAAAGATGATGAATTTCTTGTCAATTTGCATACAAAACCGTCTAAAATCACCAAGCACCATGAGATAAGCTCTGATACCACTTGTAGGTCCACATGGCTCTTCTACGGATCGTTCTCGTGATAAGACGTATTGTTAACGCGGAGTGCGGAATCCAACCGAATCAACAATTGTATACACAAAAGATAATAGAAACAATCACGTAAATAACATTCAAGCTTGTATTCCAACAATCATAGAGTTCAGACAATTCGTTCACTTCTGTTCTACACTCTATTCTAGTTCCTACTGCTGACTTTGTAACCTCTATATATAGACATATGATTTGTATTAGGCGAACTTAACAAGTTCGCCTCTAACAGACTAAGCGAACTTAACAAGTTCGCCTCAGATAGACTAAGCGAACTTAACAAGTTCACCTCTGTTAGACTAGGCGAACTTGACAAGTTCGCCTCTAGCATAACTTGTATAAAACCCTTAGAAAATTACATACAAAAACATAAAGACATTAGATCTAAACTATTACAAAGCTTTTGTCATTACAAACTATGTCCTAACAACGGAGAGGCATGTTATAGATTAAACAACACAAGGAGAGATGTGAGAAAATAAGAAATAAATAAACATAAGTAGTCATAATTAGATTGTACTCAAATAGTAACATAACAATTTGAATGCTATGACATATTAAGGTTAATTAAACTTATATAACTTTCGAGAAGACATGCTTTAGCCTATAAGTAAACACTCATCCCGGGAATTCCCACGAAAGCATACGGATCCCTCGGTTGATTGAGATTTATATGAAATGATTTCCTAGACAGAAAACCCAGAATACATGTGTCACCCTTCCTGATTGCACGTGTTCTCTAATAATTAACAAAGTTTAAAACCTTAACGGGGTGTAAAAAGAAGATTTAATAGACTTGTGTCTATGAGTATGACGTTCCACATGCTATGATGATGATGAAATAGAAGAAGATAAGAAGGATGAGAGGCTTAGGATAGGGGTATGTGTATTATTGTTTAGTTTATTATTTAGATAAAACCTAGTAAGTCGTGTAGTCTAACAAATAGGGCATCAAATAGATTGACACATAAAGTAGTAGACATGTAGCACATAGCATGTAGCAAATATCATATAACATAAAGCATGGTATAAGATGGGTGTCCTAAGGTTATAGTCTAGGTCATGGGTGTCTAATAACCTAATTTTCTATAACCATGGCCCTGATACCAATCTGTCTCACCCCAACCAACGGCGTAACATGTTGGAGTGGGACATGGAGACTGTTCATAAACACATGATTTACTAAAGTTTTTATATATTAAATCATCCAATTTCATAACAAAGTTCAAATAACAAAATATAACATTACAAGAAAATGAAATACATCAATAGAAATTATTTATTTAAATAAGTAGGTCCTCAAAACTTAAGTGAAGCTACTTGATCATAACTCAAAGATTTACACCTGAAACAAGATAAAAACAAGGTCAACTAAAAATAGTTGGTGAGCATACATAGGTTTTGACACCACAAGTAGTTTTCAAGTAATTTATGTAATTCATATGACACATGGTAAATAAGGTATTTATGGAGAATCTATAGTCAAACTAGGTGTACAATCAAACGTTGTGACTGAGGCATAACACACAGGTTACCCTAATGTAATGTCGGTAACAATCACCCTACCTGGGTGGGTTTGTTAGACATAATAGAACTATCAATGTTACCGTTGGCTTGTACAGAGTTAATGATTGCACGAGTTTGTCATGTATATGTAGTTTCAACTCATAGTATTCAAGCACAAAGCACGAATTACACACATGTTCATAATGTAGAATTGTATAATGTAATGTAAATAGTTTTCAATATATCATGATTCACCCCAAAATATGTAAAAAGTAAAAAGAGTGGTTATGTAACTCACTTGTATTAGTTGCTTACATGAACAATAGGTAGCACAAATGATCAATTTAATCACATTGTTAACCTATAAGTGAAATATATGTATCTAATCAATCATATGCACAAAAGTCTAAGGCAAGGTGTATGGTTCAAAGGGATTGAGTAAGTGTTTAGTTGAATGAATGCGGGGAATTGTACAAAAAATTTTATGAAATCTCATGTAATGGATGTGTGTAAGTTGGTGTTTGTATTTGAATAAAAAGTTTAATGTAAAATGTAAAATCAAAATATACATGAATTAAAAAAAATGATAACTAATTAAGGGTTTTATTAGAATAGATATGTAATTTAAATAAATAAATTTATTTATTTATTTATTATTATAAAAATATGTTTCAAAAGTGGGGGATCTAAAATATATATATTAATATATTTCAGAATTTGTTTAATTATATTTAAACCTTAATTAGCATTTTCTTTTTAAGGAAAAATATAAAATTTTGTAAAGGTATAAAATGGATAGTAAAATTTATAAAAATCTTAACAGAATTTGCAAATTAAGTGAATAACTAAATACTTTATTTTTGAATTAAATATTTAATCTAAAATAAATTTTAAATGATTTTTTTGTTAGAAACAATTTAAATTATAAAAATTATTGTTTTCATTTTAAGTTTGTTTATTATTGTACAAATATGTCATAAAGATTATGGGTTTTATAAAATCAATTTTATAAATTAATCATTGTTGCTAATACTGATTTAAAAAAAAAAGAAACTCACCACCCGGCTCGAAACCGGGTGGGTTCTGAGAAATGCCTACGCGCTACCGCTGGATCAAGGGACTAATCCTTGCTACTGACCCGGTTCGAAATTGTAATAACATGCAATTAAAAGGGGGTCGTGTCAGGTTCTATAAACACGCCAAAAAGGCCGTTGAGTGTGGGTTTCGAACCCACGCCACCTGGTTCGGCGGTGCAGTGGCTTACCGGCCGGACCAGGTGGTTTCACTGGTATATTATGAAACCCACAAAACTAAATACGAATAAACGAATCAAATTAGAAATCCAATTCGAAACCGTATGAACATGTCGTAAATACAAAATGAAATTGAGTTCGATACCCTATGTCATATGAATTTGATAGAGGGCTTTTGATCGCCAAGTAATTACGAAACTAAAGACGCAAAACTTAATTGATTTGATGGAGTATTAAAAGCAAACGACTAGGTCAAAAGAACCGCTGTTCTTGGTACTCGATCGGTGACCAGAGACGTAATGCGGATTGATTGAGGGCTTGGGGAGTTTGTAAGAGTGTTTACGAAAGAGAGTGAGTGAATTTGATCGATCAATTTCGTCTTAATGGCTTGATTTGATTCGGTCTTGCAGGCGACAATTGTCAAAACGAGAATTCATTCGATTGCGGATGAATTGGGTCATGTTTTAGGACTGAATACATGCAAGATCAATCAAGGCGTGATTTGCGGGTCTTAAACGCGTTTCAATCCTTGATTTGAAACCGAATTTGACTCGTTTTGACTCCGGATAGTCAAACTGTTTGAATTCGAATTTTGGCCGCGTAAAAGTTAAATTGGCATGATAATTGAGCTTGGAAATGGTCGATATTTGTTCTAGTATTCAAGGTAAGTCCAGATCAGTCGGGTTTGATCGAATTCGGCCTTGAATTGCAAGTGATTGGGGCTGTTTGACTTTTAAAAGTCAAAATAGGCCAAAAGTGTGATTTGGGTCAAAGTTGGGATGAGGTGGTTCAATTACAAGGATGGAGGTTCAAGATTATGAGTCCAATAGTCCAAAGGGTTGAAACCAATTTGTTAAAAGTAAATATATATATATATATATATATGGAGTAAAATTGCAAAACGTTTAAATCCTTAAATTTGAATTAACTTAAATTAAGATGTATGTATGTGATCATGTAAAAATAAAAAATTGTATTGAGTGAAACCTTGGAATTTAATCTTTGTATGGATAATACAGAGTATTGTACTAGAATTGGAATTCAAATATTGTTTATTGCACTAAAAAAATACACGAAAAATCAAGAATGTTGCAAGGGTAACCCTGACGAGGGTGCAGTGATGAGGTATGTGTTTGTGTGTATATATATGTGTTAAATTGCATGCAAGTGTTGAGTTATGATTATTGTGTATGAGATGGTATTAACGTGGTGAGTAGACGCTATTAATGTGATGTGTACGGTTATATTGACCATTGTGTCAGGATGAGTACATTGTGTTACAACTGTTGTGATTGGCTTGTGAGAGTCTTAGTTAGGACTGGAAGTTAGGGTCTAGAGGTTGGTTGGGATAATCATTGTATGGTTAACATGGGTGGGAAATTCTAAACTATCTGAGTAGTAAGCTCGATCATTGTCGTAGAGACTTACTGAGTTAAATGGCGGGATGAGTCCGGGGTGGAGAATCTTTTGGTATATAATAAGATAACTGGGAGCATCTATATGATGATTATTTATAAAACTATTTTTATAAGGACCGGAGGGTCTTGAGTAAAGATAAATGTAAAATGAGACGAGTTGGTTTTTATAGAAATTAAACTATTAGAACTCACTCAGCGTAGCTGAGTTTGTGTGTACGTTAGTTTGTATTGCAGGTGAGCTTTGAGGTCGACGTATCTTGGCTTGGGAGCGATGCTACTCGGATTGGTATGCATGCATTCGTGAGGTAAAGTTAATAATGTTAATGACCTTAAAGAGCAACATTATTTTAGAAAGACTTCCGCTGTATTTTTAATTAAAAAAATGTGTACTTTTATAAGAGAATACCCAGTAATGAGAACCAACAGTAGGGTTTTGGGGCTATACACCTTGGGCTGGTCAGCATTCATTGGCTTTGAGTGAGTTTTATCCCTTGGTGTAATCCTCTGATTATTCCCATATTAGGTTACATATGAGCGGTGTATACAATTTCTAGCTACATGACCAGATTTGCCATAAGTATAGCATGATTGCTTCTTTGCGTAGGGTGCAAAGCTTGACCTGTCCGACTATTGATGAGATGAACCACTTTGTTTGTTTTTTTAAAACCTACTCAGATTTTCTGTGCTGTTGAGCATGGTTCTGTTCAAACCTCTTATGATGATGATCATATTTTGAGTAAAATTGATCCTTTCTATAATGCTTAGGTGAAGCACTTGAGGTCTGAACACCAACCTTTTGCTTGGTGACCGGTTTGTTTTGCCTAAAAACATGTTTTACAACACCACCATTTACAGAAGGTTTCACAAAGACTGGACCATTAGTAACATTCACACGTTTAAAAGCAAAATAATTTTTAACATCACAATCACACACACAAGGTTTCTTTCCCTTAAAAATAGGGCAAACAAAAACATTGTTTTTAACTTTATTAGAATTTAAGTTCAAACTGCAAACTCATGGCTCATCATCCTTGCTCTTCCAATCCTGTAATTCTACTGTGTCTGCACACGATGTAGAGGCGTTAGAATTTTTCACACATTTATCATTTGCAGCTAAGGATGATGATTTGGAATCATCAGTGTCTGGCGCATTGTCAGCGAAGAACTCCTTATCACATGCCACTTGTTCCTCAACAGATTGTGGAATAGTGGTGAAGTTACAGTTAAAAAGAGGAGGCATGTTGTTATACCCAATCCCTTTAGACCCATTTCTAGGTTAATGAAGTTGGTTATGCATCATATCAACCACCTTACTTGATTGACCAAAAAATTCTACTTTTAATTTTGCTTCAGCAAAATTTGGTTTGGCTTGCTCTGATTCAGCAGTTAACCTTTTAATTTCATCCATAGCATCAGTAAACACACAACATTTTTCACTTAATTGAGATTTAAGTAATGAAATATCTTTCTTACTGGCTTCTATTACTTCCTTATATGCCTTCTCATTTTTAGAAAACTTAGATTTTTGATACTTAAGATTTTCAATTTCAAGAATCAAATCAACATTGTGTTTTCTATATAATTCTACTTTATCAATGCATAACTGAAAGCATAGGTTTGAAGTTACCTCAAGAGGAGTGGAAGATGAGGAAAAAGAAGATTCTTCACTGATGTCAGCCATAAATGCATGATTCAGATTTAGTTCTTTCTGCTGATCCCCCCAGTCATAACCACTACCTTATTGAGTTACCAAAGCCTTTGAGTTATCCACGGCTTGATTCCCTGCAACCTGTTTACTTTCACCTGCTTCACCATTTCTACGCTCCCTTGTCTTTGAGCACTCCTTAGCAAAGTGACCTGGCTCATGACAGTTGTAACAATGAAGATTTGACTTATTAAACCCAATCTTCTTTCAAGTATCCTCACTCCATATGAATTTTCCGGTCTTGTTGATGAAGTTCTTGGCTCTAAAAACTGCCATAGCCCGCTGCCAGGAGATGTCTAATTCCTAAACATCCTCAGGATGGATTTGAATTTTCTGGTCTTGTTGATGAAGTTCTCGGCTCTAAACAATGCCATAGACAGCTGTCAGGAGATGTCCAATTCCTAAACATCCTCAGGATGGTTTTGAATTTTCCGGTCTTGTTGATGAAGTTCTTGGATCTAAACACCGCCAGGAGATGTCCAATTCCTCAACATCCTCAGGATGGATTTGATTCAGCTCGGCAGTGAGTATCTCATAAGGAGATAGATTACCGGACATAAAAGCAGCATAACAATTCATAATACAAGTATAGAGAGAGGTATTAGCTTCTATCAACTTAGCATTATGAGCAGAGTATGCATATTGATCATTAGTGGCAGCATTGCTTTGTGTAGTAGATGTGGGTGCCACATAAGCAGTTTGACTAGTAGAAGCTTCTCCATAACTGGTTGTTCCTTGATTTGCATTCAAGAGGAAAGCATTATTGCTACTTTATGCTCCAGCAGAGTTTAAACAACTTGCTTGATTCAGCTTTATCTGTTTGTCATTAAGATCATAAGATTTGATGATAGAGATTAGATCGTTCAGAGGAGTGTTATTCAGATCTTTAGTTCTTTTCAGTAGAGCAACATTCGTATCCCAGCTCTGTGGGTGACCATTAAGCATCTTTCTATTTAGATCACCAGTGCTCATCTCAATCTCAACACTCCTCATCTCAGTCACCATCTTTTTAAACCTATGCAACTGCACTTCAAACGACTCTCCCAGAATATGATTGAACATGTTGAATTTTTGTTGTAGCAACTCCTTTCTCCTATCCTTCATGTCATCATTACCCTCAAATACCTTCTCTAACGATTCCCATAGTTGTTTAGATGAGGTGTATTCTTTGAAACCATGAGCAATATCAGGTGATAGAGCCATAGTCAGTGAAGCCAAAGCTTTCAACTCATGTTCAATGAGATCATAATCCTCATCAGAATAATTGGCAATTTGATTAGGAGCTTGTGTACCATAAGTTTTGGTGTACATAGGAGTCTGAGGACCTCTAATTATGCTTCTCCACATCTTAGCAATAGTGAGCATGATACAATTTCTGTACCTAAATTTCCACTCAACGAAATCCTCAGCGGATGTAAGTCTTGGTGGTTTCGTGATGGTACCAATCTGAAGGTCCAGCATACTGTTTAGGTTTGAATTTTGTTGTTGTGGGGCCATTTTATTGACTTTATCAGAGTGTTAATCCCACTAGATCTAAAACATGTATTACTACATAATCATGAACTTCAAAGACCCGGTGAACTATAAAGAGCTCCCAAGAAGTTGAAATTAACTGTGAACTAGCACGAATACCCATGAACTAGATTGAAACCGTGAATCTCTTTAGAACTCCCGTGAAGTAGAGTACCCGAGAACTCAGAATCCTGACCATGATCTTCACTTGTTATGTACCCGAGAAGTTACCCATAAATTTCGGCCGTGAAGGTTATCAAGACCTATCCGAGATGATTGATTTTGTTTCCAAAACTTTAGTCCCAAAAATCTTGGGATTTCAAAATTTGAAACCAAAATAACCCCGATGAACACTGAGATGATCTTTAAGCTTTTCTTCGAAAACTTTAGCCGAATATCCACCAAACTCTGCAGCAAACTTGTTGTCACACCCTAGTCCCAGGCACTGGTTAGTCGTGGCACATGGTATAGAACACACAGTTGAAGCTAAACATAAACATCTTTTATTAAATAACTAAATTGTTTTAAATAATTACCAAACATCTATTACAAACCAGACAAACTAACTGTCATCATAATCATCAGTTCTAGTCATGGAACTCAAAGTCCACGGGACTTATAGCTCTAGCAAGCATGCCTTTATCACATCCACCTGACCTGCCAAACAATATTTTTACACATCTGTCTATCTAGAATTCCATCTGCTAACCTGTCTAAAAGATTTAGAAAACAACTGGGTGAACATAAGTTGGTGAGTTCACTTTTAAAATCATTTGGTTTCGAAATCAGAGATCAAAATGATATCCATTAGCGACTACTAATGATATCCCTACAATAGCGACAACTATTGGTTTTCACAATCACCTTTGAAAATATATCTAGGTTCACAATCAAATTTTGGAAATACATCTTGAAACATCCCATGTGAAACTCGTTAGCGAGTACTAACGATTCCACCCAATAGCACCGACTACGGGTCTCATAATATAATCCCACAATCCCCACCCAAGTAGCAACAACTATTGGGCTCTTATATATGACAATTTATCGACTGTCACCAATGCACAGCGACGACTGGCCAATGGTGCACTACAAAGCTCATTCCCCCATGGAACGCCCTAAGCCCTACATACCTATATTCATACTTGGAATTATCCGATCATATCTGATACTCAGTCTCAAGATATCGTTTCCAGAAATCGTATTCGAAATTTGGTTTCACATCCTCATTCAAATGAATAAGATCCTTTCATATCTTTCTTTGCACAAAACATATTTAAAAGTATTTAAAAATGGGCATCGTAACATTTCATGTAAAACATCTTTATAAACCAATCTCATTTCATAATCAAAACCTTTTATAAAATATTTCTAGTTTAGCTGAACTCGCCTTGACAGTACCCCCACTCGTATAACTGTAAATGATACCTCGTACAATACCCTAGATCATAGTAATATCGCTTATCTAGCTTAGTGGTAATTAACCAAGTCATAGTAAACCAGTCAGAATGTTAGGACATAGATTGTCTGACAAAAGCTTTGAATAGTTTAGGTCTTATTGTCTTTATGTTTTTATGTAATTGTATATATTTTTTCTAAGTGTTAGAACAAGTTCTGCTAGAGGCGAACTTGTCTAGTTCGCCTAGCCTATTAGAGGAGAACTTGTTAGGTTCGCCCAGTCTCATGTGAGGCGAACTTGTTAAGTTCGCCTAGTCTATTTGAGGAGAACTTGTTAAGTTCGCCTACTGCAGAGCTTGTGTCTATAAATAGGTGTTTATAGATTCTGTTAACAAAGGATATTTTACTGAACGATTGTATTCTGTAAACTCTGTGTTTTTTGATATACAAAGAAAAGTTTATTTACCTGTTGTTTCTATTGTCAATTCGTATACATACGTTAACACGAAGGATTCCGCACTCCGTGTTATCGAGACGTCCTGTCACGAGATCGATATGAGATGAGTCATGTTGACCTACAAGTGGTATCAGAGCTTTTGCTCATGATTTGTGTTTGGTTCTTGATGATTAGAGACGATTTTGTGTACAATCTGACAAGAAATTAGATCATTTTTAGAAGTTTTTGTATCCATGGAGTTTTCAAGTTCTTGAACTTGATTTTGCTGCTGAATTCATGGATTTGAAGTGGATTTTGGTGAAATTAATCCGATAGAAGTGTTCTAATTCATAAAATACTAAATCCTACGGTCCAATTTCTTCAAATTCCTTCTAATCTGTGAGAAATGATGATTTTCAGTGATGTTTGTTAGTGTTTGGGTTGAAGTTCTTCCTGATTTTGTTACAGCTGAAGTAGGCGAACTTGCTGAGATTTGTTGCAGGCGAACTTAGCAAGCGAAATTATCAAGTTCGCTTCTCTCAGTTTAAGCGAACTTATTCAGTAGGCGAACTTATCGGATTTTCTTGTTTAAGCGAACTTATCAAGTTCGCTTGATATCAAATTCGCTTGTTTGGATTTGAAGCGAACTTATTATCTTCACCTGAGGGGAGTACTTGTTCGATACTTGGAAATTTTTCTGAAAATGGCTAATATGGTGCAAGTGACTAACATGTTAAATTACGATAACGAGATTGGAACATCTCAGAAACCACCCAAATTGTTAAGTGACTAACTTGTTCAATACTTGCAGATTATTCTAACTGGAAAGGTCGGTTTGATAAGTTCATGCCTTTTACTGATACAAGTTTATGGATTCCAATCTTGGAAGGTTATACACATCCGACATATACTTGGATGGGAAAGGATGATGTTCCTAAATCGGTATCTGCGTTAACCACAGAAGAAAAATTATTGTTTGATAGGGAAAAGAAGGCTATGGCTAGTATCTCAATGTATCTTTCTAAAGAAATTTATCATAGATTTAAACAATTCAAGACTTCTCAACAATTGTGGGAAGCGTTACAAAAGCGGTGTGAAGTAAGTTTGGATGTTAAGAAAAGCAGAAAAGAATTATTGAAAATGCAGTTCTTAGTATTTAAGCACTTTCAAAATGAATTTTTAGATGATCTTGCAACGAGATTCTATCATTTGCTGAAAGAATCGTCAAGTGCTTCAATGGTTTATGAGACTGAAGAGATAAATGATAAGTTTTTTGAGGCATTACCATCTAAATTTGATGTGTATTCAATTTTGATAAAAGAGAATGTCAAGTATAAAACTATGTCTCTTGAAGAGGTTCTTGGCAAGATTCAATCACATGATTTGAATATGAAGAAGAACGAAACCAATATGGAGCATATTCAAGATCCTTCAATGTATTTTACTAAGACTTATGGAAAAACTGGTGCAGGGGTTGCGTTCTTTTCTGGTGATATTAAAGATGTTTCTAATGATCATTGTTCTGGGGTTCCAAGTCATTCTGGTTTCTCTGCAAATACAGCTTCTTTATCATCTGGAATACATAATATGAATCAAAGAGTTGCTGATGATTATTTAGTGATGTTTTCTTCCTTTATGGCTTCTTTTGAAAATTTTATTGGAGGAAAGATTCATGATTCAGATGTTATTGAAGAGGATTTCAGGCAAATTGATCCTGTTGATCTGAAAGAGATGAACATTCAATGGAACATGGCTATGCTGATGCGACAAGTAAAGGATTTTTTGAAGAAGACTGGAAGGAAGTATATCGGTTCTAACAGTCGTTCAAGTATGGGATTTGACAAAACGAAATTTCGTTGCTATAATTTTCAGGGGTATGGTCATTTCACCAAAGAATGTGTGAAGCCAAAAGTTGAATTTCATTCTCAGAAGAAGCCTAATAACTTTCAGAACACTCGTAATCAGCACATGGCTCCTCTGGCTCTGGAAATTCTAATCATGCATCTGCATCATCTGCTTTGGTTGCTCAAAATGAAGAAACTTATGACTGGGGTATTAATATTGAAGATTTGGTTGGTACTGTAAGTCAAGCTTCTGTAGCTGAGATTCATTATGCAAAATCTGGAGAGTCAACTGATGATGATAGCTCAAGTGATGGTGAGAGTTTGTCAAGTGCTGATGAAGAGCATGATCAAGTACAAAATGTTGAGTCTGATATTGCATCTGGTGTATCTGAAGATGATATAGTATTAACTCAAAATTCTTCTGATGGTGCTGATTCTGAAAATATTTTGATTGCAAAAGTCTTCATGGCAGATTTGTCAGATCCTTCAAAGGTAAAAGATTCTGTCTGACATATTTATTGCTCTAATTGTATCAGTATAAAAGATAAACTGCAAAAAGTAATGGATGATAATACAAATTTAATTTGTGACATGAAATCGATGCATTCAGTTAATCAAAAATTGAATGATAATGATAAATTATGTATAGATAGATCTGAGTCTTTGAAAAGAGATTTGAACTCTTTGGGATTGAAATATAAGGAACAAGCATATCATCTGGATATGGCTTATGCTGAGATTGAGAAGCGAAATGAAATTGTCGCTCAGAAGAACAAAGAAATTTCTGATAAAGAATCTGAAGTGATTAAATTACATAGAAAGATGGAAAATTTTGAAAATTCATATGTGGTATTGGATTACTTTAATACTAATGCTGATCCTACAAAGAGGGTTGCTGGAATTGGATTTGTTCCTCCACCATTCAATGCAAATTATGTGGTTGAACCAAAAATTATTCATGAAGAGGAAATTGATCCAAAGACGGTGTTGAAAGTGAATCCATTAACCGGTGAAGATATGATCTATGATTCTGATTCTGAGGATGAAGTTTTTTATGATAAAAAGGTTTAAGGCATTCCTAAGAAGTGAAACTTGATGAACCAAAGGTAGTGAAAAATGTTACTCGTGATAGATGCATTTTAACAGAACCTGATGAAGTGAAAGTTGATCAACCTAACCTTTCCAAAATGTTACAATCAAGTGGTTTTGTTGCTGCTGGTCATCAGAAGAAGAATTCATCAACGGTGACTAAACAAGTTTTTGTTCAAAAGAAGCCAGTCAACTGTTCAGTAAAATCTTCTGATGCTTGTTTATCGGAATGGTCGTCAAATTCAAGAAAAACTCCTTATATCAGTAATCATCAAGATAGAAGAGTTTGTTTTCACTGTAATGAGGCTAGTCATATTCTGATTCACTGTCCGTATAAGAATCAAGACAAATTAAAGAGTGTTCCCTCACAACAACGAGTGGTGATGATTTTGAAAAGACCAAATGTGGGAAAGCCTACTTCTAGTGTTGTAAAGAATGTGCCTTGTCAATTATTTGCTAAATCTTCGGGATTTAAGCAACATGATAAGCATATTTCTAAACCAGTTGTTTTTCAAAATAAGTTTGAGATTCCACATGTTGGAATTCCAAAAGATTCTCAACCTGAGGTCAAACTTTCAAGACCACAACGAAGAAGACGTAACAGAAAATTAAAGAAATTTTTGGAAATATTTGAATCTGATAATCATAAAATCTAATAATGTTTTTCCAATTAATCATACTATGTCTTCATTGAGAAGGTCTAATTGTGAATCTTATGTTCCAAAGGTTGATGACAATGTTGATTGTGAATTGCTTGAAGTTGTTTATTTTGATCCATCTGGACGACCCAAGACCACGATGGCTTGGGTTCCTATTTCTAACTGATTTTCTTTGTTTATGTAGGGGCAACCAAGGAGGACTATCAACAATACGTGGTATGTGGATAGTGGTTGTTCTCGACATATGACAGGGAATATTCGTTTGCTAGAAGATGTTATTAATATTGATGGTGGTTATGTCGCTTTTGCTGGAAATAAAGGCGGGTACATAACTGGTCAGGGTACTTTGAAGAATGATAAAGTCAAATTTGAGAAAGTGAACTATGTGGAGCAACTTGAACACAATCTTTTGAGTGTATCTCAAGTGTGTGACAAGAAGTTTTCATTTCATTTCAATGATTCTGAGTGTTATATCTTGAAACCATGTTTTGTTATTCCTGACGAATGGATTCTAATGAAGGCTCCGAGGAGAAATGACACATATGTCCTAGACATGAGTGTTGCTACTACAACGGATTCAATTCCTACATGTTTACTCTCCAAGGCGTCTGAGTCAGAGTCTATTTTGTGGCACAGGAAACTTGCTCACATCAATTATCGGAAAATGAATTATCTCGTGAAGAATGATCTGGTTATTGGTGTTCCAAAAATGAAATTTTCCGTTCCTGATGACTGTATTCCTTGCAAGAAGGGGAAACAACACAAGAAGTCCACAAATCTAAGACAAAGAATTCAATTGTGACTCATTTGGAGCTACTGAATATGGATTTGTTCGGACCGATTAGTATTAGGAGCATTGGCGGTAAATCTTACTGTCTTGTAGTAACAGATGATTTCTCTAGATTTTCATGGGTTAAGTTCCTTGCTTCTAAAGCCGAAACCACAGAGTTGGTACAATTCTTAATCCTGGGTTTAGAGAATTTGTGCAAACAGAAAGTCAGAAGAATTAGGAGTGACAATGGCAGCGAGTTTAAAAATAGCAAGATGGGTTTATTTTGTGTTCAAAAAGGAATTCATCATGAATTTAGTGCGCCATATGTACCTCAACAAAATGGAGTTGCTGAACGAAAGAACAGGACATTGGTTGAAACGGCACGTACGATGCTTGCAGATTCTAAGCTTCCAGTTACTTTTTGGGCTGAGGATGTGAATACTGCTTGGCACGTTTTGAACAGAGTTTTGACCGTTAAGCGACACAACAAGACATGCTATGAGTTGCTTAATAATCGGAAGCCGAATCTGGAATATTTACTACCTTTTGGTAATCCATGCACCCTGTTGAAAGTTAGAGATGTCCCAACCAAGTTCAGTGCTAAGGCTATTGAAGGGATCTTTCTGGGGTATGTTGCAAATTCTACTACTAAGCGGGTTTATAACAAAGAGACTCGTCAGGTCGAGGAATGGTTTCATATTGACTGTTCTAATCGGTCTTTTCCTCAAATGGCGATTGGACCAGCCTGGGCTTTTGATTATGACAATTTATTCAAGTCTTTTCAATTACCTTCTGATATTTCTCCTGAGGAAGCTGCTGTATTATATGATTCATGTCAGAATGCACAGAATAGCGGTTTTCTCCCGACTGCGGTTCCACAATCATCTGTTCCCTCTACATCTGCTCCAGATGGCTAATGTTGCTTATTCTTCGGGAACACAAGAGTCTGATAGTGAGGACGACAATGTTATTTTCCAAGATATTATATGCTGATCCTTTTTTAGTTGATGAACCTTCTACTTTGACACAGGCTCAGGGGGAGATTCCTACAAATCTGGACTCAGAGATACTAGTAAATCAGGATATGTCTTATCAATCTGATACAACTCAAGTTGATGTGTTGTCGGTTCCTGAGGTTGCATCAATCAAGGGACTCAAAGCTCATCCGATTACAAATATCATTGGACATTTGCGAGATGGAGTGCAAACGCGTTCCATTATTGACAACACTTGCTTGTATACAGGTATTAAGGATACTGGTGTTCTTGATGTATGCTCACATTTCTGTTTTATTTCTCAGGTCGAACCAAAGAAGGTCGAAATGGCGTTACGTGATAACAATTGGATAGAGGCCATGCAGGAAGAACTTGCCCAGTTTAACAAACTCAAAGTTTGGAATCTTGTAGATCTTCCAAAGGGTGTGTATCCAACTGGTACAAAGTGGGTGTTTAAATGCAAGAAAGATGATCGAGATGTTGTGGTGAGAAATAAGGCAAGATTAGTTGTACAATGTTTCAATCAACAAGAGGGAATTGATTACACCGAGGTTTGTGCTCCTGTTGCTAGGCTTGAAGCTATACAGTTGTTTCTTGCTTTTGCTTCATACAAAGGGTTTAAGGTATTTCAGTTAGATGTAAAGAGTGCTTTCTTATATGGTAAAGTCAAGGAGGAGGTTTACGTGTGTCAGTCGTCGGGGTTTAAAGATCCAATTAATCCGTCTAAAGTTTTCAAGCTTGATAAGGCTCTCTATGGTCTTCATCAAGCTCCCCGGGCGTGGTATGAAACGTTGTCTACACATCTTATGGATAATGATTTTGTTCGTTGCCAAATTGACTCAACCTTATTCATTAAGAAAGCAGGGGGAGAATACCTACTGGTGCAGATATATGTAGATGATATTATTTTTGGCTCTACAAATGAAGGGTTGTGCAAAGAGTTTGAAAGTGTTATGAAATCGAAGTTTGAGATGTCAGCTATGGGAGAGTTATCATTTTCCCTAGGTCTTCAAGTTAATCAGAAGGAAGATGGTTTCTTTATTCATCAGTCCAAGTATGTAAAGGACATCTTGAGCCGGTTCAAGATGGAGGACTGTACCCCATACGATACTTCGATTCCGGTCAATCATAAATTGAAATCTGGCCTGGATGGAAAAGAAATTGATTGCAGACTCTACCGTGCAATGACTGGATCTCTCATTTACTTAACCGCTTCAAGGCCAGACATAATGTTCGCTGTGTGTATTTGTTCCAGATTCCAAGCAAAACCAAAAGAGTCTCATTTGATTGCTGAAAAGAGAATCTTTCGTTATCTGAAAGGAAAACAAATATTGGGACTATGGTTTCCACATGGTTCTAACTTTGAATTCAATGCATACACTAATTCCAATTTTGGTGGTTGTTGTTTGGACAGGAAATCTACTACATGTGGTTACCAGTTCTTGGATAATCGTCTAGTTTCCTGGAAATGCAAAAAGAAACTACGGTCTCCATTTCAACATGTGAAGCAGAATACATTGCTGCTGCAAGTTGTTGTTCACAGATCTTGTGGATCCAACAGCAATTAAGAGACTACGGTTTGAATTTTACAGGAACCTCCATGTTTATTGATAATAATGCTACAATGTCTATCATAAATAATTCTGTTAAGCACAGTAAAACAAAGCACATTGAAATTAGATATCATTTTATCCGTGATTGTGCAGATAAAAAGTTGATTGAGCTGAGGAAGGTACACACAAGTGATAATTTTGCTGATCTTTTTACCAAGACATTTGATCGTACCAGGTTTGAATTTCTAATCAAAATGATAGGTATGATCAATCCCGAATAAAAGTTTTTCAAAAACAATTTTTCATGCGAGTTTTTTGTTTTTTAAATTTCTTTTCTTGCTTTATTACATTTCTGCATTTTAAATTTCAGTAAAAAAATGTTATTTATAAAAATTCAAAACAAAATGAAAAATATAAAAATGACATCACTTGAAGTTAGAGAAGAAATGAGAGTACATCAGTGAATAGTTCATTACACATGACCATAGTAGACCTTTGATATATGAGAGTTTAAAGTAATTTGATTTGATCTAAATTTCAAAGTCTGCATAAATGAGAAATGATAGTGTTTTGAATGCTCTAATCTTGAAAATATGTTTTAATTTGAATATAAGTTTGAAACTTGAATTGTCAATAGACTATAAGTGTTTTTGAACCAATAGTAGTGTGAAAATTAAATATGATATGATTATATATGTGATTTGAATCCATTATATGCATAGGTGTGTGTGTAAAAGATCATTATCAGATAAAGAATATATGGTTTTAAGAATTTCATGAGACCAATATCGAATTATGTCTTTAGCACAATCTTTTTCAGTTCACTTCACTTCACTGACCATGCCCCGAAAAACATGCAATGTGTTGCTGAGCTAAGATATGTTTTCTAACAACATCTGTTGGAACATATACTAGCCCTTGGATCAGTTAGATACATCATCTATTCTGATTTCATTGAAATTTATCCATATAATAGTTGGATCCTCCTACATGAATCTACTGATTCTCATTATAAAGTCAATTCATTAGAATCTTTTGATTCTGAATCATCCTGATTCTTATATCCTTTGGGATCTGCTATTCTATACTTGTGCTAATAGAGATAATTTCATCTTGGAGATTGATCTAATCTTGCAATAAACTGTGTATTTCTTGAAGATAGTGCAAATTTAAATTTCTGTTGGCATATATGTGGGGTACACGATGTTTTTCATCTAAATGGTACTAACTCACATGAAATTGGAAGAAAAAAGCTTATAGCTTCAAATTATATAATATTGACACGTTTAGAATTCATGCTTTGTATTACAAATTCGGAATGACAAATTGAGCATTTCATGACCTGATCTTGTTTACTTTGAAATTTATCGCGTATCATTTCAAGTATTATTCAAATTGATTGAGAAGTTGAAAAGTGAATATGATGGATTTATAAATATTCATTACAAAAATTACATAAAAATGAAAAAAGATACGAGTTACATAAGAATGAGTTTGATTGTTTCATATCAATTTTTTTGTTTGCATATCATAGGTTACTCATAGTTGATAATAGACTGTGTGATGAATTGCTCATATACTGATATGAACTTTTTGCTCATGATGTTTAACCAAAAATATGTGTTTTAGTTTGCTCAGATAAAAACCAAAAATATGTGTTTCAGTTTGCTCAGATAAAAACAAAAAATATGTGATTCCGTTTGTACAGATAAAATTCAAAAATAGTTTGTTTCTTTCTTCCATGAAAATTTATTTTTTTAATAAAATGATTCGGGATTGGATCGGATACAAGCTACAGATGGAAGATCACAATAATGTGACGTGTTGAAAGTGTCAAAATTGTTCAAGACAAAGGTTTGAAGCGAACTTAATATGTTCGCCTGTTTCTGATTAAGCGAACTTAATATGTTTGCATGGGGCTTGTTAAGCGAACTTAACAACTTAGCCTAATGAAACGAACTTAATTGTGTGAATAAATATTTTGTTCAGGCGAACTTATCCTTATTACCATTTTCACCGTGGGAGCGAACATCTTTGAGCGAACTTACTGGGTTTTAGCGATCTTGTGAAATTTTGAACTAGGGTGTTTCAATTGGAAATTTTCGTGTTTGTTTCTGGATCGGATTTGAATTGCGAGTCTATCTAAGGTACTTTCATGGATTTTTATCCGTTAAATCGATGGGAAATTGCTTTTTTAATCCTGTGTTAGTCGTATTTTGAGGTTCCTACGCTTGTCTAAGTAAATCAAGTTTATCTAGGTGTAAATCTTGAAATTAAAGCTTAATATTGTTTAGTTGTTGTGAATTGATGCTTATAATGTGTTTGTTTCGAAAATTTTTGATGGTTTGAAAATTTTTCATTCTGCTGTTGAATTTGTATTGACAAACTTGTTCAGGCGAACTTGTTTAGGCGAACTTATTTAGTTCCCCTCTAGCAACACTAAGCGAACTTATTAAGTTCGCCTAAGGGCTAGGCATTGTTTAGACTTGTAATTTCTTTTTGTGTTAAATTTTTTATGTTTTTATTTCTTTTGTTTGTTATATGACTAATGTGTGTTCTATGTCCAATACATTACAGATGGCTCGTCGTGTTGAGTACAAACATAATCAAGTGGTGTTGTTAGATCCAAATATGTCTGAGGCTGTTAATTTCCAAGGAATTATCAATTTTTTGAATCGTTCACGTTTACATGTGGCTTATCCGCAGATCTGTACATCAACTTACCGTATATCCAACAATTCTGGGAAACAGTACATCAAGACACAGATGTTGAACCTCATGTCCTTCGTGCAACGGTGAATAATACAGAGGTAGCTATTTTAGTGGAAACTATTCGTGCTGCTTTGGCATTCGGAGGTGCTAATGAAGATCCTATGTCTTATCTTGGAACACTGATTATGGGGTGTTTTCAGAGGATTGGTTACAAAGGCAGACCAAATGATACTCAAGCACGAAAAGGGGGTTTAGTTGGAGAATGGAGGTATTTTATGCACGTAATCATCCAATGTTTGTCTCTAAGAAAGGCTGGTACTGATGGTTTGAAGAGTGCGTTACAAGCTGCATTGGTTGCATTGACTTTGAACAAACGGTTTAAGTTTGCTTTGTATATATACCGTGAGTTGGTCATGCAAATGAATCCTCCAGAAGGTCAAGGGTTTCTTATGTACCCTAGGTTCTTGCAAATGATTCTGAACCTTTTAATTCCAGGTTTACCATAACATCCAATACGTTTGACCTTGACTCCTATGTCTAAAATAATCTTTACTGATTGTACAAAGGTTAAACAACAAAATGTTGCTTTGATTCCAGTTCTGACTCCTTTGTTTGGTCATTTAATCAATCCTGATTATATTGAGCCTCCTAATGATAATTGGTTTAATCCTGAGGAGTTAGTTCAAGGACAAGTCGAGAATCAAGTACAATAAACACAACAACCACAACAGGTTCAAGCTCAGGTACAAGCACAACAACAAGTTCCTATTCCACAAGAACAAGTTCATATTCCTGTTCATGAACCAGTGTAGGAAGACGTTGCTCAAGAAAATGAACAAGATTTGGGTATGAATATGGAAGATTTTGAAAATGAAGCTGTGAACTCACCCATTCATGAAGCTGAAGGGAATGTGGTGGATACGAGTTCCGGTGATACAATTTTACCTGATTCTGAAGCTACTGACTTTGATTCGTCTAGAGATTTTAGCTCAGATCACTATGAGAGATTGGCTACTTTGCCATTGGCAAATGCGGGGAAACGCATTAAATCTAAAGCAAGAAAGTCGAGGCGTAAGTTTGTTCGGAATCCTCCTTCTAGATCAGTACTTGGAAAAAGAACATTAATCGACGAGAGCTCGGATTCTGATAGTGATGCACATTTGGTTCCAAAAGCTCAGAAGCTTATGTCTGCTTCTATTGCTGCTGCACATTCATCTCAAGGTGTCGAGGACGCTACTCTTGTTGCATCCTTACTGGTTACACCTCCTTCATCTACACATCAGTCTCCTATGATTACTCATGTTCCTACAGTTTCTAAATCTTCTGCTAAAGGAACCTCCTCTGTGACAGCAGCAGTTACTTGACTTGTTACACGTGGCCGCCTCCCCGTCCTTTGATGTAGCTGGGTGGAAGTTGACGTAGAGGTTGAAGCATCGCTCACGGCCTTAGTGACTTGTCGTCGTGCAACACTAACTTCTATTTCTCTAGGGATACCCGCAGATGGTCTATCCCCCCGACGCTTGTTAATACTTTCTCGTCTCTGTCTATGTATAGGAGCATCTGAATCAGGTTCAGGTTCCTACTCACTGCTTGTACTTTCTTGTCTCTTTCTATAAGAAGACGACTCGGGAAGGGTCACCGCTGTTGTTCTTGTCGGGTGTGATTGGTCTGGTGCATCATCAGAATCAGATGAACCAGATTCTGTTGCGTCAGAGTCAGATTCTTCAATACCAACACTTCCTTCTTCTTCGTCTCCTTCATCTTCAGATTCATTACCACCTTCAACTTCCTCCTCTTCTTGCTCGTTAGAGTGTTCACTTACTTCAGGCTCCGACTCGAGACTATACCATCTGAAATTATCCGGGGCCACATATGCTTCGTTGATTAAGTGTCCGAAGAGAGGAGTATGCACAGGGGTAGGTTCTACACTGCCTGGCTTTAAGAATTGAGCGAATAATCTCTTGTCCACTCATTTCACTTGTAATCTTTCCCCAATTTCTGGTAGATTTGGCAACGCATCATTGATCAAAAGTTGCACAAATTTGGGGTATAACAAGAACCTAAACCTCTTCGCTGTATTGATCTGATCAGTTAAGGCTTTGTAGATGTATTTGGTGAAGTTATAACCCTTGTTTAGAGACAGCCCAACCATAGCAGCTGCTAGATCATTACCCATGGCATCCTTCCCTGCCTTCCTGGAAGATATACACATGATCATTATGTGGGTAAAGTACCTCCACTGACCTAGCACCCGCATCTTTTTGTACGATGCATAAACTTGCACACCGACGTATCCCATTCGTTGCCTCCAACTCCCATCCACAAAGTAATGAGGATAGGAAGTTGGGTCGGTTGCACAATCCCAGAACTGTAAAACTCTTCTGATAGTGTCCTCAGAAATGGCAATGTCATGACCTGCCACAGTAGCCCGAATGACATTGGGAGTTACTGTGCATTCATGTTCTGCCATATCCCAGAACTGCTCCAAGTACGTTCTTGATACGACAGGGTCTGCTGAGATAGCGTAGCTAATCTTTGAACGGTTCAAGAAATCGACGATCTCCCGGAACTCAAGTGCAGCACCCTTCCATTCCGGTTCAGTATAGGCCAGCATATTGAATTCACTTGTAAAAGCACGAGCCATCACTGCAAAAATATACAATGAACACAATTAGAACAAGAATGATAATTGGAAATGTACAAACATGACCCGGTATAGCACATTCACAAGAAAGAAATTTCCAGACTTAGAAAAATTTGCAATTTGCCTTCCTGTGTACTTAGCAAGTACGCAGGGTTTATACCTTGCGTACTTAGTAAGTACGCAAGAGTTACATCTTGTGTACATACTAAGTGCGCAAGTTCTAACACTTGATCAAAAAGCAGAAATTTCCAAATCAAGGAATGAATGAATATGATGTTGCTCAAGGTCACCACAACTTCGAAAACAGCGTTTAGAATTCATGGGACCAAGTCCAACGCCAAAATCGTGCTAAAACCATGTCAATTTTGACCCAAACCTGTTCTGACCTCAACCGACGATCAGACCAAGGTCGGAATCAAAATCAAACGATGTTAAGGATGATCTTTGAGTGATTAGGGTTCGATCAAAGAAAATAAACAAGATTTCGATCTTAGTTTGTAGGATCGTGAAATTACAAGATGGTTCTATTCTTAGTTGAAATTGGCGGAAACAATAATAACTACACAAATGTAATCGAAGAGACAGAAAGAATACTTTTAAGAACACTGTTGTATTAAGCTTTTGCAGATAAACGATTACAAGTGAAACTCAATCAGAAAGCACAAAAAGCACACATACAATGAAGTGTTTACATATTATTTATACTCACTTAGAATCAAGACAGCCCCTTGATTCTAAGGATCAGATCTAACACATACCGTTGATCTGTTGTATCTTGCTAACTATTATACTTTTTGTCTATATCTAGTTAACTTTATTGAAGCGTCTTCTTTATGCATCATTACTTGCATGCTTGGAGAAGAGCATTGTTGTCAGTCATTGGTTGTGCCATTGAGGTTCCTTCTGCTTTGAGTGTGTCAGTTGCTTTTGTAGAAAGTTGTCAGTGATGCTTGGTATGGATAGTCAGCTGCAACGATTTGTCTTCAAGGCACAAGGCTGTCAGCAGCAAAGATGTTGATCAGCAGCAACAAGTAACCAACCAGAGCTGCTGATGATTTGCCTGTCAGCAGCCTCAAATGTTGATGCTGCTGAGAAGCTTATCCGCAGCAACTTTGGTCTTCAGCAGATAAGGCTATCCGTAGCAGATTTGTTCTTCAGCAGGAGAACAAGTATCCGCAGCAGATTATTGGTTAGTAGCAAACTCTGAGATCAGCAGCATTTGTACTTAGAGAATTTTGTAGCCATCAGTGTTTGGTTCTACAAACTCCCCCTAGACTGATGCTACCAAAATTCTCTTATTGCCTTTGTTGCTGAAGCTTTTGCACATTTCTGACTATCCTTTCAACCAAAGGAAGAAGCTTCGAAAAACAGCCATCTTATACTTTGAAATACATCCTGCAGTCATCAAAGCTGTCTGAGTCTTTCTCCATTGGGACCATCTCCCCCTTTTTGGTTGCATCAGTGGACAAATGTGCATTAGTTTAGGTGCCCACTGATACAAAGGAGGGAGTAAGAAAAGTTGGGCATTGATGTGCCTCTATCATATTCACCCTGGCCGTCAATTCTAAGATATGAAGTTTCAGTCTGTCCTCATCCACAGTTGTGGAATCCTTGGATCCAGATGGGGCCTTAGGCCTAGCCTCTTCATCCCTATCACTCATGGTTTCTTGGCACCTGGGATTCCTATCAATGAGGGGAGTTTCCAAGGAAACATCCTCACTGTGAGTTGCCGTGGTTGAGGACTTAGCAATGTTTTCACTGTCCTCCTGGTTATTTGATGGACCAGCAGTAGTGACAGCCTCTTCCACATCCATTCTGTCATAACTCCTCGAGTGGACCTTCAGGGTAGAAGAACTTGGGTTGGGTGTGTTGGAAGCAAGATCAATCAGTACCTCCGAGATAGTGGTAGTTGGAGAAGGTACATCATCTTGATCAGGTTCCTCAACACTTAAGTTCATAAGAGAAAGGAAGGGCTCAGGGGGCTGTTCTACAGATCAGGGAAGTGATCGTGATCCTAATAGAGAGACATCTAAAGAAGTCTCCCTAATATTGTGGCTTTCCCTTATGATATTCTCACCAGAATGTTGTGATTCTGAGTGAGGGCTGTTAGGTTAGGTTTGGGCCTTGGAGGCAAGAGAAGAAGGAGTTCTCTTGCCCCATTTCCTAGTATATGTCGTTGCAACCGGGGCCGTGTGTTCCGATTGAACAATATCATCCAAAACAGGTGTAAGTAATGTTTGTGCCTGTGCATCCTTAGTAGTATGCACAGGGGTTCGAATGGTTGAAGCAGACTGTTGTTCATGATGTGAGGTGGAGGGTGTGGGATCAGTATTAGCTGGGATTGCTGAACTATCACCCGGGGTACTCTGTATGTTCAGCATTGTAGATAACAATTGAACATTGACCCCTGAGAACTTTTTGGATACAGTTCTCATGTTATCACTTCAGATCGGCGAAAATGCAGATCTTTGTGAAAACCCTAACGGGTAAGACGATCACGTTTGAGGTCGAATCCTTCGACACAATCGACAACGTGAAGGCAAAGATCCAAGACAAGGAAGGTATTCCGCCAGATCAGCAGCCTCTAATCTTCGCTGGAAAACAGCATGAGGACGGCAGAACCCTAGCCGATTACAACATCCAGAAGGAGTCAAATCTTCTCCTCGTCCTTTTTCTCAGCGGTGGCGTGAAAAAGCGTAAGAAGAATACCATGGAAGACGGAGATAAGTGCAGTGCTTACCTGATGACATCCGTTTCTTTTCTGAGATATGCATTGGAGAAGAGTGTGGCTTCCGAGATGGGGATATCCTTGCCGTCTTCCTTGGCTTTGATTTGGGGAATCCCTTGTTCGGTAGAGTAGATGGCGGTACTCCAGAAATCCTCCATATGAGGGATATGTGTGACATGATTGGATGTGAGGGAAAATTGGATCTTTGATTGACATAAGAAGTCGATCATATCATTGAATCCTTCGGATATCTTTCACTTGGTTGGGTATGACAGTGAGGGATGAAGGGCTTTGAAAGTGATGGGGGCTTGAAAGAATGTGATGGGGACTTGATGGAAAGTGATGTTGGTTTAGGGAGAAGTGGAAGGTGAAGAGGTGGAAATTTGATTTGTTTTATAATGGCAGAGGAGTGAAAAAGCAAAATGATTTGTATAGTACAACCCAATTCACCTTTTATTGTTACAGTTGTAATGCACCGAGGCAGGCATGGTAAAGACTGATGGAAATTTTAACAACGGGTAAAGGTTAATTTGGACTTAAATTTACCAATCAGCAGCAACCTTGATTGTTGTGGATATGGAAGGTTAAGTCTATCAGTAGTAAACTTATCTGCTGCTGATGGATTTAATATTCCGCAGCAAGGATGTTGCTGCTGACAGTCTTAAAGAAATCCGCAGGAAGCCTGTTCCTGCTGATAACTTAAAGTAGTCAGCTACAAATCTTTTGCTGCTGAGGATTAAACCTGTCAGCAGCTGAAGGACAAAAATGCTGCTTACTTATAACTTTTATTTACAACATAAGACAAAACATAAAAATAGAGTGGAGAAGAATTTTAATCAAAGTTCATCATGCCAATTGATTCAACTAAATATTTAAATCTAGCTTCATCAAAAGGTTTTGTAAACAAATCAGCATATTGCTCATTCGTATGAACTTTGGTTAAAATAATTCTCTTTTTCTCAGCTTGATCTCTTATGAAATGATACCTGATGTCAATGTGCTTTGTCTTTGAGTGCTGAACCGGATTGTTTGTGATTGAGATAGCACTCATGTTGTCAATGTGAATTGGAGTTGCCATGAAAGTAATCCCATAATCCAACATTTGATTTTGTATCCAGATGACTTGTGCACAGCAACTTGAAGCTGCAATGTATTCTGCTTCAGCTGTAGAAGTTGAAACACATGTTTGCTTCTTGCACTGCCATGAAATCAATCTCCCTCCCAGAAACTGACATCCCCATGAAGTGGACTTTTTGTCCAAGTTGCATCCCCCATAGTCACTGTCAGTGTATGCATATAGATTAAACATGTCATTTTTAGAGTACCATAGTCCAAGTCTTGGGGCACCCTTTAGATATCTAAAGATTCTCTTGACAGCCTGAAGATGTGAAACTTTTGGAGCTGCTTGAAATCTTGCACAGCGGCATACTACAAACATGATATCTGGCCTTGAGGCAGTGAGATACATGAGAGACCCTATCATTGCACGATACTGATGTTGATCAGTGTCTTAGCCATCTTTTTCTGGAGTCAGTTGATGATGCACTTGCATGGGGGTTCTTGTAGCAAAGCAGTCAGCCATTTTGAATCTTTCTAGAATGTTCTTTACATATTTGGATTAGCTGATGAAGATTCCATTTGGGACGTGTTTGACTTGTAGACCCAAGAAGAAATTTAGTTCACCCATTGAACTCATTTCAAACTTTGAGTGCATCAGAGTCTCAAAGTCTTTGCACAGTTGTTTCCTTGTTGATCCAAAGATGATATCATCAACATAAATTTGAACTAGTAAGATTTCTCCCCCTTCATCTTTGATAAACAGGGTCTGGTCTATGGCACCTCTTCTGAAGTTGTTGCTTAGAAGATATCCGGACAAGGTTTCATACCAGGCTCTTGGTGCCTGATGTAGGCCATACAGAGCTTTGTCCAGTTTGAACACTTGAGTAGGATGTGCAGGATCTATAAAGCCTGGAGGATGTTTGACGTATTCTTCCTCACCATTCTTCCCATACAGAAAGGCACTTTTGACATCCATTTGATAGACAGTGAAATTCTTGGATGCAGCATATGCCAGGAAGATTCTGATGGCCTCCAGTCTGGCAACAGGAGCAAAGACTTCATCATAGTCGATCACTTCTTCCTGAGTGTAGCCTTGAGCTACAAGTCGGGCTTTGTTCTTGACTACAATGCCTCTCTCGTCTTGCTTGTTCCTGAAAACCCATTGTGTGCCAATATTTACCTGGTGGAAGATCAACAAGTGTCCAGACATCCTGCCTCTTGAATTGTAGCAATTCTTCCTGCATTGCTTTAATCCAGCTGCTGTGTTTGAGTGCTTCATCTATCTTCTTGGGTTTCACCTGAGATAAGAAACAAGAAAACAGGCATATATTGGCCTTATGAGATTTGCTCCTTATGAGAACTCCTTGGTGTATTTGACCAATAATATTCTCTTGAGGATGTTCTTTGTGGATCCTCTGTGCTGGTACCACCTCCAGCTGTATCCCTTGCTCTAGATTGCTTTGATTTTGATCAGGGGCCTCTTCATTCATGGTGGAAGAGTCTTCAACCGTATTATCCACATCAATATTTTCAGATAGAGCATCAGCAGCATCTACAACATTTACCGAAGAGTCTTCATTTAGATTTTCAGTTTCAGACAGGCTGTTGTTGGTGATATTAGACTGTCTTGTTCCTGCTTCACTTGCTTCAGTTGCTTCCACAACTGATGGAGGATCAATTGATGGTCTTCTCAGACTAACAGACGATTTTGGAAAATCCAGTCTGTGGTCAGTGGATGAAGAGGAGGCAGGTGTTTGTGTAGACGTAGACTCCATATTTGAGAAGATGAGAGGCTCAAATATTTGGGAGAATGAGTCTATGTCAAAGAGCCAGTTTGGTCCTCTTCCCTGCTCACAGACAATGTGTTCTCTGCATTCCACATTTGCTGGTTCTTCAACAATTCTTGTTCTTGAATTGAATACGCGATAGGCCTTTGATTGAGATGAATAGCCTACGAAATATCCTTCATCAGATTTGGCACCAAACTTAGGAAGAATCCCATGTGTGATGAGAATGGTGCATGGACACCCAAAAGGTTTTAGAAACACAATGTAGGGAATTCTTTGAAACCAAAGTTCATAGGGTGTTTTGTTGAGTGGTTTGACAATTAGAACTCGGTTTTGCACATAACATGCTGTGCTAACTGCTTCTGCCCAGAATGTGAGTGGCAGTTTTGAGTCAGCCAACATAGATCTTGCTGAATCAATAAGAGTTCTATTTCTTCTTTCAGCAACTCCATTTTGTTGAGGAGTTCTTGGAGCACTGTATTGTCTTTCTATCCCCTTGCTTTCACAGAAAGAGTTCAAGGTGTGGTTCTTGAACTCTGTGCCTTGATCACACCTTATGATCTTCACCTTTTGATTACTTTGATTCTCTACCCTGAGAATGTAGGATTTGAGAATTTCAGCAGTTTCATCTTTAGTTCTCAAGAAGTATACCCATGATAATCTGGTGTAGTCATCAGTTATCACCAGGCAGTGCGACTTCTTGCCCATTGACATGACATTTGTAGGACCAAAGAGATCCATATGCAGCAGTTGCAGTGGGGTGTCATTTGTATTCAAGGTCTTGGGCTTGTGAGAGCTTTTGTGTTGTTTCCCCTTTAAGCATGCAATGCAGTGGTCTTCCAGCTGAAATTCTTTGTCAGGAATCCCTCTGACAAGATTATTCTTCACCAATTTGTTGATAGTTTTGATATTAACGTGGCTTAATCTCCTATGCTAGAGAGCCGATTCATCAACTGAGGCCTTTGATAAAAAGCAGGAAACACTCCCAGATGGAGTGACTTCATTCATGTCCAGTACATAGATATTTTATTTTCTCTGAGCAGTTAATAAAATGCTTTCTGGAGGAGGTGTGGATAAGCCTGGAGTCAGTACAAAACATTCTTTATCTGTGAAGAGCATCCAATGCTTTTGATCGCAGACCTGGGAAACACTCATGAGATTGAAATCCAATTCTTTAACATAGTTGACCTTATCAATGCTCATTCTTTCGTTGGACACAGTTCCTTGTCCAGTAATGGATCCTCCCTTTGAGTCACTTCCAAAGGCAACATATCCTCCATTGAAATGTCTGAAGTTAGAGAGGATGGATCTGTTGCCTGTCATGTTCCTGGAACACCCACTGTCTACCACCCAAGTGTTATTCTTGTGACCTGGCTGTCCCTGCACATGATATATTTTTAATTAGTAGAAGGAACCCAAGAGTCTGCAGACTTGAAAAAGATGGTTGTTAGTTTATCCTTTTCAGTATGTTTGCAGTCAATGGAACCAATGATAGTGCTTGAAGATGGTTTGGCTTTCCATTACCCTTCCATTCCAGTTCAGTATAGGCCAGCATATTGAATTCACTTGTAAAAGCACGAGCCATCACTGCAAAAACATACAATGAACACAATTAGAACAAGAATGATAATTGGAAATCTACAAACATGACCCGATAGAAATTTCCAGACTTAGAAAAATTTGCAATTTGCCTTCCTGTGTACTTAGCAAGTACGCAGGGTTTATACCTTGCGTACTTAGTAAGTACGCAAGAGTTACATCTTGTGTACATACTAAGTGCGCAAGTTCTAACACTTGATCAAAAAGCAGAAATTTCCAACTCAACGAATGAATGAATCTGATGTTGGTCAAGGTCACCACAACTTCAAAAACAGCGTTTAGAATTCATGGGATCAAGTCCAACACCAAAATTGTGCTAAAATCAGGTCAATTTTGACCTAAACCTGTTCTGACCTCAACCGACGATCAGACCAAGGTCGGAATCAAAATCAAACGATGTTAAGGACGATCTTTGAGTGATTAGGGTTCGATCAAAGAAAATAAACAAGATTTCGATCTTAGTTTCATTAAAGATCATCCAAAAACTTGTCTCAATCTTGACATCTAACCCTAGGCTCAAGAATAGTCACGAATTAATCCAAAACATGACGATTTATTGATGAAATCGGCTAAGATTCTCACCGAAAGCTTGTTAAGAGAAGGTGAAACAATGAACGGGATGAAAAAATCATTTGGAAACACACAAAGTTTTGAGGAAATAGGAGGGAATAGCACATAGTTAGTGTTTCAAATGAGATAAATTCTGAGAATTTTTCTAACTCCACTATATATACCCACACATTCGGGTCTTGCGTACTTAACAAGTGCGCAAAACTTAACTCTTGCGTACTTAGCAAGTACGCATGACTTAAGTTTTGTGTACTTACAAGTATGCAAGGTGTAATTCCTGTGCATTTGACAAATACGCAGAAACCCTTGTGAAATCCAATTTCAACTCAAATTATGAAGATAGTCAAGTCAAATAACTAACCGAATATGAACATTCAATAAGGAGGTTTCAAAAACAATTCAAGGAAGATAAACACAAATATTTTTGGCATTTTTGATAAAAATTGAACTGTACATAAACTTAAAATCTTTTTGAGCTTTTCTGAATGAAGTTAATATGCATAAGAATATACACACAAGCTATTTTTGGGTCAAAGTCATGAGCAGAGGATCATATCAGGCTATTGTAAGCAAAAATGACACACAATAAACATCAAAGAATATGGGATCATGTCATGGATTACTACTTATTCATGCGTAATATGTAATATAAACAAGTAAATTCAAGTTGTCAATATTATAAGATTTAAAACCATAAGCATCTTTGAATCATGTTCTTGTGTGTTAAGGTATAATTCCAAGATTTACAACGTGTACCCCACATATATGCTACAGAAATTTAAATTTCACTATCTCAAGGCATCTAATATTTTCTCAAAGATTTTCAAATCTCTAGAATGAAGTTACATCGTTTAGCACAGAAAAAAAATTAAGCAGAATCCATAAGGATTATCAAGAATCGTAATATTCATAATCGAGTGATTCATTTGTCTTGGTTTTATTGGTTTTTCTTCTCTGAATATCATATGATGGTTCAGCTTAATAGATATGGAGTCTGGGGATTTAGGTAAGGGAATCCAACTTTTATATGGATTTGATTTCAATGAATCAGATGTGATTCAAGGGTGAATATATGCTTAATGGTTGATGTCAAGACATATCTTGGCCTAACTTCCCATTGCATACTTGTGAATATGGGCAGTGAAGTGAACCAAAAAATTATGCTAAACACATAACCCGAAACTGGTCTCTTTAAGAAAATATTTGTTAAAATCTTACATCCTTTTATCTGATAATGATCTTTTTGTATTCTTTTACACACACACATGCGCACATGGGTTCAAATCACAGTTGTAGTCTAGATTTAGTTTCCACACTACTAATGATTCAAAAATGCTTATAGCCTATTGACAATTTAAATTACTTGCAAATATTCAAATTAAGATTGAAACAACTTAAACATTCAAGTAATCATGACGCAATCTTTTCCCATATGTGCAGTCTAAGACGTTTAGATCATTATTGATGTACTATCATGTCCTTTTTTCTTCAAATAACTTTGAAATTTTTCTCCATTTTCTATTTTGTTTGGATTTTTGTAAAATATTTGAGAATTAAACAGAACTATACCAAAATCATTTAAAAAGAAATAAAATTTAACTTCCATGAAATGATTTGATTTTGAAAACAGAAATTTTCACTCAGGATTGAACATTCCTATCATGTTGACAAGATGTTCAAAACGGGTCCGATCAAACGCCTTAGTGAAAAGGTCAGCAAAGTTGTCATCCGTGTGAACTTTAACAAGCTCAACCAAATGCTTTTCAGCATAGTCAAGTATGAAATGATGGCGAATCTCTATATGATTAGTTTTGGAATGTTTCACCGGGTTGTTCATGATAGACATCGTGGCATTGTTGTCAATGAGCAGAAGAGTTCAAGCCGTAATCTCTCAGTTACTGCTGAATCCACAATATCTGAGAACAACAGCTCGCGGCATCAATGTACTCTACTTCACATGTTGAGACAGAAACCGTTGACTGCTTCTTGCACTGACAGGAGACCAACCTGTCTCCCAAGAATTAACATCCACCTGAGGTTGATTTTCTATCAAGGTTACAACCGCCATAATCAGAATCGGTATAGGCTTTGAAGCCGAATGACTGCTGCTTCGAGTACCAAAGACCTAATCGGGGTTTCCCCTGTAAGTATCTGAAGATTCTCTTAACAGCTATCAGGTGAGACTGGTTTGGTTGTGACTGAAACCTTGAGCACAAGCATACAACGAACATTATGTAGAGCTTTGAAGCTGTGAGATGCATAAGAGATCCAATCATCCCATGGTATAATTTACAATCCACATCCTTTCCATCTTTGTCTGGATGCAGACCATGATAGACAGGGATAGGTGTGCCATAAGTACTGCTATTATTCATCTTGTATTTGGCAAGATGTCCTGCACATACTTAGTTTGATACAGATAAATGTCATCCTCCCTTTAACTGACTTGCAGACCCAGAAAGAACGACAGTTCACCCATGTTTCTCATTTCAAACTTGGACTTCATCACCTGTTCGAATTCCCTACACATCACTTCATTTGTAGACCCAAAGATAATGTCGTCGACATAGACTTGTACAAGAAGAATATCACCTCTTGCTTTCCTAATGAAGAGGGTCGAGACAATTTGTCCGCGGTCAAAACCATTGGACAAAAGATGCTTTGATAAAGTCTCATACCACGCTCGAGGTGCTTGATGAAGACCATAAAGTGCTTTGTTGAGCTTGTACACTTTATTGGTATTATGCGGATCTTCAAAACCTGATGGTTGAGTGAAATAGACCTCTTCATGAACTTTTCCATACAGGAAAGCACTATTCACATCAAGTTGATAGACCTTGAAGCCGACATAGGAGGCATAAGCCAGAAACAGTCAAATGGCCTCAAGTCTAGCAATTGGGGCATATACTTCTGTGTAATCCAAGCCCTCTTGTTGATAAAAACCCTAAACAACCAACCTTGCATTATTCTTCACTACAACATGTCGATTGTCCATCTTGCATTTGAACACCCATCTAGTTCCAATCGGATGCATTCCCTTCGGAAGGTCAACCAGATCCCACACGTGCAACTTTTGGAATTGAGACGATTCATCTTGCATCGCCTCTATCCAGCAGTTGTCAGCGAGAGCCTCTTTCACATTCTTCGGCTCCAATTGGGATACGAAAGCAACATGCAGACATGTTTCCATGACACCTGTGTCAAGTATCTTAGCGTACAGAATGGTGTTCTCAGTAATGGTTCTATGACGCGTTTGAACACCGACATCAGGATCACCAATAATGTTCTCAATTGGATGATTCCGATGCACTCTCGTCTCTGAGAATTGCGGTTCTTGAAATTATGAATCGAGGTTCATGCTCAACTCTCCCATATCCTGTGTTTCAGAAGAAGAAGATTCAATGTTGATTGGATCAGCTGAAGCTTCATTTCCTACATGAGTGTTAGGATCAGCTTGAGCGTCATTTCCGTCAACATGAACAACTTCAATGTTATCACTATCATGAGTTCCAGATGAATAAACATCATTTGAATTGGGAGTTACAATCGGTATAGTTGCACGGGTTGAGAAATTGGAGTCATCACCGCCACCAAAGAGCTCGTACACATTGGCGGCATCATCTATAGATAGATCAGGAAGCAGGACGAGTTGGTTCTGGTGGAATGCTGTGTTTACTGCAGTCCACTTCATACCATTCTTCCGCGGACCTACTCTCAATATTATACACTTTCTTGCAAGGCGAGTTGGCAACATATCCTAAGAAGATGCCTTCCACCGCTTTTGCATGAAATTTAGACTTTCGATCTTTGTACTGTAGCAATAAAGAGCAGGACTACCAAAAGGAACTAGGTAGTCAAGATTGGGAGGTTGATTGTTAATTAACTTATAACAAGTTTTATTGTGCCTTTTAACCACCATATCTCTGTTCAAGATGTGACAAGCTGTGTTGACTACTTCTGCCCAGAAAGTGACAGGAAGCTTTTCATCTAACAACATTGTTCTAGCAGTCTCAATTAGTGTTATGTTCTTCCGTTCTGCAACTCCATTTTGCTGAGGTGTGTACGGGGCACTAAATTCGTGACGAATACCCTTCTTGAGATAGAAAAGTTCCATCAAATTATTCTTGAAATCAGTTCCGTTATCACTCCTTATTAGAACGTCAGCAGTTTCATCCTTTGTACCTAAAAAATGCACCTAAGAAAAACGTGAGAAATCCTCAGTTACAACTAGACAGTATGATTCCATCCAATACTCCTAATACTTATGGGCCCAAACAGATCCATATGTAAGAGCTCGAAAGGGGTATCGATGGAGTTTTGGAGCTTGGGCTTGTGAGACTTCCGTTGCTGTTTGCCCTTTTTACAAGGCATACAGTCATCTGCAACCAAGAATCTCAGCTTAGGAACCGCGGTAACTAATCCGTTTCGGACAAGATGGTTAATTTTACGATAAGAAATATGTCCCCTATCCCACAAGATTGAGTCAAGCTCTGTCGCTTTGGTAAGCAAACAAGTAGCAACTGAAGATGTGGTTTTCGCCACGCTCATGTCGATCTGATAGGTATCATTCGTTCTTGGCGCACGCATCAAAATCCAGTCTTCAGGAACCTCAAACCAGGTTTGACAATCATGCATTCAGATTTGTCAAACATGACTGAGTACTCCTTATCACACATCTGATAAACACTCAACAGGTTATGCTTTAGCTGCTCACTGTAGTTGACTTTGTCGAAGCTAACACAACCATTTGAAACCACACCTTGACAAGTAATACTACCGCCCTTCTCGCCTGCAAAGGCCACATAGCCGCCTCTGAATGGTTTTACATCTTGAAGCAGGGCCATGTTGCCTGTCATGTGTCTGGAGCATCCACTATCTACATACCAACGATTAGAGATAGTTCCATTCAGATGTCCCTACATGAGTCACAAGAAATTAATTAGATTTGGAGATCCAAGCCATGGTGGTCTTGGGCCATCCGTCATTCTCAAAATAAACTACTTCAATTAATTCACAATCATGACTATAAAAAATGGGTGAATCTTTTGAAGACTTGGGACCAGGAGATTGATAACTTTTAGATTTCTTGTTTGAGGACCTTTTCTTTTGTTTTACTGGAACAGTCGGCTTGCATTCAGAAGCACTAGGTGAACTAGTAGAAGCTTCACCTGATTGAATTCCAGCCAGTTGTTCAAGCTTCCTCAATCTCTTGTTCCTTATTCTCCTTTGTGGCTTAGAAAGCTTAACCACAGGTTTCTCAAAAGTTGGTGCACTACCAGAGGTAGACACACAGGGTTTAGCAGGTTGCTTTACCCTTTTTGGAATAGATGGCTTACCCTTAGATGTGATCTTTGGCTTCACCATAGGTTTCACCGGTGGTTTCACTATATATGATTTGGGATTCTTGGGTTGCTTCACTGATGGTGACTTAGAGATAACAGCCGGTTGTGAAACAATTGGTCGTTTCCCTTGGTTCTTAGCAGGGCAGTTCACAAGGATGTGACCAACCATACCGCATTGAAAGCAAGCACGTTTTTCCTTATAAATCCTCTTGTAAGGCTCTTTGCGTTTGGATGCAGCTGACTCGGCTTGATGAGTGACAGGAGTTGTTTGATGAACATTACAAGCATCTTGTGTATGACCTTATTTTAATTGACTCTTTGGGGTGTAGTGTTTATCAATGTTTTCTTGAAAATTCTTCCCCAAATTATTAGCAAAAGCTTCTTTTGTAAGTTGCTTAATGGATGTGAAACCTCCATAAAGCATCATTTTCAGTTTATCATTTGTTTCAACAGTACCAGGTTCAGTTAAAATGCAATTGTTATGATCAGTAAAAATGGGTTTCTTGACATTATGTTTATCAAGCAACTCTTCTGAGACCACACCCTCAACCTTGGTGTTCTCAGAGCCTTCATCAGAAAAGAATTCCTTATTAGAAGCCGAGTCAGTCTTACTTGAGGAATCATCCTTGTTAGACGAAACATCCTGACTTGAGGATTCATTAAGGCATGATAAGTTAATATTAATTAAACCGTTGAAAAATTTCCTGCTTACTGGTGGAGGAATGACATTAGTACCCAACCCTAAGCCGTTCACTTGTCTCACTACTGATTCATAATGTTCCACCACAAAGCGAGAATTCTTCAACTTCTAAATTTTACCATTCAACTGCAAAACCTCATTTTGAATCTTGGTAATTTCATTATTTCTCTTTTCCAACCCCTTGTAAGCAACATCCAAATGAAACTGTTGTTCACTGATTTTAAGTGAAAAATCACGTTTTTCTTTCTTTAAAGTTTCAATTGAATATGTGTAACGTTTTTCATTTTCTTTGTAGCTTAAAGCTACAATACGGGTTCGACCTTGTCCTGAAGCTTAGAATTTTCTTCTTTCAAGCCAATACATTTGGAACAAGAAATAACAGCAAAAGAATTAGAATCTACCTCAGCTAATGAACTTGATGCCTCCCCAATAGCCATGAGGGCAAATGCAGTTGTAGACTCCCTTTGGTCAGCTACAGAAGCTTCCCTTTCTTCTGCTTCCATCATCTCTACTATCTCATCCATTAGACCAACTTGTGTTTGAGCAATAAGGGCATCCTCCAAATGAACACCCCAATCAAAGCTTTCGTCCTGTTGAGCTACCAAAGCATTGGACGTTCCACCTTGACATTGATTGCGGTTGTTAGAATTATTGCGCCCTTCATTATTTCCTTGGTTGTTTCCCTGGCTTGGTCTAGTGAATCCCGAGGCAGGTGCTTTATCCTTCTGACATTCACGAGCAAAGTGTCCAAAGTTCTGACACTTGTAGCACTTGGCATTGGATTTATCAAAACCCACCTTGGCATTTGAATGCCCACTAATAAACTTCCTGCCAGTTCTATTCAAGAAACGCTTGGCCCTTCTGAAGATCATGGCCATATTCCATTGAATATCCATGTCCTCCATGTCATCTGGATACATCGGATTAAAATCTTCTTCGATTGTTTCAGGATCTGTAAGCTTGCCACCAATGAAGTTCTCATACGCAAGCATACACGATGAAAACAATGCTATATGATCTTCAGCTATCTTGGCTATTGCAGTCTGGTTACCTGAAGATGTGGAGGTAGGATTTCTTGAGGAATGTTGGTGGTGAGAACCAGATCAAGATGCTGTAAAGCATGTTTGACCCCCACAACCATTCGAGTTATCTTCTTCATGAGAGTTCCCTGAGAATAAGGCGATTCCTGAACCAGATGATTTAGCTATGGTAGACGTCCCATAATACATAGAAGGGTCTTGGATTTGAGGTCTCCCTGAGCTTTCTTTTCTCTTAAGGTTCATATCGTGTGATTGAACCTTTTCGATTGCTTCTTCAGTCGTCATCTCATAGAACTTAGGGTTCTCTCTCAGCACAGTGGTATACATCTCAAACTTTGGTGGTAAGGCATCTAGAAAATTTTCAACTAATTCCTCATCAGGATACATCAGCTCAAAAGCTTTTAACTCAGTTTGCAGATGATAGAATCTAGATATAAGTTCATCTGTAGATTCATTCTTCAGGTATCTGAAGCACTCCTACTACTTTCTCAGGAGATCTCTTTTGCTCTTCTTGATGTCACTGTTCCCCTCAAATCTTTTCTGCAATGCCTTCCAGAGATCTTTCGAATTATCATATCCTATGAAGCTACGAAAGAGCTCTCTAGTTAGGGCCATTGTGATAGATCCATGTGCTTTCTTTTCTCTGTCATAAACTTTCTTTTCTTCTTCATCTAGCTTAGATATAGGCTTGGGAAAAATTTCATCAAGATATGTATAAGTAGGATGCTTATAGCCCTCAAGTATAGTTATCCACAAAGAGGAATCAGTGTATGAGATATAAAGCTCAAAGCGTGCATTCCAATTCGAATAATTATTAACATTAAGCAGCTTTGGCGGTTTTTGCGGAGTACCTATCTCGTTATAATAGTTAAGCAGGTTACCAACATTCTGAAGATTTGCCAAAGGGTAAAACTTAGTCAAAAACTCAGAAAGTCGATACAACTTGCGCACTTAAGAATGGCCTTGCGCACATAAGAAATTGTTCTTGCGCACTTGAGAATTCTTCTTACGTACTTAGTAAGTACGCATGAGTAAATGTTAAGTATGCGGGAGGCAAAGTTAAGTATGCAAAAGAATGGTCTTACGTACTTGTCAAGTACGGACGAAGACTGTCCTTTTAGCCAAAAAGGGTAAGTACGCAGGTCACTTTTTCACCTGCTCTCACCAACTTTTTCAGATTGTCGAAAATACCTCAGATCTTCAAATTTTTAAGATAGGAACAAATTAATCAAGCCAAAAGGTTAGAAACTTGTTTCTAACAAACCCTTGATGATCAAATCACTCAAACAAACAAGAAAAAGGTCGGATTTTGAATGATTTTTGCTTTTAAAATAGCGCTTAAGAGCTACCTTTATTTTATCACAACAATCACCCAAATCAGTCACTTTTCCTTGTAGAAAGGCTGTAGATTGTGTCGAAAATGCTCCTAGCACAATCACAACACTCGAAATCAAGGGCAAATGCTCTGATACCACTTGTAGGTCCCTCGGGTGTCTCAGATCATCACATGCAAGTGTGTTACTAGTCGAACAGGGTGCAGAATGCCCGTGACTAGGTGGAGTAACAATCAACACAAAGTAAACCGACAACAAAGACACAAGATACTTTCAAACTTCGTCTATTGATAATAACATCCGGTTAAAGAGACAATGAGTGCGTACATACATTCTGTCACTAACAGCTATATATACTAGACCCCACACATAACTCATGCGTACTTAGCAAGTACACACACTTTGTTCTTGCGTACTTGCTAAGTACGCAGGATATACATCCTGCACACTTACTAAGTGCGCACAACACTTAATGGAAACAGACAAGACTAAGTACATACATATGTGATTACAACTCGATAATCAATACATACAAATACATAAAGACAAGTACAAATACATAAAGACAAGTACATAAGCTAAGAAAACATCTGGAGTGTCTGTCACACAAATGTGCTTCAACACATCTAATCTCCTTCTTTGATTTTACACATAAGCGCCGCCTACCGCCTGAGTTAAAGCCATTCAAGCGAGCGCTTTTGGTAAGACGTGTGTCTTATCTATGTAAAAGCGACGAGACCTGCGCCGGAGGTCGCGTCGCACCTAGGCGCACCTCAGACACGCTTTTTAAAACCAAGATTACACGTGTATAAAGTAATCTCATCATGAATCTATATATGTTATCATTGTTTAGCTAAATGGATTCGAGTCTAAGTGAATATCCTCTCTTCCTTTTTGATCTTCCCCGACGTCTATATATCTTTTATGTTTATTTAGTTTAAAAATACAAAATTATATATTATTCTACTTTGATTGGCTAGATAGTGACAAAGGTTTTTTTATCTGGAGCTCTCATGTCCACAAATCGATACTTGGTTCTTACCTAAATCTATACTACTATATGATAGGTACACTTGCCTACTGTGTGTATAGTTTAGTCCTAAGGTGATAACCGTTTCTTTATTTAAAACACTGTTGTGTGAAAATTGTTTATTAAATTCTATATACACTTTACACACATCAATGACTATAGCGTGGAGTTGTCTAGAGACTTTGTTGATCCTATCTCTATTGTGCCAACTTCAAATGTTCGAGAAATGTCTGAGCCTATCACTCCAATCTCTGTAGAATCTTCTTCTTCTGTAATTCCTAATGATGAAGATCTTATGAAGTTCCTATTGTATCTTCATGAACCTTAGACTTTCCTAATCAAAATTTTACAAATATGGAACAGAATATTCAAGAGGATGTTATTCAAATTCATAGAATAAATAAAGAACACCTTTATCCTTTCAAATTACATTATTGGAAATGTTCAAAATGGTGTCAGAACAAGGAGTAAGACTGGGATAGTCAATGAATGTCTATACTCTTGTTTTCTTTCTCAAGCTGAGCCCAAAAATATTATGATGGCTTTAAAGGAGAACAACTTGGTGGAAGCAATGCAAGAAGAATTATTACATTTTAAAAAGCAGGAAGTGTGGGAACTAGTTGATCTTCCAAAGGGTCAGTATCCCATGGGTACAAAGTGGGTTTTTAAAAACAAGAAAGATGATAGGGGAATAGTGGTTAGAAACAAATCTAGACTTGTTGCTCAAGGTTATACATAAAAGAAGGAATAGACCATGATGATGTATTTGTGAAGCCATTAGATTGTTCCTTGCTTATGCTTCTTCCAAAGGTTTCATAGTTTACCAAATGGATGTCAAGATTTATTTTCTCCATAGCAAGGTCAAGGAAGAGGTGAATGTATATCAACCTCCATGCTTTAAAGATCCTGACTTCCCAAATAGGTTTTTCAAACTCAACAAAGCTTTTTATGATCTTCACCAAGTTCCAAGAGCATGGTATGAGACCTTGTCAAGTCATTTGCTTGATAATGGTTTTCAAAGAGGCAAATTATTTAAACATGTAACACCTTGAAAATCCCCAAGTAAATAAAGGACCAAACTTACCAAACTTTCAAAGTTAAGGGACTAAGATAAGAATAAACCAAAGTACAAGGACCAAAAGTAAAATTTCTAAAAATTGGAGGGTATCGGACCGCTACCCAGACCCCTAGTGGTCCGCCACGTGATGGACAAGGCAGCAATGATGACGCGCCACGTGTTTGATGACTAGCGGATACGTGTAACCCTATGGCGGACCACTACCTTACCATAACGGTCCACCAAGGGACATATGTCCTTAGCGGTCTGCTAAAGAACCAGTAACGGTTCGTTACTTGGTCTCGAAGGGAGTTTTGCGGCTGGAGGCGCTGGCGGACCGCCACCACCTTGTGTAGCGGTCCACTACGTGTCCCATATTTACCTATAAATAGAAAGGCCGGGCTCGGTTGTTTCTCACAATTCCCACACCTCCAAACATACACACACACACTGAATACCCGATTCCAAGCCCCGGTTCGCGTACGAAAGTTCGGTTCCTAGTGTTTCGCCCCCAAATTGCAGTAGATAGTGCCGAGGTAAGGTTTCGATCTCCTATTAAGCTTTGGTTAATCACCATTCAACTAGGTTTGTGTAATTAAGTAATGTCATTATATATTGTCCGAGGTATTTGCCATATTCCAGATATACTAAGCCGAAGAACTGCTGAGGTGAGTTATTAAACTGTGATGCATTTAAAATAACCATGGCTCTGTTGTGGTTAATTTATGAAAACATTTTGGGCATCTTGAAATGATTACACCGATTGTTTATATATAACTCATTCTAAGCGCTTATTGTGTTTCATATGACCAGTGGAACGATATGTTAGACAGGACCCGTGGAGTGGTTTTTGGTTTTATATATACTGATTTGATTACTCATAGTTGTCCATGAGAGGGGGTGGAACCCCATAACTATGTTCATGATACCGTGGTGGATCATTTTATAAACTGATTTGTTTATGTATTCACCAGCTTTATGCTGACCCATTTTCTATCAAATGTTTTTGAGCGCATCATAGGTAGTCAATAGAGGAGGCATTCTAGGATTGGAACAAAATGATGAATAAACCAGATGATGGGCATGCCTAGAACTATAAGTCCATAAATGACGTCTTCCTTTTCAGGAACGATGAAAAAAATGTATTGTAACATTTTGATTTCATGATGTAAATGATATTTCAGATGTTATAATAAAATAAGATTTTAAGTTTACGATGTGTGTTTTGTACCATGCGTCACCTCTTACCAGTACCTTGGACTGGGGTGTGACAAGTTGGTATCGCAGCCTCAGTTTAAAGGATTTAGATACTACATGAATAGTATCTAGACTTAAACTAGGACTCTGAGAACAGTTTGGAATGCCTCAGGATAATTAGGTGTATACATTTAGTACGACATATAACGGGAAATACCTAGAAATCATATAATTAAAGGCATTTTGGCCAAATGTTGTTAATTTATGAATTTATGGATTTTGACCAGTTATACGAATTCTGATGCTATATATCTATGTGCAGGTACAAATGGCAAGAAAAGGTAGAGGACAAAGCAGATGTAGGGGTAGGAGGCCTAATACTAGGTCACATACCCGCGACACGACAAACACAAACACCGAACCAAACACGAACACAAATGCGACTAACAAAACCTAAGCAACACACAAAATAAGTGATAATGACTGAAGCTCAATTCCATGGAGCGGTGGCATCTGAGGTCACCAGAGTACTCCAAACAACCTTACCTGGAATCCTTGATGATGCTCTCAGAAGGAGAGTAGACCCCAATGGTTTGGGAAACCAAAATAAAGAAAAAAGTGGTGCAATTCCAAGAATGGAAGATACTATTCACACTACTCCGGAAGGAAACAATATTGGCACAACTCGAACCAACAAAATGGTTGGGATGGCCACCAATAGCACAGGAGGCAATACTCATGGATGAAATTACAAGAACTTCAGCAATTGTCAGCCAAAGCCCTTTAATGGGAAAAAGAATGCCATTGCAGCAATGCGGTGGATTACATCTATGGAGGCAGTGATAAAGATGAGTAAATGTAGAGCATATCGAGCTGTGAAGTTTGCTACAAATTCATTTAAGGAGGAAGCTCTTGACTGGTGGGAATCAGTCAAGCAGACAAAGGGAGAAGCTTATATTGATAAGATGACATCTCAAGGCTTTGATTGTTAAGAGGTATTGTCCACAAAATGCAGTGGACAAGATTGAATCAGAATTCCTTCGATTTGAAGCCGAAACTTTGACTCACGAGGAGTATACCACCAAATTCAACGAAATGGCCAAGTTAGTGCCACATTTGGTGACTCCTGAGTCAAGAATGATCAAATGTTATGTCCAAGGTTTACCACCAAAGGTTCGTACCTTAGTGAAGACTAACACACCTGGAATGACAGATTCGGCTGTTAATTTAAGTGCGGTAATGTATGATGAGGTGGCAGCCCAAGAGCCACCAAAGGTGGATCACAAGAGGAAACCGGAGGAAGTTGTTTATAAGTTTAAACCGAGAAATAGTAAATTTCCCAGAAGAGGAGGGTTTAACCCGGATAGAACTATGCAGGGGATAAAGTGCCAGACTTGTCAAAAGTTTGGTCACTCGGCTACCCAATGTCCTAATGTGAAATGTTTCAATTGAGGAGAGATAGGAAATTATAGGACTTCTTGTCCTATACCACCTAAGAGAAAAACAGGTGGTCAGAATAAAGGTATGGGAGGTGTATTTGTCCTAGAAGCGGTGGAGAAAAGAAAAATGATGCAAAAGAAGTGGCTGGTACATTCTTAGTTAACAATATTTATGCCAAGATACTATTTCATACATGGGTGAATAGATGTTTTTTTTCATATGCACTCACCCCATATTTAGGCGTAAAACCAATTCCGCTTATTCATGCCTATGTCGTTGAAACACCAAGTGGCGAATAAATTAGGATAACGTAATCATACCCCGATTGTGTCATCAATTTTGGTGACGATAAGGTATTAGTTACACTAATGCCAATGAACATGAATAAATATGAGGTTATCCTAGGGATGTATTAGTTAAACCAATACCAAGCCCAGATTGATTGTGACCAGAAAACGGTCAAGATTAAGAAACCAGATGAAAGTTGTTTGATGATTCAAGGTGATAGTGAAACTAATAAGATTGAAATTATTTCGGTAGCAAAAGCTAAGAAACAACTGTTTAAGGGAGATGGTATATTCTTAGTCCATGCTTTAAACATTAAAACCGAAGGACAGATTCCAGATATTCTCGTAGTCTGTGATCACTCGGATGTCTTTCCGGATGAATTACCTGGTACTCCACCCAATCGTCAGATAGAATTTCGAATCGAACTTATTCCTAGAGCTAAACCTGTTGCAAGATCTCATTATTGACTAGCTCCTTTATAATTAAAAGAACCGATGAAACAAATCCAAGAACTCCACGACAAAAGATTCATTCGTCCAAGCACTTCACCTTGGAGAACACCGGTACTATTTGTGAAGAAGAAGGACGGAAGCATGAGAATGTGCATTGTTTATCGAGAATTGAATAAAATAACTATAAAGAACATATATCCATTGCCCAGAATAAATGATCTCTTTGATCATTTACAAGGACCTAAAGATTTCTCGAATATCGATCTTAGATCAGGATATCATCAGTTAAAGGTACAAGAGGAAGATGTACCTAAGACTGCTTTCTGGACCAGATATGGTCATTATGAATTCCTGGTCATGTCATTTGGTTTAACAAATGCCCCTCAACATTTATGGACCTAATGAATCAAGTTTGGGAACCTTTCCTTGATAAATTTGTCATCGTGTTAATCGATGATATTCTCATTTATTCCCGAAACAAAGAAGAACATGTTGATCACCTAAGGATCATTCTGGAAACCTGAGAAAAGAAAGGTTGTACGCAAAGTTTTCCCAAATGCGAGTTTTGGATACAAGTTGGGCAATTTCTTGGGCACGTCATAAACGAGAAATGGATACATGTAGACCCAAATAAAATTAAAGCTGTTATGAAATGGGAAGCCCCCAAGGCTCCAACAGAGATTAGAAGTTTTATGGGATTAGTTGGGTACTACAGATGATTCATTAAAGACTTCTCTAAGATTGCTACTTTATTGACTACTCTAACTCAGAAAGTAGTAAAGTTTGAATGGGGATCAAAACAAGAAGAAGCATTCAACATTCTTAAAGAAAAGCTTAGTCATGCACCTATCATAGCATTACCCGAAGGGAAAGATAACTTCATAATCTACTATGATGCTTCCCGAACTGGTATGGGTTGTGTATTGAAGCAGCGAGACAAGATTATTGCTTACGCATCACGCCAACTGAAATTTCATGAGAAGAACTATATAACACATGCTATAGAACTTGGTGCCGTAGTGTTTGCTCTAAAAATCAGGAGACACTATCTATATGGTACCAAATGCGTGATATATTCAGACCATAAAAGCCTCCAACATATTTTTAAACAGAAGGATTTAAATATGAGGCAAAGGAGGCGGATGGAACTCATCAATGACTACAACTATGAAATAAAGTATCATCCCGGCAAAGGAGGCGGATGGAACTCATCAATGACTACAACTATGAAATAAAGTATCATCCCGGGAAGGAAAATGTAGTAGCAGATGCTTTAAGTCGAAAAGAACTAAGGCAACCGATTAAAGTAAAAGCACTACGATTAGATCTAAAGAAAGATTTAATAGAACAGATCAAGGAAATCCAACCTAAGGCATTAGAAGAATAGAATATCAAGAAAGAGCGGATGGTAGGGAAAAAAAGTTGCATGCATCCTAGTGCAAACAAAATGTACAAAGATCTGAAGAAACATTACTGTTAGCCAAACATTAAGAGATCGATATCCCCGTATATAGACAAATGCTTAACTTGTCCAAAAGGTAGCAGGTCAACTATAGTAGTTGGAAATACCTGTTTGGAAATAGGATCGTATCACAATGGATTTTTTTACCAAATTACCCATAACACAGAAATGGCATAATGCTATATCGGTCGTGGTCGATAGACTGACCAAGTCAGCCCATTTCATACCCGTCAATGAAAGTTACTCCATGGATAAGTTGGCCAGGATCTATATTAACGAAATTGTGAGCCGCCATGGCATACCACTGTCTATTATTTCTGATAGAGACAGTCGATTCACATCCATAATTTAGACTAGTTTTCAGAAATAATTGGGAAGACGACTTACCATGAGTACCACATACCATCCCCAAATAGATGGACATAGTAAATGTACAATTCAAACTCTGGAGGATATGATAAGAGCTTGCGTTATCGATTTCAAAGGTATCTGGGATAATCACCTACCGTTAAGCGAATTCTTCTACAATAATAGCTACCATTCAAGTATCAAAACTGCACCATTTGAGGCATTGTACAGGATATAACAGGTAAGATAGTCCAGATTAAACCACGATTAAAAGATGCCCAAGATCGACAAAAGAGTTATGCTAATAGACGACGTCGACCTTTAGAATTCCAAGTCGCATATTATGTGATGCTAAAGATTTCACCTTGAAATGTGTTGTGAGGTTCAGGAAACATGGAAAGTTAGGACCAAGATACATTGGATCTCATAAGATCATTGAAAGAATTGGAGCAGTAGCCTATAAGTTAGAACTACCCGAAGCACTACAAGGAATCCGCAATACATTTCTCGTATCTTGCTTATGCAAATGTTTAGCCGATCCAACTCAGGATATTAAATTAGACCATGTGTATGTGGATAATAAGCTTCATTTCACTGTACAACCGATTAAGATTCTAGATAATCAGGATCGAAAGTTAAGAAAGAAAGTTATACCAATTGTATTGGTTCTATGGCAAGGTCGGATCGGAGCCGACAAGACATGGGAATAAGAGGAACAGATGAGAACCAAGTGTCCTAATCTATTCACATCTTAAATTCAAGGACAAAACTTCTTAATGGAGGGGAGATTTGTAACACCTCAAAAATCCCCAAGTAAATAAAGGACCAAACTTGCCAAACTTTCAAAGTTGAGGGACTAAGATAAGAATAAACCAAAGTACAAGGACCAATAGTAAATTTCTGAAAATTAGAGGGTAGCGGACTGCTACCCAGACCCCTAGCGGTCTGCCACGTGGTGAACAAGGCTGCAATGATGACACGCCACGTGTTTGATGACTAACGGACGCGTGTAACCCTATGGCGGACCGCCACCCGCACCATAACGGTCCGCCAAGGGAAAGATATCATTAGCGGTCCGCTAAAGAACCAGTAACGGTCTGTTGCTTGGTCCCGAAGGCAGTTTTGCGGCTGGAGGCGGTGGCAAACCGCCACCACCTTGTGTAGCGGTCCGCTACGAGTCCCATATTTTCCTATAAATAGAAAGGACGAGCTCAGTTTTTTTCTCATAATTCCCACACCTTAAAACACACAAAAACTCTCTGACTACCCGATTCCAAGCCCCGGTTCACGTATGAAAGTCAGGTTCCTAGCGTTTCACCCCCAAATTGCAGTAAGTAGTGTTGAGGTAAGGTTCCGATCTCCTATTAAGCTTTGGTTAATTACCATTAAGCTAGGTTTGTGCAATTAAGTAATGTCATTATATATCTGGTAGCTTTGTCCAAGGTATTTTCCATATTTCAGATATACTAAGCTAAAGTACCGGTGAGGTGACTTCTTAAACTGTGATGCATTTAAAATAACCATGGCTATATTATGGTTAATTTATGAAAACATTTTGGGTATCTTGAAATGATTGCACCGATTGTTTATATATAACACATTCTAAGCGCTTATTATGTTTCAAATGACCCGTGCAAAACATGTTGGACAGGACCCATGGAACAGTCTTTGGTTATATATACTGATTTGATTACTCATAGTTTTCTATGAGAGGGGATGGAACCCCATAACTGTGTTCATGATACCTTGGCGGGTCATTTTATAAACTGATTTGTTTATGAATTCACCAGCTTTATGCTGGCCCATTTTCTATCAAATGTTTTTGAGCGCATCATTGGTAGTCAATAGAAAAGGCATTCCGAGACTAGAACAAAATGATGAATAAACTAGATGATGGGCATGCCTCGAACTATAAGTCCTGAAGTGATCCTGAAATGATGTGTTCCTTGTTAGGAATGATGATAAAATGTGATGTAACATTTTGATTTCATGATGTAAAAAATGTTTCAGATGATATAATAATATAAGATTTTAAGTTTCCGTTATGTGTTCTGTACCATACGTCACCTCTAACCAGTACCTGGGACTGGGGGTGTGATAATGTTGGAACCTAAAGGCTAAAGCAATCAATGGCATTCAAGTGTTGGAACAGTGAAGATGTTCATGGCTTATGGTGTTTTAGGCCGGCTTTGAGCCGAGAACATGTGTATGGGCTTAGTTTAATTAGGCTTAGAATATAAACATGTTCACCCTAACCATTGAAGGTTAGCGGTCTTTGGTTCAAGTTTATCTCTGTAATTAATCTTTGTTTAATCAAAAAAGTATTCCTTGATTTCTTTGTTCTTGAATCATCACACGAGCAGATTCCGCCTACTACGTGTGAGATGCTTGATATTTGTATTGTGTTTGAAGATCCATCGTCAGAAACGGGACTTATAATTGGTATCAGAGCCATTGAAGTCTTTTAAGGCTCGATTTCAACAACAAGGATTCAAGATTTGAGGTAATTTTAGTGTTTTTCGGTTAATTTTAGTTTTAATCGAGTGTTTTTATGCAAGTGTAACATCTCGAAATTCCATATAGAATTTAAGGACTAAATATATCAAGAAATAAAGTCTAGGGATTGAATTGCAATTATTTCAATGTGGAGGATTAAAAATGTAAAATTCTGAAAATAGGACGGTAGCGGACCGCTACCAAAGGTCCTAGCGGTCCGCTACGTATCAAGGAAGGAATCCCGGAGAGAATGACCCATCATCAGACGCGTGTCTGATGACTCAGCCCTATGGCTGACCGCTAAGCCTTTGGCTAACGGTCTGCTAGCCGTAATACGGACCCGGATAACGAGAATCTAACACGTGTTTTGATGACTCGTTGATCTGCTTGGGTGACGGACCACCACCAACAGGGTTAACGGTCTGCTACATGGTGCACACTCACCTTATCGAGAATTGAGGCGGTGGCAGTATGCCACCACCCTGGTTAGCGGTCCGTTACGGATCTATGATTGGCCTATAAATAGAAGTCGTTGCCAAAACATTTTAAACACATTCACACACCCCTTTCACACTTAAAAATACACACTTAACTTAGGAAGTCGTGCCAAAGCCCCGGTACGCGTTCGAAAGTTCGGTTTCTAGTTTTTTCGTCCGCAATAAGCCGTAGATAGTTCTAAGGTAAGGTTCTGTTTCGGTCCACATGGCTCATCTCAGAACGATCTCGTGACAGGACGTCTCGATAACACGGAGTGCGAAATCCTTCGTGTTAACGTATGTATATGAATTGACAATAGAAACAGCAGGTAAATAAACTTCTCTTTGTATATCACCAAACACAGAGTTTACATAATACAATCATTCAGTCAAATATCCTTTCTTAACAGAATCTGTAAACTCCTATTTATAGACACAAGCCCTGCAGTAGGCGAACTTAACAAGTTCGCCTCAAATAGACTAGGCGAACTTAACAAGTTCGCCTAACATAAGACTAGGCGAACTTAACAAGTTCGCCTCTAATAGGCTAGGCGAAGTAGACAAGTTCGCCTCTAGCAGAACTTGTTCTAATACTTAGACAAAATCTATACAATTACATAAAAACATAAAGACAATAAGACCTAAACTATTACAAAGCTTTTGTCAGACAATCTATGTCCTAACATACTCGCCCTTGACAATAGCTTGATCTTCTGTCTTCAGTGTTTATGATGAGCTCTTCCAGTTATCTGGTAATCTGCTTCCTGCGTGCACTCCATATCTCTGACAGATCTCCAACACTCTTTTATACTGCAATCCTTGTTCTCTCCATTCATCAGTAAACATAATCTCATTCTTTCTTTGAGAAGTTAATAAGATTCCTTACATCATAGAAACTAACAATGACCTTATTATCTTTATCATCAATTCAAGCTTCACCAGTATTCACATCTACGCACCACCCTTCATGTTTCCCAGAAAATCTTGTGGTATTTTCTTCAATGGTATCTTCTATACAACACGTACTGGCTTGAACTTATACTTCCAGGTCACAATCTCAGTCTTTTGATCTACAATCTTCACTCTTTTTCCTTTCTGTGTCTTTAATCTTTCATACTTCCGTGATCCACCTTCTCTTTTAATCAAGTTGGCAATCACATATGCTAATCCACACTTTGATCTATTAATCAGTGGTTTCGTAGCTAGACCATTCATTTCACACCTTGGCAAGGTATTGAAATACTTGATCCTAGGCTTTAAGTATTGAACACCATCAGATCTCTTAAGAGCAAACAACTTCGTGTCATCATCATAAAACTAACTGATGATTCTTCCAAAACACCTTTCTTTATTCACATATCTTTCTTTCTGAGCAGGTTGTATAAGTGACTTGGGTAGTACTTTCATCCAAGTCATCATTCCTGTATTTCTATAAATCACAGGTTCTTCATTCGGCTTAGGAGACGCAGGATGAGTAGTATCAACATCAGAATCTATCTTGGATTGAGTAGTAACATCAGCTGTAGTGATATCTTCAACAGAGTCCATAGAATCTGTTACTCCTTCATAAGAAAATTCAGGAATAACATCATCTTGGATGAAGTTATACGGTACATTCAGACCATCACTGCCTTCATATGTAACTTTATCTTTATTCTTTTCTATCTCAATCTCTACAATCTCTCCTTCTTCAACTGCATTATCCAACACATACTCCTCAACATCATCAAATATTTCATCAATATCATCCAGACATTCTAACTTCTCAGCTTCTTCTTCTTCTGAATCAGCAAAGAATTCCAATAATAAAATATCTTCATTCACTACAGAATCATTCTTGGTTCCTTCAATAGTTTGTGATGTCGACTCCCCCTGAGCTCTTGATATTACATTTACGTCAGCAGCGTATTGACGATCACCCTCAACATTACCACTAGGATTATTGTCATCATCATCCTTTCATTGAATTGACTCAACATGACAAGTATCATGTATTCTTAACTCCCCCTAAGCGTCAAGACGCTCAAAAAGTCTGGAAACCAATAACTGCATGTCAGCAATCTGTGTAGCTTGAGCCTGAAGGACCAACTGTCTCTGAGTAACAGTAGTCACAAGAGTATCCACTTGAGTCTGCAATGCAAGAATCTGTGATTCAAGTAAGGTAATCCTTTCAGAATTAGAAGGCTTTGAAGTATCCCTCCCACTACATCCTGCCCAGGTGACGGTGACGACTCCAATCCTCACTGAGTCGGTCACTATCACCCCAACCACCATTGCAACATCTACCATACCAACTTCCAACCCAACCACTATTCCAACTACCACCCTTCAACCAATCAGTGAACCCTTTTCATATGGTGATTTCACCCATGGGTTCGACTTTGATGACATCATCACTTTTCCTACTCATACAGTCGGAGCCTCTACATATAGGGGTCCAGATCCACAGGATGCAAGGATTGCTACCCTGGAATCTCAAGTTGCTGGTTTACTAGAGACGGTACGGAAATCAAGGGAGGAGTCTGACAAGCAACAAGGTTAGATTAACTCTTTGGTTGATGAAGTAGCGGCTTTGAAAAATGAAAGGGCGGTTGATGAGTTGCAGCATAAAGAGCATGAAATGATGGTCAAATTGGTCCGTGATATGACCAAAACTCTTTCTGCTCAGGGGGAGAAGATTAAAGAGTTGCTGAAGGAGAAGGAGAAACCGACAAAGCCACGTAGTGATGAGGCTTGTCACCTAGATGATCTGTCTAAGGGTGACGACCAGGACAAGGATCCTGAAGCCGGTCCCTGCGGAAGTGAGCTGCAATCGTTAGCATGGGCGATTGTTCCTTATTCTGTCGCGCCTATGGCTGAGGGGGAGTCCACTCAACATGAAGGCGGTGATGCTTCTGGTAGTGGAGGTGATAAAGGAAAGTCTGTGGCTGAGGTGCTATATGACCTATCTGATGAGGTCATTCTACTGATTGAGCCAGACTATTCCAAAGAAGCTCAGATCGATGCTCTCAGAAATCTGGAGGAAGGAGAGATCGAGTTTGATGATGAATGGGATGTAGAAGATGAGGATGTTATGGTAGAGTTTCCCAAAGGGGACGGTGAAGGAGTTTACGAGCTTGAGGATGGAGAGATATTTGAAGCTCTAGCCTTTGAAGCTGAGTTTAACACAGGTTCAGTCGACCCCGAAAGTACTGATGAGGCTTCGACTGAAGCATCTCCCACCGTTCCTAAACCTGTTGATCCAGAGGCGTGGAAAAGTAAATATATCCGGCTGGTTGGTTTACAAAGGATCAAGCTCCTGTCTGGCAGAATACATCAATCATAGACAAGCATGGAGCTACAGGTATGATCTTGTCTGTCAAGTTCGATGACGAAAAGAAGCGGTTCGCGATTAAACGGGCTGGTGAGGTTCACTACTTGAAACCTACCAGTGAAGCGTTCAGCTCCCTACCGAAGTATGATCTGGTGAACCTTGCAAACCGAGAGTTGCTTGGTGATTCTCATCACGAGGTAGCAATGGGTTTGTAGAAGACACTACAGAGAGAGGGAAGATCAGGGAACTTTGAAGTCTTCAAGCCTCAAATGCCCAAGAAAGTCCGGGATAAAAGTACTAAACATCCTATGACAAACCATAGTCTAAAGAAGCTGGTTTACAAGCCAGTGCTGTGTGAAACTGGGATTCCCCTGAGCAAGTTATCTCAGGATATCCTTGGTAACATATGGTACTGGTACGTGGACCCAAAGACGGGCGAGGCGGTGGTGATTGGAAGAATAAGGTCCGCAGGTGGAAGCTTGGAACCAAAGGAACTGATCAGATTTTTTGATGAAATCACTTTCATTAATTTCTCTGCGACATAACTGATGGTCCTAAATGAAAAATACTGCATCTACACGGACGAATGGACAAAGATTCAAGCATCTAGATACGACAAGCTACTCAAGTTTTGTCTGGACTACAAGTTGAAGATGGAAGCTAAAGCTGGTGGAGTTTGAAGACCGAAGACAATCCAGAGCTGTTGTCAAGGGGGAGTTTGTAGGATCGTGAAATTACAAGATGGTTCTGTTCTTAGTTGAAGTTGGCGGAAACAATAACAACTACACAAGTGTAATCGAGTAAGCAGAAAGAATACTTTTAAGAACATTGTTGTATTAAGCTTTTGCAGATAAACGATTACAATTGAAAAACTCAATCAAAAGACATAAAACGCACACTTACAATGAAGTGTTTACAAATTATTTATACTCACTTAGAATCAAGACAGCCCCTTGAATCTATGGATCAGATCTAACACAGACCGTTGATCTGTTGTATGTAGCTAACTATTACACGTTTTGTCTATATCTAGTTAACTTTATTGAAGCGTCTTCTTTATACATCATTACTTGCATGCTTTGAGAAGAGCATTGTTGTCCGTCATTGGTTGTGCCATTGAGGTTTCTTCTGCTTTGAGTGTGTCAGTTGCTTTTGCAGAAAGTTGTCAGTGACGCTTGGTATGGACAATCAGCTGCAACGATTTGTCTTCAAGGCACAAGGCTGTCAGCAACAAAGATGTTGATCAGTAGCAAGGTGTAACCATCCAAAGCTGCTGATGATTTGCCTGTCAGCAGCATCAAGTGTTGATGTTGCTGAGAAGCCTATCCGCAGCAACTTTGGTCTTCATCAGATAAGGCTATCTGCAGCAGATTTGTTCTTCAGCAGGAAAACAAGTATCCGCAGCAGATAAGTTTGTCCGCAGCAGTTTGTTGGTCAGCAGCAAACTCTGAGATCAGCAGCAAACTCTGAGATCAGCAGCATTTGTACTTGAAGAATTTTGTAGCCATCAGTCTTTGGTTCTACAGAGTTTGTTGAAGCACATTTGTGTGACAGACACTCCGGATGTTGTCTAAGCTTATGTACTTGTCTTTATGTATTTGTACTTGTCTTTATGTATTTGTATGTATTGATTATCGAGTTGTAATCACATATGTATGTACTTAGTCTTATCTGTTTCTTTTAAGTGTTGTGCGCACTTAGTAAGTGCGCAGGATGTATATCCTGCGTACTTAGCAAGTACGCAAGAACAAAGTATGTGTACTTGCTAAGTACACATGAGTTAAACCCTGCGCACTTTCTAAGTGCGCAGGCAACATGTCTAGTATATATAGTTGTTAGTGACATAATGTATGTACGCACTCATTGTCTCTGTAACTGGCTGTGATTATCAATAGACGAAGTTTGAAAGTATCTTGTGTCTTTGATGTCGGTTTACATTGTGTTGATTGATACTCCACCTAGTCACGGGCATTCTGCACCCGGTTCGACTAGTAACACACTTGCATGTGACGATCCGAGACACCCGAGGGACCTACAAGATGTAGTTGAAAATGGAACTGGATGAAGACTTATCTTGGATGAAGACTTACCTGTCGATTAAGGGGTTAGGGAGAAGAAGCAACGATGGAGATGAAACAACAGAGAAAGATTGAGATGAAATTAAGTGGCGATTGTTCTGTTTAGGGTTTACACTCTATTTATATCCCTCTATTTCTTTTATTTTTTCTTTTACCTAAGTTACCTTTTCATCCTTAGTGTTAAAGTTTTTCTCAAATTTGACCTTAAATTTTTCTAGTTTGTTTATTTTTTCTTTCTTTTTCTTGTTTCTTGAATTTTATTCATTGTACCTATGGCTTGGTTAGTTGTACATTGAGTGTATCATAAAGATTTTGTTCTTCTTTAGGTTATACGTATAACTTATTTATATATTAAACCATGTATATAACTTATTTATATCTCAATGTTAGGTATGTGATGCTAGAAATCTATGAGAAATATAATATATATATATATATGGGATGGATATTTTGAAAACCCACATGAATTAAGAAAACATTGAAAACTCTCCCAAAAAATGTGTTTTTACTTGTTTTTTTTTTTTAAAAATTGGAAATCATTCTGAGCAACTTTTATAAAATTTTCTTAAAAAAAAATACGAAAAACGCAGAGCGGTTTTTTTTTTAAATGGACAAAAATCCTCGTATTTTGTGTAAAAAATCGTGTTACTTATGTAACACAACATGTTACATATGTAAAACAACAAGGCTGAATTTTTATAAAAACATCTGGATGACGCTTTTTTGATTTTTTTTTTTATAAAAAGTTTTCAAATTACATATAAAAGCTTTTCCAAAAAAAAAACCTTGTAAAAATCCATTTTTTAGAGGAGTTTTCATCCTATACATTCCATATATATATATATATATATATATATATATATATATATATATATATATATATATATATATATACAAAAACCTTGTGCCTCGTGTACGAAAAACGGTGCGCCTTGCGCTTCGCGCCTCAGCTCGGGACCCTCATGATTTTTCGTGTCTCGCCCTTTTTAAAATCAAGTGTGCAATACTGTAAGAACCACAAATTTTCAAGTCAAAATCCATGCAACTTAAACATTTTATGAGAATTGTGTTGTGCATTATTTGACTTGTTTATGTACAAGCTAAGTAATGATCCACTAAGACAACTATACGTCTAGAAACATTTCACTATATATACAAAGATTTCCATGCATGCAACCATTTACCACCTTGTAAAATGCATTATTTTATAAAAACCCTCTTGACTTTTATAAAATTTAACAAGTATTGGTGATTTTCTTAAACCTTACAAAAAGTATCAAACCCAAATATATAATCATAATAATAATTATAATAAGTTAGCAAGTCTATATCAATTAATTAGAAAGTGTTTCTTGATGGATTGTTTTTACAACACATAAAATATCGTTTTATTTACTTTTACCTACCATTTTGCAAAATACACACTTATATTAATAAATACACACATTTTATCACTAATTTAGTGCTAATACCCTAAACTACACCCTAATCCTCTTTAATTGCTACTAATCTCTTAAAAGCCTTTCAAATTAGGATAAGAGTGAAAGACCATGCTTTTCAATTTACTCAAGTGCACAACACAACACCACCTTACCTTCACCACCCTTCCCCTACCCCCACCCTCGAGATCTCGGCTTTTAGGGGGTGAAATCCCCTCCATTCCCATGCTCATTTTACTTCATTTCCTTCTCCACATTCACAAGTAATCCTCCCATTCTTCTTTCATCTTTCACACACAAACACTAGAGGTGTTCTTGGTGTTCTTGAGCAACCAAGGGATGATTTAGCAAAAGAATCGAACATCTCATCTTGTTTTTATTATCAAAATTGAAAAACAAGATAATTAGTGTAGGTAGTTTACTAGTTTATTTTGAATCTTGGTTTCTTTCTTTTTATATATACATGAAGGTTCATGGATTTCTAGATCTTCATCCAATCACAACTTATATAACATAAGGATGATTGTCAATGATCAATCCTAAACCAAGGACATTCATTCAACACACAAAATCTAGTTTGTTTAAACAAGTCTAACTATAACCAATAATATTATTTTTACATCTTTTTTCTTCTAATATCACCAATGGCTTATTTGCATCTTAGAACATGTGTTCATATTTCAAAAATGATCTTTTAAGGTCAAGGAAAATATCCATAAACAAGAGGTGACTAAAACAAATCAAAACCATGCACAAGGTGGTGAAAACTTTACTTTAACATGCAAAATATTTATGTGTTGTAACACCCCGAATTTTTATTCGGAGCGTTAAGAGACGATTTAGGAGATTTAAATTTATTAACGAACCCGACCCGTATGCAACCATGAGTCACCACATGATTCAACATGTGGCGATTAGTCATCTTAGAATTCGACATGTGGCGGACACATGTCACAACCACATGCCACATGCCCATCCTTAAAATCAGCCCCATATCTTCAAGTTTCTGCACTTTTAGAGTGAGAAAGGTTAGAGAGAGAGACTAAAGAAAAGGAGAAAAAGAGATGAAGACATTTTGAACGCGTTGGTGCACGGTGATCGGGGTTACATGTCTTCAACCTAAACCATTTCTCGACATTTTGAACGCGTTGGTAAGCTCCAATTTTCCTGAATCCCATTTTATGGTCGCTCAAATTGAGTTTCTTACAATCTGTCCAAAATAGTTTTTATGTTTGCGGTTTTAAAGAATCGAACGATCTGGATAATCCAACTGTTGAATCATCTTGATTTTTAAACAGAGGGTTTATAACACTTAGATAATCATTTTGAAAGGTGTAAATAAGAAATGGAGTTGTTTAAGTTTGATTTTTGTAGCCGGCTTGACAGCAGGTCGGAGCTGTATTTTTCTGAAAAACGCAGCTGCAGAGATCGGGTATTTCCCGGAGATCCGACCGTTGAAATGAGATGAAATTTGGACTGTAGATTCCTAACATATAGATGATTATTTTCACCAAAGTAATTTACGATCAGAAGTTTGTAAGTATAGTTTTTATACTGACCTGTCCATGATAATTTCTAGATAGAAGTGAAAAACGTGGTGAAACGATAACTTGTGAATTGAGCATTAGCTAAGGTCAGTTCTATGAAGCTTTTTTAAATGTTTTAAATAATGTTTTTAGGTTGGTGTGCATACGTAACGATGTGATGGTTTTATAAAAACGATGTTTGATGTTTATGATGTTTTATAAAACGATGCTTATGAACGATGTTTTGGAAAGAGATGTTATGAACAATGTGTTTATGAAATGTTTTGCCAAATGAAGGTTAAGATGTGTTTATGAAAAATGATTTTTAATAAAACGTATGAATGCTTTAACTGAAGTTTTGATGTATAGAAGTGAATGTTTATGAAAGTCACAAACAAACGAATATGCCATTATTCCTTAGGGAATTGAGGTTATGGGTATGGGATGTATGTTATGGGCCTTACCATTTAGGGGCCTTTGTGGCTGGCCAACTGTTGTACAACTGGGTGATGACGGTCACCATGGGGATTATCGTGATCCTTGAAGTAGGTACGATTCACCTTACGGGGTAATCGTGCTGGAAGTTAGGTACGACTACTACTCGGAGTATCGTGCCGGAAGTTTGGTACGTTTCATCCTTGTGATGCCGTGCTTGAAGTTTGGTACGTATATCCTAAGAGGTATCGTACTTGAAGTTTGGAATTGACGGTTACGAGAAGGCGTAAATTCGATAAGTTTGTTGACTTATGTATGTTATGTTATTGCATGCTTTACGTACGCTTTTATTAATGAAGTTTAAATGTTATGTTTTTGGCAAAATATTTGAAGTTAAAAGTTTTCTGTTAAAGCTAGAACTCACCTGAGTAGCTAACTTTTAGCATACACGTTCAGGTTAAGGACATGTATGGACGATGAACGGTGATGCTTGGCAAGCGAGAATAGTTACCCGGCTGATCATGATGACTGACATCCCGTTATGTTTTAGTTATGATGTGTTTATGTTTTAGACAACGTTTACGCTTCCGTATGTTTAACAATGTTGACATTATGTTCGAACGAAAATTTCCGCTGCTTTATTTGATATTCAAGTTTAAGAACTGTTTGTGAATGAGTAAATCCAACGAGTGAGGCCTCCCGGGTTTGGGGACTTACAAGTTGGTATTAGAGCAATAGATTGAGAGATTTGTACACTCCCAGTGTCTGGACTTAAACTATGAATGGAACCGAGAGCGGATGCCCGTACGGGTAACTCGAACCACAGCGTCAGGTATGAAGGTAGTATATATTTACATATGTAGAATGCCTTAGAAAATGGTAAGTTAGGACATGTGTTTTGATGGAATCATAAAGGTGGTCAAATAGAAGTCGAAAGGTAGTGTAATGGTTAATTGCAGATGGCCAGTGTATATTAACATCTTACAATACTTGTTGAATTCTATTTGTTAACTAGCGTGATGACATTGGATTCCTTGTCTTACAGAACGAAATGGTTGGTACAAGAGGCGGAAGACGTGTTGGGGGCCGCACCGATGGTCGTACCGGAGGTCGTAATGGTGGACGTGGCAGGATCCCTACTCGTCAAAAGTACATAGAAGAAGGAAGTGTTCATACGAAACCGGAAAATAGTGTGCATGGAACTGAACGGACTGGTATTTCATGATATTTGATGATCTGGCGCTGAATGTCGACGTCATTGATGAGCTCAAGAAGAAGTTGAGCTTTCCTGCCAAGCGATCGGGTGGGAAGTTGTCTCGAGCTCGGGAAAAATAGTCTAGAGTAGGCGAGTCAGCAGTCTATGGGAAGTGTGGAGGAAGGTGTAGGTCCCTCGGGTGTGGCGGATCGTCACATGCAAGTGGGTCTACTAGTCGGACCGGGTGCTGAATACCCGTGACTAGGTGGAGAGTCTTACAATACAAAGTAAACCGACAAGATGATCAGTTTAAATGTTCGTCTATTATAAACACTTGAAGGTTACAGAGAGAAATACTGAGATTACAAATTCTGCGTATTTGCTACTATGACTGCGTACTTATCTACTGTCAACCATTCCTATTTATACACGACCTGATGCCTCCGCACTTAGCAAGTGCGCAAGGCAATTTGCTCATGCGTACTTAGCAAGTACGCAAAGGTATTCTTGCGTACTTGCTAAGTACGCATGAACTAATTCCTGCGCACATACAAGTGCGCAAAACACTTAGAGAAATTTGCAACAAGCAATATGTAAAAGTAAATACAACTCGATTACTAATACATATAGACACTTACAAACAAAGACAAATGCATACATGAAAGTACAAAAGTAAGACTCTATCTATCCAGAGTGTTTGTCACAAGAAAGTGCTTCAACAAACTCCCCCTTGACAACAGCTCTGGATCATCTTCGATCTTTAGTCTTCAGTCTTCGGTCTTCAGTCTTCACAGCTATGCATCTTTAGCTTCCATCTTCTTCTTATAGTCAAAGCAGAACTTGATCACCTTGTTATATTTAGAAGCAAGGAATTTCATCCACTCGTCAGTATGCATGCAATACCTGTCTGCTAGTGCCTCCAGATCTTTCATAGAGAAATTAATGAAACAGACTTCATCAAATACTCCGATTAGTTCTCTCTGCACTAAGCATCTACTTTCTAACCGTACCTTTCCTATCACCACAGCCTCGCCCATTTTTGGATCTACGTACCCGTACCACATGTCACCAAGAATATCCTGAGATGTCTAGCTTGTATACCAGTTTCTTTAAGTACTTCTTAGTCACAGGATGTCTAGCTTTCTTATCCTTGACTCTTTTGGGCACTTGAGGCTTGAACACTTTGAACTTCCCAGATCTTGCTTCCCGCTGCAGAACCTGCCACAAACCCATCACCACTGCGTGATTAGAATGACCCAGCAGCTCTCGGTTTGCTAGGTTCACAAGGTCGTATTTGGGTAAGGAGTTGAATGCTTCACTGGTTGGTTTCAAGTGTTGAAACCCCCCCCCCCCCAGATCTTTTGATTGTGAAAAACTGCTTATCCTCCTCGAACCTTATAGCCAAGATCATCCCTGTTGCCCCTTGTTTGTCTATGATAGACGTCTTCTGCCAAACAGGAGCTGGACCCTTAGATGAAGTAGAAGGCATATCTTTTTCTTTCGGTACCTCTGGATCCACAGGTGTAGGGTCAACTGGGGAGGCTTCAGTCGAGGTTTCAACATTACTAGCATGCTCGACGAACCTGTATCGAGCTGAGCTTCGAAGGATGGAACTTCAAAGATCTCTCCATCTTCTAACTCATACTCTCCTTCCCCGTCGCCATTGGGAACTTCTATCACTACATCCACATCGTCTTCATCCCAATCATCACCAGAGTCGATCTCTCCTTCTTCTAGGTTGTAGAGAGCATCGATCTGTGCTTCCTTGGAAAAGTCAGGCTCTAAGTTTAAGATCTCATCGTTAGATAGATCCTTAAGCACATCAGCCGCTGACTTTTCTTTGTCATCACCACCACCAAAATTATTTCCACCCTCTTGATGAGTAGACTCCCCCTCAGCCATTGGAATAGCAGAAATGGGCACGAATGCCAAAGCTTGGTGCTCACTCCCACTAGGACCGACTTCAAGATCCTTGTCTTTGTCGTCATCCTTTGTCAAATCCACAGGATGACAAACCTCATCACCAGTAGTTGTCTTTTCTTTCTCCTTCTCCTTATTAGTTTAACCATCATTTCATGCTCTTTCTGCTGCATATCAAATCGAAGCTCGAGAGACGACTTGTGCCCCAGAATTAAGTTGATTGTCTTAGTCAGCAGCTCATTCTGAGCCATTATGTTCTTCAGTCTCTCGTCTGTCCCCGTTCTCTGGCTTCGTAGAATTCTAACTTCGTCCACCAGTGAATTAATCTGTGCTTGTTGAGCATCAGATTCCTCCTTTGACTTCTGAATAGTTTCCAACAGACCAGCAACTTGGGTTTCCAGAATTACTATCCTATCTTCATTAGGATCAGGATGTCTGGAGGTAGATGCTTCAGCATTGTGAAGTGGGGAGGAGAAGATAGTATCGAAGTCAAACCCTTGAGTAAATTCTCTGTAGTTGAAGGGTTGACTTAACGGTTCAATGGTGGTTGTTGGGATTGAGGATGTGATGACGGTTGTAGGTGTTATGGAAGGGGTGATGGTGACTGACTCCGTGAGAATTGGAGTAATCACCGCCACTTGGACAAATGTGACAGGGAGGGTCACTATCACATGATCCTCCTTTGTGATTGAAGTGACTGCCACCTCAGGTTGTACCTATGGCCTCCTCCTCTGTCTCTGGTATAATTGATGCGAAGGTGGGGTAGAGGCTGAATCAGTACTTACAGCTGAAACTTGTACTTGTTGCAGAGTAGTAACCTCCACCTCACTGGGAATAGCAAGTTGCTGCCTATCCCCTCTATTCTTGTTAACACTTTCACGCCTCTGTCTCTGTATAGCAGCGTCAGAGTCAGAATCTGGCTCATATTCGCTGCTTGAAGCTTGTCGCTTTCTCTTTGAGGATGACTCAAGTAGGGTTACCTTTGTCATTTTCCTCAGGTGAGCCTGCGATGGTGCATCATCGGAATCAGAAGAATCAAACTTTGTCTCTTCCGAGTCGGATCCCTCAGCACCATCATGACCTTCTTCTTCGTCTCCATTTTCTGATGATTCGTCTACACTTTCAACTTCCTCCTCTGGTTGTTGTTGTTGTTATTCAGCTGAATGTTCACTCAACTCTGGCTCCGAATCATGACTATACCATCTCCAGTCAGTCGGTGCCACATATGCTTCGTTTATTAGGTGGCCAAAAAGTGTTGTATGCTTAGGGGCAGGTTCTACACTGCCTGGCTTTAAAAACTATGCAAACACTCTTTTGTCCACCCTTTTAATTTGCAATCTCTTCCCAGTTGTAGGTAGCTTTGGCAACGCATCGTCAATCAGAAGTTGCACAAACCTTGGGTATAATAAGAACCTGAACCTCTCAGCCGTGTTAATCTGATCATTGATGGCTTTGAATATGTATCGTGAGAAGTTGTAGCCCTTGTTGAGAGATAAGCCAACAATGGCAGCAACAAGGTCATGACCCATTGCATCCTTTCCAGCTTTTCTTGAGAAGATGCACATGATCATGATGTGGGAAAAATATCTCCATTGATCAAGCACCCACATTTTCTTATAAGAAGCGTAGTCTCCCGCACCGACATACCCCATTCGTTGCCTCCAACAGCCATCCACAAAGTAGTCAGGATAGGCTGTCGGGTCGGTGGAAAGATCTCTGAATTGCAAGACCCGTCTAATTGTGTCTTCAAAGAAGGCGATATCATGACCCGCAACGGTAGCCCTTATAACATTGGGGGTTACCGTGCAATCATGCTCCGCGGTCTCCCAAAATTGGTCAAGATAAAGTCTTGAAACTATAGGGTCAGATGAAATAGCATAGCTGATTCTTGAACGGTTCAAGAAATCAACTATTTCTTGGTACTGCAGAGCTGCACGCTTCCATTCAGGTTGATTATGAGCTAGAAGATTGAACTCATTCGTAAACGCACGAGCCATAATCTGCAAAAACAAACAGAAAACATAATCAGAACAACAAGTTTCATTGGAATTGAATAAACATGACTCAGTATATCAGTTACTCTTTGAACTGAATTTCCAGACTTAGAAATTTTTCCCAAGTGTTGGTCCTGCGTACTTAGCAAGTACACAGGAATTTCCTCTTCCATACTTAACAAGTACGCATGAATTGTTTCTTGTGTACTTGTTAAGTGTGTAGGAAACGCACTTGTTCAAAATTCCAGAAATCTAAAAAATCAACAGATGTTCAAGAATTGGGTAGATTAGGTCACCACAAGGTTAGAATCAGTGATTACGATCCATGGAACCAACATCAACACCAAATCACTGCTACATTGGTCCAATTTTGACCTAAAAGATGACCAGTCGAACCGACGGTCAAATCCAAGCTCAAGGTCAAAAACAAAGGATTAAACGGACGATTAAGGTCTGATTAAGAGTCGATTAATGATTCTAAGCAACTTTTAGTTATCATGAATTAACAAAACAACCAATAATTTGTCTAAAATCACGGATTAAACCTTAAATTTTTTAAGTTTCTGAATCGGTCCATAATCGCGATTTTTGGATGGATTGAGTCTAGATTCTCACCAATTGATTGAAGTACAAAGATGATACTAGTAACGGGACGAAAAATCAGTTTGGAACACTCGGATTTTTGAGGAAAATTTGCGGAGGGAATTGGACAGTCGTTTGAGTTTGAATGGGATAAAAATCGGAAAAATTTTCTAACTCCTGTATATATACCCAACACATAATGGTCTTGCGTACTTGCTAAGTGCGCAAGCTTTAACTCCTGCGTACTTACAAGTGCGCAAGACTTAACTCTTGCGTACTTGTTAAGTATGCAGGGCTTACTTCATGCGCACTTGTCAAGTACGCAGAAACTGTTAAGTGCGCAAACTTTCAACTCAAATTATGAAGATTTCAAGTCAAATAACGAACAAGATAAACAACATTCAATCAAGAGGATTCAAAATCAATTCAGGAAGGTTAAACACAAATATTTTTGGTTTTTCTGATTAAGATTGAACTATACACAAACTTAAAATCTTTTTGATCTTTTCTAGATAGAAATATACACAGTTTCACATAAACTATTTTTTATCAAAGACACGAGCAGAATATGGGATCATATCAGGCTAACTTATAGCAAAAACGATACAATATAAACATCAAAGAATACGGAATCATGTCATGGATTATTATTTATTCATACGTAATAAGCACATAAACAAGTAATTCAAGTTGACAATATTATAAGATTTGAAACTATAAGCATCTTTGTATCACGTTCTTGTGTATTAAGGTATTAATTATAAGATATACAACATGTACCCCACTGATATACTACAGCAATGTAAATTACACTATCTCAAGGCATCTAAGATTTTCCCAATTATTTTCTAAATTTTCAGAATGAAGTTACATCAAGTAGCACAGGAAAAATCAAGCAGAATCCATAAGGATTATCAGGAATCATAAGATTCGGAATCGAGTGATTCATTTGTCTTGGTTTCATTTGATTTCTTCTTTGAATATCGGTATGATGATTCAGGATAATGAATATGGTGTTTGAGTATTAAGGTAAGGGAATCCAACTTTTATCTGGATTTGATTTCAACGAATCGGGAGTGATTCAAGGGTGAATACATGCTCAACGGTTGATGCAGAGACATGTCTTGATTAAATCTCTCCTTGCATACTTGTGAGTATGGGCAGTTAGATGAACCGCATTAATTGTGCTAACGACATAACCCGAAACTGATCTCAAAAGAAAATTATTGCCAAAATCTAACATCCTTTATCTGATAATGATCTTTTCTATTCTTTTACGCACACACACACTAGCAAACATGGTTTCAAATCGCAGTTGTAATTTTAGATTAAGTTTCCACACTACTAGTGATTCAAAGACGCATACAGCCTACTGACAATTCATATTACTTGTAAATAAGCAGATTAAAACCATAATAATTTACACAATTAAGTAAGAATGACGCAATCATTTCCCATATGAGCGGTCTGTGACGTTTAGATCATTTCTGATGTACTATCATTTCCTCTTTTCTCAAGTTAACTTTGAAATTTTCTCCATTTTCTATTTTGTTTTTGATTTTGTAAAAGATTTTTGAAAGTTAAAAGAACTATATAGAAAACTTAAAGGAAAATAAAATTTAACTTTCATGAATTGAATTGATTTACGAAAAACAAGTTTTCACTCAGGATTGAACATTCTTATCAAGTTGACAAGATGCTCAAAATGAGATCGATCAAATGCCATGGTGAAAAGGTCAGCAAGATTGTCATTCGTGTGAACCTTTACAAGTTCAATTAAATGCTTTTCAGCACAATCACAGATGAAATGATGGCGAATTTCTATATGTTTAGTTTTGGAATGTTTCACCGGGTTATTTGTGATGGACATGGTGGCATTGTTGTCAATGAATAAAGGAGTTCCAGTGAAGTTTAAGACATAGTCTGTCAATTGCTGCTAAATCCACAATATCTGAGAACAACCGCTCGCCTGCTTCACAAGTTGAGACAGAACCGTTGACTGCTTCTTACACTACCAGGAAACCAGTCTGTCTCCTAAGAATTGACATCCACCAGAAGTTGACTTTCTATCAAGGTTACAACCGCCATAGTCTGATTCAGTGTAGGCTTTGAAGTCAAATGACTGCAGCTTAGAGTACCAAAGACCCAATCGGGGTTTCCCTTTCATGTATGTGAAAATCCTCTTCACATCTATCATATGGGACTCCTTCGGTTGTAACTGAAACCTTGAGCACAAGCACACATCAAACATTATATCGGGTCTTGAAGCTGTGAGATACATAAGTGATCCGATCATCCCACGGTACAATCTGCATTCCACATCCTTTCCATCTTTGTCAGGATGCAGACCATGATTGACTGGGATAGGTGTGCCATAAGTACTGCTATTATTCATCTTGTATTTTGACAAGATGTCCTGCACAAACTTTATTTGATATAGATAAATCCCATCATCTCTTTAACTGACTTGCAGACCCATGAAGAATGACAATTCACCCATGTTACTCATTTCAAACTTGGACTTCATCACCTGTTCGAATTCCCAACACATCCCTTCATTGGTAGATCCAAAAATAATGTCATCGACATATACTTGTACAAGAAGAATGTCACCTCCTGCTTTCCTAATGAAGAGGGTCGATTCAATCTGTCCACGGTCGAAACCATTAGACGGTAGATGTTTAGATAATGTCTCATACCATGCCTGCGGTGCTTGATGAAGACCATAAATTGCTTTGTCGATCTTCAAAGCCGGGAGGTTGAGTGACATAGACCTCTTCATGAACTTTTCCATATAGGAAAGCACTCTTCACCTCAAGTTGATAGACCTCAATTCTAGCAACTGGGGCATATACTTCCGTGTAATCCAAGCCCTCTTGTTGATAAAAACCCTGAACAACCAATCTTGCTTTGTTCTTCACAACCACATGATGATCATCCGTCTTGCATTTAAACACCCATCTGGTTCCAATTGGCTGAAAGCCTTTTGGCAAGTCAACCAAATCCCACACGTGTAACTTTTGGAATTGAGACAATTCATCTTGCATCGCCTCAATCCAACAGTTGTCAGCGAGAGCCTCCTTCACATTCTTCGGCTCTAACTGGGACACGAATGCAGCATGCAGACATGTTTCCATGACACCAGTCTCAAGTATCTCCGAGTAAAGACTAGGGTTCTCAGTAATGGTTCGATGACGAGTTTGAACACCGACATAAGCATCACCAATAATGTTGTCAATTGGATGATTCTTATGCACTCTCGTCTCTGGTACATTCGGTTCCTGAATTTTTGAATCGAGATTCGTGCTTAACTCTCCCATTTCCTGTGTTCCAGAAGAAGAGGATTCAAGGTTAATTCGATCAGCTGGAGCTTCATTTCCTACACTAGTGTTCGGATTAGCTTAAGCGTCATTTCCATCAGCATTAACATATTCACTGTTATCACTGTCATGAGTTCCAGATGAAGATGCCGCATTGGAATCAAGAGTTACAATCGGTACAGTAGCACGAGTAGAGAAACTAGAGTCATCGCCGCCACCCAATAATTCATAAACATTTGCGGCGTCAATTGAAGATAGATCAGGAAGATGGAATGACTTGAATAGCGCATCATAATCAAAGCCCAAGCTGGACCTATTGGTTCTGGTGGAATGCTGTGTTTACTGCAATCCACTTCAAACCATTCCTCGACAGTACGAGTTCCTATATTATACACTCTCTTGCAAGGTGAGTTTGGTAACGTATCCTAAGAAGATGTCTTCCATCGCTTTTGCATGGAACTTAGACTGGCGGTCTTTGTATTATAGCAATAAGGAACATGGACTACCAAAAGGAACTAGATAATCAAGATTAGGAAGTCGACTATTGATCAACACGTAACAAGTCTTGTTGTGCCTCATCACAACCAGAACTCTGTTTAAGACGTGACAAGCTGTTGATCGCTCATTTTTAGTGACTACTCACGTTTTTCCTTTTTCAACGTTTCAATTGAATCTTTAAAACGTTTTTTATTTTCTTTATAACTTAGAGCTACAATGCGCAGGGGTTCGACCTTGTCTTGAAGCTTAGAATTTTCAAGTTTTAAGCCTAGACATTTAGAACAAGAAATAACAGAAAAAGGATTAGAATCTACCTTAGTTGATGAACTTGTTGCCTCTCCAATAGCCATGAGAGCAACAGAGTAGTAGATTCCTCTTGATCAGCTACAGAAGCTTCCTTTTCTTCAGTTTCCTTCTCCTCAGTTTCCTTTTTTTCAGCTTCCATCAACTCCATGATCTCAGCCATGAGACCAACCTGAGTTTGTACAATGATGGCATCTTCCAGATGAACACCCCAATCAAAGTTGTCGTCCTGTTGAGCTACCAGTGCATTGGACGAACCACCGTGGCTTTGATTGTGGTTGTTTGTGTTGTTGTAGCCATGGCTGTTTCCTTGGCTAGGTCTGGTGAAACCCAAAGCCGGTGCTCTGTCTTTCTGACATTCACGAGCAAAGTGTCCAAAGTTTAGACACTTATAGCATTTGGCCTTGGATTTGTCAAAACCAACCTTGGCATTAGAATGCCCGCCAATGAACTTTCTTCCTATTCTATTCAGGAAACGCTTGGCTCTCCTTAGTATCACGGCCATATTCCATTGAATATCCATGTCCTCCATGTCATCAGGATCCACTTGATTAAAATCTTCTTCAATTGTCTCGGGATCTGTAAGCTTGCCACCTATGAAGTTCTCGTAGGCCAGCATACAAGATGAAAATAGTGCTACATGATCTTAAGCTATTTTGGCTATAGCTGATTGGTTAGCTGAAGTTGTAGCGGGAGGATTTCTTCAGGTATGTTGTTGATGAGATCCAGAACCTGATCCAGATGCATAGCATGCATGACCACCACAACCATTTGAGTGGTCTTCTTCAGTAGAGTTTCCAGAGAAAAGGGCAATTCCAGAGCCCGAAGATTTGGTTGTAGAAGACGACCCATGATACATAGAAGGGTCTTATATCTAAGGTCTTCCTGAGCTCTCCTTCTTTCTAAGGTTCATGTTATGAGCTTGAACCTTTCCAATTGCCTCCTCCACTATCATTTCATAGAATTTTGGATTCTCTCTCATCAGGGTTGTGTACATTTCAAACCTGGGTGGCAAAGCATCCAGAAACTTTTCCACCAACTCTTCATCAGGATACTTGAGCTCAAAAGCTTTCAATTCTGTCCGCAGATGATAGAATCTAGAGATGAGGTCATCTAAAGACTCATTCTCCAAAAATCTGAAGCATTCATACTCCTTCCTGAGTAGATCCCGTTTACTCTTCTTGATATCACTATTCCCCTCGAATCTTTTCTGTAGTGCCTTCCAAAGATCCTTAGAGTTGTCATAACCTCTGAAGCTGTGGAACAACTCCCGAGTTAATGCCATAGTGATAGAACCAAGAGCCTTCTTCTCTCTATCATAAACTTTCTTTTCTTCTTCATCGAGTTTAGAGATAGGCTTAGGCAGTTCATCATCAAGATAAATATGTGTGGGATGCTTATAGCCCTCTAGAATTGGAATCCATAATGAAGAATCGGTATAAGAAATGTAATGCTCAAAGCGTGCCTTCCAGTTAGAATAATCATTTACATTTAGTAGCTTTGGCGGTTTCTGAGGAGTACCGATCTCATTGTCATAGTTTAAAAGGTTTCCAAGGTTCTGAATATTCGACATGTTGAACACTTAGTCAAATTTTAGAAAAATCAGAGACACTTGCACACTTGATATTGGCCTTGCGCACTTAGAGGAATGGTCTTGCGTATTTAAGATTTACTCTTACATACTTGATAAGTACGCAGGAGTAAATGATAAGTACACAGGATATAACCTAAGTACGCACAAGATTAGTCTTGCGTATTTAGTAAGTACGCAAGAGATTAGTCTTGCGTATTTAGTAAGTACACAGCAAGACTGTACTTTTTGCCAGATATGGTAAGTACGCAGAACACCTTTTCACCAACTCTCACCAAACTATTCCGGTCACTGGAAACACATCGGAGATGGCAAAAATCGGACGGATGAACAATCAAAATGTGCCAAAGGGTTAGAAACTTATTTTTAACCAACCTTTGATGCTCAAAACACTCAAAATACACAACAAAAGTCTGTTTTTGAGTGATTTTTACTTCTAAAATAGTGCTCAAGAGCTACCCCTATTTTATCACAAAAATCAACAAAAACACCTCCTTTTGCTTGTAAAACTCTGTAGAAAACTCTCCAAACTCACTCACAACACTCGAAATCAAGAGCAAAGCTCTGGTACCACTTGTAGGTCCCTCGGGTGTGGCGGATCATCACATGCAAGTGGGTCTACTAGTCGGACCGAGTGTGGAATACCCGTGACTAGGTGGAGAGTCTTACAACACAAAGTAAACCGACAACATGATCAGTTTAAACGTTCGTCTATTATAAACACTTGAAGGTTACAGAGAGAAATACTGAGATTACAAATTCTGCGTATTTGCTACTATGACTGCATACTTATCTACTGTCAACCATTCCTATTTATACACGACTTGATGCCTGCGCACTTAGCAAGTGCGCAGGGCAAGTTGCTCATGCGTACTTAGCAAGTACGCAAAGGTATTCTTGCGTACTTGCTAAGTACGTAGGAACTAATTCCTGCGCACATACAAGTGCGCAAAACACTTAGAGAAATTTGCAACAAGCAATATGTAAAAGTAAATACAACTCGATTACTAATACATACAGACACTTTCAAACAAAGACAAATACACACATGAAAGTACAAAACTAAGACTCTATCTATCCAGAGTGTTTGTCATAGGAAAGTGCATTAACAGAAGGCATGCCAGTGAATGCCACCTGGGATCGAATCTGTGCTTCAAATGCGGCAAGACGGGACATTACTCCGTGAATTCCGCCAAGGCTTTAAATGTTTTAACTATAGGGAGAGTGGCCACATGAGTCGAGAATGCACTAAGCCGAGGATGGGTGAAGTTGGAAAGGGTAAGGGCCGAAAAAGAAAGAGGAGAGGCCCCGAGCGAAGACTCAAGCGTATGCACTGACACAAGAACAGGCCATGGTAGACCCCGATGTGGCGTCATGTACGTTCATCCTTGACAACACTTTTGTTTCTGTGTTATTTGATTCGGGCTGCAGTAAGAGATTTATATCTGCTACTTTCTGTATGCGAGTGAAATACTCAGTCAGTAAACTAGAAAGAGCCTTTAGCGTAGAAACCGCTGAGGGTAGAAACGAAAGGGTAACTGAAGTAGTTGACAAGTCCACGATAAAAATAGAAGGTCACAGATTCCCCGTCAGGTTGTTTGTTATGGTTTTGGGAGGGTTTGATGTCGTGCTGGGTATGGATTGGCTAACTGCCAAAGAAACACAAATTATATGTAAACGAAAGATAATCTGACTCATGGCTCCAGATGGTAGTGAAGTGGAATTTTCGGGGATCGTGATGCCCCGATGCCCAATGTCATCTCGATGATTAAGACAATAAATTACTTGAGGAGCGGATGTGAGGCTTATCTGGTGTACGTAATTGACTAATGTAACGAAGTAAAGGAACTAGATGATGTACCCGTGGTACGCGAGTACCCGGAGGTGTTTCCAGTGGATTTGCCTGGGATACCACCCGACATAGAGATTGAGTTTCGAATCAACTTAGTACCAGATGCTCAGCCTGTGGCTAAGGCTCCATGTCGACTAGCACCGGTGGAAATGAAAGAACTAATGGCACAACTAGATGGGTTACTTGAGAAAGGATTTATCCAGCCGAGCATCTCGCCTTGTGGTGCTCCCATATTATTTTTTAAAAAGAATGATGGTTCTATGAGAAGGTGTATCGACTACAGGGAGTTGAACAAACGTACAGTGAAAAACAAGTACCCTTTACAAGGATCGACGACCTGTTCGATCAATTACATGGCGCAAGTTGGTTCTTAAAATCGTACTTCGATCCCGGTACCATCAGTTAAAGTAAGGGAATAAGACATACTGAAAACCGCACTTCGCACCCGTTATGGACATTTCGAGTTCTGCGTAATGTCCTTCGGACTGACGAACGCCCCCGCAGCGTTCATGGATTTGATGAATAGGGTGTGTCGACCGATGCTGGACCGATCAGTAATCGTGTTCATCGATGATATCCTCATCTACTCCAAGAATGAGGGTGATCATGCATGTCACTTGAAGGAAGTGTTAGAAGCCTTGAAGAAAGAGAGACTGTATGCTAAGTTCTCCAAATGCGCGTTTTGGCTTAGGGAATTCCAATTTCTAGGTCATTTCATCAACCCGAATGGCATTATGGGTGACCCAGCAAAGATAATGATGGTAAGAGAATGGGGCATTCCTAAGACGCCAACTGACATCCACAGTTTCTTACGATTGGCAGGCTACTATCGAAGATTCATCCAGGATTTCTTGAAAATAGCTTCGTCGTTGACAAAGTTGATATGGAAAGAGGTAAAGTACGAACATGGTTCGACCCAAGAAGAAGCGTTTAAGGAACTGAAGTAGCAGCTAACCTAAGCTCCAGTCTTAGCCCTTCCTAAGGGCAATGAAGACTTGGTGGTATACTCTGACACTTCGGGTCAGGGATTGGGGTGCGTGCTGATGCAACGCAGAAGAGTGATCGTGTATGCATCACGGCAGTTTAAAGTTCAGGAAGTTAATTATCCGACTCATGATTTGGAACTTGTTGCTGTCGTATTCGCATTGTAAATTTGTAGACACAACCTTTACGGGGTGAGGTTTACCATTTACTCCGACCACAAAAGTTTGAAGTACTTCTTCTAACAAAAAGAACTAAATATGAGGTAGAGGCGATGGTTGGAACTTTTGAAAGATTATGATTGTGAAATCATATACCATCTTGGAAAGGCAAATGTGGTGGCTGATACTCTAAGCCGAAAGGACGTGCCATCTCCTATTAGAGTGAAAGCTTGCCAATTGGTGGTAACACCGGATGTGATGAAGAAAATTGAAAAGGCTCAAGATGAGGCACTTAAGGAAGAGAATATACAGAAAGAGAGGATGGTCGGATAACGGGACAAATTGGAATATAACACCCTTGGTGTGAGGACACGTTTTGGTCGGGTATAGATACCTATGAGTGGTGAGCTTAGAACTAAAATCTTGGATGAGGCTCATAAGTCTCGTTACTCTATCCATCCCGGTACCAACAAAATGTACTAATATCTGAGGAAGGAGTACTGGTGGCCTGGAATGAAACCTGAGGTGACAAAGTGCGTAAGAAAGTGATTAACTTGCTCACAAGTAAAGACTGAACACCAGAAACCGTACGGGAAGATTCAACCTCTTGACATACCGGAATGGAAATGGGAACAAATTACCACGAACTTCATAACCAAGCTACCTCGCACAGCTAAAGGTCATGGCACCATTTGGGTAATTATGGACCGTTTAACGAAGAGTTCTCATTTCCTACATATTCACGAGACGTTCTCGTTAGAAAGGTTAGCGAAAGTATTTATTAATGAGGTAGTAGCATGACACGGGATGCCTTTAACGATTGTATCTGACCGGGACACACGATTCACATCGAGGTTCTGGAAAAGATTTCACGAAGCGATGGGCACGAGACTTAATATCAGCACGGCATACCACCCGCAAACAGATGGTCAGTCCGAAAGGACCATTCAAACAATGGAGGACATGCGCCGTGCTTGTATTAAAGACTTCGGTGGCAGTTGGGACAGTCACCTGTCGTTAGCCGAATTCTCCTACAACAACAGTTATCACTCAACGATATGCATGCCGCCCTACGAGATGTTGTATGGGAGGAGGTGTAGCACCCCGGTCTGTTGGGTGAGATTGGACAAAAAGAATTGGGAAGTCTCGAAGTCGTTAAAGAGACGTTAGAAAGGTATGACCAGATTAAGGCACAAATGAAGGCCGCCCAAGATCGTCAGAAATCCTATGCGGATAAACGACGAAGGCCTATTGAATTTAATGTTGGGGACAGAGTGATGTTGAAGGTATCGCCCTGGAAGGGAATCATACGATTCAGAAAGAGAGGGAAGTTAAGTCCGAGGTTTGTCGGACCGTTCAGGATATTGGCAAAGGTTGGTGAAGTCGCTTATCGGTTGGAGTTGCCAGATGAGTTAAGTGGGATTCATCCTACGTTCCATGTATCACCCTTGAGAAAGTGTTTGGCGGATGAATCTGCTCACGTACCACTTACTGACATCGAGGTTGACAACCACCTAAATTATATTGAAGAACCCGTGGCCATTCTCGACCGAAAGGAGAGACATTTACGTAATAAAATCATCCAGTTGGTCAAAATACCGTGGAAACACGGGAAGGGATCTGAAGCCACTTAGGAGACAAAGACGGAAATGAGGGAGTCGTACCCTCAATTGTTTGACTTATGACAGGTTTGGGGGATGAAACCTTTTGAAAAAGGGGAAGACTTGTAACACCCCGGATTTTTATTCGGATCATTAAGAGACTATTTAGGAGGTTTAAACGTATTAACGAACCCGACCCGTATGCAACCATGAGTCACCACAGGATTCAACATGTGGCGATGAGTCTTCTTAGAATGCGACATGTGGCGGACACATGTCACAACCACATGCTCATCCTTAAAATCAGCCCCATATCTCCAACTTTCTGCACTGTTAAAGTGAGAAAGGTTAGAGAAAGAGAAAGACTAAAGAAAAGGAGAAAGAGAGAGGAAGAACTTCCGGCGACCGGTGGTTGTTCGACGCGGTGGTGCACGGTGATCGGAGTTACGAGTCTTCACCTTAAACCATTTCTCGATGTTCTGAACGCGTTGGTAAGATCCAATTTCCCTGAATCCCCTTTTATGGTCGCTTAAATTGAGTTTTTTAGAATCTGTCCAGAATAGTTGTTATGTTCGCGGTTTTAAAGAATAGAATGATCTGGAAAATCCAATCGTTGAATCATCTTGATTTTTAAACAGAGGGTTTATAACACTTAGAAGATCATTTTGAATGGTGGAAATAAGAAATTGAGTTGTTTAAGTTTGATTTTTGTAGCCGGTTTGACAGCAAGTCGGAGCTATATTTTTCTGAAAAAGGCAGCTGAAGAGGTCAGGTATTTCCCGGAGATCCGACCGTTGAAATGAGATGAAATTTGGACTGTAGATTTCTAACATATAGATGATTATTTCCAACAAAGGAATTTACGATCAGAAATCTGTAAGTATAATTTTTATACTGACCCGTCCATGATAATTTCTAGATAGAAGTGAAAAACGTGGTGAAACGATAAGTTGTGAATTGAGCATTAGCTAAAGTGAGTTCTATGAAGCCCTTTTTAAATGTTTTAAATAATGTTTTCGGGCTGATGTGCATATGTAATGATGTGACTGTTTTATAAAAACGATGTTTGATGTTTATGATGTTTTATAAAACGATGCTTATGAACGATGTTTTGGAAAGAAAGGTTATGAGCGATGTGTTTATGAAATGTTTTGCCAAATGAGGTTTACGATGTGTTTACGAATGAATGATTTTTAATAAAACGTATGAATACTTTAACTGAAGTTTTGATGTAAAGAAGTGAATGTTTATGAAAGTCACAAACGAACTAATCTGCCATTATTCCTTAGGGAATTGAGGTTATGGTTATGGGATGTATGTTATGGGCCTTACCTTTTAGGGGCCTTTGTTGGTGGCCAACTGTTGTACAACTAGGGTGATGACGGTCACCATGGGGATTATCGTGATCCTTGAAGTATGTACGATTTACCTTACGGGGTAATCGTGCTAGAAGTTAGGTACGACTACTCCTCGGAGTATCATGCTGGAAGTTTGGTACGTGTCATCCTTGTGATGTCGTGTTTGAAGTTTGGTACGTATATCCTATGAGGTATTGTACTGGAAGTTTGGAATTGACGGCTACGAGAAGGAGCATATTCGATATGTTTGTTAACTTATGTATCTTATGTTATTGCATGCTTTACGTACGCTTTTATTAATGAAGTTTAAATGTTATGTTTTTGGAAAAATATTTGAAGTTAAAAGTTTTTTTTTTAAACTAGAACTCACCGGCGTAGCTAACTTTTAGTATGCACATTCAGGTTAAGGACGTGTATAGATGAGGAACGCTGATGCTTGGCAAGCGAGAAGATTTACCCGGCTAATCATGATGACTAGCATCCTGTTATGTTTTCGTTATGATGTGTTTATGTTTTAGACAATGTTTACGCTTCCGCGTGTTTAACAATGTTGACGTTATGTTCGAACCAAATTTTCCGCTACGTTATTTGATATTAAAGTTTAAGAACTGTTTGTGAATGAGTAAATCCAACGAGTGAGGCCTTACATGTGTTTAGTAGATCTTACATTATTACATCCTAGATTATATTATTATAGTGTTAGATGAGAAATTAAAATTGTGTGGGTTTACATGGATTTTTAACAAAATATAAGTCCTTAAAATACTCAAATTATGAAAAATATTTTGAGTTTTTCAGTAAATTATCCAATTTTTACGGTAAGTTCTATATGTCATAAGACACTTTTAAAAAAAATTCAGATTTTTTGGAGTTAGATAACTCTTATTTTTATTTTAGCTTTACGGATACCAAAATAGGAAAAATATTTCCGACTTTCAGAAAAATTCCTAATTTTTACTGTAGGTTATACATATTATAGTAGACTTACTAATAAAATTGCATAAGTTTTGGAGTTGGATAACTGTTTCTTTGATGTTGGACCATTTAAATATCATTAAAAACACTATTTTATCTAAAACTAGGATTTTAAAAAAATAGAAATTTATTCTTACAAACTGGAGGTTTAAAACCTTATAAAATTTGGTCTTATATACTGACCTAAAGATATTTTTATTATTTAAGAAGTCTTTTGTGAGAATAACATGAATAAAAATTATTTTTCTATAAATAAATAAAGTTTATGGGCTAAAACCATCAAACCTCGAAAGTTTCTGATTTTGAACAAGTCTTATGAGTATTTTAAATGTTTAGCATCCATATTGGAATTTGGTCTTGTGTAGGTATTACGTAAGTTAAAAGTTTCACACTTTTGAAAACCGAACATTTACAACTTTTAACGACAAAATACAACGGCATTATTAATCTAATTTACAAACACAAACTCCATTCTCGTCACAACACTATAAACTTGATCGCCTCTCTAAGATTTTGGACAAGGCTTATTAAATTGTTTCACAAGCCGAAATGATGTCCATACAACGTCTTAGAAATTATCGTTTTTTATCTCCAGCATAAGTGTCTACTTTTGCATAATGGAAACTAGAATGGTGACACGAGTTAGACACACATTATTACATTAGATTTGTTTCATAGATATCATTAGTATCTATTTGTATCTTGGACGTCAAGTAGGACCAAACCATGCAACAAATCTCGCCAAATTTGTGACGTAACTGCCGTCAACAACAAGTGAGTCTCGTGGCCCCATTTTACTTAATTATTTTCGAGGGAAAAACATGCTACTTTTTATACACAGGTTCATGAATGTTGATGTATATTAAATGATTTAGGAATATTATCACACAAAAGTACCCACTGTTACACAACCATTTAACTTGGAATTAAGCCGTGAAATACATGAATAGTACTATTTGGGTTGATACTCCCGTTCATGATTGGTCGCACCAACTTTGAACCTAGTGTCAAATGAATGCATATTATCCATTATGTTTGATGTTTTATGCTCAGACATTGGTTTGGGGCATACATAGAAGTCAAAGTTTGGTTGTTGGCTCATTGTAATTACATCTTGTGTATGTATAATGAAACGACTTGTTTGTGTCTTAAAACTTGCGAACTCACCAACTATTTTAATTGACGTTTTAAGCATGTTTTTTAAGGAAATGATAAATGAACAAGCATGAGGGCTTCACATTTAGGATTTCATGAGAAGACTTTTTGACATTGTCTTTTGTTATAATATCTAGCCTATATGTTGTGGATCTTTGTAACCGTACTCAGAACTTTGGACTATGTTGCCTTTAATTTTATGTTAGGAATGAAATCTTAGTAATCTCGTATAAACAATGTTGTTGTGAAACAATATCCCGTTACACCTCGTCTTTCCGCTTTAGCGGGTGTGGCAAATATAGAAATGGAATAGACTCCCGTCAGGGTTATCTAATCATATGACTCATCAGAAAGTTAAAGCGATTTTAACACAATAACCACCTAAAATCATTCTATGTGTCACACACTCAAAATCCACGTGCAGGGTTTTACCATGAGACGCGTGACAAATCAGGATCTCAGTCATTAGTTACACCGAACAACTTTATATGAGTTTGAACAAAACCATTAAATAGTCAGAGTAAATAAGTAATGCGAAAGCGAAAATTTTTAACAAAATCCACGCGCAAAACAAGGCGCCCAAACCATGCATTTTAAATAAATAAAATAAGTTCAGTGTTTGAAAATGATGGGACTCTATGCATGTCCTATGCTCGTGCTCAATACCTTAGCGACCTGAGAAAAACATGCTAAAATTTGTCAACACAAAGGTTGGTGATTTCACAGAGTTGTAAGTAAATAAGAGTTCAATGTTTGCTAGATAATGTAATTAATGTATACCGATAGATAGCTAGTCTATGTCATGCTACTACAAGTGTTTGAAACCAAAGCTGACTGTTTGTGTTTGTTTTCCTTCCGCCATGTCTACCGAACAATGGCAATTGTCTAGGTCAATATTACACTCATTCAACCTCCAGTCGAGTTAGTGTGACTAACGCGGGTGGGGCCTGTCAAAACCCAGTAGTACTACTCAAATTAACTCGCTATGTTCCAATACTAACGGTTCGAGAATGTAAGGACTCATGTGGTATGTTTGCACTTTAGTAAGCAAACGATAATACAATAATACAAGATCCCAAAATGTTTGCGAGCATGCTTTCTCCCCCAAAAGGAAAGTAAGTAAAAGAGAGGGGTAGTGAAACTCACCTTACTATGCGTGCAGATGAAAGCTAAGTAAAAACAGTTGGACCTCTAACTGCCACCTAAAACCATAGGTCTATAAGTGTGTGTTCGTGTAGGTTAATATGAACCCTTAGTATCCAAACAATACCATTGTTTAAGTGTTTAGAAAAGATTTACAAGTTTGACTCAAGTTCGACACGACCACCCGTTGGTGACCCGTTAGTGATTTAATGTTTGATTTGAATACTAAAACATAGTACACAAGTAATTCAAGTTTCATGCTACACAACTCATAACTATCTTAGCATGGCAAGTTATTTCTACACAATGCACGATCATACTTCAATTAAAGTTTCCAAGTATAGTAAGTTATGAATATCATGCATGTTCTGAGATATCTAACACGTTACAACATGTTATTATATACTAACTATCATGTAGCTATCATTAAACCATATCATACATGTATAATAGCAGGCTATGAACGCTTTTGACAATTAAAGTTTCCTCTTTTAGAAAGTTTGCAAAACCGAGCTAGGTATTAGAAATCTAATTTCACAAAGCACTTATACACGAATCAAAAATTCTAGAAATAGAAAAGTGATGTTTGGATGAAAGTTAAACTCATGTTTGGATGAAAGTTAAAAACTTTATTGTAAAAACTCATGTTTGGATGAACTAGGGTTTTAATAAAAATTCTAGAAATCGAAAAGTGATGAAATCGGATGAAATAACTTACGTAGTAGTGTTAGCAACGCCTAGGAAAGATCAAATACAAGTCCAATTGCAAGATTGAAGATCTTAAGGATGGTGTTTGGGTGGAAATGTATCTTGGCTCGGGGGGGGGGGGGGGTTGGGATCGCGACGGCTTAAAAGGGATAAGGAGAATAGGGTTTTAATTTTTATAAAATTTCTTATATAATTGCATGTATGGGTTTAAAAAAATGGGTTATGGATCATCCATGGGTTATCTAGAGGATCCATGGGTTAATTAAGAATAAGTTTCAATAATGGCAAATAAAACCCTCCACTATTATTTTTATGAAAACTCCATATCTATAAAAATAACTAATAAAATTGATTTCCGATAAATCTACGCGATATCACGAAAGTTCACATAATTCACAGAAAAATCACTTAGCATGTAAACTCACATAATTTACATTAAAATAATTGTTCGCAATTATTTTTATTGGTTCACCAACATTCCGTGTTAGACTCGCGTGCAATTCGGTAAATCTAGTGTTTGTGCGAACTTGTGAAAACCGTTTATTCGAGCAAATCAAGCAATCGATTGAAAGAAATGAGAATCGATTAAAATAATCAAGATATGAGATTGGATCAAAAACACATAGTTAAAGGTGTAACTCTCTCTATTGTACTGATATATCAAATGAAGTCCCCCTTACAAAAGTCAAACTAAACAAGTATTTATACTAAGAAGATAAAGAATGAGTTCGTCCGAAATACATTTCGGTCGAAATGTATTTCGTCCGAAAACTATAAGATTTCGGTCGAAATCTTTTAACTTCAAAGAATTCTTCCGTCTTCAGACTGTTGTATATGCGATGGCCTAAAAATAGTTCCAACAATCTCCCCCTAGGCCATTGCATATCAAAACACAAGAATTCTGCCAAGCTCCCCCATACACTTTGCATCATCAAAGCTAGATCTTGGAATCGAATGTTTAACTCTCCAAACTTGTCATGGTTTAGATTTGTCTTTCCAATCTTGTTTTCGTTTCGACATATTGTATGTCCAAAATGTCTTCAAACTATTAAAGACATTAACAACCTTTTCTTGAAACTTTCTCTGAGGTTGAGAAAAGACCTTCTGTTTGAAAGACTTGTGTTTCTTGATACAACCATCTCTTGATAAATAACCATGCTTTCCACAGCTGAAACATTTCTTCAAAGCAGGACATGGTCGTTGATAAGGCCCCTTTCAAGATTCTGACTTGTTTTTAAACTTATGTTCTATAACTTTTGACATTTCTACTCCCTCTTTAACAAACATGAGCGGAGTAAATTTATTTGAAACGAATGGGATGGCATTAGCATTAAGTGGATTGTCTTTCTTGAACCCTAAACCACCCTTATTGTCAAAATAATCCACACATTCTTGATTTTCTTCAGATTTGTCACTAACGCAATCATCATCAGAAGTAAGATCATTTGGAATCTTCAATTCAACTTTATTTTCTTTGGAATTTCTCTTTGTCTCTAACGAAGGATAAACAATTGTCACAAATGGCTCTGGAATGTATGGTTGAGGCATATGTGAATAAAATCCATTTGTAGTAAATGGAGGAAAAACACTCTTGTATCCCATCTCGCTATTTACCTTATCATTAACTTTAGCCTCAATACTTTCTCCACTTCCTTTATATCCAAGTCCGGAAGTTACTTTGTCATGTATTTGAGCTTCAATGATTCCACTAGCCACTTTCCCAGAATTGTTTATTTTATTAACTTTAATTGCTGTATTTGCTATCTTTTCTATCTTCTCAATCATCAATTTCTTTTCTGTTTCTCTTTCAGCAATCAACAGTTGAATCTCATAATTCTTTCTCTTTAACTGAAGCTTCACATGAGAATTTTCTTTAACACAGTCATCAATCTTCCTTTTATACTCTTTCTCATGATCTTTTAGAATTTTGTTTGTAGTATGTGCATGTTTCAATACATCCATCAGAAGTTGATTTCGATTCTTGTAATCAGCAATATTCTCAAAACACTCCACATAACACATATTTTCGTTGAGCAGTTCAGAATAAACTGTAAGTTTCTATGACTCTGTCACTGCTTAAGCAACCAAATCTGATTCTAAAAGTTTACAATTTCCTTGAAAATCATAACCATATCCTCTTTTGATCACTATTCTGTTCTGATCAGTTTTGAGTGCATACAACTGTAGCTTTGCACACAAATCCTCTAATGAGTTAAACTGTTATCATTTATTTCTGATATTAAGTTTATAAATCTCTCATTCCTATGGTTGAGCATTGAGAAATTTATCCATGACTTCTGATTTTTCGTATTCAAGATCAACCTCCTTTAGATCATTGATAAATTTCACATATCTGTGATACTGTTCAGTCAAAGATTCTCCTTCTGCGCGTGTGAATACTTGATATCGTTTCTTTAATTGGTCTTATCTGGCTTTTCCTTTCACATCTTCCTTAGACAGATCTGGATGAACATACCCCAATCCGTTTACAAAGACCTTATGCACACCCCCTTCGTCAGCCATTGAAAATCCTTTTTTTATAATATATATTTTTTTAACTATATCATTTTTTCAAAATCAGCGCCAAACATAGCTCCGAACATCCTCTAATTTTTTTTAGCAAAATATATTGGTTGGTTAAATTTCTTCACATATTGTGAACCTTTTGGGACACGTTTATTCCCAAACTTTGGTAGCACATAATCACGGCAAACATTAGAATATAAAGCATGACAATTTCTGGAAAGCAAGTAATCATGACTGTATCTTTGTATCACTCCGGACTCTGACACACTGTCGTTCTCAGACGCTCGCTTGAAATGTCGATTAACGTTGCTCTTAACTTTCGCTTTGTTCTTTGTGAACCTTGACTCACTAGAGTTGTGTTTGCAATTTCTTGCAAAATTACCAACCTGACCACACACAAAGCAATTGTAGCTCTTAGGCTTTGACAATGACTTTGAACACTCGCCTACTTCTCTCGTTATGCCATAACTTTTCTCTCTTAATTGTTCTTTGATTTGAATAGACTTATCTTTGACATCAATGAACTTGTCGTTGACATCAATGGTTTTGCCTTTGACACACCAAGACTTTCTTTGGACATTTGTTGGTACACTCACTTTAACTTTGACAACTTTAATGTTCTCTGTCTCACTTGTAAGAATATGATTCTCTCGTGCTATGAAATTATTTTTCTTTGGTCTTTAACTTGACAAATCATACTCTTGAATCAGAGGATTTCCAAACTCATCTAAGACCACATCACCAACTAGACTATAGAGTTTATTAAGTGGGACATAATCTCTAGCTATATGCACCATTTTATCAAAGAAAGTTGATGTTGATGACACTTCAGACAGACAATCAAACTCAACACAACCTTCAGACAGACAATCAAACTCAACACAACCGTTAGTAGAACATGCTGAAACATAAGAAATATCATAATCAGAATCAGAAGCATTAATATTTTTTGCATCATCATTTAAACTAGAAATTGAAACAAATTTATCTAGATTACAGTCAACATCTAGGTACTGTTTACAGTCCCTAATAAACTCCCTAGTGCACTGTTTATTGAAAGCTGAAAAACTTTTCACTCCATCAAGTTCATTTTCATCATCCACACACCCTGAGTTTATATCTGCACTAATATACATATCATGAATGTTAGAATTTTCGACATTCATCAACTCATTCGATTCATGCGGTTCAGGAAAAGGTACAAAATTCTCAGGACGTGGAACCTTGTTGTAACCCAAACCGTCTTTGATATAAACAGTTCTCTGTTTGTTCACACATTCATAAAAGACATTTTGTTGCATCTTCCACTTTGAAACAATTACCCTTTCTTTTATTAAATCAGTTTCAGATTTGAAAAGTTTTTCTAAAAGATCTTTGATTAAAACGTCCTTTTTATCCAAATATTATTTAAATGTTACATTATCTTTCAATAATGCTTTAATTTTTCTTGTAAAATTTACTTCATTTTGTTTCAATTCCTTGTTTACTCTTTTTAGTTTATCGTTTTCAGCAATCAGAAACGTGTTTGCTGCATGATAATTTTGCATTCGATCTACACACAATGAGGAACATATATCAAATTTATTTTTAGAATTTACCTCATTCTCAGATGAAGTTTCATCAGAAACATCAGCTTTGCCCTTTCCTTTAGAATCGGTTTTTAGTGCACAGTCACTGGTAATATCAGCTGGTTTCATTGAATCTTCAATTTCAGCCATCAAGGCTTCATCCATTTCATCCTCAGCATCCTCGATCTAATCATCCCATTCACAATTACTCAGCTGTTTGGACATGAGTGCAGTTGGAGCCTTCTTTGACTTATCAGATTCATCAATCATTTCCACCGGCTTAACCCCGCTTCCCTCAACCTTCTTTTTCTTGTCCTTGGTACACTCACGAGCGAAGTGACCAAGCCGGTTACAGTTGTAGCACCTGAGTTTAGCTTTGTCAAAACCAACCTTTTTACCAAACTGCAACTTATCCTTCCCAACCTTCTGCAAATACTTTTTAGCCCTTACAGCTATCATGGCCATCTGCCATTGCAAGTCTATATATTCTAAATCATCAGGATTGATCTGAATAAGATCTTCTACATCATGCACGACAGGTTGTAACTTTCCTGTCACCAGTGCATCGTAGCTGCTCATGAAAGCTCCGAACAGAGCAATCTGATCTTCAGGGATTTGTCCAGATGACTTGACTTTCTCACCAGATGAGTGTTCACAACAACCTTTGTTTTTCTCAGGTTTTGTTCCACTATGTCCACTAAGAGATTGGTTGTAGTGAGTTGACTAGTATGAAAGGCTTCATAACTATTTATGAAAGTTGAATATAAATCCATATTCTAATTCTTTGTTTGTGGAGAAAATTGTCCTTGAGATTATGATTAACAAGAGTTGTGTGAAAACATAGAGCATACAGATTGGATCACAGAAGGAGTTTCAGAAACTATCTAAATCGTAGGAGCTATAATTGCTACTCCTTTAGGTTGAACATTTGGTACTTTGTTTTCCTGTAATGGTCCTGCTCTAAACTCATAGTTTTAAAGAGTCTCATAAACCTCTTCCTGAGTGAAGATATTCAGATTCTTAGTTCTTCTTACTAGAATTGTATAGACAAGCCATTTCTATGGTAATGAGATCATGAACTGTTTTACCACATCAGTATTGTCCAGTTCCACCTAAGTAGATTTCAATTCACATATCAATCTGGAATATATATTGAACTGAGTAGTGAGATTCTCTTAAGGATTATGTATAAACAAGTCATATTTCCTTTCTAGCATCTTTTTTCTATTATTCTTCATTTCTGAATTTCCTTCATACATCTTAGACAAATCATTCTAAAGATCCTTAGCAGATTTATGTGTACTGAAGTTATGGTAGATTTCATTAGGTAAAACCATTATCAGCAGTCCTAGGGCTCGCATATCTCCGTCTCTCAACTTTTGTTCAGCATTTTTGTACCTTGACACATCTTTGGGAATACTAGCACCCTTGCTTCAGCAGCAGACACCATAGGACATGAAGGACCATAAGCTATGACATGTAAGAAATTTTCCATCCTCTGCTTCCAATTTTGGTATTCCGAAGCAGATTGAAGTCTTGGAGGCTTATTGTTGTACCAATGTCGGTATTAGTTATTTGAATAATAGTGGCCATTTTGATGAAATTCTTAGTGAAATTAAGCAAATTCTTCTCAATTTGATTGAAATGTTCCTCACAGACACGAACATATAGAATCGAACAAGAAATCTATTAAATTCTTCTCAATTTAGAAAATTAGAGCACTAATAGCTCTAATACCACTTGTAGGATCGAGATCTTTAAGAACATTGATTTTATGATCAAACTGAAAGGCGGAAACAAAGAATTTGATGATCAATCAACATAAATCAAGAATATAAAATGTAACTCAAGCAGGCTAATTTGTATTAATTGAATCAAGTTCATGTACAATGAGAATTGACAGTTACAATCACAAAATAATGAACTAATTATTTCTATTTATAGACAAATACAAATTGACCTAATACATATGCTTCTAGACTCTTCTAGAAGCCAGTCTAGCATAACTTACTCAACTAACTCTTTAGTTAGTAGTTGCCTTCCGAAGTAGTCCCATGCAGAAGAAACACAAACTGGCCCAAAGATATTACCTTCTACTACGGAGGAACAAAGTGTTCCTCTGAAGTAGATAGACTCTCCGGGGTACGTGCCATGTCCTCTTGTCTTTTGTTCTTTTTTGATCGGGAGTGTTTGTAAACTATCCGGACTAAGTCTTCCTCTGAAGTAGCCCTTTGACTTGTTATCAGAAGATAGTTTCTCCTGAGTACTCAACCTCCAAAGCAAACTTCTTCTTCTGGACTAGGACTTGTTCTTCTGGAGTAACACTTAGAATATTTTGGTAACACCAACCTTAGGTTTGACTTTACAACATTGTAAAATTCTTACCGAGGATAATATTCTACTTAGTGCTAAAAGAAATGGAAATATTTATGTTCTTAAATGAAAAAAACATCTCTCACATTTGAGATGTCTTGTTTCATATCAAATGAATCAACTAATGAGTCATCTTTATGGCATAGGAGATTGGGACACATAAACTTTAAAACAATGAAAAAACTTGTTAAAATGACTTGGCAAGATGATTACCAAACAAAGAACTTACTCATGTTGACCATTGTTCATCTTCTCTAAAAGGAAAACAACATCATGAGTCCTATAAGCCTAAAATGATGATTTCTGTTTCTAGTCCGTTATAGTTACTCTATATGGATCTATTTGTACCAATAATGTAATGAGTTTGGAAGTAAAGCATATTATTTGGTTGTTAATAATGATTTTTTTCCAGGTACACTTAGGTTTTCTTCTTGAGGATAAAGGATGAAACTACTGAGCTATTGAAGAAATTCATAATGAATATTGAAAATCAAAGCAACACAAAAGTGAAGATTATGAGAAGTGATCAAGAGGTAGAGTTTGAGAACTCAAATTTGATTTCATTTGTACTGAAAAAGATATTAAAAGGCAATATAATACTCCTAGAACTCCTCAATAGAATGTTGTAGCTGAGAGGAGGAATATGATAGAAATTTAGGTTGCAAGGTTCATGTTTGCAAAATCTAAGCTCCCAATGACATTTTAGGTAGAAGCAATAAACATTGCTTGCTATGTCCAAAATAGGGTGTTTATAGGTAAAAGTCATGGCATGACATACGTCACACCCCCGCTAAAGCGGAAATACGGGAATGTAATGAAGTTGTATTCGAGAACACATTGCTTGCAAAAGAAACTAAACTTGTATTACATTCAAAAGCTTAAGGTACACCTAATGTATGGTTTAAGTACAACGTTTACAGATTCTCAAAATCTAGTCTAAAATAACAAAGATAATATGTAGAAGTCTCCTTAGGTACTCCTATCCATGAATGCCTTCATGAACCACTAATTATTACGTGAAAGCATGCTAAAAAGTGTCAACTAAAAAGTTTGTGAGTTCATAGATTTAAGATATGAATAAACAATGAGTTTGTAAAGCAATGATTTTAATTATGTATTTGAAAACATGTGCGAGAGGAAATGTAATTTCACTTGAAACCACAACAACTAAAGTTGTTGACTGAATTTGCCCCATCGAGTGTTCATACCTTATCAAGGGACATATTGGTTTATTAAGAAATAAGCATTCAAAATAGTTGTCTGTTGATTTCCACGTTCAACAAACTAAAGAATGGGGATTGCCAATCCCGATAGTACTATCTATATTAATCCACAGCTCAATCCATGAGTTAACTAGTTGTGTGTAACGGGGACTTGATGTGGTGATGAAGCTCATACAATTAGCATTTCGGGTGGCACATATATAATCATAAAGACAAGTTTCATGATTTTAAATGAGTTTGTAAAGGTAAGCATGTTTCTCCCCCAAAATTAGATAAAAGTAAAAAAAAAAGGGGCTACGAGAACTCACCTAGTGTTGATGAAGGAGATAAAGATATTGTAAGTGAGGAATCGTCCTACTCGGGTCGTGCAATATTGAAACTCTATGAGGTTAATGGACTTATCCTAAGTTAGGTTGGACTAAGACATTATGTCATCCAATATTATTAATTTGAATAGTAGAAATAATGAGTTTTAGAAAAAATGTCAAACATTTGTTAGATGTTAAATTATAAGTTGGTTGGATGGATGAGAATAAAGTGAAAGTTACACATGCGTTACAATACCGTTTAAAAAACTCATTTTTAAATCGCGTAAACCATTCAAGTGCTTATGGTTTTTCAAAGGACCAAATGGAAGTAGTTTATTCTTCAAAGTCAGAGATATATAAGTTTAGGTTTTATAAGGTTTTAAACTCGTCAAAGAGCTTGAACAAGGTTAACTTTAAAACTAGTCGTTTTACGACGGTTTTTGATGTATTAAACTTAAAAATAATAATATTGTCATGACTCTTGATGAAACAGTGTTATGATGACAGTGACTTCATTTTAAGTATAAGAAGATTTTCAAAAGTTAGTCGAGTCAAGAGTTAGTGTTTAAAGACATTTTTACCATTTATTTAGGTTGTAAAACCTTAAAGTAAGCCATAATTTGAAAGTATAGCTATAGAACTCCAAACTTTATGAAATATGGTCAGTAGAATCCTAAGTATTTATACGAGGTTCTGGAATTTTTCCAGAAATTTACCGAAGAGTCTAAGAAAGTTTTCTCCATTCCGTTATCGTAAAATAGCCGAAAATGGAAACATATATCTAGACATCTTCAAAAAATAAGAAATTTATTTTATAAGCTTTATATGACATTTAAACATTCTGTAATTTTTGGGGATTTTTCTAAAGTAGTTAAGTATTTTTCCAAAATTTATTTAAAATAGTCAAAAATTAGAAAGGATTGTTAGACAAATCCAAAAACTATCAAAATTATTTTATAACCCCCTCATGACTAGTAGGTTACATGGTAAAAGTTTGAGAATTTTCTAAAAGGTTTAAGTATGAAATCTATTTTTTTACAATATTTATTTTACTACTATAGCTAGATAGCTCCAAAAATTATGAAATTTAATATGAAAGTTTTTTATAACAAGTGGGAGCTACAACAAAAATATGGGAATTTTTGGAGGTCTAGAAGTCAAGGTCATGTTTTAGGTCCGAAGTCTGATGTTTTAACGGTGTAAGTTTATGTTTAAGTTACATATGGTCATTTCAACTTTATTTAACTCATTCAACCTTGTAAATATACGATATAAAGTATAAATAAAAGTAATCTAACAAGTTAGTAGGTGTTTGTTATCTTAGTGAAGATGTTACCACGTGATGTATGGTTTTAAGTTTATACATGAAATCTTATGGTAATGCCTTGTTTCAAGGACTTGTAAGACTTGATTTTAGTGTTTACCCAAACATTATTATGTCCAAATATGTTAGTGATGATGTCGTAAGAAAGAAAAATAAAAGATAAAGTGCATGTAAAGTATAAAGTAAATGGACTAGTTCTTTGATTGTTGAAAGTATGTTTATGGTTTGGTATTTTTCCATAGATCACCCCTTGTTTACATACACTAAATAGTATATGATGGTTTTATACTAACCATAAACCTTTTTGTTATCAAGATCAAGATATAGAGAAAATGTAAAGTAAAGCATAAAGTAACTGGACTAGTTCTTGAATATTGAAGGTATGTTTATGGTTTGGCTTTAGCCATAGATCACCAATTATTTACATATACTAAAGAGTATATGATGGTTTCATAATACTCATAAACCCTTTTTGTTATCACAAATCATGATCAAGAGAAGAAGAAATATATAGACTTTACATTATCTTTTGTTTATAAAAGTAAGAATTTTTAGGTGACTTTGAAGCAGATTTTTGGTCATTTTAGGAGTCCAAATGTCTTAGTGTTTCCTTCTAAAATCAAGTTTACTCAAATAAGATAAGATAGGAAAAAGGAATCACTAGATTTGGAGTTGTGTACATAGCTCAAAACAAGTAAAAGAAAATAGATGTCTAGAATCAAGCTGTTCAGCGTGGTTGTCTTGAGACGGCTGTTTGGTGGTCAAATCCTTCATGGATTTGAGTGACTCTAGTTGGGTTTGTTAGAGGACTCATAGAACTTTGTTCCAGAAGAAAAATGGAGTGATTTGGCCAAGAAATGAGAGAGATATGACCAAGAAAAGTCGGGCAAATTTCTGGCAGATTGCTGTTTGAAAAATGGGGTTTTGTTTTTCGGTTTTGGAGAGAAGAGGTAGGGTGAGCCGAGTTTTTAGAGGATAAATGATGGAGATAGGGTGAATGGGAAGGAGTAAGTTTAATGTGGATTGTATCTTGCACAATGAGGGGTAATATATAGGGAGATAAGGCATGGTATTTCTAATATAATAATGGGGTATGGATAGAGGTGAGCAACTTCCGGTTCGGACCCTTAGGAACCACGGACCCGAGCCTTCAGAACCTTGTGAAAGAACCTTTCTCTACTAATGGGTCGGTCATGATTCTGCGTATACTAGCATTCACGGTTCCGGTCCGGGTCCGGTTCGAACCCACGGTTAACCTTTAGAACCTTGGAACCTTTCGCATTAAAATAAAAAAAAAACCTAGATTTTTTAGGAAACCAATTTAACAGCCCTACTCCATTCTCATAGGTCTAGAATGGGCAGAAAACTTCTTTCTCATCGTATCTCCATAACCCAGTGGCGGATCCAGAAGTTTTTGTGAGTGTAACATTTCTGATTTTTAGTATTCGTATTTCAATTCAATGTAACGCATTTTAAACCAAATTCTCGTGCATTGTCTTATTATATCTTTCGCCATAAATTAAATGCAATGACTCAATACAAATCCACAAGTTTTACTCAGTTATATGCAATTAATCTCTATACAAGTAACTATTTTATACAAACATGTCAAAACTAAAGTTACAAGGACTAAAGTTGAAGAATATCAAGAAACCCTAAATAAGCACGGTCGCGCCAAGTGTTTCGGCACGGTCGCGCCTATCTTGGCACGGTCGCACCTGCGTAATTGTGACTTTAATCACCCGATCGTTTGAATTCAAAACCGTTTTACGTTTTATTCTCATTAACCAAGAAAATAATACTACCAATTATTCCCTTTACGATCAATTAATCCAGAATTCGTTTAGCCTCAAAGGATTTTATCTCAAGGCCACAAATCCTCTCTACAATCCGAATGCTCTCGAGCAATCCATCACTATACGATATACTACCCTCTCTGGAACACCCGAAGCCATTGAAGCAGTCGGAGTTGCAGCAGAAGGCACCGGAGACCACTCTTATCATCGTCGAAAATCGTCCCTACCCTAGGCCATCAATTCATCGTCTTGCAGGGTAATCGAAACCTTCTAAACTATCTATTTATTCTTTAGATCAAAAGCCCTAATTCAATTTCGGCTTTCAATATCGAAATCTACTTGAACCCGAAACCGTATTTTCATTTAAAATAGTTTAACCGAATCCGGTTCTAAACATGTTTTAAACACAATTAACCTGTACCAAAAGACTCATAAGAACCTTGTTAATGAAAGCCCTATGCATTCCAGTTCTATAAATATAAAAATCATTCAATTCGTTCCTGTTTTGAAAGAGACACGGTCGCGCTAATCATCTAGCGCGGTCGTGCCTCGGGAGACGCGGTCGTGTCAACTTCCAGCGCGGTCGTGCCTCCTGCTCAGACCTAGTCATGCTCGTTGGCAAGACTTGGTCGTGCCCTTGAAGCATAGACACGGTCGTGCCTAGTGATTTTGGCTAGTTGTCCTATGTCTGACCAACACGGTCGCGCCCTATCTAGAACGGTCGCGCCCGCCCTAGCACGATCGTGCCCTATCCTAGTCACGGTCGTGTGTGTTGGCAGAATGTTTACAATTTTTATATTTCTAAACAATTAGTAATTCATATAAATTTCTAAAATAATAATGATTGAATTTATAAAAATCTGTATTATTTTTATTTAGAAAAGATCAAATATTTAGTCTTAAAATAAATGGAAATTATTTAAAGTTCAACATTTAATTTATAAACCCTACACTTAAATAATATTTTAATGTCTAAATTACATTATATAAATAAATGAATAAGATAATAATTATTTATTTGATTTCTAATTAAACAAAAACATTATTTAGCTATACTTAATTACATCTAACACTTACATTATTTTCATAAAAAATAATTATTTAAATTACATATCTAATTATTCCAAACTCAAACTTTATTAAAAAATGTTCAAAAAATATTTATTTCAAACCTTTCATTTTTTTAATACTTTCAAGTACCAATCACTAACTTTATCTAATTTAACTTTAGATATAGACTTAGACTATTGTGCATTATTAATGCAATATACATTACACTTTAGGTTAACATTGTGCAATACAAGGATCACATTACTATCTAGTATCTCGTGTTAGCTACGTCTCCAAAACAAGTGAGTATTCACAACCCCTTTTTACTCTTTTACACTTTTGGGGTGGAACATGAACTTTATACACATTACACATTTACATTTACACAAATAACACAAGTGCAAAATCCTATTTAGATATATGTGTGCAAAATTTGAGCTTTGTACCCGAGTGCTAGTTGTGCTAATCTTTGTGAAAACTTATGTGCAATCATTAACTATACAAGCCGACGGTTTTCAATGATAGATCTATTGAGTCTGACAAATCCACCCAGATTGGGGTGATTGATACCGACAACACAATTTTACATGCTAGTTACAAAGGTTTGATTGTACTTGGTTACACAATAGCTACTCCCCATAAATGCCTTATTTATCATGTTATGTAAGGATTTGTTTTACAAACTATATGCTATCTATATACAAACCTGTGTTATACTCACCAACTTTTAGTTGACCTTATTTTATTCATGTTTCAGGTTCTTTCATATGAGTTTGATCAAGACATGCTACATATAGGCTTTGGACCTAGTTAATCTTAATTCAAGAACGAATTGTATTTCATTATGTACTTGAACTTGATTATGTTTGTTTGAATGGAAATGGATTTAACATATTACAATTTAGTCAACCTTGAGCTCATGAACAGTCAACATGTCCCGCCACGATGATTCCGCCGTCGGTTGGGGTGTGACAGTGAACGGGTGCACAAAGTAGGTCTGGTCAAAGCGAGTTTGGTCAAAACAAATCGGTTCAAAATCGGCCGGATAAAAACAAATACTTATTTACATAACGATATAATAAAAATATTTATACTTATTTACTTAAAGATATTAATATAAAACTATTCATACTTATTACTTAAAAACGTGTACAGCTAACTGATTAAACACAAGAATATGTCACAAATAAGACAAAAAAACACTTGTAAACCATAAATAAGAATAAAAAAATATACTTATAAACCAAAAGTAAAAAATACAAAAAAAATCTAATAAATCAATTGAATAATCAATAATAAAACATATTATTTATCCACATAATTTAATTTGTTATGATTAATGTCTATTTTTTAGATGTTTAATATAAGACTATTAAAAAATCAAATGATAGTAAAAGGTTCAATGTGTAAATTTAGTTGTATTACAATGGTTAATATGAAATTTCTATTTATTTTTTTAATTATCAACAAACACTTTGGGTTTCCCACTTTTCCACTTTCTCATGTCATTTCTTCATCTTCTTCTTCTCTCTAATATTTTTTCTCCATTAAAGCTTTAAGCTTTCATGGCTTTTTATTGAAAAAATTATCATCTTTACTTAAAATTATGAGCAAACTCTATGGTTTCTTTCCTTGTTGGTTTGTTGAAAATCGGATGACAGATGCCTCTTAGCATATTTAGGAAGGTGCCTACTAAGAGAGATAAAAAATTTCCCACTACGCAGATAAATCTCAGTGGGTGCCTGGCCACCCACTAAACCCTACATGAATTCGCCCCACCCAGAACCTCATCTTCGTCTCTCCAGAACCTCATGTTCATCTCCATTGAAAGTGTATTTGGATATCAACAGGTAAACAAAATATAACCTAATCTTCCTCAACTTCGTTTCTGTGTAGAATTTATTCAAAATTTTATGTTATTGTTGTACCATCAATACAGAAACTTAGAAAGGCATCAAACGTAAGGTTTCATGCAGAAACTTAGAAATCATATTATGCACTTGCATATATAATATACCAACAATTAACTAAACCATATCGAAAGGTACTTGCACTTTATGTTGAACTTTGATATGATTCAGTTGCTACTCACTCACTTTATTGTTTAATCTATTAAAATGGTTTTATAGTTTAGTTGTTAATTCTCAGTTGATCCTCGTTAATCTTTTTCTGTTTGTGTTTGGAACTATTTTCAAATATATATAAAATTTAACAACATTCTTATGTGTATATACATGTATGTTTGTGTTTGATGTATAGAGAATGGATACACAAAATATTTCGAGTGACGAGAATGACAGAACCGTTAATGAAACAAAAGACGTGAAACGAAAAGTGAACCAAGAAAAAAGGAAGATCACAGGATATTGTTGGAAACACATGGAGGAATTCTATGACGAGCATGGTAAACGAAAAGGAAGATGCAACTATTGTTCGCGGGAGTTGTGTGCGGAATCCGGAACGAACGTCATCATTAAACAAGCATGTTAGACAATGTGAAAAGAATTCAGCAAATCAGGCAAGCAATCAACCTAACTTGGTTTTAAAAAAATAAAGATGGCCAAGGTACGTTGAAAACATGGAAATTCGATCCTATTAAGGTTAGGAATTTATTGATAAGAATGATTATTTTGGATGAGCTACCGTTTTGTTTTGTTGAACGGGAAGGCTTTAGGGAGTTTATGGAAGCCTTGTTCCCTAGTTTTAACGTCCCCTCACGTTTCACAGTCGCCCATGATATAGAGTTTGACTGCCCATTTCATTGATGATAACTGGCAGTTTCATAAGAGAATAATAAACTTTAAGTCGATACATAGCCATAAAGGTGATGATATCGCGGATGTCCTTCAGGAGTGCATTGAGGAATGGGGGATAGAACGAGTTATGACCTTTACCATGGATAATGCATCATCAAACGATGTTGCGGTAACAAAATTGAAAACTAATCTAAGAAATTTGATTGGTATAGGTAAGTATCTTCATGTTAGATGTGTGGCCCACAATAGTTCAGGATGGGTTGAAAGGAAAAAATAGGATTGGGGACAACAAGATGATTGATTGTATTCGTAACGCCGTTAAACACATAAGTTCATCACCGGCTAGACTTGCAACATTTAAAAAGTATGTCGAGGCTCATAAAACAATAGAGACGAAAGGTTTGTTGTCTTTGGATGTTTGCACTATGTGGAATAGCACGTATGACAGGTTGGAAAGGGCTATTCAACTTCAAAAGACTTTGGATATGTTTGCTCGTAAGGAGGGTAGTCTTAGGAAAGATTTAGATGAGGTTCCAGATCATTATCATTGGACCTATGCAAAAAAAAATGACGGCTTTGCTTGAACTTTTCAAGCAAAAAACGGTGGATTTGTCTTGTTCAAATTATGTGATAGCACATGAAGTTTATGCGGAGGTTATGGATATTGGTGATAACCTAAATCAAATGTTTAATGAAAGGGGACAACATTTTGAATTTTTAGAGATGACAGCATTGATGAAAAACAAATTTGAAAAATATTATCACGATGATGATCATAGTAATAAGTTGTTTGAGTTTGCTTCTATCTTGGATTCACAAGTGAAACTTACAATGATAGAGTATGCTTGTGTACAAAGTTGTGGGTTGATGAAAGCATTCGGTTTGTTGAAGACAAATGAAGAATTTAAAGATAAGGTACGTAACTTGGTTGATGAGGTGAAATCCGAGATGCAATTACTGGTACAAGAGTATGAGGAGTTGGATGAGGTCGGTTCAAGCATTCCAGTTAGTACAGGAAATAAAGATGAACAAGTACAGGGTAAAAAATATGGATGGGTACGCTTGAAAAGTGTTGGGGTGTTGCTATCCAGTCGTCTAGTAAGAGGACAAAATTTGAAAGATATCTCGTGGAAGATCTTGAAGAAATAAGCGACAAGTTTGATATCTTGCTTTGGTGGTAGGTAAATTCAACTAGATATCCAACCCTGACACGGATGGTGAAAGGTATTAATTGTTATCTTTATAAATTTATATATCTTTTAAATTTGAATTCAACTAATTAGTTTGGTTTTTCAGATATACTGGCTATTCCGGTTTCAACCGTAGCTTCCGAGTCTGCTTTTAGCACGGGCGGACGGATAGTAGAGTCCTACAGAAGTTTGTTGTCTCCCACCATTTTTGAGGGGTTAATTTGCACACATGACTGGATTCGAAAGGGGAGGAAAGAAATAAACGAAGAAGAGGAATATGAGAAATTCGATGAGTTATCAAATGGTAAATATTATTATTTTTTGTTAATCACATTCTAGTGTTTTTTTTATAATTTCTAATCGTTAGTTTTATTTAGATGTTTTTGAGAATATCGAGTCGATGAAGATCTAATGAAGATTAAAGTATGTTAGGCGGTTCAATGACGATTCAATGAAGAATACATTTTAGTTTTGTTTTTATAAAAGAGTCTTAAGTTCAGTTATAACATTGGTTTTTTACATTGGCTTCTCAACTTCAGTTATAGCATCGATTTATGATGAAACAAATTATTGTTGACAATGACATACATATGTCTATGATTTAATTAGGTGTTTGTTATGCTTTTTACATGTTATTAATTTGGTGATTTAATTGGTGTTTGAGTGTTTGTTATGTTTGATGTAAAAAGTGATCATTAATGTAAAACTTCAGAGCCCAGCATCCATTTTATTTTACCCAAAGAAAGTATTGGTCCAAATAAATACACATGTTCAATTGTTGTGAAAGAGGCCTAATTCGTATGGTTCACAGCAGCCCAAGAAGCCCATATTGCTAGAAGGTTCCTTATACAGAACCGTGAGACCCGACCCTTTGTACCCTCGAGACTCTTACCCGTATAATCAGTAAAAGGGTCGGTTCGAGGTTCCAATATATACGACTTCAAGGTTCCGGGTAAGGGTCGGTTCCTGCCGGTTCCTGAAGGGTTGGACCCTTTGCTCACCCCTAGGTATGGAGAGGGGAGTATTGGGTAGCATTGTTGAAGCATGGTGAGGAGGAGCGGGTAGTATGGCCGAAAATTAGGAAGAGGTGAGGGGGGTGGAGTGTGCTAGTATCTAAGATTAATATGTTGGTGTAGGTTGATCTTGTGTAAAAATTTATAAAAGAGTTGATTTTTACAGAAGGATTAGTAAGTTTTTATAAAAATATGGTTAAATATTCTTGTTTGTAAAAGAGTACATAAGTAGGCAACTAAATATATATATATATATATATATATATATATATATATGTATGAAAAGCCCCAATCCCGGGAAGCCTCACTTGTTGAATTTACTCATTCACAATCGGTTCTTAAACTTTAAATAACATAAAGCAGTGGAAATAGCATTCATACATTGTCTCAAAATAGCAGTAAATTAAAATATTGTCTTAAACATTAATTGTTCAATCATTCAAATAGGATGTCAGTCACGTAACGCAGGGTAACTCCTCGGGTAGTCGAGCAGCATCCATCACTCATCATCTATCCTTAACCTGACATGCATACTAGAAGTCAGCTAACGCGGTTAGTTCAAGTTTTCATTCAATTATAAAGAAAATGGTTTATTGTTCGTTCATTCATTAGGGTTTTATTGTTCATAATTAAAATGAGGCTTAACATTCGCATTCCATTCATACATATGTAAAAACATTTACATTTCCATTCAAGTCATACGATAAATATCTAAATCTATTTTACCGTCCACTCGGTCATTTAGGATTGTATCACCCCTAAGGCTATCATGCACGAAGATCGACAATACAATACATTTCGTCCATCATATTATACTGCCCCTAAGGTTATCATGCATGAAGACCAACAATACAATATAATTATGTTCCATACATTATCACTATTAGAACCCGCAAGCCCCAAGTGATTCCATTCGTTGGTCACGTTAACCCTGAGTGACCGTCGTCACTCCAGTCCAGATTGTACAACCAATAAAACCATTGATAGGCCACAAAGGCACTACCCCTGTTGTACTTACAGCAAAAACATGCCATAAGGCTGGAAAGTATATTCCCAGACTTTATTCGTCAATTCCATTCGTTCGATAGATTAGATTTGTAATGACTCCCATAAAACATTTGCCCGTTTTTTTTTCGTAAAACATTCATTCGTTTATAAAACCCTTTCCGTTCATTTCAAAACCATTTCTTTATAAACTTTCATTTTCATAACGTTTCCTTTCATAAACATTCATTTCATAACATTTCTTGTTACGAACATCTACCCTTTGGAAACAATTATTTGGTAAACATTCGTTTAATAATCATTTCATAAACATTTTATAAGCATGCATGTCACCCTAGAAACAAGTAAATAGGGAATCTTGACTCACCTATTACGCTATCCAGTCACTCTTACCAATTCGTTCCGAAAGTGTTACGATCAATCTGAATCAACGAAAACACATCAATTTCTAAACTTCTAATTCTTAAGCGAAACTAAGCTAGTTTCGTTTCATGAGCCCTTTAGTGAAACTAAGTAGTTTCGTTCCTTTTAAACAGGAAAATCTAGGACAGTTTTGCTACCTTCTTTATTGGCGAAACTAGGTAGTTTCGCCCCATATCATATTTGCAACACTATACACTTTCGCCCCCTTATTTAAGCGAAACTAACTAGTATTTTCTCTTGGTCTTCTTCTCCAGCAGAAAACCTAGTTTCTGCATAGAGATGGCGGCTCAAGCTTTTAAAGTCCAAGTTTATGACTTTTTACGTTTAAAACACTTGGTTTTCTTTCGTGATTCCGGATCTATAACCCTTTACTAGTTTAACTTATAAAAATCCGATCTTTTATCCAAAATCCCATAAAACCCATCAAAGTTAAAAACCTAGATCCGGGTAGGATTCTTACCTCAAAACGATGCCCTTCTTCAGCTGATCTTCACCCGAGAAGCGGAGATAGATGGAGAAGCGATATTGGGCTCAAACCGGGACTTTCTCTCTCTATGGTTTCTCCCTCTAGAATATGATGTGGAGTGTTTGGGGTGCAAATGGTTGAAGTGAGGCAAGGGTGTTGGGCTTTAAGTCCTCCCCCTCCCCCTTTTCTTGGCCCAAGTCCGGCCCACTTATGGCCCATGAGACCCACCCTTTTTATCCAATTATTTCGTTTTAAAAACCCGCTAATTATCTTGTCGTTATTTCCGGGATGTTACAAGGCTACCCTCCTTACAAAAGGTTTTTTCCTCGAAACCTGTCATAAGTCGAACAATTATGGGTACGACACCTTCATTTCAGTCTCGGTTTCCCATGTGGCTTCCGATCCCTTTTGGTGTTTCCATTGGACCTTAACCAGTTGTATAACCTTACAACGTAGACATTTTTCTTTCCTGTCTAAAATGGCCACGGGTTCCTCGATATAGTTCAAACGGTTATCAACCTCAGATGTCCGACAACGGAACGTGTGTAGTCTCATCAGCTAGACACTTTCGCAAGTGCGACACATGGAAAGTAGGATGGATCCCATTTAGCTCATCAGGTAGTTCCAATATGTATGCCACTTCGCCAACCCGTGCCAAAATCTTGAACGATCCGACAAACCTCAGACTTAACTTTCCCCGTTTCCGAAAATGAATTATCCATTTCCAAGGAGATACTTTCAACGGTACCATATCTCCGACATGGAATTCGAGGGATCGCCTCTTGTCAGCGTAAGACTTCTACCTGTCTTGTGCAACTTTTATATTAGCCTTAATCTGACCAAATTTATCAGATGTAGCCTTAACCACTTCAAGGCTCCCAAATTCCTTCTTTCCAATCTCTCCCCAACAACCGGTGTTCGACATCGTCATCCGTACAACATCTCAAGATGCGGCATGCCTATGGTCGAGTGATAGATGTTGCTGTAGGAGAATTTTTCCAATGGTAGGTGACTATCCCAACTGCCACCAAAGTCGATAATACAAGCACGAAGCATATCCTCGAGGGTCTAGATGGTCCTTTCAGACTGGACATCCATTTGGGGATGATACGTCATGCTAATGTTTAATGGTGTACCCATTGCCTCGTGAAACCTTTTCCAAAAACTCAACGTGAACCGCGTCTGTTGGATATTAGATGTCCAATCATCGTTAAATATCAACGTTACTATCGAGGTACGATCCGAAGAGTTACAATTTGGGTAAAGAACAAATCATAGTATTTAACTGTTAAACGTTATTTCACGAAATGCGAATTTTGAATTCGATGGATTAAATATTTATAGAAATATTTGTTGGTTACTTCGTATTTAATTATTTAGAATAACTAATTAACGAAGGTTGGAGTGTGGATTTATATATATTAGTATATATATATAAATTAATGGGTTTTATATTTAATGGTTAATTATACCACATGTCCAGGTTTGCGCAAAATAGTTTTGTTAATTAAAATAATTATGAAACCATAAGGATTAACAGTAATTAACAGTTAATTATAGGGATTTAACTGTTAAATCCCATGGGTGCAGTCTGTAAGTATTCTAACTATAAATATATCATAATGCTTAAACCCTAAAACTAATCCTAGCCTCCATCAAGTTTGCACAAAAGAGAAGGAGTCGGAACCCCTCCCCTTGCGTCGTCCACCGCTGTTGGACCACCTGATGCCGCCGTACGCAGCCTCCAGCAGCCACCGCTGCCTCGCTGGTCGGAATCCCTCTCACGCCAGCTTCTTATCGTTAACCGTGAGACCCCCGCGAGCCTAACCGGGAGCCGCTAGTCAGCCATTACGATTCGTGTTTTGTGTGACGAGTTCGTGTATATTCATCTAGCGTGACGTTCTTTGTACCCCGAGTGTTACAACCTGGTTATTCATGAAAGGTATAAAACCCTAACACCCTATGGATGATTTTATATTTATTATTGTCTAAACGTGTTGTGATCGGATCACTGTCGGATAAAGTTTCGAACTTTATTATCGTGTGCTTTTGTTTACGCTTCCGCCATTGTAAATCTGATTTTATAAAAGTAATGTTTTAAATGTTAAAACCGGTGCATGATACCCAACAATGATATCAGAGCCACCTTTACTTGCGTTTAGACATAATTATTTATTTTTTGATCTACGTTTTATTTGTTAACACATTTGGTTAACAAAAGATCGAACCTTTATCGTTTTGGTTGTCATTGTGTTTGGTACATGGAGCCCTAGTGACCCGTGGATGTGTTTGGCATGTTTTGGTTTTATATTATTTGAATTTATTTTGGGTTATTTGGAACCCAATGTAATAGTTAGTTTTCTTTTATTTATTTATTTTTATTGTAAAAGTATATACATTGTAAACCTAACAAGACGAAGACTTGAAGACCGGAGATTGACAAGGACGAGATTTGAAGATAGAGATCTTGGACTAAGTGGGAGACGACAAGTTTATTTATTATTTGTTGTCCCTTAGACCGGTTCGGTTTTCGTTTGATGGCTCGAACGAAACCGGACAACCTTACTTGTGGCTCGGTGTTTGTTTTATATAATCTGTGGTTGCTAAAATTATTTATGATAATAATTTAAATTACAAGTATTTTATAAAACATTTGACACGATCGTATAAAACGACGAGAATATTAAAAGGTTTAAAATTTATCGGAAAGGTAATTAAATAAAAGGGTTTTTATTTAAAAGTAAAACGAGTTTTTAAATTTAGTTATTTTATTTAAAAACATAATTAAATTAATTAAAAGTTAATCAGTTTAATATTAAGTTCACAACTAACAACCAATTTAGAATAAAAATAAGGTATTTAAAATTGGACCGTGTCGAGTGTTGAAAGCGTTTCACGAACTTATATAGTAAAATTGGTTTACTAAATTTGCACGACTTGGCTCATGCTCCTCGTCATCCAAAATGTTTTTTGACCCGTAACCGGTAATTTAAAACATTAAAGAAAATCCCAAATTAAAATCGATATTTCTGCGCCACCCTAAATTGTGCCACTTCAACTGATCTATCCGAACCCCCGGTGTTAGTGAATTACCTTGCATCCGGCCCTACGGTTTTGGTTGAATGTAGACCGCACGATTCTTTAGTTACTTAGGTCGGGTCTACAGTCACAATTGAAGGATAAATTTCACTTAAGTCATATAAGTGGACGTAGTTGAGGGAAAACGTATCCAAAGCTTGACAATACTTGTCATGGCCCTCAAACAGAGAGTTGTGTAGTTGACCCAATTGGTATTTTCATACCTACCTACCTAGCTATGCCAGTGGAGAGTGCTCAACCATTCACTGAGACATGGTGAACCGGGATCTCATTCCTGATTATAAATTTTTTTGTCTTTGGGTCATTAATCTAATTAGGAAATTTAAGTATGAAAATACTAAACTTTAGTTGAATTTTGTAGATCCCTTCATCTGTTGATGTGGTTATTCTAGAGCGTCTTAACAACATCCTTAATGTTAAGCTCGATGGAACAAATTTCTTGAACTAGTACTACAATCTGAAGAGCGTCCTTCGATATAACAAGAAATTACATGTTCTCAAATTCCCTTTACCTAAGCAGCCACCTGAGGATGCTAGCGAGTTTGTTCTAAATGCTTGGAACAAACTTAAGGAAGATACCAATGCTATATCAGACTATAAATGGGAAAAGCATCTACTTAGTTGTTATGACGAGGTTAGGGATTTCATCTCTTGGTACGCCAAGGTAGAACCCGGGGATGCTTTGAGCATGACATGCTTTATTGACTAGCTTGAGAGGACCGCGGTTTACCCTAGTGACAACATCATTCGAGCTATATTCAATGATGGCCTTCACAAGCAAAGAGGTACTGGATGACACTGTCAAGACCGGGGACAAGGGCAAAGCAATTGGTGAGACCAAGACGCACCTATCTAAACCCATATGTCGTGAGAGAGAGATGCCTGAAGCTGTTGTTGCTAGAGAATGCTTTAAAGCATATACTCCAGGTATCTTGCAACTTATTCATTGTTTCTTAATCACTTAAAAGTTAGACTTTTAACATGTGTGCAAAACTTGCTATTTTGCAGAGATAAAAGAAAAGAAGAAAAGAAAGAAGAAAAGGAAGACGGACAAAGCTTGAGGACTATTTCACGTTTTTGATTACACCATTGGATGATATTACGTTTATCTTATTTTAGAACAATTTAAATTCCGGATTTAATTTCTTTTAAGTATTGCATGATTGTTTTATAAGTGTGACTTATTATTTAAAATCTTTTATGCATTGCATGTTGCCTATTATGAATCAAGAATTCAATTCCATCTTATTGACATGAAATATAAAGCATGTGAGACATATTATTCAAGTCTAATAGATGTTGCATTAGATAGGAGCTAAAAGATACCATGAAACAAATTATTTAAGTTTTGTAAAAGGGCTATATGAGATAAAATGTTTTACACCGGACTTAATAATTTAAAATAGTTTCAATAAAGTTTCTCTAGAAACAATCTTATAAGATAAGATGTGAAGAGCGATAAGAGTTATCACTGCCTATGAACAATTAAGAATAGGATGTTATGAACTCCTATACGAAAGAGTTTCGTGTGCCACCTTAATAAGCCTTCAAACTTAATCATAAGATTGAAACTGTTCATGACCGAGATATACCTGGTTCTTGAACAAGAAGCAAATGTTGTTTAAAGTTCTGAATAAATGTTATTATTCAATTGCATAAACATGAAATTCATATATACGCACAAGGATGAGATCCTTAATGATATATGAAAGTTTATCATAAGCAAAAGATGAGATCTTTTAGAATATACATACGAAATCATGTGATGAAAGAATGAGATTCTTTAGTAAATCACTACATGATAACTCAGACACACAATCCATATTATGACAAATAAGATTTGATCAGATTACACATGAATGACATTCATCAAGATGTAGAAGTTGTTTCGGAAACAACAAATGGGTAGTTCATACCAGAAGCTTGACATATTATCAAGAGTTGATAAAATAGGAATTACATTTCGAGTTTCCTTAAGAGGAACATGTTACAAGTTCTGAGCAGTTGAACTGTCACACCCCAAGCACCAGGGGGTCGGGAGTAACAATGGTTCTAGAGCATTGATTTAATTAAGCAACGGAAATCAAACTTTAATACCAAAACTTTTCCCTATCTATATATAGGGAATTTTACACAGTTTTCTAGTACATTCGATTTATAGTTACATCATATCCTAGTACATATTCAGTTTCATCATATTCTAGTACATGAAATAAGTAACTACAGTTAGGCCAAATGCTTCATGCTCAATCCACAAAGTGATGCACAACCCAACTTCATGTATTCCATAGAAATCAACATGCGTGTACACAAAAGAAACAGAGAACTACATTTTTCAGTTACCCGAAAACCATGCTTAAAATGGTCAACTAAAAATTTGGTGAGTTCGCAGGTTTGTGACATTATAAAATGAAATACCAATGATGCATATTAAACAAGTCCACAACCAAACCTGTACTCAGTACTTAGCTCCTTAATATGGAATAAATCCCTGAATATCAACGCCCAAATAATAATTTAAGAACCAAATGTCATACAATAAATACAATGTAGATAATATGTTGCAAACGACTCAGAGAGCCTCAGTGGGGTTTTCCTAAGCAAAGGACACTGTGCGTGGGGGATTCCCCAAATAGTACTACCCATACGATCCGTCGGCTAAAACTAGAGTTAATGGTTGTGTAAATGATGGGTTGTGCAATACAAACAAGTATCATTTAATTATACATCACAAGCATTCACAAAATGTTTTAGAAGCAATGCTTTTCCCCCAAAAGTTTGAAAAATGGGGCCACGAGACTCACCTTGAAATCCAGCACGCGTATTATAACACAAGCACGAAAGTCACACAAGTCCTATATCAAATAAACGTGTTAACAAAATCATGATGGGACTAGATTTATATCCTATTAATACAGATTTGTATCTTAATTCAAATAATGGAATTAATATAACATATTAAATGAGGTTAAAAATAATTTAATTTTATAAATTAAAAAAAATATTCGATCAGAACAATTAACAAATTTTAAATTTTTAATTACTACTAAATTAAGCTATGTAATTAAGTTAATTATATTTCTAATAACTATCATATCATTTAATAATAATTAGACCTATATTATTATTTTATATAAAAATTATTCCTCTTTTATTTGTTTTTCTATAAAACTCTAGTTTTTACCGTACTACTGATGAAGATTTAAAATCTTATTTTTCTAATTAAATTATTATTTAATTCATAAATTCCATTTTTATAGATTTAACTTATCTCTCCATTAACCTAATGTATCCGTAACATGTTTTATAAACAAAATCTTGTTTTACAAATTAAAGTTTTAATATTTAATATATACTCAAGTTCTTTGATCCATATCTTGAAAATTATGAGGATAGTTGCTAATAACTTGTGATTCCAGCCTATAACTTCCCAATTATACTCCTACAATCATATATATATTACTAGGTTAGATTCTAATAACACGAGCTGAATCATAAAAAGAATACAATAAATAAATATCTTATATGTTGATAAATTATTATTAGAAAACAAAAATAAAACACTTATATAGTAACAATTTATAATATTTTAAAAATTAAAAAATTAACACCTCTAAATCTTATGAATTATAATGAATTAGTTAAATTTAATTATAAATAATGTATTTAAAAAAGAAATTTATTGGTCAATAAAAAAATATCATATATTTAATGTTTAAAATTTAAAATCTTAAGAAATATGAAAACGTTTAAATGATATTTAATTAATTTAGGAGTTAAAAATAAATAAATTAAAATAGATATTTGAAAATTTTTTAGGCGAAAAAACAAAGATCTAGAGGCTCTAAAATGATAACACGTGCCACCTCAAAACATTTATTTATTATAATTGATAGATTTATAACAAAGGAACAACTATGATTAACAACATCACAAGTGTGTGTTTTTAGTGTGTGTTTAGAGTTCTTATCGTTTCACTAATTGATTCCCTTAATTAACGAGACCAAAACTCAGATTTATTCACGAAAATATTTTTAGTAAACTGATTAGAAGCTATAAAAATTCAAGTTTAAAAATTATAATCAAAGTGTAAGACATAAGATTAAGGTTTACATGAAATAAAAGATAGGATAATGATTTTACCTAATAGTTAAAGTGAGTCTTGAACCTTCTGTTTCGGCCGTGAATACCACCCCAAAATGATTAGAGATGTGAGTTGAAAGTTATGTTGAAGCTTTTAGGAAAGAAAGATATTTTGTGATTTTAAAAGAAACTTACGGTCAAGCAAATTGGAATTGGGTGGAAGTTTCAAATTGAAGAATCTGCATGTTGAGTTGTTAGAATTTTGTTGAGTGTGGCCTAATAGAAAGGTAAGTGTCCAACAGAGTCATGATTGTTATCTTAAATTTAGTATTTAGACTAGGTAGAGATGATAACTTTGTTTAGGTTAGTTTAACTAGTTCTAAGTTAGTGATTTTTTTATATTCGTTTGATCGTGAAATTGTATATGGATAATTGTTAAAATCTAGTTTTATAAAAATGTAGGGTATAATACTTAGTTATAATTTAATAAAAATATAAAAGTTTTCTAACGTTTATAAACTAAAGTGGGCGTTTTATGTGATTTTATTTTAGTGAGTGAACTTCTAGCTTGCTCCCTTTGCTATATAATGATAATATATATGATGTATATAACTTAGGTAATAGTCCACTAGCATTTGCATCAAAAAGAACTATCATAACCATATAAATTCAATAACATGCAATCCATACAAAAGTATGATCTCATGTATAATAATGTAGTATACCTAAGATACCAATGTTTCAATTTTACTAGTATGATTAATTTATAATAATATTCTAACATAATAAGTTATTGTATTAGGTTTAGTATTAAAATCTTGAATTGAAGGGTTGTCACATGAACAAACTAATTAAAATGAACATGTATTATGAATACAAGGATGTTCTTGAATAAAGTAGCTTCAAGGAAAGTATGAAAGTCTGGATATGTCTGAGGCTATTGAATCATTAAATTGATAAGATCAATTCAAAGAATATTCAATATGATAGATGCAAAGACCAGTGGGAGTAAGTAGTTACAACAATGGAAATGTGAGAGACGCATTATTAAGAGGAGTGTATAGAGATGCACGGAACACCACGAAAGGGGATGATAAATGTTATCAAAAAAATGTATAGTGATACATTGTTAAAATTATGAGTTTAAACATATCACTGAAAGATAAAGTATCTTTAGAAATTGTGACAATCCGGACTTTTTAGACTAACTCCGTTAGATAAACCCAGTTAAGTCTTAACTTAGTTTACTTATTACAAACCCCATGGACTATTTCTGCCATAAACTCAAACTATTTTATGGAAATTACAAGGACTAATTGTGTAATTAGTCAAAAATCCATCCTATTGACTTTGCAAAGTCAAAATTGAACATATTTTACTTCTGTTGACTTTTAGAAGTCAAACAACTCATGTTCTTGATCCAAATTCGTATTATCAATTGAAATTCGTTTGAAATTGTAACCGAAATGCACGATATCATCATTAACGTTCATCATTGAGTCATTAAACATCACCATTACGTACAATTAATCCCAATTATGTGCATTCAAACCATAACCGTCGAGACCAACCCTCATTTCAATCGAATTCGATCATTCTGTCTATTATCAAATTCATCACCTGCGCATCTTGTATGAACTCCCTCGATGTTTTTGCACACATCAAATTCGTCGGAGACGCAACCAGAGCAGCCGGGATGTAGTCCCTCGGGTGTGTCGGATTGTCACATGCAAGTGGGTCTACTAGTCGGACCGGGTGCGGAATGCCCGTGACTAGGCGGAGAGTCTAGCTAAACAAAGTAAACCGACAAGAGAAAACACTTTAAACGTTCTTTGTATTATAAACACTTGAAGGTTACAGAGAAAAGCACTGAGATTACAATCTGTGTATTTGCGTCTATGTCTGCGTACTTAACTTTTGTCAACCTATCCTATTTATACAAGACCTGATGCCTGCACACTTAGCAAGTGCGCAAGGCAAAATGCTCTTGCGTACTTAGCAAGTATGCAGAGTTGTTCTTGCGTACTTGCCAAGTACGCAGGAGCTTTCTCTTGCGCACTTACAAGTGCGCAAAACACTTAGAGAATTTTGCAACATTCAATATGTAAAAGTAAATACAACTCGATAAACTAATACATAAAGACTCTTGCATACAAAGACAATTACAAACAAGACAAAACAACCTAAGACTAAGACTCTATCTATCCAGAGTGTTTGTCACAGGAAAGTGCTTCAACAAACTCCCCTTTGACAACAGCTCTGGATAATCTTCAGTCTTCGGTCTTCACAGCTTCAGTCTTCACAGCGCTTGATCTTTAGCTTCCATCTTCTTCTTGTAATCAAGGCAGAACTTAATCACCTTGTCATATTTAGAAGCAGTGATCTTTGTCCATTCATCGGTGTAGACGCAATAGCGTTCTGCTAGTACCTCCAGATCTTTCACAGAAAAGTTGATGAAGCAGACTTCATCAAAAATTCTGATCAGTTCCTTTGGCACCATGTTCCCGCTCTCTGAAAGTCCTTTACCCATGATCACAGCCTCGCCCGTCTTTGGATCTGCGTACCAGTACCACATGTCACCAAGAATATCCTGAGATAACTTGCTCAGGGGAATCTTAGTTTCACATCGCACTGGCTTGTATAAGAGTGCTTCTTAGTCACAGGATGTACAACGTGCTTATCCTTGACTCTCTTAGGCACTTGAGGCTTTAACATTTTGAATTTCCCCGATCTTGCTTCTCGCTGCAGAACCACCCACAAACCCATCGCCACTGCGTGATTGGAATGACCCAGCAGCTCTCGGTTTGCTAGGTTCACAAGGTCGTATCTGGGCAAGAAGCTGAACGCTTCACTGGTCGGTCTCAAGTATTAAACCCTACCAGATCTTTTAATAGCGAACAGTTGCTTGTCCTCCTCGAACCTTACAGCCAAGATCATCCCTGTTGCTCCATGTTTGTCTATTATAGACGTCTATTGCCACACAGGAGCTGGACCCTTTGATGAAGTAGAAGGCATGTCTGTTTCTTTCGGTGCCTTTGGGTCCACAGGTTCAGGGTCAACTGGGGAGTCTTCAGTCGAGGCTTCTACATTACTGGCCTGCTCGACTGAACCTGTGTCGAGCGGAGCGTCGGAGGATGGAAATTCAAAGATCTCTCCATCTTCTAGCTCGTACTCTCCTTCCCCGTCACCCTTAGGGATTTCGATTACAATGTCTTCGTCATCAACATCCCAATCGTCACCAGAGTCGATCTCTCCTTCTTCTAGATTGAAGAGAGCATCGATCTGTTCTTCATTGCAATAGTCAGGCTCTAGATATAGGATCTCATCATCAGATAAGTCCTTAAGTACTTCAGCCACTGACTCTCTTTTCTCACCACCACCACCACCACAGGTATCACCACCCTCTTGATGAGTCGACTCCCCCTGAGCCATTGGAACAGCACAGATGGCCATGATTGCTAAAGCTTGGTGCTCACCTCCACTAGGACCGGCTTCGGGATCCTTGTCCTTGTCGTCATCCTTAGTCAAGTCGACCGGATGACACGCCTCATCACCAGTAGTCCTCTTTTCCTTCTCTTTCTTTTTCTCTTTGTCCTTCTCCCCCTGAGCATCAAGCTTCTTGGTCAGATCAGCAATCAGCTTGACCATCAGCTCATGCTCCTTCCTTTGAGCATCAAACCTCAGCTCCAAGGACGACCCATGACCCAAAAGCATTTCATTTGTCTTGATTAGGAGCTCATTCTGGGCCAGGACGTTCTTCAGTCGTTCCTCAGTCCCTGTTCTTTGACTACGAAGGATTGTAACTTCATCTACCAAAGAATTGATCTGTGCTTGTTGAGCGTCAGACTCCTCCTTCGATTTCTGAATAGTCTTCAGTAATTCAGCAACTTGGGTTTCTAGAACATCTATCCTAGCACCATTCGGATCAGGATGTCTGGTTGAGGATGCCTCGACATTGTGAATGGGGGAGGAGAATATTGTATCAAAGTCAAACCCTTGTGTGAAGTCTCCATAGTTAAAGGGTTGACTTGGAGGCTCAATGGTGGTAGTTGGGATGGAAGATGTGACGAGAGTTGTAGGGGTAATGGTAGGGGTGATGGTGACTGACTCCGTGAGAATTGGAGTAGTCACCGCCATCGGAGTAGTTATGGTAGGGAGGGTCACTATCACAGGAATCACGTCTGTGAATGTAGTGACGGCCACTTCACTTTGCACTTGTGGCCTCCTCCTCCTACGGTAAAGCTGCTGTGAAGGTGGGGTAGAGGCTGAATCCGGACTAGCAGCTGACACTTGTACTTGCTGCTGAGCCTCCACCACACTATGGATAGAGGGTTGTTGCCTATCGCCCCTGTTCTTGTGAATGCTTTCCCTTCTTTATCTTTGTATAGCAGCGTCAGAGTCAGAGCCTGGCTCGTATTCGCTACTAGAGGACTGTCACTTTCTCTTGGAGGATGAATCAGGTTGGGTTACCTTAGTCGTTCTCCTCGGGTGTACCTGTGACGATGCATCATCGGAATCAGAAGAATCTGACTCAGTCGCTTCCGAGTCGGATCCCTCAGCACCATCATGTCCTCCTTCGTCGTCTCCCTCATCAGACGATCCATCATCACTGTGCATTTCCTCCTGTTGTTGTTCCTGTTGTTCATCGGAATGTTCACTCAATTCAGGCTCCGAGTCGGGACTGTACCATCTCCAGTCACCTGGGGCACATATGCTTCATTGATGAGGTGGCCAAAGAGTTCTGTATGCACAAGGGTAGGATCTACACTGCCTGGCTTTAGGAATTGGGCGAATACTCTTTTGTCCACCCTCTTTACCTGCAGTCTCTCCCCTATAGCAGGAAGGTTTGGCAACGCATCATTAATCAGAAGTTGCACAAACCGAGGGTATAACAAGAACCGAAACCTCTCCGCTGTGTTGATCTGGTCATTGATGGCCTTAAAGATGTAGCGGGAGAAGTTGTAGCCCTTGTTGAGAGAAAGGCCGACCATGGCTGCTGCAAGGTCATGACCCATGGCATCTTTTCCAGCTTTCCTTGATGAGATGCACATGATCATGACGTGGGCGAAGTATCTCCATTGGTCTAATACCCACATCTTTTTGTATGAAGCATAGTCCCTCGCACCGACATACCCCATTCTTTGTCTCCAACAGCCGTCCACAAAGTAGTCTTGATATGCTGTCGAGTCGGTTGCGAGATCTCTGAATTGAAGGACACTTCGTATAGTATCTTCAGAGAAAGCAATAGCATGACCAGCAACGGTAGCCCTTATAACGTTGGGGGTTACCATGCAGTTGTGTTGTGCAGTCTCCCAAAACTGCTCGAGGTATCGGGTCAGCAGAAATGGCGTAGCTGATTCTTGAACGGTTCAAGAAATCAACTATGTCTCTGTACTGCAATGCTGCACCCTTCCACTCAGGTTCAGTGTTAGCTAACAGGTTGAATTCGTTAGTAAACGCCCGAGCCATGATCTGCAAAAACACACAGAAAACATAATAAGAACAACACGTATCATTGGAAACAGATAGACATGACTCAGTATAGCAGTTACTCTTTGAACTGAATTTCAGACTTAGGAATTTTTGCCAAGTGTTGTTCCAGCGTACTTAGCAAGTACGCAGGAGTTTCCTCTTGCGTACTTAGCAAGTACGCATGAAGTGCTTCTTGCGTACTTGTTAAGTATGCAGGAAACGTACTTGGTGAAAAATTCAGAAATTTGAAATTCAACTTGATGTTCAAAAATTGGTGTGTATTGGGTCACCACTAGGTCGGAATCAACGATTCGAGCCTATGGGACCAATACTTACACCAGATACCTCCTAAACTTGACCTAATTTGTTCTAACAGTCGAACAAGCAACCGTCGGTTCAAATTCTAGCCCAAAGTCAAAATCAAAGACTCTAATGGATGATTAAAGGTAGATTAATGATCGAGTAATGATTATTAACAAGTTTTAATTATTAGGTATTACCCAAACAACCCTAAAATTGTCTAAAAATTTCGAACAATAACCTAGGATAATCGGTCCAAAATCAAGAGTTTTTGTGGATGGATTACCCAAAATCTCACCAAATCGATGTAATGAAGTGATGAAACTAGCAATGGTACGAAAAATCGGATTGGAACACTTGGATTTTCGAGTAAGTTTGCAGAGGGAAAAAGCTGTTTGAATGTGATGAAAAATTCTAAAAATTTCTAAGTCCTCTTTTTGTACTCAACACTAAAAGGCCGTGCGTACTTAGCAAGTGCGCACGTTTTAACTCATGCGTACTTACAAGTGCGCAAGCTTTAACTCTTGCGTACTTACAAGTGCGCAAGACTTAACTCTTGCGTACTTGTTAAGTACGCAGGGCTTACCTCATGCGCACTTACAAGTACGCACAAACCCTTAAGTGCACAAACTTTCAACTCAAATTTATGAAGTTTTCAAGTCAAATAACGAACAAGTTAAAAATATTCAATCAAGAGGATTCAAATACAATTCAGGAAGGTTAAACACAAATATTTTTGGCTTTTCTGAATAAAATTGAACTATGCATAAACTTAAAATCTTTTTGATCTTTTCTAATAGAAATATACAAGTATTCACACAAACTATTTTTGATCAAAGACACGAGCAGAGGATCATATCAGGCTATCTTTTAGCAAAAACGATACAATATAAACATCAAAGAATATGGGATCATGTCATGGATTACTATTTATTCATACGTAATAAGCACATAAACAAGTAATTCAAGTTGACAATATTATAAGATTTGAAACTATAAGCATCTTTGTATCACATTCTTGTGTATTAAGGTATTATTTATAAGATATACAACGTGTACCCCACTGATATGCTACACTAATGTAAATTGCATTATCTCAAGTCATCTAAGATTTTCCCAATGATTTTCTAAATTTTTCAGAATGAAGTTACATCTATTAGCACAGGAAAAATCAAGCAGAATCCATAAGGATTATCAGGAATCATAAGATTCAGAATCGAGTGATTCTATTGTCTTGGTTTCATTTGATTTTCTTCATTGATTATCGGTATGATGATTCAGGATAATATATATGGTGTTTGAGTTTTAAGGTAAGGGGATCTAACTTTTATCTGGATTTGATTTCAATGAATCAGGAGTGATTCAAGGGTGAATACATGCTCAACGGTTAATGTAGAGACATGTCTTGATTCAATCTCTCCTTGCATACTTGTGAGTATGGGCAGTGAGATGAACCACATTAATTGTGCTAATGACATAACCTGAAACTGATCTCAAAAGAAAATTATTGCCAAAATCTAACATCCTTTATCTGAAAATGATCTTTTCTATTCTTTTACGCACACACACTTGCAAACATGGGTTCAAATCACAGTTGTAGTTTAGATTTAGTTTCCACACTACTAGTGATTCAAAGACGCACACAGCCTACTGACAATTTGAATTACTTGTAAATAAGCAGATTAAAAACAATTAAGTAAGCATGACACAATCATTTCCCATATGTGCAGTCTGTGACGTTTAGATCATTTCTGATGTACTATCATTTCCTCTTTTCTGAAGTTAACTTTGAAATTTTCTCCATTTTCTATTTTGTTTTTGTTTTTGTAAAATATTTTGAAACTTAAAAGAACTATATTGAAAATTTAAAAGAAATAAAATTTAACTTCCATGAATTGAATTGATTTAAGAAAACTTAATTTTCACTCAGGATTGAACATTCCTATCAAGTTGACAAGATGCTCAAAACGGGATCGATTAAATGCCTTTGTGAAAAGGTCAGCAAGATTGTCATCCGTGTGAACTTTTACAAGTTCAATTAAATGCTTTTCAGCACAGTCACGAATGAAATGATGGCGAATCTCTATATGTTTAGTTTTGGAATGTTTCACCGGGTTATTTGTGATGGATATGGTGGCATTGTTGTCAATGAATAGAGGAGTTCTAGTGAAGTTTAAGCCGTAGTCTCTCAACTGCTGCTGAATCCACAGTATCTGAGAACAACCGCTCGCTGCAGCAATGTATTATGCTTCACAAGTTTAAGTCATAGTCGCTCAACCGGGTTATTTGTGATGGACATGGTGGCATTATTGTGTAGGTCCCTCAGGTGTGTCAGATCGTCACGTGCAAGTGGGTCTTCTAGTCGGACCGGGTGCGGAATGCCCGTGACTAGGTGGAGAGTCTAGCTAAACAAAGTAAACCGACAAGAGAAAACATTTTAAACGTTCTTTGTATTATAAACACTTGAAGGTTACATAGAAAAGCACTGAGATTACAATCTGCGTATTTGCGTCTATGTCTGCGTACTTAATTTCTGTCAACCTATCATATTTATACAAGACCTGATGCCTGCGCACTTAGCAAGTGCGCAGGGCAAAATGCTCTTGCGTACTTAGCAAGTACGCAGAGTTGTTCTTGCGTACTTGCCAAGTACGCAGGAGCTTTCTCCAACGCACTTACAAGTGCGCAGAACACTTAGAGAATTTTGCAACATTCAATATTTAAAAGTAAATACAACTCGATAAACTAATACATAAAGACTCTTACATACAAAGACAATTACAAACAAGACAAACCAACCTAAGACTAAGACTCTATCTATCCAGAGTGTTTGTCACAGGAAAGTGCTTCAACACGGGGACTAAGCACTTCGAAGTCGGAGCTCATTCTAGTCGAACACCATCAATTCGAGCATAATTCTGGTAATTGTTTGTATCCTTAGCTTCTTTTCTGTGTCTGGATCAAAAGCCCTATCATAACTAGGGCTTATAACATCGAATTGAGGAGGAACCCGATTCTAGGGTTTATGTATATTCGGTTTGATCGAACCCAACTCTAGACTCTATTTAAATCAAATTAAATTATGTCATTAGCTTCGCAAACACTCACCCTTTGAAAACCCTGTACTAATTTAATTTTATAACATCGAATCGATCTTGATATGGAATCTAGGGTTTGTTCTTATATTGAATTTGGGGTTTTAATCTTAGACGCATTATTAATTAAAATAATCTGTCCTAGTAGCTTCGCAAGATCCTAATTAGTAAAAACCCCATGTTTCCATCACAATCCATTATCAGGATCATTCAAATCGATTTTGAGTTCAAACCTAGCGTTTTAGCTTTTTGAATCCGTAATTAAACTATCCAAAAAGCGATGTTTTTGCAATTAAACGAACCCTCAGATTCGCATACTCTTGCTTAACAAAACCCCTATGCTATCGTGTGAAATCAAAGTTGAAATCGATGGATTGGGGTCTGGTTTGGGTTCGGCTCGCATATGGGAGGGATGCTCTCAGGATCTGTATGTTAAAATCATTTGTGTCCCGTTTTGTTTATGAATCCCTAACAGACAGACTTGGTTAAAGCTTTTATCATGCACACACGAGACCCGGGTTCGAAACCGGTCTCCTATGTTTTATTTTTGGGACTTTTTTCTAGTATTATTTTAATATAAAAATTTACCCCTATATTATTGTTATATTATATTAATGTGTTTTAGTTTGGGAAACAACCCGTAGGCTCGGGTTTGATTATATAATTCATAAATAATATTATTTTCACTTTTAAAATAATATATTTATATTATTTTCAAACCACGACTTTGAATAAAATTATATGTTTATATTATTTTCAACCCGTGACTCTTAGTATAAAATAATATATATTTTTATATTATTTCTCCTCGTTTACTAATCTCGTGTAATGTTTCAAACTAATTAATAATATAATTATTTATATTATTTACTCACGTTTATAATCTCGAATAAAAATAATATATTTATTATTTTGTCTCGTAAACAATTATCGTATATTACCTACGAGTTAAAAAATAATATACATGTTATATTATTTTCTTGGATCATTATTAAATGATACAAATGCACGAATTTATTTATTTATTTAATATTTTTCGTATTAGAGATGTTCGACATGTAACGCTTTTATCTTAATTATTATATTAAGAAACTTATATTCACGTAGACACGCTCGTCTACTCGTAAATCCTTATAATGTTTTAAGACATTCTAATCTTCCGTGTCGTCGTCACAAATCCCAATGTGTCTCACCTGGTGGAACGCTCAGGTTCAGATACTAGGCCTGGACATGGCTAATGCATCGCCATGGGAGGAATTTAAAGTTATGATGAGAGAGGTATATTGCCCTCGAGATGAAATCCAGAAGCTTGAAGGGGAATTCTGGAACTTGAAAATGGAGGGTTCTGAAATGGAATTCTACACAACCCGATCACATGAACTTGCTGTCATGTGCCCTCACATGGTGACCCCACCCTACAAGCGGTTTGAAATGTTTATCAACGGTCTGGTACCCCAGATCCAGAGCATGGTTACCTCATCGAACCCCACCTCCATTCAGCAAACCATAGGCTTGCTCACAAGCTAACTGATCAGGCGGTGACTCAAGGAACTTTGCCTCCAAGAGGTTCAGCTTCCAAAGCCACCGACCACAACAAACGCAAGTTTGACACTAGCAACAACAGCAGGGGTTCTCAGTCAAATCAACCCCAACAACATCAGCGTAGGTTTGAATCTACAAAAAACTTCAACCAATCGACGTCTTCAGGTCAAAATCAAGGTGGTTACATGGGAAAACTCCCAAAATGAAACAAGTGTAGTTATCACCATCTTGGTGCATGTGACAAGCTCCGTAGCCAACGATGTGGCAAGGTAGGTCATGCCGCCAAGGATTGTAGAGGTGAGTAACAAGCCAAGCAACCCTTCCAACAACTTGGGTCTACCAAAGGTTGTTTTAAATGTGGAAAAGAGGGACATTTCCGAAAGGATTGTCCACAGTTAAAGAAGGGTGGCAACGGCAACAACAACAATAACCACCAGGGCAATAGTAACAGCAATGGAAACAATGGAGGAAACGGTGCAAAGGGATGAGCCTTTGTTCTAGGATCCGGAGAAGCTCGATATGACCACAATGTGGTTACCGGTAAGTTTCTTATGAACAACTATTTTGCTTCTGCTCTTTTTGACACTGGTGCTGATAGGAGTTTTATATCTAAGAAACTTAGTAACTTGATAAAAGAAACTCCAACCTTAATAGAAGACAAATACACCATAGAAATAGCAAATGGACAGATAATAGAAGCAACCCACACTCTTAAGGGAAACTTGACATTGACCTCATGCCGGTCACACTCTGTAGTTGTGACGTAATTGTCGGAATGGACTGGTTGTCTAAGAACCAGGCCAAGATTGTCTGTCGTGAGAAAATCGTTCGCCTTCCTCTCCCTAGTGGAGAAATCCTCTCCGTCCAAGGCGAGAAGAGTGGTGCGGTTATGGGCGTCATATCTTTTATGAAAGCACAAAAGGGTCTACATAAGGGTCATACTGCCATTCTGGCTCTTGTCGCCGAGCAGCCATCTGAGGAGAAGAGGATTGACAACATCCCTAGCACCGGAGCAGCACCTAAGGCACCCTACCGACTTGCACCAAGTGAAATGCAAGAACTATCTACGCAACTACATGAGTTGTTGGATAAAGGTTTCATTAGACCTAGCTCATCGCCATGGGGAGCTCCAGTCTTATTCGTCAAGAAGAAGGACGGGACTTTCCGCATGTGCATCGACTATCGTGAGCTAAACAAAGTGACGATCAAGAACTGATATCCTCTACCCCGCATCGACGATCTATTTGATCAATTCCAATGGTCAAGCTTCTATTCCTAGATAGATCTTAGATCCGGTTACCATCAACTGAGAGTCTGAGAGGAGGACACCTCAAAGACGGCATTCAAAACTAGGTATGGTCACTACGAATTCATGGTCATGCAATTCAGACTGACCAACGCACCCGCGGTGTTTATGAATCTCATGAACCGTGTGTGTAAACTGTACCTTGACCAGTTTGTTATCGTCTTCATCGATTACATCCTCATCTATTCCAAGAATAGGGACGAACATGAGGAACACCTGCGTTTGATTTTGGAATTGCTAAAACAAGAACAATTGTACGCAAAACTTTCAAAGTGCGAATTCTGGATTCATGAAGTGCAATTCTTAGGACATGTAGTTAATGAGAACGGAATACATGTCGATCCATCCAAGATAGTAGCCATCAAGAATTGGGCGGCACTGACAACCCCAACGAAGGTGCGACAATTTCTTGGATTGGCAGGGTATTACTGTCATTTTATCGAAGGATTTTCCAAGATTGCCCAACCCCTCACTGGTCTAACTCAAAAGGGTAAACCCTATAAATGGGGTGACACCCAGGAATCAGCATTCCAACTTCGGAAGCATAAACTCTACAGTGCACCCATCCTATCTCTTCCGGAGGGAACGGATGATTTTGTGGTATATTGCAATGCATCCATTCAAGGTCTTGGTTGTGTACTGATGCAACGCGAGAAAGTGATCGCATACGCTTCTCATCAACTGAAAATCCACGAGAAGAACTACACGACTCCCGACTTAGATTTGGGAGCCATGGTATTTGCACTAAAGATATGGAGGCATTACTTGTATAGTACCAAATTCACCATCTACACCAATCACAAGAGTCTTCAACATATCTTTAAACCGAAAGAGTTGAACATGCGACAACGTCATTGGGTGGAACTCTTAAACGACTATGACTGTGCAATCAGATATCATCCGGGGAAGGCTAATGTGGTAGCTGATGCCCTAAGCCGTAAGGATACTAAACCCAAACGAGTTCGAGCATTACAACTTACTATTCACACCGGATTACCTGACAAAATCCGTAGTGCTCAACTCGAAGCCTTGAAGGAAGAAAATCTACCGTCGGAAGGCACACGAGGTATGGAAGAACAACTGGAGGTCAAATCAGATGGCATTCGCTACCTGGTAGAGTGAATATGGGTTTTAGTGTATGGGAACTTAAGAGAACTGGTTATGGATGAAACTCACAAATCTCGATACTCTATTCATCTAGGTTCTGACAAGATGTACCATGACCTAAAGTGCTATATTGGTGGCCAATGATGAAGGTTGATATAGCCACCTATGTGAGTAAGTGCCTGACTTGCACAAAGGTCAAAGTGGAATACCAAAAGCCTTCTTGCTTACTTCAACAACAAGAGATTCCAATGTGGAAATAGGAGCAAATTTCTATGGATTTCATAACCAAACTACCTCGAACCCCTAGCAAATGCAACACCATCTGGGTGATCATCAATCGTCTGACTAAATCTTCTCACTTCTTAGCAATCAGAGAGACTTACTCATGTTTACTTGAAGGAAGTGGTCTCTCGGCACGGAGTGGCAATCTCTATCATTTCGGATCGTGACGCTCGATTCACATCACGTTTCTGGCAATCTCTGCAAAAAGCTTTAGGTACACGTCTAGATATGAGTACAGCGTACCATCCTCAAACTGATGGCCAAACGGAAAGTACCATTCAAACCTTAGAGGATATGCTACGAGCTTGTGTGATCAATTTCGGTAACACTTGGGAGTCTCACTTACCTCTAGTGGAGTTCTCCTACAAGAACAGTTATCACACTAGCATCAAGGCAGCACCATTCGAGGCATTGTACGGACGTAAATGCCCATCTCCTATTTGTTGGGCTGAAGTTGGGGATAGCCAACTTTCAGGTCCCGAACTGGTATTCGAAACCTCTAAAAAGATCGTTCAAATACGAAACTGTATGGCGGCAACTCGTGATCTTCAAAAGAGTTATGCCGACAAGCGTCGTAAATCGTTAGAGTTTCAAGTAGGTGACATGGTTCTTCTAAAAGTGTCACCTTGGAAAGGAGTAATTCGCTTCGGGAAACGAGGCAAACTGAATCCTCGTTATGTTGTACCATTCAAAATAGTAAAGACAGTTGGCCTAGTAGCGTATCAACTTGACCTACCTGAAGGAATCAGTGGTGTACACGACGTCTTTCATGTCTCGAACTTGAAGAAATGTCTAGCAGACGAGACACTCACGGTTCCTCTTGCGGAGCTGCACATCGATGAACAATTGCATTTTATCGAATAAAAGATAGAAATCATGGATAGGAAAGTCAAAACGCTCAAACGCAGTAAAATCCCTATTGTCAGAGTTCGTTGGAACTCGAAACGCGGACCGGAATTCACTTGGGAGCGCGAGGATCAGATGATGTGCAAGTATCCTCATCCGTTCAAGCAATCCACGTCAAACTCATTAGGTACTATTGTAATCTTCGGGACGAAAATTCTTTCAACTAGGGGATGATGTGACACCCTAGAAATTTTTTTTATTATTTTAATTTTTGGGATGTGACATCCTAGAAATTTTATTTTATTATTTTAATTTTTGGGATGAAAATTCTTCCAACTAGGGGATGATGTGACAATCCGGAGTTTTTAAACTAACTCCGTTAGATAAACCCAGTTAAGTCTTAACTTAGTTTACTTATTACAAACCCCAGGGACTATTTCTGCCATAAACTCGAACTATTTTATGGAAACTACAAGGACTAACTGTGTAATTAGTCGAAAATCCATCCTACTGACTTTGTAAAGTCAAAATTGAACATATTTTACTTTTGTTAACTTTTAGAAGTCAAACAACTCATGTTCTTGATCCAAATTCATATTATCAACTGAAATTCGTTTGAAATTGTAACCGAAATGCTTGATATCATCATTAACATTCATCATTGAGTCATTAAACATCACCATTACAAACAATTAATCCCAATTATGTGTATTCAAACCATAACCGTTGAGACTCACCCTCATTTTAATCGAATTCGATCATTCTTTCTATTATCCTCTCAAATTCATCACCTGCGCATCTTGTACAAACTCCCTCGACGCAACCAGAGTCGCCGGAGACGCAACCAGAGTCGCCGTGGACTAAGCACTTCGAAGTCGGAGCTCATTCTCGTTGAACACCATCAATTCGAGCATCATTATGGTAAATGTTTGTATCCTTAGTTTTGTTTCTGTGTCTGGATCAAAAGCCCTATCATAACCAGGGCTTATAACATCGAATTGATGATGAACCCAATTCTAGGGTTCATGTATATTCGGTTTGATCGAACCCAACTCTAGACTCTATTTAAATCAAATTAAATTGTGTCATCAGCTTCGCAAACACTCACCCTTTGAAAACCCTATACTAATTTAATCTTATATCATCGAATCAATCTCGATCTGGAATCTAGGGTTTGTTCTTATAATGAATTGGGGGTTTTGATCTTGGACGCAATATTAATCAAAATAAACTGCCTAGTAGCTTCGCAAGATCCTAATTAGTAAATACCCCATGTTTCTATCACAATCCATTATCAGGATCATTCAAATTGATTTTGAGTTCAAACTTAGGGTTTCGGCTTTTTGAATCTGTAATTAAACTATCCAAAACGCGATGTTTTTGCAATTAAACGAACCCTCAGATTCGCATACTCTTGCTTAACGAAACCCCTATGCTATCATGTAAATCAAAGTCGAAATCGATGGATTTGGGTCTGGTTTGGGTTCGCCTCGCATAGGGGAGGGATGCTCTCAGGATCTGTATGTTAAAAGCATTTGTGTCCCGGTTTGTTTGCGAATCCCTAGCGGACAGACTTGGTTAAAGCTTTGATGATGCACACAGGAGACCCGGGTTCGAAACCGGTCTCCTATGTTTTATTTTTGGGACTTTTTTCTAGTATTATTTTAATATAAAAACTTACCCCTATATTATTGTTATATTATATTAATGTGTTTTAGTTCGGGAAACAACCCGTAGACTCGGGTTTGGTTATATAATTCAAAATTAATATTATTTCCAATTTTAAAATAATATAATTATATTATTTTCAAACCACGACTTCGAATAAAATAATATGTTTATATTATTTTCAACCCGTGACTCTTAGTATAAAATAATATATATTTTTATATTATTTCTCCTCGTTTATTAATCTCGTGTAACGTTTCAAACTAATTAATAATATAATTATTTATATTATTTACTCATGTTTATAATCTCGAATAAAAATAATATATTTATTATTTTGTCATGAAAATGATTATCGTATATTACCTACGAGTTAAAAAATAATATATATGTTATATTATTTTCTTGGATCATTATTAAATGATACAAATGCACGAATTTATTTACTTATTTAATATTATTCGTATTAGAGACGTTCGACACGTAACGCTTTTATCTTAATTATTATATTAAGAAACCTATATTCCTGTAGACACGCTCAGCTACTCGTAAATCCTTAGAATGTTTTAAGACGTTCTAATCTTCCGTGTCGTCGTCACAAAACCCAATGTGTCTCTAATTATTATGTTCATAATTTTAGGGCATGCGTAAGCCGTTGCAGGCTGACACTTGTGTACCAAATCTCTTACCTGTGTGATACTACCTACTACGCAATGCAAGTGAGTTTCACGGCCCCTTTTACTGCTTTTATTTGGGGGAGAAAACATGTCATAACCTTTTGGTTATTGTTCTCATATGATATCACTGTTGAAAATAAGCGTAACACACTATCATTGAAAAGTCCTCACACATATCGGACCGTTAATATAAACTTAGCGAGGGAATGTTTGGTAGTACTACTGGGTTTGACAAGCCCCACCCGCGTTAGTCGCGCTAACTCGATTGGAGGTCGAACGGGTGAAATATTGGCCTAAACACTTTGCCAGGGTTGATAGACCTGGCTGGAGGCAAACAAACTCATCAGTCAGCTTCGGTTGCGAGTGCTTTAGTAAAACATGAATATAGGCTAGATACCTATTGATATGCATATTGAATTCATATAATCTGTTAACGCTTCTATACTTTATTGAAACGTATGAACTCACCAACCTAGTGTTGACTCGTTTTCTTACATGTTTTCTCAGGTCGATATGCATGATCACGTTAGGACATGCATGGTGTCATTTGACTTTTATCGTCACTTGTCATTCTATCAAACACTATTTATGTTCTGTTATTACTTAAACTTGGGCACGATGTTTTGCACATTTACTTTTGTTTAAACGCTTCTGCACATTTACTCTGATCTTATATAAACGCAAGTCAAATGACAAATGTTGATAAAGAATCTGATCAAGAATCGTCAACCACTCATGTTGATCAAAAGAAGGAGAAATTCATCAAAGGCAAAAGCAAAAAGAAAATCAAAGTGCCAATTTAGCAACAATCATCCTCGTCATCTTATCAACCGCCACATAAAAAAAAAATCCTTTAAGCATCTAAATTGTTTTAGTTATGGGAAGGGTGGTCATACTGCTAGGCAATGCAGTAGGGCATCTTATCATAATAATTGGGTCAAATTTGAACGACCAAGGATGCATATTGTGGGAAACCATAATAGACATCAACAAGATCATATTCCTTTTTATCATAAAATTAACAAAATTCGTCAAAATGTGAATCATTTTCTAAAGGGAACATGTTGGTGGAGAACCAGAACTGATAAAAATGTTAAAATTGATGTTTCACCCAGGTTGAAAAAGACTTGGGTCCCGGTATCTCAATAAATTGTCTTGTGTGTGATAGGGCTTTCCAAGAGGACTATTGATAATGCATGGCATGTTGATAGTGGGTGCTCTCATCACATGATCAGGCTAAAAGATCTGCTTACTGACTTCAGAATTATCGATGGGGGATACATTGCCTTTATGGGTGACAAAAAAGGAGGAAAGATTACCGGACAGGGAACTATATGCAATGGAACTCTCACTCTGGAGAAAGTGAATCTTGTTCCAGAACTCTGCTATAATCTAAAGAGTATATTAAAGTCCTTCCTGTAAACGCCAATAATCAGAAAGCTGATATCTTTACAAAGGCATTCGATAAATCCAAGTTTCTTGATCTCGTGTAGAAATTGGGTTTGTTGAACTTTGAGTAATATCTTCCATCCCTCATGCATTGTATATACCTCTGTTAATATTTTCTTTCAAAAAATCCAAAAATATTTTCTTGACCAAAATGAGTTGATGATCGAGCTGCAAATATATTTTTTCTTTCATTTAGAAAATTCCATTTAAAGAGATTGTTTATAAATAAAATTTTCGGGGGAAAGTTTCTGTGAATTAAAAAGAAAAAGAAAATAGCTTGAAAAAGTTGTGCTTCATTGTTGCTTTCGCATAACTGTTATTATGGGAAATGATAGTTGAACTAACATACTTGTTCACTGTTTAGGATCAAAAGAGGGAAACGGTTATACTGAAGGACATGTTGGTAGGCTCAGCATTCAAACATATAGACTGCAACTCAGTGACAAAGATAATGACTGCTGAAAAGTATATACCCATCTTGTTCAGGTCTGCTCATAACCACAGTTCCGCACAAATGGGTTGCGAGTTCTCATCATATTATATACTTATTCCAAAAAAAAAGAAAAAAGACAAGCAATGACGTGCATTAGGCAAATAAAAGACATGCAATGACGTGCAAATCCAAGCAAAAGACACCAATGATGTGCATCCTAGTACTGAATTTGTAAATCTTGAGCAAAGGACAAGCAATGTCAATGTCGTGCATTAAGATAAAAAAAACTCAAAAAGATACACAATGTTAGTGTGTACATATATATAGTATATATTTTTGTTTTTGGGTTCCTGTGACTGTGAAGGCTTGACAAAAATATGGCTTGTAAGACCGACGTGCAAGTAAGTCCAGCATATTTCATAAATCAAGATATATAAGTTCGTCATGCTTTGTCCCTGACGCAAAATCCTTTTAAAGATACCCTAATTAGTTCACGGACCCGTGCTAGTTATGCTCATTTAGCTATTTTAGGATTTTCGATGATCAACTTCTCTGATTATGCGTTGGCATAGACCTGAAGCTCTCATCATCACACTCAAAAGACCATGAGGATGGGTAGGTTATACCTAACAAGTGTGGGGAACACTGATTTCATCTTAATCTTACCAGAACATGATAATCATTCACCAGTTGTATGTGGAAAGTATGGTGCATGGGTTTCAAAGGACAGATATACCAACAATCGTTCATAGGCCGTGGACATCCAAATTTCAAATAAGAAAATGTTATGTGACAAACTATGTCGGTATGATTCCACGAGATCAGGTTTGCTTGTTCTATGTCCTCACTTATTGTTTTGAATCGTTTGTGCCTCGTTTTGGCATCAATGCTTTCTCTATAAAATTGTTGGTTCATATATATCCTTGTACAGAGTCTTATGGGTCCATATCTCAAAAATCAAGCTCAAAAAATCGATTTGTTTTGGTCAAATTATTCAAATTTCTCTTTAAAATTTTGTCATCAGCGACTCTTGGGCCGACTGTGAAGTGTCGAACCCAAATTTTTACTGTATATATATGTTTAAAAAAGGGGTAATTTATTTTACTTGAAACCCTAGTTTTCACTAAGAGCTTTCCGCCGATCTCACTCATTGTTCCGTTCTAACTCCATTTTTTTCCGATCTGTGGTTTATTGCATCATTCAAGCACTTCACTAAGGTAACTTTATGATTCTCCACTTGTCTATTAACTTTGTTTGTAAAGTTAGATTGAAGATACTGCCGCAAAATGAGTTCTTTGATCCATCTATGATCTGAGAATGTATTGACTGTTCATATTCCATTCAGCCGATTGTCTGGTAAAGAAGATAACAAGAATCAACTCTAGGAAAGCCGACTCTCTCCTTACCATCATCATTATGTAAAAAAAAATCCATTTGAACGCAAGTTCAAAATCGTGCCCGATTTTTGGTATGGGCCAATTCTCCTATTTTTAACCTAAGGGATTGCCGACTGTGTCCCTTTTTGAGCCAACTGTCACCGAGTTCTTTCGATCGATTCTCTTTAGATCAGGGCAGAATCTTGCCCCTGATCCAGTCGATTCTTTGCCTTATGACCAATTTCTTGGCCGACACTCTCATGATCAAGGCAAAATTTTGTCCCTGACCCTGTCGACTCTTTGCCTTTGATCAAAATCTTTATCGATTCCTCTTCGGCCGACTTTCAGGGCATGAACATGTTATTCCTCTTTGGTCGACTCTCATCGGGAAACTCATCCTTTCAGACGATTCTTTGGCCAACACTCTATTTTGTTTATATATTTAAATTTGTAGTTTTTTTACTCATATTGGTTTCTATTTTGCTATAGAATATGGACGACGATCATCCTGCAAGTGATAATCATCACAACATGGCAATATCGTTTCCTGAATTTGTTCCTGAGGAATTTAATAATGTTGTGAGATAGATTCTTCGAAGTAAAATTGCTTATGCAATCACTTGGAACGAAGCAGTCTACAGAGATCTGATTGAAGAATTCTGGATCAATGCTGAGTATAAAGTCCACTTTGTCACAAAGAAGCCTCATGTGAGATCCGTTGTTCATGGGAAGGAGGTACTGATTTATGAAAGTAAAGTCAGAAATGCGTTACAACTAGATGATGATAGACGAGACCCAAGAGTTATCAATGAAGATGAGATAAGAAACAGATTCATGCAAGAGTTAGGTTATGAGGGACCGTTCAGAAAGAATGAAATTCAAAAGAGATTTTTATCTAAAGATTGGAAGCTTACTATGTACATATGTATACACTCTCTTTCCCATAGAAAAGGTGGTTATGATGCATTGAGTGTATATTGGTGTGGAATTATGCTAAAGATTTGCGGTGAAGAAAAATTCAATCTATCGTATCATATATTCACCAAGATAACCAACCGAGCAAAAGAAAGCAAGTGGCTACTTTATCCTCGATTCATACAAATGATCCTTAATTATTTTCTGAAAGACCTACCAGCATGTGGTCGTCCCATGACCTTTGCAAAGGTTGAATCTCGTATCTACACTAATGTACTAAGGGTACACGAGAAGTTCTCTGGGAAATGGACTCCTATGTTTAATAATATGTATCAGGAAGAACGTTTACCGACGATTAAAGTCGCTCTTAAAGTCGTTAAAGAAAAGAAAGCAGTGAAAGAAAAGATTGTTGAAAAGAAAGAGAAAAGTTGAGAAAGAGAAGGAACCATCAATCAATGATGACGAGATTGCTCGGAAAAGAAAAGATAAAGGAAAAGCAGTTGACCTTGATGCTGGCAAGAAAAGGAAGCAAAGATCTGGAGGTGATAGTGAAGGATTCATGAAATCCGCAAGTGACCAATATGTTCGTCAGCAAAGAAGTCTATCAAGACAAAATACTCCTCCTCCCCATGGTATTACTGATGAAGACATTGAGGCAGATCGCCTAGCCCGTGCCACTCTTGAAGACGAAGGACTCCCTCCATCCAGGCAGACAGAAGGTACGCCAGAAAAAAGACATTCTCCTCCTCCACAAACAACATCTATCCCTCCTAGCGACACTCCTAAAAGAATGAAATGGCCAAAAGGAAGTCTAGGCCAATTGGAAATCCCGTTCCTCCTCCTATCAAAGAATCTTTGGATCCAGAATTGGTTAAAATTGTTGGGATTGAGGTTGCTCAATTACTTAGATGGATGAAAGGACAGATTGAAGCATCTAAGGGCAGAGAAGATGATAGAGATTGTGAGATTGAGGATTTAAAAGCTACCATCAAGAAATTAAATTCTCAGCTTGATAATCAAATTTCTCTAAACAAGAAAATTCAAGCAAATATGAATGATATGGGTAAAGCTCTTTTAATGTTGAAGAGAGGAAGTCGTAGTCTGACCTCGGAAGTGAATAGGTTACGAGAACGCTTGAATGAAGATCCTCTTATCTATGATTAAGTCTTTGACTCATCCATCTTCAATGATATAGTTATCTTTGACTTAGATCAAGATGAAAAGGAGGAAGAGAAACATGAAGGTCCAACAGATCCGGAACCAAGTACAGAAATACCAAAGAACAAGAATAACGAGGATGATGAAGGACATGGTGGTACTGGTTTGGGAACAGGCGGAACAAGCTCAAATGCTCCTGTTACCCAAACTAGAGGTGATGAAGAGAATAAGGATGGTAATGAAGCTGTGTATCAGAAGAAGCTAAGGATGATGTTGTGAATGAAGACTTGGAAGAAATGCCAGAAGAATTTATGGAAGAAGGCAAAGGAGAAAATACTTGCTATGAAACTGCTTTTGGAGAGTCCATCAACCTTGACGACGATGAACCAATTGACAAGTCTGAATGGTTCAAAACTCCTAAACTGTAGGTCGCCGGGTGTCTTGGATCGTTACGTGTGGGTGTCTGACTAGTCCAACCAGGTGCGGAATATCCGTGACTAGGTGGAGAATCAAGTAACACAAAGTAAACCTACAACGAAAACACTTTCAAACTTCGTCTATTATAAAACTTGTAGGTTACAGAGACGTTACAAATGAGTGCGTACATAACTTCTGTCACCACAACCTATTTATACTAGACCTGATCTTTGCGCACTTAACAAGTGCGTAGGGCAAATTGTTCCTGCGTACTTAACAAGTACGTAGAGTTTTCTTGCATACTTTCTAAGTACGCAGGAAGTAATTCCTACGCACATGCTAAGTGCGTAAAACACTTAGAGAAAACAGACGACTAGTACATACATTAGTAATTACAACTCGATAGCTAATACATACAGACACTAATCATACAAAGACTAATACATACAAGATAAGAACAAAAGCTAAGACAATATCCAGAGTGTTTGTCACACAAAAGTGCTTAAACAAACTCCCCCTTGATAATAGCTCTGGATTGTATTCGGTCTTCACTGCTCCCCTGCTTTATCTTCCATCTTCTTCTTGTAATCAAGGCAGAACTTGACCACCTTGTCGTATTTAGAAGCAAGGAACTTTGTCCACTCGTCCATGTACATGCAGTACTTGTCGGCTAGCGCCTCCAGATCTTTCATAGAAAAGTTTATATAGGTCCACATAACTCATCTCAGATCGATCTCGTGACAGGACGTCTCGATAACACGGAGTGCCGAATCCTACCGTATTAACGTTCGTATACTAACTGACATGAGAAACATCAGGTAAATAAACTTCTCTTTGTATTCCATAAAACATAGAGTTCACAGATTCACAGAATACACTCGTTTAAACCCCTCTGCTGCTGCCTCTTATTTAACAGAATCTGTAAACTCCTATTTATAGACACAAACCTACTATAGGCGAACATAACAAGTTCGCTTCAAAGATGCTTAGGCGAACTTAAAAAGTTCGCCTCTAATAGGCTAGGCCAATAAGTTCGCTCCTAAAGATGCTTAGGCTAACTTGCTAAGTTCGTCTCTCTATGAACTTACACAGAATTTTATCAACAATTACAAAACATGTCCTAACAGACTCCCCTTTAACTGTTGCTAACAATTCTATCAATTACAAGTCAAAGACTCTAAGACTAAGACATAAAATCTTCAATCTCGTTTTCACCAGAATATGCTCCAACAGACTCCCCCTTAACAACTGCTTTAGAAGATTGCCATCCATCTTCATATATCATCAAACACACTGTAGTCTTCGTCTTGTTCATCTACACACTTTCTCTTTCTATCTAGAATAAAACTTGAGAGAAGGACCCCTTGTCAACTTCTGTCTGCAATATTCAGTTTTTGCAAAAGAGAACAACCAAGAATAACAAACAATTAAGATTTCCATGGAAGCTGGAAAAATAAAATCTTTTTTGGTTTTTCAAACATAAGAAACACAAAATATTTTTGGTTTTTCTCTATATAAACTGAAATGTAAAATACAAAATCACATATTTTTGGTCGAACATCATGAGTAAGAATATCATATCAGTAAAAACAATGCATCAATCACACATCTTGGATATAAAATCCATATAATATCAAATGGTATCCTATGTCATTCTTTCAAGCCTTGATCAATCAAACCAATATCTTTCAATATTATCACACTCTATCTTTTCAAGACTTTCATATTGCATGTTATGATACGCGATAAACATTCAAAGAAAATAGGATCATGCTATGACACACAAATTCAAATTGTTAATATTATAAGATTTGAAACTAAAGCATCTCATTCCCACTTTCTTGTGAGTTAACGTACCATTTAAGTATGAAATACAACGTGTACCCCACTAGTATGCCAACAGAAAGTAAATGCACTATCTTCAAGACATATGAGATTTTACTAAAGATTATCCAAATTCCAGAATGAGGAGACATCACTTAGTACATGAATAGCAGAATCCAAATTGGATTGTATAGGAATCAATGAGATTCAGAATTGAATGATTCAATGTTTTGGCTTATATATGTGGAATCATAAGATTCAGGTACGTGGATCCAACTGTTATCTTGATTATGAATTCAATGGAATCAGTAAAGATGATTTATCAATATGATCCAAGGGCTAGTATATGTTTGACAGATGTTGTCAAGTACATATCTTGATTATACTTCAAATTGCATGCTTTTCGGGACATGGGCACTGAAGCAAATCAAATGAATAGTGCTAAGGACATAACCCGAAACTGATCTCATAGGACAACCTTTATTAAAAGCAAATATTCTTTATCTGATAGTGATCTTTTAACACACACACCCAGACATAAAATGGGTTCAAATCACTGTTGTAACATATGCAATTATGTTTTCACACTACTAATGGTTTAGTGACGCTTTTAGTCAATTGACAATTCAAATTATATGCATACACAACACTATCATTTCCTATTTGTGTAGTCTCTGAAGTTTAGATCAAAACATATAATTCAGATATATTAACATAAAGCACCAACTAGTTAATCTAAGGTCAAGTCTTCTCGTGCCACACATGGTCACACCACTATCCCGGTGCATCGAGAAGTGTATAGGTGGTCTACCTATGAAGATTCAAGACACAGTGTAGGGAAGAAACCCCATAACTCTTGAGGACGGCATCCGCTTAGCCGCCACATTGACCGACAATCACGTGAAGGCAGGCACGTTAACAAGGAATGGTGCAAAGAAAATCGATGACATGACAACTCCGACTGAAATGGCTAAAGAGGACAAGCTCGAACCTTCTCACAACAATAAGAGGCGTAAGGCTAGTAACTTTGCTGTCGTTACCCCTACTGCACCAATCAACCAAGTTGCTCCGATGGCCCGGTTATATGTGGGCAACAATTCTCAATGCAACACTTGCAAATACCATCATTTCCCAAATGTACCATGTCGTCTATGTGCGAGTTGTGGAAGATATGGTCATTTGGGAAATACTTGTCGATCTAGGCCTCCTGTTAACCAAGTCAACCAAGGAAACCACGCCAATCAGCAAGTTATTAAGCAAGCTCCACTGGCTATCACTAATGGGTGTGCTTGCTATGAGTGTGGTGACCTAAACCACTTTCGGAACCAATGCCCAACATTTGCTAATGCAAACCAAGGTGGTGCTCGTAGGCGTGCTTTCAACATAAACACCAATGAAACTCAAGTTAAACACGAGCAAATCAGCAAGCTATTTATCCATGAAAGTTGAGTGCTATAAGAACTACTCGGGGTTTGAAGTATTCTTATTCAAACACGAGGGAGCTATAAACTTTATGGGTAATCTTGAGGATTATGTCATCTATCTAGGACAACCATGCGGTTGTGCCACATTGTTATTATTTTATTCCTTGATTGATTTTATTATCTATGAACATAGTTCTTTGTTAGCAACACATATGTGAAAAAAATAGTTACGAATTAACTGATCTTGTGTTCCCTCTTGACCCACACACATTGGGATGATCTATACAGACCATGCGACGATTTGAGTAATTACGGGTGCACACGTAATTATAAAAGTCAGCGCATGGAAAAACATAGTGAATTCTGTCATGCGTTATGACATAAAACATATCGTGATATATAGTAACGAAACTGAGATGATATGATAAGGGCATGGTGGATACGCCGCTTGTACTTCCTATATATAAGTGTTCTTTTCACATTATCAGAAGTAGCGTTGTTCGTGTCACATGAAGTTTTATGTTATTTTGACCTTGACCAATGTTTGTGAAATCTCTTATCAAAAGATACTCCTTGAACATATTAGACTACGCCCTAAACGAGTTTTGATCAACAAAATTCTTATCTTTCCTATTTCAAGTGATGCATTCCATCTTTGGAGTCCAAAATATTCTTTGACAATTTTCTCCTTAAACTAAATCCACTATCATCATTCATGCCTGACACAATGACCAGACCCGACTTTGACTATCAGACCTAAATCTTGATATCGATTGTACTGCTCAAACAGACAGTCAAAGCCCATTGAAAAATCCAAACCCACATCTCTTTCCTGATTCAGTAGCCTCCACCAGTTGAATTTCGGGATGAAATTCCCTCAACTTGGGGATATTGTAACATACATGATTTTCCGGCCTTATTTTATTTTATACAATAATAACGTTACATTTAAAACCCGTAATTGTCCAACACAATATGACACACCAATTAGTATTTCAATGAGTATTAAATTCAAAGTTCCAATCTTTGCAATTACATATATTTTTTTCTCCTACTATATATGTATATATATATATTTATACTTGGTTATAATAAATAAATCAAAACTAAAGCTTATGAATTTTTAATCATGTACAACATTGTAACATCTCAAAAATAGTAAATAAATAAATAATAACGCGATCGAGATTTAATCGTAAAAAAAAGGATGGGCTTGGGCTCGGCTCCAACGGGCCGAGGGAAGCCCAGGTATATAAGGGACAAGAGAGCCTCAAACTTGCAAACTTCCACCATTTGCAAAGTTAGAGAGAGAAAGGAGAGCTCGGGCCTAGAGAGAGAAATTCACGGATCGACCCGGAATTGAAGGAGCACGTTACTGCTGAGCTCGTGAGCAAAACCTCTGAATCCGAATCCCAATCCAGGTAACGATTCGACCCTAAATTGAGTTTTTGTTTAATTTGAGGATTTTCGGGTTTTAGCTAAATAGGTGACGTTTTTACGGATGAAACTTGAAAATAAGTTTAGGACTAGCATCGAGAATGAAAACCGCACGTTTTGAACAAAGAACGTTGTAAGATTGGCATGATCGGGTTAACATGCAAGAATTTCGGACTTGTTGGGGAAGATGACTGTTCAACAGGCGAACTTATCAAGTTCGCCTGGCAAGGTTGAGGCGAACTTATCAAGTTCGCTTGACAAGTTCGCCTGGCAAGTTCGCTTATGACCATCAAGAGGCGAACTTAGCATGTTCGCCTGATTAAGTTCGCCTGGTTATGTTCGCCTGGTTAAGCTCGCTTGGATAAGTTCGCTTGGTCAAGTCAGGTGAACTTAGGACAAGTTCGCCTATATGTTCGCCTAGAATTTAGGCAGCGAACTTAGCCTTAAGTTCGCCTAGTTCAGCTGAAGTAAAAGTGTGTAAATTAAATTAGGTCTGATGTATGTGTAATTAACCAATCCAGATCGTGTGTGGCACTCATTGGACCGCTGTTAGGACAGGACGAGACTAGCTCATCAGGTGAGTTCTATGTGCCCCCTTTTATGTTATGTGCAAATCATTTTAAATGTTTTGGGGCTGCAGTGTATACACTAAATGAATAAATGTTATGAATGTCAATGTGATCATACGTGATATACAAATATATATATTTATATATATATGAAAATGAATTACGAACAAAGAATGAAAAGTATGTTTACAAAGAATGAATGAAAGAATGGCATAACGTAAATCAATGAAATATTGCTTTATAATTATATATATTGCATGTTATGAATGTATGTATACGTTATGGACGGAAACGAAGCTAACGGCTACTACGGTAGACGGACGACCACTTGACTATTATGCAGCCAGAAAGAAAAGTCAAGAAAGGTAGACTAAATAATAGCCACTACGGTGGAGTAAGTCCATAAATCGATGCACGGTTGTATAACTAGTTCAAGTGGGAAACCGATGCCTTAGGGCAGACGGGCGAATATGACGGACTACGACGGTAGGACGGTTAAGACTGACGGCCGAAGGTTGGCCGGACGGTTTTAAGGCGGACGATTTCTAGGACCGGACGAGTAAAAGGGCTACGACGGTAGCTTAAGGGTGTATGTCTTTGTGACATACACAGTAAGATGGGTTGATCACCCTTATGTGTATGACCAATGAATGTCAAGGAAAGTAAAGGTGAATGCATATCTATGTAATCACATAAGAATGATGAAAGAAAAGCAAAAGTTATGAATACGTATTTATGTACTCGTACATGAATGACAAAAGAAGGAAAATGATATGTTAATGTGTATTTGTATATATTTTATATATTTATGCATACTTTTAAAGAAATAATGTTCAGACCTAATCACTTTAAACTAGAACTCACCAACGTTAGCTGACTTTTAGTATACATTCCAGGTAAATAAAGGAAGGGTTGTGCGAAGGCGTGATGGTTACCCGGCAAGCGACTGACATCCCACTCTTAATTGTTAAGACAATGTTATGTTGTTAATTGTTAAGACTTCCGTTACTATGTTATGTTATGTTTTCGAAGGATGTTTGCTTTCGCTACTCTTGAATGTTTTTAATTAAATTCAGTATTATGACTATGTTTATGAGTAAATCCAACAAGTGAGGTTACCCGGGGAAAGGGGCCTTACAAACATGTGCATATCATACATAATTTAGTGTAATTAAGTTCGTTTGTTGTATATCAAAGTTCGATCAATTCATATCATGTATCGGTAATTCGGGGTCACACACCAGTCCGGTCACACACGAACGCTGGTGATATCTTAGACAGATAACTAAAAGTATGATTTAGAATATAAAAATTATATGTAGCAATGCGAATTAATATTTCAAGTCAAAAATAAAAGTGTGAGAATTTTTAACGAATGTTTTGTTTTAAACATAGTTCGGATAACATTGTATTTAACTAATGCATACAAAATAATATTATTTATTATAAATGATTAAAAATTAAGTATAAAAACTAATTTTTCTAAATATCTTTTAATAATCCAACATAATCATTACCATTTTTCTAGAAAATCTACAAAATCACTTTTCTCACACTCCACCTCCCTACACCATCAATCTACTTTTATCCACCACCCCATATTAAATAATTATTTTCTTTTTTATTTATTTAAAATCCTTCATTTCTCTCTCCTCCCACACTATAAATACCCCCTCACCCTCACTTCATTTCCACACCATTTCTTATTCACAACTCAAGAGCAAAGCTCTCTTCCCCGCTCCCTCAAGCCATTTTCAGCCACACCACCACCCACCTACACCCTCCATTTCGATTTCAAGACTCAAGTGTTCATGTCTCGTTTGGTGCTTTCTGGAGTGCTATGATCAAGCCTTCATCTTTTTCGTTTTCTCTAAGTAAGAAAACTTAAACTATTAACTCCTTATGTGTTTATTTGAGTCTATTATTCTTGAATCATAACACCCAACAAAACTTACATTCTTTTATAAAAAGAAATTTAAATATGTAACATGCATCATGTAAAAGTTATTTTATATACTTTCTTTTATGATTTATTGCTTCTATATATCTTAGATGATACATGCATGTTGATTGATCATCATTTTGATCTCATGCATGTTGATGGATCGTATTTTGAATAGTAGCAACTTTGTTGTTTTCAAAAATGGGTTTTATACTAGACATGGATCTTTTGTCATTTGAATTTACAAATAGTATTTCTATGAAAAATATAAATATATTTGTTGCTTAGATAATCATTTTTACAACATGGAAGGCATGGGAATCGCTCTTTATTTTAAGAAAACTTTGTTGAGTCAAAAACCGGGTCTTTGTCTTTACAGAAATGTTGATGATGAAACCATTTTTATTAACATTCATACACATCTATTTTTGACTCTTGGATGATTTAAAAATACTTTATTTATTTGCATGCATGTGTCTTTAGACATGACTAAATAACACTTGAATATTTGTATAATATTTCAATCGTCAATATATATATATTTTGATATATCAAAAGCATATTTTATGACATGCATGATTTCCATCATACGATCTATTGTTAATATTTATTTTTGGGAAATAAATATATTTTTATCTATTTTAACAAGTCACCAACGTGTCGTCAAGCCAAACATGGTCAAACCCAAAAAGATAAACACATTTTACAAAGAGTCGATTTGGGTGGATTGATCGCATAATCAAGCACAACATTTCGTAGAACTTACGTCCTTACATATTTTAGGACACGTGTAGTTCGGTCATTTTCACGTATCTAGTACTTACACTACTCATAACAGGTGAGTTTACATAGCCCCTTTTACATATTTATACTTTTGGGATGGAACATGATTTCATTTGAAACTATTTGCAATTTATACAATTCAAACATTTTGAACATGCGTGCAATTTGTGCCTTATGCTTGAACACTATGAGTGCAAACTACAATTACATACTTGTGTGCATAGTGCAAGTTTAATCATTAACTCCATACAAGACAACGGTAACAATGATAGATCTATTGTGTCTGACAAACCCACCCAGCTTGGGTGATTGTTGCCGGTATTACATTTGGGATAAAATTGTGTGCAGTCACAAGGTTTGATTGTACGCCCCAGTTTAACTGTAGTGGTTCTCCATAATTGTCTAATTAAATCATGGTTCATATGAATTGTACACAAACTCTTGATATTACTTGTGGTGTCAAAACCTATGTACGCTCACCAACTATTTTTAGTTGACCTCGTTTTCATCAGGTACTAATATTTGAGATCATTTACAAGACACTACATATAGGTTTGAGGACTTATTAATTAAACAATTGAACTTTGTGGGAATACTTTATTTCTTGTATGTTTGACTTGGTTTGATTGAACTTTTTGTATTGAAATCTTGATTTAATAAAAAATATGAAATTTAGTTGATCATGTGCTTATGAACAGTCTCCATGTTCGCCCCTACGTATTCCACCGTTGGTTGGGGTGTGACAGAAACAACCCGTTTAACCCATTTATATAAATGTGTCAAACGGGTTGATGGGTAATAATCAAGTTGTAAACGTGGTAATCAGGTTGACGGTTGTAAAAAATGGGTTAAACGGTCGTAAACGGGCAGCGCGCCTACCTGTGTATTTAAATAGGTCGGCATGTCGACTTTGTTTAACTAAACGAGACTTAACAGCTACGGAACACCATCTATGCGCCTAGGGCGGCAATTCTTGACACAACCAGACACGAAAACAAAAAAAGAAAAAAAGTTTTGGGTCGGCTGACTCGACCCCTTTTTAAAATAGTTCAACGCAAACACATCCTATTTATTAATGAGTTGACCTGTTAACCCGTTTAAGGGTTTTTAAAAATGTTAGTATTTAAATTTTAGATATGAAAAGTGTTAATTTTTAAAGTTAAATATTTTGATTTTTAATTTTTCCTCAAACTATTATTTCAAAAAGTGAAATTAATTTTCCTTTTAAACCATTTCACCAAATGTTCACTTTTAATAATTTTATTTTATTAGTTCTAACTACCTATTCTTCAATTCTTTCCATTCATGACTTCTAATCCGGAGCCAAATAAATAAACCCAAGTTTGTTAATTAGTAATGAGAGATAAAGAAACAAAAACAATAAAAAAGACACCAATTACAAAATGATTTCATTTGAGTCGAAGTAATTCATTATTTAAATTGTTATTAAGTCATAGGTATAACTCATATTAACAAATGAACATAAAACGGGCCTACCCGAACACAACACGTTTTTAGTGGATCCGACACGACACGAATAAGTATATGGGTTGGTTAGAGTTGAAGATCCAACCACCAACCCTAAACCCATCAACCCACTGACTCGACACGATTGACACTCTTATGTCTCCCCCTCCCCTCCCCCTCCCCCAATGGAAGTTCGTGGACTTTTTGTGCGATTTTTCAAGATTTGTTGTGATTTTAAATCGCATCTTGTTGGGGACTACAAATCATGTCTTGTTACATGTAATATGATCTCACTTAGGAATAGGTTAATAGTGTTTAAACCAATATTTTCAGTAAACACCACAAAGGGAGGCTCAAGAGTAGAAATGAGCCTAAGGATTGAACAACATATCTAAGATAAAACCTATCTAAGATAAACCCACATTTTGTGTAATATGTTTATCGAGTTATCTTTTGTTGATATAAATTTACAAAATTTACTTTGGTTTGAGTGAATTTTATAATGTAAATTATGATGTGCAATATAATCACAAGTAAACCTTTTTAATTACGCTTCCGCATACATGTTTTAAATCGAAAAATCCGGGGCAATTTTTCTGGAAGCATTATAAAATTAAAATAAAAAGGATTTGAAAAGGTGGGTGTTACATAAAAAAGAAAAACTAATGTACATTGCTTCCAATGTCAAATACTCCAAGAAGTCATCAAATGAAGATGGCAAAGAAACGGATAGCGAAAATGATAAAAAGTATGTCATGGCGTCAAGAAGTTTTTAGAAAAAGAAAAGGAAAGTAGGAATCTTTTTATTCAAAAAGAAATGGCAACTCATCAATTGAAGCAAGAAATGAGAAGAGTAACACAATATCAAAACATATATATATATATATATATATATATATATATATATATATATATATATATTTTGAAAATATATCTGCATGATACAAGCCACCCTATGTTAAGTGTACTTACACAAACTACCTTTCAGGTTTGATTAATTACAATAAGCCCCTCATTTGCATTATTTATTTATTTTGGTCAAAATCAACACAAACACAAGAAATTTCCATTTTAATTTTGTTTATAATCTAAAATCGGAATTCACGGCATAGTTTTTAGATGATGCGGATACCTCCTCCCCCGTGAGGCCTCTCACTTGGGAAGGGAGTGGTGTTCAAGTGATTACACTCAATCCCAACCTATGTCCCCCTTCTCTCTCCCTGTGAGAAAACACACGCCAAACACACAAAATCTCACGCTCACACCTCTCAGTTGGGAGGGGGCGGTGTTTTCATTGTGTGAGGGTGCCACATAGGCTCACGTGTATACCGTATCCTCTTAGGATACAAAATCCAATAAAATCTAGGAAAAAGGAAAATAAAAATGGAAGCCTATTCCCTTCATCATCATCCAAACTGCAATGTATCTTTTCTGCATGTGACATTATTATTTCTATCTACCTTATACACACAAATATATATATATATACATATATATATATATATATATATATATATATATATATATGGTTAATGTGAAACTCCTCATTCAACACAAAACATCACACACACTTGTGTGTGTTTTAGAGAGAGAATCTTGCCATGACTTTTTCCGGCCACCCTTAGTCGTGATTCCGGAAAAACCAAGATACGGTCTTCATATACGAACATAGATCTGAGGTAGGGGGAGGTTAAGGGTTGATGGGGGTTCAGATTTAGTGGCCGACGGCGGCGGTAACAGCCATTTCCGGCCAGAATCGTTTTTCCAGCGACCTTAGATTTTGTGGTTTTTGCTCTAAACGAGTTCCTAAAGGTCCGATCTAAGGCTACAAGAAAATTTGGTCCAAAAAGATGAAGTTTTCCGGCCAAAACTGTGACACCCAGTGTTGAAGCACTTTTATGTGACAAACACTCTGGATAGAGTCTTAGTTTTGTACTTTCATTGTATGTATTTGTCTTTGTGTTGTAAGCGTCTGTATGTATTAGTTATCGAGTTGTATTTACTAATGCATATTGATAGTTGCTAAAATCTCTAAGTGTTTTGCGCACTTAGTAAGTGCGTAGGAATTAGTTCCTGCGTACTTAGCAAGTACGCAAGAATACTTTGCATACTTGCTAAGTATGCATGAGCAATTTGCCCTGCGCAGTTGCTAAGTGCGTAGAGTTCATGTCGTGTATAAATAGGATAGGTTGACAGTAGACAAGTACGCAGTTCAGGTCGTGTATAAATAGGATAGGTTGACAGTAGACAGGTCGTGTATAAACCATATCTGGCAAATACTTCAATCTTGCTGCGTACTTATCAAGTACGCAAGACTAATCTTTCTGCATACTTAAGTTAACTCCTGCGTACTTATCTTCTACTCCTGCGTACTTATCAAGTACGCAAGAGCAAATCATAAGTGCGCAAGACCATTTCTATAAGTGTGCAAGGCCAGTATCAAGTCCGCAAGTGTTTTTGACCTTTCTGAAATTTGACTAAGTGTTCACCATGTCGAATCTTCAGAACCTCGGTAACCTTCTGAACTATGACAACGAGATCGGAACACCTCAGAAACCGCCAAAGTTGTTAAATGTAAATGATTATTCTAACTGGAAAGCACGCTTTGAGCATTACATTTCTTATACTGATTCTTCGTTATGGATACCAATTCTAGAGGGATATAAGCATCCCACACACATTTACCTTGATGAAGTAATGCCCAAGCCAATCTCTAAACTCGATGAAGAAGAAAAGAAAGTTTATGATCTAGAGAAGAAGGCTCACGGTTCTATCACTATGGCCTTGACTAGGGAGTTATTCCACAGTTTCAGAGGATATGATAACTCCATGGATCTTTGGAAGGCGTTACAGAAAAGATTCGAGGGCAATAGTGACATCAAGAAAAGTAAACAGGATCTCCTCTGGAAGCAGCATGAGTGCTTCAGATTTCTGGAGAATGAATCTATAGACGAGCTCATCTCTAGATTCTATCATCTGCAGACCGAGTTGAAAGCTTTTGAGCTAAAGTATCCTGATGAAGAATTAGTTGAAAAGTTTCTGGATGCTTTGCCTCCCAAGTTTGAGATGTATACAACCCTGATGAGAGAGAATTCTAAGTTCTATGAGATGACAATTGATGAGGCAATTGGAAAGGTTCAAGCTCATGACATGAACCTAAAAAGGAAGGAGAGCTCCGGAAGACCTCAGATACAAGACCCTTCAATGTATCATGGGACGTCTTCTATAACCAAGTCATCGGGCTCTGGAATTGCCATTTTCTCTAGAAACTCTCATGAGGAAGAAACTGTGAAGGCTTGTGGTGGTCATGCATGCTATGCAGCATCCGGATCAGGTTCTGGATCTCATCATCAGAACTCCTCAAGAAATCCTTCTCCCACATCTTCAGCTAACCAATCAGCAATAGCCAAGATAGCTGAAGATCATGTGGCTTTATTCTCATCATGCATGCTTGCCTATGAAAACTTCATTGGCGGTAAGCTAACGGATCCTGAAACCATCGAAGAAGACTTTAATCGGGTGGATCCGGATGATATGGAGGATATGGATATTCAATGGAATATGGCCATGATCTTGAGGAGGGCAAAGCGTTTCCTTAACAGAACTGGCCGAAAGTTCATTGGTGGCCATTCTAATGCCAATGTTGGTTTGGACAAATCCAAGGCCAAATGCTACACGTGTCTGAACTTTGGACACTTTGCTCGTGAATGTCAAAAAGACAGAGCACCGGCTTCAGTTTTTACCACACCTAGCCAAGGAAACAACCAAGGCTACAATAACTTAAACAACCACAATCAAAGCCAAAGTGGATCGTCCAATGCATTGGTAGCTCAACAGGACGAAATCTTTGATTGGGGTGTTCATCTGGAGGATGCCATTATTGCACAAACTCAGGTTGGTCTCATGGCTGAGATTATGGAGATGATGGAAGCTGAGGAACAGGAAGCTTCTATGGCTGATCGAGAAGAGTCTACAACTGCTGTTGCCCTCATGGCTATCGGAGAGGTATCACATTCATCGAATGAGGTAGATTCTAATCCTTTTACTGTCATTTCTTGTTCCAAATCTCTAGGCTTAAAAATTGAAAACTCTAAGCTTTAAGACAAAGTCGAACACATTCGTATTGCAGCTTTAAGCTACAAAGAAAATGAAAAACGATTTAAAGATTCAATTGAAACGTTGAAGAAAGAAAAACGTGATTATTCACTAAAAATGAGTGATCAACAGCTTCACTTGGATATTGCATACAAAGGGTTAGAGAAAAGGAACAATGAGATCAACAAGCTGCAAAATGAGATCTTGCAGTTGAAATGTACTGACGAGAAGTTGAAAAATTCTTGTTTTATGGTGAAACACTACAAATTTGTAGTGAGACAAATGAATGGCTTAGGGCTGGGTACTAATGCCATTCCTCCACCAGTTAGCGGGAAATTTGTCAACGGCTTAGTAGACATTGATCTAACTTGCTTTGATGAGTCCTCAGGTAAGGATGATTCCTCTAACAAGGATGATTCCTCAAGTAAGGCTGACTCCGCATCTAATGAGGAGTTCTTTACTGCTTCTGATGATGTGCCCTGAAGGAGTAGTATCTGAGGAGTTGTTATGTGAACAGAAAATTAAGAAAAACATTATCACGAATAGTGACAATTGTATTTTAACTGAACCCGATATCATTGAATCAAATGATAAATTAAAGGTAATGCTTTATGGGGGGTATAAAAATCTTAATCAAGTTAAGAAAGAAGCTTTTTCAGCACACTATGGGCTTGGTTATAAAGAAAATTTGCAAAAATAATATACTCCCAAAAACCAATCTATATCGGGTCAAACTCCTATTCACAAACCAACTCCTCCTGCTCATCATGCTGAGTCATATAATGCCAGATCTAATGAGCCTTATAGGAGGACTTACACAGACAAGAGGACTTGCTTTCACTGTGGTATGGTTGGTCAAATTATTATGAACTGCCCTTCTAAGAACCATGGGAAATGGCCAATTGTTTCACAACCGGCTGTCATCCCTAAGTCACCACAACTGAAGCATCCCAAAAGTCCAAAGACAAATGTGGTGAAACCACCAGTAAAACCGATGGAAAAGCCAAAGACAACCTCTGAGGCTAAACCATCTGTTTCAAGAAAGGGAAAGCAACCTACTATACCTTGTGTATCTACCTCTGGTAGTACACCTACTGGTGAGAAATCTATGGTGAAACTCTCTAAGCCACAGAGGAGGTGAAGGAATAAGAGGTTGAGAAAGTTGGAACAGCTGACTGGAGTTCAATCAGGTGAAGCTTCCATTAGTTCACTGGCTGTTGTTGAACATAAGTCTACTGTTCCAGTTAAGAAACAAAAGTGGTCCTGGACTGCCAAATCTAAAAGTTCTCAATCTCCTAGTCCTAATTCTTCTAAAGATTCATCCATTTTGAACAGTCACGACTGTGAGTTAAAAGAGGTTGTTTATTTTGAAAAAGACGGGCGACCCAAGACCACTATGGCTTGGGTCTCCAAATCTAACTAATTCTTTTTGTGACTCATGCAGGGACATCCGAAGGGTACTATCTCTAACCGTTGGTATGTAGATAGTGGATGCTCCCGGCACATGACAGGAAACATGGCCTTGCTTTAAGACATGAAACCATTCAGAGGCGGCTATGTGGCCTTTGCTGGAGAGAAAGGCGCCAGTATCACATGTCAAGGCATGGTGTCAAATGGTTGTGTCGGCTTTGACAATGTCAACTTTTGTGAGCAGCTGAAGCAAAACTTGTTGAGTGTCTCCCAAATGTGCGACAAGGACTACTCGGTGATGTTTGACAAGAATGAATACCAGATTCTCAAACCTAGTTTTGAAGTTCCTGAAGACTGCATTCTGATGAGAGCGGCAAGTACAAACGACACCTATCAGATTGATATGAGCGTGGCACCAACCACCTCATCAGTTGCTACATGTTTGCTTACAGAACTTGACTCTATCTTGTGGCATAGGAAACTCGGACATATTTCTTATGGTAAAATGAATAATCTGGTCCGAAACGGTTTGGTAACCGGTGTTCCTAAGATGAGATTTACCGTTGCAGATGACTGTATGCCTTGTAAAAAGGGCAAACAGCAACAGAAGTCTCACAAGCCCAAGCTCCAAAACTCCATCGATACCCCTTTGGAGCTATTACATATGGATCTGTTTGGCCCCATAAGTATCAGGAGTATTGGAGGTAAGTCATTCTGTCTGGTTATAACTAATGATTTCTCACGTTTTTCTTGGGTGCATTTTTTTGGTACGAAGGACAAAACTTCTGACATTCTTCAATACATGATCCTGAGCTTGGAATCTCTGTGCAAGCTGAAGGTTAGAAGAATAAGGAGTGATAATGGAACTGAATTCAAGAATAACTTGATGGAACTTTTCTGTCTCAAGAAGGGGATCCGTCACGAATTTAGTGCCCCGTACACACCTCAGCAGAATGGAGTCACAGAACGGAAGAACAGAACCTTGACTGAGACTGCAAGGACAATGCTGTCAAATGCAAAGCTTCCTGTCACTTTCTGGGCAGAAGCAGTTAATACAGCTTGTCACGTCTTGAACAGATTTTTGGTTGTGAAGAGTCACAACAAGACTTCCCAATCTTGATTACCTAGTTCCTTTTGGTAGTCCCTGTTCCTTGTTGCTACAGTACAAAGACCACAAGTCTAAGTTTCATGCAAAAGCGGTGGAAGGCATCTTCTTAGGATACGTTGCCAACTTGCCTTGCAAAAGAGTGTACAACATAGGAAGTCGTACTATCGAAGAATGTCCCAGTTAGAGCCGAAGAATGTGAAAGAGGCTCTCGCTGACAACTGCTGGATTGAGGCAATGCAAGACGAACTGTCTCAATTCCAAAAGTTGCATGTGTGGATTTGGTTGACTTGCCAAGGGGCGTACAACCAATTGGCACCAGATTGGTGTTCAAATGCAAGACGGATGATCATCATGTTGTGGTGAAGAACAAAGCAAGGTTGGTTGTTCAGGGTTTTTATCAACAAGAGGGCTTGGATTACACAGAAGTATATGCCCAAGTTGCTAGACTTGAAGCCATTCGACTGTTTCTGGCTTATGCCTCATATTTTGGCTTCAAGTCTATCAACTTGATGTGAAGAGTGCTTTCCTGTATGGAAAAGTACATGAAGAGGTCTATGTCACTCAACCTCTTGGCTTTGAAGATCCGCATAATATCAATAAAGTGTACAAGCTCGACAAAGCACTTTATGGTTTTCATCAAGCGCCACGGGCATGGTATGAGACATTATCTAAACATCTACTGTCAAATGGTTTCGACCGTGGACAGATTGACTCGACCCTCTTAATTAGGAAAGCAGGAGGTGACATTCTTCTTGTACAAGTGTATGTCGATGACATTATCTTTGGGTCTACAAATTAAGAGATGTGTAGGGAATTCGAACAGGTGATGAAGTCCAAGTTTGAAATGAGTAACATGGGTGACCTGTAACATCTCTGATTTTTAGTATTCGTATTTCAATTCATTGTAATGCAATTTTGAATTCAATACTCGTGCAACGCCTCATTATTTTCTCGCCGTAAATTAAATGCAATGATTCTATACAAATTCGCAAGTCTTACTCGGTTATATACATTTAGACACTATACAAGAAACTATTTTATTCAAACTTATCAAATCTGAAAAGTCAAGGACTAAAATTGAAAAATGTCAACAAACCCTAGTCTAGCACGGTCGTGCTTCGTCCTAGCACGGTCGCGCCAGGTGCTTTGGCACGGTCGCGCGACCTGCTTTGGAACAATCGCGCCCGGTGCCTAGGCACGGTCGCGCCTATCTTGGCACGGTCGCGCCTGCGTAACAGTTGAATCGTAATTATGACTTTAATCATCCGATCATTCAAATTCGTAACATCAACACACTTTATTCACATTAACAAACACAATAAACATTTCCATTACTCGAAATCACTTCGGTTTTATTCTACCAAATTCCAAACGCTTGGACATTTCAAGGAGAACCCAAATTCTCTCAATTTTCTCAAAGCAATCCAGTCAAGCATTTCCAGACCATCTCAGAATCATCCGAGGCCGCTGAAACATTCGGAACCGCAGCATAGGTCGCCGGAAACCAAGCTTGCCGCCGACAGAATCCCTTCCTACCATTCTCTAACGATTCGCTTCTATTCCGGGTAATTGAATCTTCTATTTCATTCTCTTCTGTATCAGTATCGAAAGCCCCTATTCAATTTGGGCTTCCATTATAGAAATCGATCCGAATCAGAACTCATATTTTATTGAAAATGATTTAATCGAATCCCTACTTAAACGCGATGTTCATACAATTAAGTTATATGAAAAGACTCGTAATAACCCATTAATCAAAAGCCCTAACAAATCCAGCGTTTAAAATACAAGAAATTGTCAATTCGTGTCTGATTTGGAAGAGACACGGTCGCGCTAATCATCTAGCGCGGCCGTGCCTCATGTAGCGCGATCGTACCGAATATCAGCGCGGTCGTGTCCACCTGTCCAGACCTTGTCATGCCCTCTGGGCTAGTCTCTGTTGTGTCTAAAGATCATAGACACGACCGTGCCGGGCCAAGGCACGGTCGTGCCTGTTGACTGGTCTAGAATGTGCTTCTGTTGATCAACCCGGTCGCGCCCGTGGCTTGAGCACGATCGTGCCCTTCCGAGGCACGGTCGTGTGAGACTCAGAATTTTTAGCAGAAATATAATTTTTATATTTTAATCAGTAAAGGTTTCAGATTTTATAAAAATATGTTTTCTGTATTTAAAAATGGATTAAAAGTTTAATCTTGGCATAAATATAATTTATTGAAAAGTTTATAAAAAAATTAAATTTATATTTATTATCTTACACTTAAATGGTATTTAAATAATTAAGTTACAAAATTTATAAATAATGATTATTTATTTAATTTACACTTTAAATCAAAATCATTTATTTATTTATACTTAATTACAATTAATATTTACATTATTTCATAAACTATAATTATATGTTTATTTATCCAATTCAAACCTAATCAAATTGTTTCAAAAATATTATTACTTCAAACTCTATATATATTTTATTTAATACTTTTAAATACAAATCAATAGTTTTATACCCAAATTCAACTTTCATTTTAGACTTAAACTTTATGCATCTATTTGATTCAATACACATTAAACCTTTAGGTTAATTTGTGCATCTCGAGGATCATATTTGCTATCTATAATCTTTGTTAGCTTCACTTCCATACCAAGTGAGTATTCACAACCCCTTTTTACTCTTTTACACTTTTGGGGTGGAACTTGAACTTTATACACATTACACATTTCACATTTACATTTACTCAAACAACACAAGTGCAAAATCCTACTTACATACATGTGTGCAAAATTTGAGCTTTGTGCCCGAGTGCTAGTTGTGCTAGTCTTTGTGAAAACTATGTGTAATCATTAACTATACAAGCCGACGGTTTTCAATGATAGATCTATTGAGTCTGACAAACCCACCCAAGTGGAGGTGATTGATACCGACAACACAATTTGCATACTAGTTACAAAGGTTTGGTTGTACTTGATTACACAATAGCTGCTCCCCATAAATGCCTTATTTTTCATGTCTTGTAAAGGATTTGTTTTCAACTATATGCTATCTATATACAACTGTGTTATGCTCACCAACTTTTTAGTTGACTTTATTTTATTCATGTTTCAGGCCCTAATAGGTGAGAATGATTCAAGACGTGCTCAACATAGGATTTGGACTTAGCAATATTAAATCAAGAAGTTTATGAGTTTTTTATTGTTTCTTTGTTTGGATTTGGTTTGTACTTGAATTATGTGAAATGGAAATTTGATTTTAATATATTTCAATTTAGTCAACCTTGTGCTATGAACAGTCTTACATGTCCCGCCCCGATGATTCCGCCATCGGTCGGGGTGTGACAGATTGGTATCAGAGCCTTGGTTATAGGGAATTAGGTTATTAGACACCTTGACCTAGACTATAACTTTAGGACACCCACTTATACTATACTTCATGATTTTTGTGCTATGTGTTACATGCTATGTGCTATATGTTATATGTTACATGTTTAGTATGATTACTTACTATTGCATTATGATGACTTATGTGTTTTAAATCCATGACTTATTAGGATATTTTTAATAATTAAATAAATAATATCCTTTCCTATATTCTAAAACCTCATAATATTTCTATCTTCTTTTCTATCCTTATCCTTTCTAAGCATGTGGAAAATTCTTGAAGCAAAAATCTTTAAAATTTTTATTTCTTCGTTAAGGTTTTTAAACTTGTTAAATTATTTGAGGACACGTGCAATCTGGAAGGGTGACACCTGTATTTTGGGTTTTCTGTCTAGGAAAGCATTTCGCATAAATCCCAATCAACCGAGGGACCCGTATGCTTTCCTGGGAATTCCCGAGATGAGTGTTTACTTATAGGCTAAAGCATGTCTCCTTGAAAATTATATGAGTTTAAATTAACCTTGATGTGCCTTAGTATTCAAGTGATTTTATCACTTTTGAGTACAATCCAAACTATGAATATCTATCTTTTATTTGGTTTTCTCATTCTATTAAATCCTAGCAATTCTCATAAGTTCTTACAATCTTTCTTGTCTTGTGAAAATCTATAGAATGCCTCCTCGTCGTGCTCCCGCAACCAACGCCAACTCCGACATTGCTGCCATTCTTACCCAATTGGTGACACAACTCACCCAAGCCAATGGTGCCACTAATGGCAATGGTGGAAATGGAAGCAATAGTTGTCACACCCCGACCGATGGCGGAATCATCGGGGCGGGACATGTAAGACTGTTCATAGCACATGGTTGACTAAATTGAAATATATTAAAGTCAAATTTGTATTACAATAAATCCAAGTACAAGATCAAATTCAAACAAGAAACATAAACAAGTCATAAAATTCTTGATTTATTTTGCTAAGTCCAAATCCTATGTTGAACACGTTTTGAATCAATCTCACATATTGGGGCCTGAAACATGAATAAAATAAAGTCAACTAAAAAGTTGGTGAGTATAACACAGTTGTATATAGATAGCATATAGTTGAAAACAAATCCTTTACATGACATGATAAATAAGGCGTTCATGGGGAGTAACTATTGTGTAACCAAATGTACAATCAAACCTTGTAACTAGCATGCAAAACAAAGTGTATTGTCGGTTTCAATCACCGCGTACCATGGGTGGGTTTGTCAGACTCAATAGATCCATCATTGAAAACCGTCGGCTTGTATAGTTAATGATTGCACATAAGAGCATTCAAAGGTTAAACACACCTAGCACTCGGGCACAAAGCTCAAATTTTTGCACACATGTATGTAAATAGGATTTTTTTTGCACTTGTGTAGTTTGTGTAAATGTAAATGTGTAATGTGTAATGAGTATAGAGTTCATGTTCCACCCCAAAAGTGTAAAAGAGTAAAAGGGGTTGTGAATACTCACTTGGTATGGAAGTGAAGCTAACAAGGAATATAGATAGCAAAAAGATCCTTGAAAAGCACACTTTAACCTAAATAGTAATATGCATTGAATCATATAGATGTATAAAGTTTAAAAATGAAAGTTGGATTTGTATATAAAACCATTGGTTTGTATTTAAAAAGGATTGAATAAAATATATAAAGTTTGAGGTAAAATATGTTTGAAACAATTTAATTAGGTTTGAATTAAATAAATAAGTGTATAACTATAGTTTATGAAATAATGTCAATATTAATTGTAATTAAGTATAAATAAATAAAACGATTTTGATTTAAAATGTAAAGTAAATAAGTCATCATTGTAACTTAATTATTTAAAATATCATTTAAGTGTAAGATGATAAATATAAATTTAATTTTTATAAACTTTTCAATAAATTACATTTATGCCAAGATTAAACTTTTAATCTATTTTTAAATACAGAAAACATATTTTTATAAAATCTGAAACATTTACTGATTAAAATCTAAAAATTATAATTCTGTTAAAAATTCTGAGTCTAGCACGACCGTGCCTCGGAAGGGCACGATCGTGCTCAAGCCACGGGCGCGACCGCGCTAGTCGGGGCGCGACCGGGTTTATCAATCAGGAGCACAATCTAGACAAGTCATCAGGCACGACCGTGCCTTAGCCCGGCACGGTCGCGTCTATGATTTTTAGACACAACAGAGACTAGCCCAAAGGGCATGACAAGGTCTGGACGGATGACACGACCGCGCTGCTATTCGACACGACCGCGCTAAACGAGGCACGGCCGCGCTAGATGATTAGCGCGACCGTGTCTATTCCAAATCAGACACGAATCGAGAGTTTCTTGTATTTTGAACACAGGAATTGTTAGGGCTTTTGATTAATGGGTTATTAAGAGTCTTTTCATATAACTTAATTGTATGGAAATCGAGTTTAAGCATGGGTTCGATTAAATCATTTTTATTAAAATATGATTTCTGATTCTGATCGAATTCTATAATGGAAGCCCAAATTGAATGAGGGCTTTTGATAATGTTACTGAAATGAGTGAGATGGAGAGTATACTTACCCTGAAACGTAACGAATCGATGAAGAACGGCAGAGATGAGTTCCAGCGACGGAGGTAAAGGTTTCCGGTGACTTCGACTGCGATTCCGGCTAGGCCAGAGAGTCCAGAGTCTTGGAGAGAGCCGGGAGATGATAAATCCTCTCTTGATCGGGAGAATTTGGGTTCCAGGAGGAAGACTCGAGTTTTGTTTGAATGGCTTGAGAGAGAATTCGAGATTGATGGAGAAAAACTGAGGCGTTGAGTAATTGAAAATGGTATAACTCGCGTTAAAGGAAAAGAAACGTAATCGGATTTGAAATTCGAACGATTGAGCGTTTTGAAATCACATTTACGTTTTGACTGTTTCGCAGGCGCGACCGTGCCAAGATTGGCGCGACCGTGCTTAGGAACCGGGCGCGATCGTTCCAGGACCAGCCGCGCGATCGTGCCGAGGCACTTGGCGCGACCGTGCTAGAACGAAGCACGACTGTGCTAACTAGGGTTTCTTTATAAATTTTCAACTTTAGTCCTTGACTTTTCAGGTTTTTTAAATTTGAAATATATAGTTACTTGTATAGCGTTTATGTGCATATAATCGAGTAAAACTTGCGAACTTGTATAGAATCATTGCATTTTATTTACCGCGGGAAAAATATTGAGACATTGCACGAGTATAGAACTTGAAATTTCATTACATTGAATTGAAATATGAATACTAAAAATCAGAAATGTTACAGTCTCCCCATGTTGAGAGAATTTCGTCCCGAAATTTAGCTAGAGGAAACAACATTAATAGTAAAAAGATGAGGGTACTTGAGCTTCATTTGGTCTTCTCGTTCCCAAGTGTACTCAGGACCACGCTTAGACTCCCAACGAACTTTGACGATAGGAATACGACTTCGCTTGAGTTGCTTGACTTCACGATCCATAATTTCCACCGGCTTCTCAACGAAGTGCATCGTTTCATCAATGCGCACGTCGTCAAGCGGTATATGGAGATTTTCATCAGCGAGACACTTCTTTAGATTATATATATGAAATGTAGGATGCACATTGCCAAGAGATGGAGGTAACTCGAGCTTGTAAGCCACTTTCCCAATCCTTTCAAGGATTTTGAATGGACCAACATAACGAGGTGATAACTTGCCTTTCTTTCCAAAACGGATCACACCCTTCCATGGAGATACCTTAAGAAGAACGAGATCACCGACTTGGAATTCCAAGGGTTTTCGACGCTTGTCGGCATAACTCTTTTGTCGACTCCTTGCTACTCGGATATTGTCACGGATTTGAATAATCTTGTCGGAAGTTTCTTGAATTAACTCGGGACCGGTGATTTGTGCTTCACCAATCTCGTTCCAACAGATCGGAGAACGACACTTGCGACCATAGAGAGCTTCGATTGGAGCCATGTTGATACTTGTGTGGTAGCTATTGTTATAAGAAAACTCAATAAGGGATAAATGTGAATCCCAATTGCCACCAAAATCGATTACACAAGCTCTAAGCATGTCTTCAAGAGTTTGGATTGTTCGCTCGGTTTGGCCATCAGTTTGGGGATGGTAAGCCGTGCTCAAATCCAAACGAGTACCAAGAGCAGATTGGAGAGATTGCCAAAATCGAGAAGTGAACCGAGCGTCTCTATCAGATGTTATGTTCAAGGGAACACCATGACGGCTCACAATTTCATCAATGTAAATTCGGGCAAGTTTCTCCACTTTGAAGTCTTCACGAATAGGCAAAAAGTGGGCAGATTTGGTGAGTCGATCAATGATCACCCAAATACTATCATAACCACTCGAGGTGCGAGGGAGCTTGGTAATGAAATCCATAGCTAAATTCTCCCATTTCCACACGGGAATTTCCGGTTGTTCAAGCAAACCAGAAGGACGCTGATGTTCGGCTTTGACTTTGGAGCAAGTTAAGCATTTGGCAACATAAAGAGTAATGTCCTTCTTCATACCGGGCCACCAATAAAGCTGACGAAGATCTTGGTACATTTTATCCGCACCAGGATGAATAGAATAACGAGTCTTATGAGCCTTGTTCATGAGAATTGCACGGAGATCATCGCGATCGGGAACCCAAATACGGTTCAAGTAATATAGTAAGCCATTGGGTTTAGATTCAAGAAGAAGTTCAACACCACACGACATTTCTTCATACATGTTACCCTCGGTAACCGAGACGTGTTGAGCTTCCAGGATACGAGTTTGAATATCGGATTGAATACGGGCGCAATGAAGCATAACATGGTCTTTTCGACTCAAAGCATCGGCTACAACATTCGCTTTGCCGGGATGGTAACGAATCTCGCAGTCGTAGTCGTTAAGGAGTTCGACCCAACGTCGTTGCCTCATATTGAGTTCTTTTTGGTTGAAGATATGTTGAAGACTTTTGTGGTCGGTGAATACCACACATTTCGTGCCATATAGGTAGTGTCTCCAAATCTTTAACGCGAATACGACCGCACCCAACTCGAGGTCGTGCGTCGTATAATTCTTTTCAAGAATTTTGAGTTGTCTTGATGCATAAGCGATCACTTTGCCTCGTTGCATGAGGACACAACCAAGACCTTGGTTAGAAGCATCACAATAGACAACTAGATCATCATTTCCATCGGGGAGAGTCAAGATGGGAGCATTGCACAACTTTTGCTTAAGAGTTTGGAAAGCTTCTTCTTGCTTCGGTCCCCATTCATAAGCTTTACCCTTATGGGTCAAGGCGGTAAGAGGGACAGCAATCTTTGAGAAGTTTGAGATGAAACGACGATAATAACCCGCAAGACCAATGAACGAACGAACTTCGGTAGGAGTCTTCGGGGCATTCCAATTCTTAACCGTTTCAATCTTAGCAGGATCAACATGAATACCATTGTCGTTGACAATGTGACCAAGAAATTGAACTTCTTTTAACCAAAATTCACATTTGGAGAACTTGGCATATAGTTGTTCTTTCTTTAAAAGGTCCAAAACCAATCTAAGGTGTTCTTCATGGTCGGCTTTAGTCTTGGAATAGATTAAGATATCGTCAATGAAAACGATCACGAATTTATCAAGGTACGGTTTGCACACACGATTCATGAGGTCCATGAAAACTGCGGGTGCATTGGTTAATCCAAAAGGCATAACCATGAACTCGTAATGACCATACCTTGTTCGAAAAGCAGTCTTAGGAATGTCATCTTCTTGAACACGGAGCTGATGATAACCAGATCGAAGATCAATCTTCGAGAAACACGTAGAACCTTGAAGTTGATCAAAGAGATCATCGATTCTAGGCAAAGGATAGCGATTCTTGATAGTAAGCTTATTGAGTTCGCGATAGTCAATACACATGCGAAATGATCCATCCTTCTTCTTTACAAATAAGACGGGTGCACCCCACGGTGAATGACTCGGGCGAATGAACCCTTTATCGGAGAGTTCTTGAAGTTGACTTGCGAGCTCTTGCATTTCGGAAGGTGCAAGACGATAAGGAGCTCTAGCAACAGGGTTAGCTCCGGGCATGAGATCAATACGGAACTCGACTTGACGAACGGGAGGAAGACCGGATAAATCTTTAGGAAACACTTCGGGAAAATCTCGAATAATGGGAATGTCTTGGATACTCTTCTCCTTGACATCCTTTTGAACAATATGAGCTAGGAAGGCGATGTACTTCTTTCGCAAGTACTTTTGAGCAGTAGTACAAGACATCAATTTAAGACCCTTGCAAGGTTTTTTCACCAAAAGCCCTTAAGGTTTCTCCCGAAGGTAGCGGAATTCGGATGCACTTTATAAAGCAAATAACTTCGGCATGATGATTTGATAGCCAATCCATACCTATGATAATGTCAAAGCTTCCTAGTGGCATTGGAATAAGGTTGATTGGGAATGCATGATCATTAAGTTCTAAAGAGCAATCATAGATAATAGACTCAATTGTAAGGGAGTCACCATTTGCTATTTCAACGGTGAAGGTTTTCTCTAATTGGGATCGTGTCTTTGCAAGTAAAGGCTCAAAATTAAGTGACACAAAACTTTTATCGGCACCGGTATCGAACAAAATGGAGGCATATTGACTATTAACAAGGAACGTACCATTAACCACGTCGTTGTTGGCTTGAGCTTCGTTGGCGTTAATGTTGAAAGCACGCCCACGAGCTCCACCTTGTCTAGTATTTGCGAGCCTTGGACATAGATTACGAAAATGATTCGGGTCACCACACTCATAACAAGCACGCCCATTAGCAATGGCGGGAGCACCTTGATTAGCCACTTGAGGTACGGTTTGGTTTGGAGGGTTGACTTGGCCCGTAAGGGCTTTGGTCCTACAAACATTAACCGTATGACCATATCTCCCACAATAAGTACAAAGGCGACATGGGATGTTTTGGGGATGATGATAGTTGCAGGTGGCACAAAGTGGGTAAATTCCACCATATGGCTTTTTGACTGGTGCTTGAACCATAGGTGCAGCTTGGTTCACGGGAACAGCAGGAGTAACCACAGCAAAATTTCTAACCTTCCTCTTTCTAGTGTTGCGAGAGGGCTCGGTTGTAGCTTCTTTGGTGTGGTTAGGAGGGGTTACGGTTTCAGCAACTTTCTTAGAACCCTTTTTGGTAAGAGTTCCAGCTTTAACATGATTATCGGTTAGGGTAGCAGACAGGCGGATGGCATCTTCCAAAGTAGCAGGATTTCTACCTAAGACAGTATCTTGAATTTGTCTTGGTAGCCCACCAATGTACTTTTCGATGCAACGAGATAATGGAGTGACCATGTGGGGCACAAGAAGACTCAATTCATGGAACCGAGTTGTGTAAGCCAAGTGTTCCCCACTATCTTGGGCAAGATCCCAAAATTCGGCCTCTAACTTCTTCACTTCATTGCGAGGACAGAACTCCTCGGTCATAAGCCTTTTGACCTCATCCCAAGGTAAGGCCATAGCTACATCAACACCCCTATTCCTTTTCTCCCCATTCCACCATGTAAGTGCCCGCTTTTGAAGGACACTAGTAGCATAACGAACACGGAGGTTGTCGGGACAGTCACTATTGAGAAAGGTATTCTCAATACTTTCGAACCATTGGAGGAGTCCGGTAGCTCCTTCGGTTCCATAAAACTTTAGCGGATTGCACGAATTGAAGTGCTTGAAGGTGCATTGGGATGGATTACCACCATTTCCACCATTACCACCATTATTACCACTATTGCTTCCATTGCCATTAGTGGCACCATTGGCTTGGGTGAGTTGTGTCACCAATTGAGTAAGAATAGCAGCAATGTCAGAGTTGGCGTTAGCGGCGGGAGCACGACGAGGAGGCATTCTACAGATTTGAAACACAAGGCAAGAGAGATTGTAAGAACTTATGAGAATTGCTAGGATTTAATAGAATGAGATAACAAAATAAAAGATAGATAATCATAGTTTGGATTGTACTCAAAAGTGACAAAAATTCACTTGAATACTAAGGCATATTAAGGTTAATTTAAACTCATATAATTTTCAAGGAGACATGCTTTAGCCTATAGGTAAACACTCATCTCGGGAGTTCCCAGGAAAGCATACGGGTCCCTCGGTTGATTGGGATTTATGCGAAATGCTTTCCTAGACAGAAAACCAAAAATACAGGTGTCACCCTTCCAGATTGCACGTGTCCTCAAATAATTTAACAAGTTTAAAAACCTCAACGAAGAAATAAAAATTTTATTTAAAGATTTTTGCTTCAAGAATTTTCCACATGCTTAGAAAGGATAAAGATAGAAAAAGAAGATAAGAATAATAAGAGGTTTAGGCCATAGGAAAGGATGTTATTTATTTAATTATTATTTAAGAATATCCTAATAAGTCATGCATTTCTAACAAAGAAGGTAGCAAATATAATAATAATTAATCATGGTAAGCATGTAGCACATAGCACAAAATCATGAAGCATAACATAAGTGGGTGTCCTAAAGTTATAGTCTAGGTCAAGATGTCTAATAACCTAAATCCCTATAACCAAGGCTCTGATACCAATCTGTCACACCCCGACCGATGGCGGAATCATCGGGGCGGGACATGTAAGACTGTTCATAGCACATGGTTGACTAAATTGAAATATATTAAAGTCAAATTTTTATTACAATAAATCCAAGTACAAGATCAAATTCAAACAAGAAATATAAACAAGTCATAAAATTCTTGATTTATTTTGCTAAGTCCAAATCTTATGTTGAACACGTCTTGAATCAATCTCACATATTGGGGCCTGAAACATGAATAAAATAAAGTCAACTAAAAAGTTGGTGAGTATAACACAGTTGTATATAGATAGCATATAGTTGAAAACAAATCCTTTACATGACATGATAAATAAGGCGTTCATGGGGAGTAACTATTGTGTAACCAAATGTACAATCAAACCTTGTAACTAGCATGCAAAACAAAGTGTATTGTCGGTTTCAATCACCGCGTACCATGGGTGGGTTTGTCAGATTCAATAGATCCATCATTGAAAACCGTCGGCTTGTATAGTTAATGATTGCACATAAGAGCATTCAAAGGTTAAACACACCTAGCACTCGGGCACAAAGCTCAAATTTTTGCACACATGTATGTAAATAGGATTTTTTTTGCACTTGTGTAGTTTGTGTAAATGTAAATGTGTAATGTGTAATGAGTATAGAGTTCATGTTCCACCCCAAAAGTGTAAAAGAGTAAAAGGGGTTGTGAATACTCACTTGGTATGGAAGTGAAGCTAACAAGGAATATAGATAGCAAAAAGATCCTTGAAAAGCACACTTTAACCTAAATAGTAATATGCATTGAATCATATAGATGTATAAAGTTTAAAAATGAAAGTTGGATTTGTATATAAAACCATTGGTTTGTATTTAAAAAGGATTGAATAAAATATATAAAGTTTGAGGTAAAATATGTTTGAAACAATTTAATTAGGTTTGAATTAAATAAATAAGTGTATAACTATAGTTTATGAAATAATGTCAATATTAATTGTAATTAAGTATAAATAAATAAAACGATTTTGATTTAAAATGTAAAGTAAATAAGTCATCATTGTAACTTAATTATTTAAAATATCATTTAAGTGTAAGATGATAAATATAAATTTAATTTTTATAAACTTTTCAATAAATTACATTTATGCCAAGATTAAACTTTTAATCTATTTTTAAATACAGAAAACATATTTTTATAAAATCTGAAACATTTACTGATTAAAATCTAAAAATTATAATTATGTTAAAAATTCTGAGTCTAGCACGACCGTGCCTCGGAAGGGCACGATCGTGCTCAAGCCACGGGCGCGACCGCGCTAGTCGGGGCACGACCGGGTTGATCAATCAGGAGCACAATCTAGACAAGTCATCAGGCACGACCGTGCCTTACCCCGGCACGGTCGCGTCTATGATTTTTAGACACAACAGAGACTAGCCCAAAGGGCATGACAAGGTCTGGACGGATGACACGACCGCGCTGCTAGTCGACACGACCGCGCTAAACGAGGCACGGCCGCGCTAGATGATTAGCGCGACCGTGTCTATTCCAAATCAGACACGAATCGAGAGTTTCTTGTATTTTGAACACAGGAATTGTTAGGGCTTTTGATTAATGGGTTATTAAGAGTCTTTTCATATAACTTAATTGTATGGAAATCGAGTTTAAGCATGGGTTCGATTAAATCATTTTTATTAAAATATGATTTCTGATTCTGATCGAATTCTATAATGGAAGCCCAAATTGAATGAGGGCTTTTGATAATGTTACTGAAATGAGTGAGATGGAGAGTATACTTACCCTGAAACGTAACGAATCGATGAAGAACGGCAGAGATGAGTTCCGGCGACGGAGGTAAAGGTTTCCGGTGACTTCGACTGCGATTCCGGCTAGGCCAGAGAGTCCAGAGTCTTGGAGAGAGCCGGGAGATGATAAATCCTCTCTTGATCGGGAGAATTTGGGTTCCAGGAGGAAGACTCGAGTTTTGTTTGAATGGCTTGAGAGAGAATTCGAGATTGATGGAGAAAAACTGAGGCGTTGAGTAATTGAAAATGGTATAACTCGCGTTAAAGGAAAAGAAACGTAATCGGATTTGAAATTCGAACGATTGAGCGTTTTGAAATCATATTTACGTTTCGACTGTTTCGCAGGCGCGACCGTGCCAAGATTGGCGCGACCGTGCTAAGGAACCGGGCGCGATCGTTCCAGGACCAGCCGCGCGATCGTGCCGAGGCACTTGGCGCGACCGTGCTAGAACGAAGCACGACCGTGCTAACTAGGGTTTCTTTATAAATTTTCAACTTTAGTCCTTGACTTTTCAGGTTTTATAAATTTGAAATATATAGTTACTTGTATAGCTTTTATGTGCATATAATCGAGTAAAACTTGCGAACTTGTATAGAATCATTGCATTTTATTTACCGCGGGAAAAATATTGAGACATTGCACGAGTATAGAACTTGAAATTTCATTACATTGAATTGAAATATGAATACTAAAAATCAGAAATGTTACAATAGTGGTAACAATGGTGGTAATGGTGGAAATGGTGGAAACAATCCATCTCAATACACCTTCAAGCACTTCAATTCGTGCAATCCCCTAAAGTTTTATGGAACCGAAGGAGCTACTGGACTCCTTCAATGGTTTGAAAGTATTGAGAATACCTTTCTCAATAGTGACTGTCCCGACAACCTCCGTGTTCGTCATGCTACAAGTGTCCTCCAAAAGCGGGCACTTACATGGTGGAATGGGGAGAAAAGGAATAGGGGTATTGATGTAGCTATGGCTTTACCTTGGGATGAGGTCAAAAGGCTTATGACCGAGGAATTCTGTCCTCGAAATGAAGTGAAGAAGTTAGAGGCCGAATTTTGGGATCTTGCCCAAGATAGTGGGGAAAACTTAGCATATACAACTCGGTTCCATGAGTTGAGTCTTCTCGTGCCCCACATGGTCACTCCGTTATCTCATTGTATCGAAAAGTACATTGGTGGGATACCAAGACAAATCCAAGATACTGTCTTAGGTAGAAATCCTGCTACTTTGGAAGATGCCATCCGCCTGTCTGCTACCCTGACTGATAATCATGTGAAAGCTGGGACTCTTACCAAAAAGGGATCTAAGAAAGTTGCTGAAACCGTAACCCCTCCTACCCACAACAAAGAAGCCACAACTGAACCCTCTCGCAATAACAAAAAGTGGAAGGTTAGAAACTTTGCTGTGGTTACTCCTGCGGTGCCCGTTAATCAAGTTGCACCCGTAGTTCAAGCACCGACTAAAAAGCCATATGTTGGGATCTACCCTCTTTCTGCCACCTGCAATTTTCATCATCCTCAAAATATCCCATGTCGCCTTTGTACTCATTGTGTGATATATGGTCACACTATCAATTTTTGTAAGGCCAAAGCTTTTGAGGGCCAAGTCAACCCACCGAACCAACCCAACCCGCGAGTGGCTAATCAAGGTGTTCCCGCCATTGCTAATAGGCGTGCTTGTTATGAGTGTGGTGACCCGAACCATTTTCGAAATCTATGTCCAAGACTTGCAAATGCTAGACAAGGTGGAGCTCGTGGGCGTGCGTTCAACATAAATGCCAACGAAGCTCAAGCCAACAAACGACGTGGTTAATGGTACGTTCCTTGTTAATAGTCAATATGCCTCCATTTTGTTCGATACCGGTGCCGATAAAAGTTTTGTGTCACTTAATTTTGAGCCTTTACTTGCAAAGACACGATCCCAATTAGAGAAAACCTTCACCGTTGAAATAGCAAATGGTGACTCCCTTACAATTGAGTCTATCATCTATGATTGCTCCTTAGAACTTAATGATCATACATTCCCAATCAATCTTATTCCAATGCCACTAGGAAGCTTTGATATTATCATAGGTATGGATTGGCTATCAAATCATCATGCCGAAGTCATTTGCTTTGAAAAGTGTATTCGAATTCCGCTACCATCGGGAGAAACCTTAAGGGTTTTTGGTGAAAAGCCTTGCAAGGGTCTTAAATTGATGTCTTGTACTACCGCTCAAAAGTACTTACGAAAGAAGTACATCGCCTTCCTAGCTCATATTGTTCAAAAGGACGTTAAGGAGAAGAGTATTCAAGACATTCCTATCATTAGGGATTTTCCCGAAGTGTTTCCTAAAGATTTATCCGGTCTTCCTCCTGTTCGTCAAGTAGAGTTCCGTATTGATCTTATGCTCGGAGCTAACCCCGTTGCTAGAGCTCCTTATCGTCTTGCACCTTCGGAAATGCAAGAACTCGTAAGCCAACTTCAAGAACTCTCCGACAAAGGTTTCATTCACCCGAGTCATTCACTGTGGGGTGCACCCGTCTTATTTGTAAAGAAGAAGGATGGATCATTTCGCATGTGTATTGACTACCGCGAACTCAACAAGCTTACTATCAAAAATCGTTATCCTTTGCCTAGGATCGATGACCTCTTTGATCAACTTCAAGGTTCTACTTGCTTCTCGAAGATTGATCTTCGATCTGGTTATCATCAGCTCCGTGTTCAAGAAGATGACATTCCTAAGACTGCTTTTCGAACAAGGTATGGTCATTACGAGTTCATGGTTATGCCTTTCGGGTTAACCATTGCACCCGCAGTTTTCATGGATCTCATGAACCGTGTGTGCAAACCGTACCTTGATAAATTCGTGATCGTTTTCATTGACGATATCTTAATCTATTCCAAGACTAAAGCCGACCATGAAGAACACCTTAGATTGGTTTTGGACCTTTTAAAGAAAGAACAACTATATGCCAAGTTCTCCAAATGTGAATTTTGGTTAAAAGAAGTTCAATTTCTTGGTCACATCGTCAACGACAAGGGTATTCATGTTGATCCTGCTAAGATTGAAACGGTTAAGAATTGGAATGCCCCGAAGACTCCTACCGAAGTTCGTTCATTTCTTGGTCTTGCGGGTTATTATCGTCGTTTCATCTCAAACTTCTCAAAGATTGCTGTCCCTCTTACCGCCTTGACCCATAAGGGTAAAGCTTATGAATGGGGACCGAAACAAGAAGAAGCTTTCCAAACTCTTAAGCATAAGTTGTGTAATGCTCCCATTTTGACTCTCCCCGATGGAAATGATGATTTAGTTGTCTATTGTGATGCTTCTAACCAAGGTCTTGGTTGTGTCCTCATGCAACGAGGAAAAGTAATCGCTTATGCATCAAGGCAACTCAAAATCCATGAGAAAAATTATACGACGCACGATCTCGTGCGGTCGTATTCGCGTTAAAGATTTGGAGACATTACCTATATGGCACGAAATGTGTGGTGTTCACTGACCACAAAAGTCTTCAACACATCTTCAACCAAAAATGTAGGTCCCGGGAGCCTCGTCGCGCAGCGGATAATAACACGATATGTTCTGCGATTTGTGTGGGAACAAAGAAACGAAGCAGATAAACATGAACAAAGATAAAAGACGATGAAACGAAACGTAATTCATAACAAAGAAGTCATCCCGTATTACAGACTACATACCGAAGGAACACACATCTCTCATCTAAGCTCACGGTCCAGGGGTCGGGAGAGCTCTTCCCGACCCGGACAACCTGGTTCCAGAGTTCCACCTACAAATGAAGACAAGTCTTCTATTTATAGGGGCAGGAACACTTCCTGCGTACTTGACAAGTACGCAAGGCAAAAGCCTTGCGTACTTACTAAGTACGCATGGTTTGGTCATGCGTACTTGACAAGTACGCAAGGCAAAAGCCTTGCGTACTTACTAAGTACGCGGGACCAAACTGGTGTGCGGGCGAAGTACTCAGGAACACCCTCCCGCGTACTAGCCACGCACACCGATACATAGAATTTAATCTATAGTTACAAAACATGCTTCTACAAAAAAGAACTCAATATGAGGCAACGACGTTGGGTCGAACTCCTTAACGACTATGACTGTGAAATTCGTTACCATCCCGGCAAAGCGAATGTAGTAGCCGATGCTTTGAGTCGAAAGGACCATGTTATGCTTCATTGTGCCCGTATTCAAACCGATATTCAAACCCGTATCTTAGAAGCTCAACACGTCTCGGTAACCGAGGGCAACATGTATGAAGAAATGTCGTGCGGTGTTGAACTTCTTCTTGAATCAAAACCCAATGGCTTACTATATTACTTGAACCGTTTAGGGTTCCCGATCGCGATGATCTCCGTGCATTTCTCATGAACGAGGCTCATAAGACTCGTTATTCTATTCATCCTGGTGCGGATAAAATGTACCAAGATCTTCGCCAACTTTATTGGTGGCCCGGTATGAAGAAAGACATTGCTCTTTATGTGGCCAAATGCTTAACTTGCTCCAAAGTCAAAGCCGAACATCAACGTCCTTCTGGTTTACTCGAACAACCAGAAATTCCCGTGTGGAAATGGGAGAATTTAGCTATGGATTTCATTACCAAGCTCCCTCGCACCTCGAGTGGTTATGATAGTATTTGGGTGATCATTGATCGACTCACCAAATCTGCCCACTTCTTGCCTATTCGTGAAGACTTCAAAGTGGAGAAATTAGCCCGAATTTACATTGATGAAATTGTGAGCCGTCATGGCGTTCCCTTGAACATAATATCTGATAGAGACGCTCGGTTCACTTCTCGGTTTTGGCAATCTCTCGAAAAGGCTCTTGGTACTCAATTGGATTTGAGCACGGCTTACCATCCGCAAACTGATGGTCAAACCGAGCGAATAATCCAAACTCTTGAAGACATGCTTAGAGCTTGTGTAATCGATTTTGGTGGCAATTGGGATTCACATTTATCTCTTATTGAGTTCTCTTACAACAATAGCTACCACACAAGTATCAACATGGCTCCATTCGAAGCTCTCTATGGTCGCAAGTGTCGTTCTCCTATCTGTTGGAGTAAGATTGGTGAAGCACAAATCACTGGTCCCGAGTTAATTCAAGAAACATCCGACAAATCCGTGACAATATTCGAGTAGCGAGGAGTCAGCAAAAGAGTTATGCCGACAAACGTCGAAAACCCTTGGAATTCCAAGTCGGTGACCTTGTTCTTCTAAAGGTGTCTCCATGGAAGGGTGTGGTCCGTTTTGGAAAGAAAGGCAAGTTAGCACCTCGTTATGTTGGTCCATTCAAAATCCTTGAAAGGATTGGGAAAGTGGCTTATAAGCTCGAGTTACCTCCATCTCTTGGCAATGTACATCCTACATTTCATATATGTAATCTAAAGAAGTGTCTCGCCGATGAAAATCTCCATATACCGCTCGACGACGTGCGCATTGATGAAACGATGCACTTCGTTGAGAAGCCGGTGGAAATTATGGATCGAGAAGTCAAACAGCTCAAGCGAAGTCGCATTCCTATCGTTAAAGTTCGTTGGGAATCTAAGCGTGGTCCTAAGTTCACTTGGGAACGAGAAGACCAAATGAAGCTCAAGTACCCTCATCTTTTTACTAATAATGTTATTTCCTCTAGCTAAATTTCGGGACGAAATTCTCTCAACATGGGGAGACTGTAACATCTCTGATTTTTAGTATTCGTATTTCAATTCAATGTAATGCAATTTCAAATTCAATACTCGTGCAACGCCTCATTATTTTCTCGCCGTAAATTAAATGCAATGATTCTATACAAATTCGCAAGTCTTACTCGGTTATATACATTTAGACACTATACAAGAAACTATTTAATTCAAACTTATCAAATCTGAAAAGTCATGGACTAAAATTGAAAAATGTCAACAAACCCTAGTCTAGCACGGTCGTGCTTCGTCCTAGCACGGTCGCGCCAGGTGCTTTGGCACGGTCGCGCGACCTGCTTTGGAACGATCGCGCCCGGTGCCTAGGCACGGTCGCGCCTGCGTAACAGTTGAATCGTAATTGTGACTTTAATCATCCGATCGTTCAAATTCGTAACATCAACACACTTTATTCACATTAACAAACACAATAAACATTTCCATTACTCGAAATCACTTCGGTTTTATTCTACCAAATTCCAAACGCTTGGACATTTCAAGGAGAACCAAAATTCTCTCAATTTTCTCAAAGCAATCCAGTCAAGCATTTCCAGACCATCTCTGAATCATCCGAAGCCGCTGAAACATTCGAAACCGCAGCATAGGTCGCCGGAAACCAAGCTTGCCGCCGACAGAATCCCTTCCTACCATTCTCTAACGATTCGCTTCTATTCCGGGTAATTGAATCTTCTATTTCATTCTCTTCTGTATCAGTATCGAAAGCCCCTATTCAATTTGGGCTTCCATTATAGAAATCGATCCGAATCAGAACTCATATTTTATTGAAAATGATTTAATCGAATCCCTACTTAAACGCGATGTTCATACAATTAAGTTATATGAAAAGACTCGTAATAACCCATTAATCAAAAGCCCTAACAAATCCAGCGTTTAAAATACAAGAAATTGTCAATTCGTGTCTGATTTGGAAGAGACACGGTCGCGCTAATCATCTAGCGCGGCCGTGCCTCATGTAGCGCGATCGTGCCGAATATCAGCGCGGTCGTGTCCACCTGTCCAGACCTTGTCATGCCCTCTGGGGTAGTCTCTGTTGTGTCTAAAGATCATAGACACGACCGTGACGGGCCAAGGCACGGTCGTGCCTGTTGACTGGTCTAGAATGTGCTTCTGTTGATCAACCCGGTCGCGCCCGTGGCTTGAGCACGATCGTGCCCTTCCGAGGCACGGTCGTGTGAGACTCAGAATTTTTAGCAGAAATATAATTTTTATATTTTAATCAGTAAAGGTTTCAGATTTTATAAAAATATGTTTTCTGTATTTAAAAATGGATTAAAAGTTTAATCTTGGCATAAATATAATTTATTGAAAAGTTTATAAAAAAATTAAATTTATATTTATTATCTTACACTTAAATGGTATTTAAATAATTAAGTTACAAAATTTATAAATAATAATTATTTATTTAATTTACACTTTAAATCAAAATCATTTATTTATTTATACTTAATTACAATTAATATTTACATTATTTCATAAACTATAAGTATATGTTTATTTATCCAATTCAAACCTAATCAAATTGTTTCAAAAATATTATTACTTCAAACTCTATATATATTTTATTCAATAGTTTTAAATACAAATCAATAGTTTTATACCCAAATTCAACTTTCATTTTAGACTTAAATTTTATGCATCTATTTGATTCAATACATATTTACCCTTTAGGTTAATTTGTGCATCTCGAGGATCATATTTGCTATCTATAATCTTTGTTAGCTTCACTTCCATACCAAGTGAGTATTCACAACCCCTTTTTACTCTTTTACACTTTTGGGGTGGAACTTGAACTTTATACACATTACACATTTCACATTTACATTTACTCAAACAACACAAGTGCAAAATCCTACTTACATACATGTATGCAAAATTTGAGCTTTGTGCCCGAGTGCTAGTTGTGCTAGTCTTTGTGAAAACTATGTGCAATCATTAACTATACAAGCCGACGGTTTTCAATGATAGATCTATTGAGTCTGACAAACCCACCCAAGTGGAGGTGATTGATACCGACAACACAATTTGCATACTAGTTACAAAGGTTTGGTTGTACTTGATTACACAATAGCTGCTCCCCATAAATGCCTTATTTTTCATGTCTTGTAAAGGATTTTTTTTCAACTATATGCTATCTATATACAACTGTGTTATGCTCACCAACTTTTTAGTTGACTTTATTTTATTCATGTTTCAGGCCCTAATAGGTGAGAATGATTCAAGACGTGCTCAACATAGGATTTGGACTTAGCAATATTAAATCAAGAAGTTTATGAGTTGTTTATTGTTTCTTTGTTTGGATTTGGTTTGTACTTGAATTATGTGAAATGGAAATTTGACTTTAATATATTTCAATTTAGTCAACCTTGTGCTATGAACATTCTTACATGTCCCGCCCCGATGATTCCGCCATCGGTCGGGTTGTGACATGACCTGTCATTCTTCCTGGGTCTGCAAGTCAGTCAAAGTGAGGATGACATTTATCTGCATCAAACTAAGTATGTGCACGACATCTTGTTAAAATACAAGATGAATGATAGCAGTACTTATGGCACACCTATCCCAGTCAATCATGGTCTACATCCTGACAAAGATGGAAAGGAGGTGGATTGCACATTGTACCATGGGATGATCGGATCTCTTATGTATCTCACAGTTTCAAGAACCGACATAATGTTTGCTGTGTGCTTGTGCTCAAGGTTTCAGTCACAACCGAAGGAGTCCCATATGATAGACGTGAAGAGGATTTTCATATACTTGAAAGGGAAACCCCGATTGGGTCTTTGGTACTCTAAGCAGCAGTCATTTGACTTCAAAGCCTACACTGATTCAGACTATGGCGGTTGTAACCTTGATAGAAAGTCAACTTCTAGTGGAAATCAATTCTTGGGAGACAGACTAGTTTCCTGGCAGTGTAAGAAGCAGTAAACGGTTTCTGTCTCAACATGTGAAGCATAATACATTGCTGTAGCGAGCGGTTGTTCTCAGATATTGTGGATTCAGCAGCAATTGAGAGACTACGGCTTAAACTTCACTGGAACTCCTCTGTTCATTGACAACAATGCCACCATGTCCATCACAAATAACCCGGTGAAACATTCCAAAACTAAACATATAGAAATTCGCCATCATTTCATCCGTGATTGTGCTGAAAAGCATTTAATTGAACTTGTAAAGGTTCACACGGATGACAATCTTGCTGAGCTTTTCACTAACGCGTTTGACCGATCTCGTTTTGAGCATCTTGTCAACTTGATAGGAATGTTCAATCCTGAGTGAAAACTTGTTTTTCTTAAATAAATTTAATTCATGAAAGTTAAATTTTATTTCTCTTAAAATTTCTGTATAGTTCTTTTAGTTTTCAAATATTTTACAAAACTTCAAACAAAATAGAAAATGGAGAAAATTTTCAAAGTAATCCTGAGAAAAGAGGAAATGATAGTACATCAGAAATGATCTAAACGCCATAGACTGCTCATATGGGAAATGATTGAGACTGCAAGGACAATGCTGTCAGATGCAAAGCTTCCTGTCCCTTTCTGGGCAGAAGCAGTTAATACAACTTGTCACATCTTAAACAGTGTTCTGGTTGTGAAGAGTCACAACAAGACTTGTTATGAGTTGATCAACAATTGACTTCCCAATCTTGATTACCTAGTTCCTTTTGGTAGTCCCTGTTCCTTATTGCTACAGTACAAAGACCGCAAGTCTAAGTTTCATGCAAAAGCGGTGGAAGGCATCTTCTTAGGATACGTTTCCAACTTGCCTTGCAAGAGAGTGTACAACATAGGAACTCGTACTATCGAAGAATGGTTTGAAGTGGATTGTAGTAAACACAACATTCCACCAGAACCAACGGGTCTAGCTTGGGGTTTTGATTATGATGCGCTATTCAAGTAATTAAATCTTCCTGATTTGTCTACAGTTGATGCCGCAAATGTATATGAATTATTGGGGGCAGCGATGACTCCAGTTTCCCAACTCGTGCTACTGTACCGATTGTAACTTCTGATTCTAATGCTGCATCTGCATCTGGAACTCTTAATGGTGATAACAGTTAAGATGTTCATGTTGACGGAAATGACGCTCAAGCTAATCCTAACACTAGTGTAGAAAATGAAGCTCCAGCTGATCTAATTAACATTGAATCTTCTTCTTCTGGAACATAGGATATGGGGGAGTTAAGCACGAACCTTGATTCAGAAATTCAGGAACCAAATGTACCAGAGACGAGAGTGCATAAGAATCATCCAATTGACAACATTATTGGTGATCCTCATGCCGGTGTTCAGACTCGTCATCGAACCATTAATGAGAACACTAGTCTCTACTCTGAGATACTTGACACTGGTGTCATGGAAACATGTCTGCATGCTGCATTCGTGTCCCAGTTAGAGCTGAAGAATATGAAAGAGGCTCTCGCTGACAACTGCTGGATTGAGGCAATGCAAGACGAACTGTATCAATTCTAAAAGTTGCATGTGTGGGATTTGGTTGACTTGCCAAGGGGCGTACAACCAATTGGCACCAGATGGGTGTTCAAATGCAAGACGGATGATCGTCATGTTGTGGTGAAGAACAAAGCAAGGTTGGTTGTTTAGGGTTTTTATCAACAAGAGGGCTTGGATTACACAGAAGTATATGCCCCGGTTGCTAGACTTGAAGCCATTCTACTGTTTCTGGCTTATGCCTAATATTTTGGTCTCAAGGACTATCAAATTGATGTGAAGAGTGCTTTCCTGTATAGAAAAGTACATGAAGAGGTCTGTGTCACTCAACCTCCCGGCTTTAAAGATCCGCATAATATCAATAAAGTGTACAAGCTCGACAAAGCACTTTATGGTCTTCATCAAGCGCCACGGGCATGGTATGAGACATTATCTAAACATCTATTGTCAAATGGTTTCGACCATGGACAGATTGACTCGACCCTCTTCATTAGGAAAGCAGGAGGTGACATTCTTCTTGTACAAGTGTATGTCGACGACATTATCTTTGGGTCTTCAAATGAAGAGATGTGTAGGGAATTTGAAGAGGTGATGAAGTCCAAGTTTGAAATGGGTAACATGGGTGACCTGTCGTTCTTCCTAGGTCTGCAGGTCAGTCAAAGAGAGGATGACATTTATCTGCATCAAACTAAGTATGTGCACGGCATCTTGTCAAAATACAAGATGAATGATAGCAGTACTTATGGCACACCTATCCCATTCAATCATGGTCTACATCCTGACAAAGATGGAAAGGAGGTGGATTACAGATTGTACCGTGGGATGATCGGATCTCTTATGTATCTCACAGCTTCAAGACCCGACATAATGTTTGATGTGTGCTTGTGCTCAAGGTTTCAGTCACAACCGAAGGAGTCCCATATGATAGACGTGAAGAGGATTTTCATATACTTGAAAGGGAAACCCCGATTGGGTCTTTGGTACTCTAAGAAGCAGTCATTTGACTTCAAAGCCTACACTGATTCAGACTATGGCGGTTGTAACCTTGATAGAAAGTCAACTTCTGGTGGAAGTCAATTCTTGGGAGACAGACTAGTTTCCTGGCAGTGTAAGAAGCAGTAAACGGTTTCTGTCTCAACATGTGAAGCATAATACATTGCTGTAGCGAGCGGTTGTTCTCAGATATTGTGGATTCAGCAGCAATTGAGAGACTACGGCTTAAACTTCACTGGAACTCCTCGTTTCATTGACAACAATGCCACCATGTCCATCACAAATAACCCGGTGAAACATTCCAAAACTAAACATATAGAAATTCGCCATCATTTCATCCGTGATTGTGCTGAAAAGCATTTAATTGAACTTGTAAAGGTTCACACGGATGACAATCTTGCTGAGCTTTTCACTAACGCGTTTGACCGATCTCGTTTTGAGCATCTTGTCAACTTGATAGGAATGTTCAATCCTGAGTGAAAACTTGTTTTTCTTAAATAAATTTAATTCATGAAAGTTAAATTTTATTTCTCTTAAAATTTCTGTATAGTTCTTTTAGTTTTCAAATATTTTACAAAACTTCAAACAAAATAGAAAATGGAGAAAATTTTCAAAGTAATCTTGAGAAAAGAGGAAATTATAGTACATCAGAAATGATCTAAACGCCATAGACTGCTCATATGGTAAATGATTGAGACTGCAAGGATAATGCTGTCAGATGCAAAGCTTCCTCTCCCTTTCTGGGCAGAAGCAGTTAATACAGCTTGTCACATCTTGAACAGTGTTCTGGTTGTGAAGAGTCGCAACAAGACTTGTTATGAGTTGATCAACAATCGACTTCCCAATCTTGATTACCTAGTTCCTTTTGGTAGTCCCTGTTCCTTATTGCTACAGTACAAAGACCGCAAGTCTAAGTTTCATGCAAAAGAGGTGGAAGGCATCTTCTTAGGATACGTTTCCAACTTGCCTTGCAAGAGAGTGTACAACATAGGAACTCGTACTATCGAAGAATGGTTTGAAGTGGATTGTAGTAAACACAACATTCCACCAGAACCAACTGATCTAGCTTGGGGTTTTGATTATGATGCGCTATTCAAGTCATTAAATCTTCCTGATTTGTCTGCAGTTGATGCCGCAAATGTATATGAATTATTGGGGGGCAGCGATGACTCCAGTTTCCCAACTCGTGCTACTATACCGATTGTAACTCCTGATTCTAATGCTGCATCTGCATCTGGAACTCTTAATGGTGATAACAGTTAAGATGTTCATGTTGACGGAAATGACGCTCAAGCTAATCCTAACACTACTGTAGAAAATGAAGCTCCATCTGATCCAATTAACATTGAATCTTCTTCTTCTGGAACATAGGATATGGGGGAGTTTAGCACGAACCTTGATTCAGAAATTCAGGAACCAAATGTACCAGAGACGAGAGTGCATAAGAATCATCCAATTGACAACATTATTGGTGATCCTCATGCGGGTGTTCAGACTCGTCATCGAACCATTAATGAGAACACTAGTCTCTACTCTGAGATACTTGACACTGGTGTCATGGAAACATGTCTGCATGCTGCATTCGTGTCCCAGTTAGAGATGAAGAATGTGAAAGAGGCTCTCGCTGACAACTGCTGGATTGAGGCAATGCAAGACGAACTGTATCAATTCTAAAAGTTGCATGTGTGGGATTTGGTTGACTTGCCAAGGGGCGTACAACCAATTGGCACCAGATGGGTGTTCAAATGCAAGACGGATGATCGTCATGTTGTGGTGAAGAACAAAGCAAGGTTGGTTGTTTAGGGTTTTTATCAACAAGAGGGCTTGGATTACACAGAAGTATATGCCCCGGTTGCTAGACTTGAAGCCATTCGACTGTTTCTGGCTTATGCCTAATATTTTGGTCTCAAGGTCAATAAACTTGATGTGAAGAGTGCTTTCCTGTATGGAAAAGTACATGAAGAGGTCTATGTCACTCAACCTCCCGGCTTTGAGGATCCGCATAATATCAATAAAGTGTACAAGCTCGACAAAGCACTTTATGGTCTTCATCAAGCACCACGGGAATGGTATGAGACATTATCTAAACATCTACTGTCAAATGGTTTCGACCGTGAACAGATTGACTCGACCCTCTTCATTAGGAAAGCATGAGGTGACATTCTTCTTGTACAAGTGTATGTCGACGACATTATCTTTGGGTCTTCAAATGAAGAGATGTGTAGGGAATTTGAAGAGGTGATGAAGTCCAAGTTTGAAATGGGTAACATGGGTGACCTGTCGTTCTTCCTGGGTCTGCAGGTCAGTCAAAGAGAGGATGACATTTATCTGCATCAAACTAAGTATGTGCACGGCATCTTGTCAAAATACAAGATGAATGATAGCAGTACTTATGGCACACCTATCCCATTCAATCATGGTCTACATCTTGACAAAGATGGAAAGGAGGTGGATTACAGATTGTACCGTGGGATGATCGGATCTCTTATGTATCTCACAGCTTCAAGACCCGACATAATGTTTGATGTGTGCTTGTGCTCATGGTTTCAGTCACAACCGAAGGAGTCCCATATGATAGATGTGAAGAGGATTTTCAGATACTTAAAAGGGAAACCGCGATTGGGTCTTTGGTACTCTAAGCAGCAGTCATTTGACTTCAAAGCCTACACTGATTCAGACTATGGCGGTTGTAACCTTGATAGAAAGTCAACTTCTGGTGGAAGTCAATTCTTGGGAGACAGACTGGTTTCCTGGCAGTGTAAGAAGCAGTAAACGGTTTCTGTCTCAACATGTGAAGCAGAATACATTGCTGTAGCGAGCGGTTGTTCTCAGATATTGTGGATTCAGCAGCAATTGAGAGACTACGGCTTAAACTTCACTGGAACTCCTCTGTTCATTGACAACAATGCCACCATGTCCATCGCAAATAACCCGGTGAAACATTCCAAAACTAAACATATAGAAATTGGCCATCATTTCATCCGTGATTGTGCTGAAAAGCATTTAATTGAACTTGTAAACGTTCACACGGATGACAATCTTGCTGAGCTTTTCACTAACGCGTTTGACCGATCTCGTTTTGAGCATCTTGTCAACTTGATTGGAATGTTCAATCCTGAGTGAAAACTTGTTTTTCTTAAATAAATTTAATTCATGAAAGTTAAATTTTATTTCTCTTAAAATTTCTGTATAGTTCTTTTAGTTTTCAAATATTTTACAAAACTTCAAACAAAATAGAAAATGGAGAAAATTTTCAAAGTAATCTTGAGAAAAGAGGAAATGATAGTACATCAGAAATGATCTAAACGCCAAAGACTGCTCATATGGGAAATGATTGAGACTACAAGGACAATGCTGTCAGATGCAAAGCTTCCTGTCCCTTTCTGGGCAGAAGCAGTTAATACAACTTGTCACATCTTGAACAGTGTTCTGGTTGTGAAGAGTCACAACAAGACTTGTTAGGAGTTGATCAACAATCGACTTCCCAATCTTGATTACCTAGTTCCTTTTGGTAGTCCCTGTTCCTTATTGCTACAGTACAAAGACCGCAAGTCTAAGTTTCATGCAAAAGCGGTGGAAGGCATCTTCTTAAGATACGTTTCCAACTTGCCTTGCAAGAGAGTGTACAACATAGGAACTCGTACTATCGAAGAATGGTTTGAAGTGGATTGTAGTAAACACAACATTCCACCAGAACCAACTGGTCTAGCTTGGGGTTTTGATTATGATGCGCTATTCAAGTAATTAAATCTTCCTGATTTGTCTACAGTTGATGCCGCAAATGTATATGAATTATTGGGGGGCAGCGATGACTCCAGTTTCCCAACTCGTGCTACTGTACCGATTGTAACTTCTGATTCTAATGCTGCATCTGCATCTGGAACTCTTAATGGTGATAACAGTTAAGATGTTCATGTTGACGGAAATGACGCTCAAGCTAATCCTAACACTAGTGTAGAAAATGAAGCTCCAGCTGATCTAATTAACATTGAATCTTCTTCTTCTGGAACATAGGATATGGGGGAGTTAAGCACGAACCTTGATTCAGAAATTCAGGAACCAAATGTACCAGAGACGAGAGTGCATAAGAATCATCCAATTGACAACATTATTGGTGATCATCATGCCGGTGTTCAGACTCGTCATCGAACCATTAATGAGAACACTAGTCTCTACTCTGAGATACTTGACACTGGTGTCATGGAAACATGTCTGCATGCTGCATTCGTGTCCCAGTTAGAGCTGAAGAATATGAAAGAGGCTCTCGCTGACAACTGCTGGATTGAGGCAATGCAAGACGAACTGTATCAATTCTAAAAGTTGCATGTGTGGGATTTGGTTGACTTGCCAAGGGGCGTACAACCAATTGGCACCAGATGGGTGTTCAAATGCAAGACGGATGATCGTCATGTTGTGGTGAAGAACAAAGCAAGGTTGGTTGTTTAGGGTTTTTATCAACAAGAGGGCTTGGATTGCACAGAAGTATATGCCCCGGTTGCTAGACTTGAAGCCATTCTACTGTTTCTGGCTTATGCCTAATATTTTGGTCTCAAGGACTATCAAATTGATGTGAAGAGTGCTTTCCTGTATAGAAAAGTACATGAAGAGGTCTGTGTCACTCAACCTCCCGGCTTTGAAGATCCGCATAATATCAATAAAGTGTACAAGCTCGACAAAGCACTTTATGGTCTTCATCAAGCGCCACGGGCATGGTATGAGACATTATCTAAACATCTATTGTCAAATGGTTTCGACCATGGACAGATTGACTCGACCCTCTTCATTAGGAAAGCAGGAGGTGACATTCTTCTTGTACAAGTGTATGTCGACGACATTATCTTTGGGTCTTCAAATGAAGAGATGTGTAGGGAATTTGAAGAGGTGATGAAGTCCAAGTTTGAAATGGGTAACATGGGTGACCTGTCGTTCTTCCTGGGTCTGCAGGTCAGTCAAAGAGAGGATGACATTTATATGCATCAAACTAAGTATGTGCACGGCATCTTGTCAAAATACAAGATGAATGATAGCAGTACTTATGGCACACCTATCCCAGTCAATCATGGTCTACATCCTGACAAAGATGGAAAGGAGGTGGATTGCACATTGTACCATGGGATGATCGGATCTCTTATGTATCTCACAGCTTCAAGACCCGACATAATGTTTGCTGTGTGCTTGTGCTCAAGGTTTCAGTCACAACCGAAGGAGTCCCATATGATAGACGTGAAGAGGATTTTCATATACTTGAAAGGGAAACCCCGATTGGGTCTTTGGTACTCTAAGCAGCAGTCATTTGACTTCAAAGCCTACACTGATTCAGACTATGGCGGTTGTAACCTTGATAGAAAGTCAACTTCTGGTGGAAGTCAATTCTTGGGAGACAGACTAGTTTCCTGGCAGTGTAAGAAGCAGTAAACGGTTTCTGTCTCAACATGTGAAGCATAATACATTGCTGTAGCGAGCGGTTGTTCTCAGATATTGTGGATTCAGCAGCAATTGAGAGACTACGGCTTAAACTTCACTGGAACTCCTCTGTTCATTGACAACAATGCCACCATGTCCATCACAAATAACCCGGTGAAACATTCCAAAACTAAACATATAGAAATTCGCCATCATTTCATCCGTGATTGTGCTGAAAAGCATTTAATTGAACTTGTAAAGGTTCACACGGATGACAATCTTGCTGAGCTTTTCACTAACGCGTTTGACCGATCTCGTTTTGAGCATCTTGTCAACTTGATAGGAATGTTCAATCCTGAGTGAAAACTTGTTTTTCTTAAATAAATTTAATTCATGAAAGTTAAATTTTATTTCTCTTAAAATTTCTGTATAGTTCTTTTAGTTTTCAAATATTTTACAAAACTTCAAACAAAATAGAAAATGGAGAAAATTTTCAAAGTAATCTTGAGAAAAGAGGAAATGATAGTACATCAGAAATGATCTAAACGCCATAGACTGCTCATATGGGAAATGATTGAGACTGCAAGGACAATGCTGTCAGATGCAAAGCTTCCTGTCCCTTTCTGGGCAGAAGCAGTTAATACAACTTGTCACATCTTGAACAGTGTTCTGGTTGTGAAGAGTCACAACAAGACTTGTTATGAGTTGATCAACAATCGACTTCCCAATCTTGATTACCTAGTTCCTTTTGGTAGTCCCTGTTCCTTATTGCTACAGTACAAAGACCGCAAGTCTAAGTTTCATGCAAAAGCGGTGGAAGGCATCTTCTTAAGATACGTTTCCAACTTGCCTTGCAAGAGAGTGTACAACATAGGAACTCGTACTATCGAAGAATGGTTTGAAGTGGATTGTAGTAAACACAACATTCCACCAGAACCAACTGGTCTAGCTTGGGGTTTTGATTATGATGCGCTATTCAAGTAATTAAATCTTCCTGATTTGTCTACAGTTGATGCCGCAAATGTATATGAATTATTGGGGGGCAGCGATGACTCCAGTTTCCCAACTCGTGCTACTGTACCGATTGTAACTTCTGATTCTAATGCTGCATCTGCATCTGGAACTCTTAATGGTGATAACAGTTAAGATGTTCATGTTGACGGAAATGACGCTCAAGCTAATCCTAACACTAGTGTAGAAAATGAAGCTCCAGCTGATCTAATTAACATTGAATCTTCTTCTTCTGGAACATAGGATATGGGGGAGTTAAGCACGAACCTTGATTCAGAAATTCAGGAACCAAATGTACCAGAGACGAGAGTGCATAAGAATCATCCAATTGACAACATTATTGGTGATCATCATGCCGGTGTTCAGACTCGTCATCGAACCATTAATGAGAACACTAGTCTCTACTCTGAGATACTTGACACCGGTGTCATGGAAACATGTCTGCATGCTGCATTCGTGTCCCAGTTAGAGCTGAAGAATATGAAAGAGGCTCTCGCTGACAACTGCTGGATTGAGGCAATGCAAGACGAACTGTATCAATTCTAAAAGTTGCATGTGTGGGATTTGGTTGACTTGCCAAGGGGCGTACAACCAATTGGCACCAGATGGGTGTTCAAATGCAAGACGGATGATCGTCATGTTGTGGTGAAGAACAAAGCAAGGTTGGTTGTTTAGGGTTTTTGTCAACAAGAGGGCTTGGATTGCACAGAAGTATATGCCCCGGTTGCTAGACTTGAAGCCATTCTACTGTTTCTGGCTTATGCCTAATATTTTGGTCTCAAGGACTATCAAATTGATGTGAAGAGTGCTTTCCTGTATAGAAAAGTACATGAAGAGGTCTGTGTCACTCAACCTCCCGGCTTTGAAGATCCGCATAATATCAATAAAGTGTACAAGCTCGACAAAGCACTTTATGGTCTTCATCAAGCGCCACGGGCATGGTATGAGACATTATCTAAACATCTATTGTCAAATGGTTTCGACCATGGACAGATTGACTCGACCCTCTTCATTAGGAAAGCAGGAGGTGACATTCTTCTTGTACAAGTGTATGTCGACGACATTATCTTTGGGTCTTCAAATGAAGAGATGTGTAGGGAATTTGAAGAGGTGATGAAGTCCAAGTTTGAAATGGGTAACATGGGTGACCTGTCGTTCTTCCTGGGTCTGCAGGTCAGTCAAAGAGAGGATGACATTTATATGCATCAAACTAAGTATGTGCACGGCATCTTGTCAAAATACAAGATGAATGATAGCAGTACTTATGGCACACCTATCCCAGTCAATCATGGTCTACATCCTGACAAAGATGGAAAGGAGGTGGATTGCACATTGTACCATGGGATGATCGGATCTCTTATGTATCTCACAGCTTCAAGACCCGACATAATGTTTGCTGTGTGCTTGTGCTCAAGGTTTCAGTCACAACCGAAGGAGTCCCATATGATAGACGTGAAGAGGATTTTCATATACTTGAAAGGGAAACCCCGATTGGGTCTTTGGTACTCTAAGCAGCAGTCATTTGACTTCAAAGCCTACACTGATTCAGACTATGGCGGTTGTAACCTTGATAGAAAGTCAACTTCTGGTGGAAGTCAATTCTTGGGAGACAGACTAGTTTCCTGGCAGTGTAAGAAGCAGTAAACGGTTTCTGTCTCAACATGTGAAGCATAATACATTGCTGTAGCGAGCGGTTGTTCTCAGATATTGTGGATTCAGCAGCAATTGAGAGACTACGGCTTAAACTTCACTGGAACTCCTCTGTTCATTGACAACAATGCCACCATGTCCATCACAAATAACCCGGTGAAACATTCCAAAACTAAACATATAGAAATTCGCCATCATTTCATCCGTGATTGTGCTGAAAAGCATTTAATTGAACTTGTAAAGGTTCACACGGATGACAATCTTGCTGAGCTTTTCACTAACGCGTTTGACCGATCTCGTTTTGAGCATCTTGTCAACTTGATAGGAATGTTCAATCCTGAGTGAAAACTTGTTTTTCTTAAATAAATTTAATTCATGAAAGTTAAATTTTATTTCTCTTAAAATTTCTGTATAGTTCTTTTAGTTTTCAAATATTTTACAAAACTTCAAACAAAATAGAAAATGGAGAAAATTTTCAAAGTAATCTTGAGAAAAGAGGAAATGATAGTACATCAGAAATGATCTAAACGCCATAGACTGCTCATATGGGAAATGATTGAGACTGCAAGGACAATGCTGTCAGATGCAAAGCTTCCTGTCCCTTTCTGGGCAGAAGCAGTTAATACAACTTGTCACATCTTGAACAGTGTTCTGGTTGTGAAGAGTCACAACAAGACTTGTTATGAGTTGATCAACAATCGACTTCCCAATCTTGATTACCTAGTTCCTTTTGGTAGTCCCTGTTCCTTATTGCTACAGTACAAAGACCGCAAGTCTAAGTTTCATGCAAAAGCGGTGGAAGGCATCTTCTTAGGATACGTTTCCAACTCGCCTTGCAAGAGAGTGTACAACATAGGAACTCGTACTATCGAAGAATGGTTTGAAGTGGATTGTAGTAAACACAACATTCCACCAGAACCAACTGGTCTAGCTTGGGGTTTTGATTATGATGCGCTATTCAAGTAATTAAATCTTCCTGATTTGTCTACAGTTGATGCCGCAAATGTATATGAATTATTGGGGGGCAGCGATGACTCCAGTTTCCCAACTCGTGCTACTGTACCGATTGTAACTTCTGATTCTAATGCTGCATCTGCATCTGGAACTCTTAATGGTGATAACAGTTATGATGTTCATGTTGACGGAAATGACGCTCAAGCTAATCCTAACACTAGTGTAGAAAATGAAGCTCCAGCTGATCTAATTAACATTGAATCTTTTTCATCTGGAACATAGGATATGGGGGAGTTAAGCACGAACCTTGATTCAGAAATTCAGGAACCAAATGTACCAGAGACGAGAGTGCATAAGAATCATCCAATTGACAACATTATTGGTGATCCTCATGCCGGTGTTCAGACTCGTCATCGAACCATTAATGAGAACACTAGTCTCTACTCTGAGATACTTGACACTGGTGTCATGGAAACATGTCTGCATGCTGCATTCGTGTCCCAGTTAGAGCTGAAGAATATGAAAGAGGCACTCGCTGACAACTGCTGGATTGAGGCAATGCAAGACGAACTGTATCAATTCTAAAAGTTGCATGTGTGGGATTTGGTTGACTTGCCAAGGGGCGTACAACCAATTGGCACCAGATGGGTGTTCAAATGCAAGATGGATGATCGTCATGTTGTGGTGAAGAACAAAGCAAGGTTGGTTGTTTAGGGTTTTTATCAACAAGAGGGCTTGGATTAAACAGAAGTATATGCCCCGGTTGCTAGACTTGAAGCCATTCGACTGTTTTTGGCTTATGCCTAATATTTTGGTCTCAAGGTCTATCAACTTGATGTGAAGAATGCTTTCCTGCATAGAAAAGTACATGAAGAGGTCTGTGTCACTCAACCTCCCGGCTTTGAAGATCCGCATAATATCAATAAAGTGTACAAGCTCGACAAAGCACTTTATGGTCTTCATCAAGCGCCACGGGCATGGTATGAGACATTATCTAAACATCTATTGTCAAATGGTTTCGACCATGGACAGATTGACTCGACCCTCTTCATTAGGAAAGCAGGAGGTGACATTCTTCTTGTACAAGTGTATGTCGACGACATTATCTTTGGGTCTTCAAATGAAGAGATGTGTAGGGAATTTGAAGAGGTGATGAAGTCCAAGTTTGAAATGGGTAACATGGGTGACCTTTCGTTCTTCCTGGGTCTGCAGGTCAGTCAAAGAGAGGATGACATTTATCTGCATCAAACTAAGTATGTGCACGGCATCTTGTCAAAATACAAGATGAATGATAGCAGTACTTATGGCACACCTATCCCATTCAATCATGGTCTACATCCTGACAAAGATGGAAAGGAGGTGGATTACAGATTGTACCGTGGGATGATCGGATCTCTTATGTATCTCACACCTTCAAGACCCGACATAATGTTTGATGTGTGCTTGTGCTCAAGGTTTCAGTCACAACCGAAGGAGTCCCATATGATAGATGTGAAGAGGATTTTCAGATACTTGAAAGGGAAACCGCGATTGGGTCTTTGGTACTCTAAGCAGCAGTCATTTGACTTCAAAGCCTACACTGATTCAGACTATGGCGGTTGTAACCTTGATAGAAAGTCAACTTCTGATGGAAGTCAATTCTTGGGAGACAGACTGGTTTCCTGGCAGTGTAAGAAGCAGTAAACGGTTTCTGTCTCAACATGTGAAGCAGAATACATTGCTGTAGCGAGCGGTTGTTCTCAGATATTGTGGATTCAGCAGCAATTGAGAGACTACGGCTTAAACTTCACTGGAACTCCTCTGTTCATTGACAACAATGCCACCATGTCCATCGCAAATAACCCGGTGAAACATTCCAAAACTAAACATATAGAAATTCGCCATCATTTCATCCGTGATTGTGCTGAAAAGCATTTAATTGAACTTGTAAACGTTCACACGGATGACAATCTTGCTGAGCTTTTCACTAACGCGTTTGACCGATCTCGTTTTGAGCATCTTGTCAACTTGATAGGAATGTTCAATCCTGAGTGAAAACTTGTTTTTTCTTAAATAAATTTAATTCATGAAAGTTAAATTTTATTTCTCTTAAAATTTCTGTATAGTTCTTTTAGTTTTCAAATATTTTACAAAACTTCAAACAAAATAGAAAATGGAGAAAATTTTCAAAGTAATCTTGAGAAAAGAGGAAATGATAGTACATCAGAAATGATCTAAACGCCATAGACTGCTCATATGGGAAATGATTGAGACTGCAAGGACAATGCTGTCAGATGCAAAGCTTCCTGTCCCTTTCTGGGCAGAAGTAGTTAATACAACTTGTCACATCTTGAACAGTGTTCTGGTTGTGAAGAGTCACAACAAGACTTGTTATGAGTTGATCAACAATCGACTTCCCAATCTTGATTACCTAGTTCCTTTTGGTAGTCCCTGTTCCTTATTGCTACAGTACAAAGACCGCAAGTCTAAGTTTCATGCAAAAGCGGTGGAAGGCATCTTCTTAGGATACGTTTCCAACTTGCCTTGCAAGAGAGTGTACAACATAGGAACTCGTACTATCGAAGAATGGTTTGAAGTGGATTGTAGTAAACACAACATTCCACCAGAACCAACTGGTCTAGCTTGGGGTTTTGATTATGATGCGCTATTCAAGTAATTAAATCTTCCTGATTTGTCTACAGTTGATGCCGCAAATGTATATGAATTATTGGGGGGCAGCGATGACTCCAGTTTCCCAACTCGTGCTACTGTACCGATTGTAACTTCTGATTCTAATGCTGCATCTGCATCTGGAACTCTTAATGGTGATAACAGTTAAGATGTTCATGTTGACGGAAATGACGCTCAAGCTAATCCTAACACTAGTGTAGAAAATGAAGCTCCAGCTGATCTAATTAAAATTGAATCTTCTTCTTCTGGAACATAGGATATGGGGGAGTTAAGCACGAACCTTGATTCAGAAATTCAGGAACCAAATGTACCAGAGACGAGAGTGCATAAGAATCATCCAATTGACAACATTATTGGTGATCATCATGCCGGTGTTCAGACTCGTCATCGAACCATTAATGAGAACACTAGTCTCTACTCTGAGATACTTGACACTGGTGTCATGGAAACATGTCTGCATGCTGCATTCGTGTCCCAGTTAGAGCTGAAGAATATGAAAGAGGCTCTCGCTGACAACTGCTGGATTGAGGCAATGCAAGACGAACTGTATCAATTCTAAAAGTTGCATGTGTGGGATTTGGTTGACTTGCCAAGGGGCGTACAACCAATTGGCACCAGATGGGTGTTCAAATGCAAGACGGATGATCGTCATGTTGTGGTGAAGAACAAAGCAAGGTTGGTTGTTTAGGGTTTTTATCAACAAGAGGGCTTGGATTGCACAGAAGTATATGCCCCGGTTGCTAGACTTGAAGCCATTCTACTGTTTCTGGCTTATGCCTAATATTTTGGTCTCAAGGACTATCAAATTGATGTGAAGAGTGCTTTCCTGTATAGAAAAGTACATGAAGAGGTCTGTGTCACTCAACCTCCCGGCTTTGAAGATCCGCATAATATCAATAAAGTGTACAAGCTCGACAAAGCACTTTATGGTCTTCATCAAGCGCCACGGGCATGGTATGAGACATTATCTAAACATCTATTGTCAAATGGTTTCGACCATGGACAGATTGACTCGACCCTCTTCATTAGGAAAGCAGGAGGTGACATTCTTCTTGTACAAGTGTATGTCGACGACATTATCTTTGGGTCTTCAAATGAAGAGATGTGTAGGGAATTTGAAGAGGTGATGAAGTCCAAGTTTGAAATGGGTAACATGGGTGACCTGTCGTTCTTCCTGGGTCTGCAGGTCAGTCAAAGAGAGGATGACATTTATATGCATCAAACTAAGTATGTGCACGGCATCTTGTCAAAATACAAGATGAATGATAGCAGTACTTATGGCACACCTATCCCAGTCAATCATGGTCTACATCCTGACAAAGATGGAAAGGAGGTGGATTGCACATTGTACCATGGGATGATCGGATCTCTTATGTATCTCACAGCTTCAAGACCCGACATAATGTTTGCTGTGTGCTTGTGCTCAAGGTTTCAGTCACAACCGAAGGAGTCCCATATGATAGACGTGAAGAGGATTTTCATATACTTGAAAGGGAAACCCCGATTGGGTCTTTGGTACTCTAAGCAGCAGTCATTTGACTTCAAAGCCTACACTGATTCAGACTATGGCGGTTGTAACCTTGATAGAAAGTCAACTTCTGGTGGAAGTCAATTCTTGGGAGACAGACTAGTTTCCTGGCAGTGTAAGAAGCAGTAAACGGTTTCTGTCTCAACATGTGAAGCATAATACATTGCTGTAGCGAGCGGTTGTTCTCAGATATTGTGGATTCAGCAGCAATTGAGAGACTACGTCTTAAACATCACTGGAACTCCTCTGTTCATTGACAACAATGCCACCATGTCCATCACAAATAACCCGGGGAAACATTCCAAAACTAAACATATAGAAATTCGCCATCATTTCATCCGTGATTGTGCTGAAAAGCATTTAATTGAACTTGTAAAGGTTCACACGGATGACAATCTTGCTGAGCTTTTCACTAACGCGTTTGACCGATCTCGTTTTGAGCATCTTGTCAACTTGATAGGAATGTTCAATCCTGAGTGAAAACTTGTTTTTCTTAAATAAATTTAATTCATGAAAGTTAAATTTTATTTCTCTTAAAATTTCTGTATAGTTCTTTTAGTTTTCAAATATTTTACAAAACTTCAAACAAAATAGAAAATGGAGAAAATTTTCAAAGTAATCTTGAGAAAAGAGGAAATGATAGTACATCAGAAATGATCTAAACGCCATAGACTGCTCATATGGAAAATGATTGAGACTGCAAGGACAATGCTGTCAGATGCAAAGCTTCCTGTCCCTTTCTGGGCAGAAGTAGTTAATACAACTTGTCACATCTTGAACAGTGTTCTGGTTGTGAAGAGTCACAACAAGACTTGTTATGAGTTGATCAACAATCGACTTCCCAATCTTGATTACCTAGTTCCTTTTGGTAGTCCCTGTTCCTTATTGCTACAGTACAAAGACCGCAAGTCTAAGTTTCATGCAAAAGCGGTGGAAGGCATCTTCTTAGGATACGTTTCCAACTTGCCTTGCAAGAGAGTGTACAACATAGGAACTCGTACTATCGAAGAATGGTTTGAAGTGGATTGTAGTAAACACAACATTCCACCAGAACCAACTGGTCTAGCTTGGGGTTTTGATTATGATGCGCTATTCAAGTAATTAAATCTTCCTGATTTGTCTGCAGTTGATGCCGCAAATGTATATGAATTATTGGGGGGCAGCGATGACTCCAGTTTCCCAACTCGTGCTACTGTACCGATTGTAACTTCTGATTCTAATGCTGCATCTGCATCTGGAACTCTTAATGGTGATAACAGTTATGATGTTCATGTTGACGGAAATGACGCTCAAGCTAATCCTAACACTAGTGTAGAAAATGAAGCTCCAGCTGATCTAATTAACATTGAATCTTCTTCTTCTGGAACATAGGATATGGGGGAGTTAAGCACGAACCTTGATTCAGAAATTCAGGAACCGAATGTACCAGAGACGAGAGTGCATAAGAATCATCCAATTGACAACATTATTGGTGATCCTCATGCCGGTGTTCAGACTCGTCATCGAACCATTAATGAGAACACTAGTCTCTACTCTGAGATACTTGACACTGGTGTCATGGAAACATGTCTGCATGCTGCATTCGTGTCCCAGTTAGAGCTGAAGAATATGAAAGAGGCACTCGCTGACAACTGCTGGATTGAGGCAATGCAAGACGAACTGTATCAATTCTAAAAGTTGCATGTGTGGGATTTGGTTGACTTGCCAAGGGGCGTACAACCAATTGGCACCAGATGGGTGTTCAAATGCAAGACGGATGATCGTCATGTTGTGGTGAAGAACAAAGCAAGGTTGGTTGTTTAGGGTTTTTATCAACAAGAGGGCTTGGATTACACAGAAGTATATGCCCCGGTTGCTAGACTTGAAGCCATTCGACTGTTTCTGGCTTATGCCTAATATTTTGGTCTCAAGGTCTATCAACTTGATGTGAAGAATGCTTTCCTGTATAGAAAAGTACATGAAGAGGTCTGTGTCACTCAACCTCCCGGCTTTGAAGATCCGCATAATATCAATAAAGTGTACAAGCTCGACAAAGCACTTTATGGTCTTCATCAAGCGCCACGGGCATGGTATGAGACATTATCTAAACATCTATTGTCAAATGGTTTCGACCGTGGACAGATTGACTCGACCCTCTTCATTAGGAAAGCAGGAGGTGACATTCTTCTCGTACAAGTGTATGTCGACGACATTATCTTTGGGTCTTCAAATGAAGAGATGTGTAGGGAATTTGAAGAGGTGATGAAGTCCAAGTTTGAAATGGGTAACATGGGTGACCTGTCGTTCTTCCTGGGTCTGCTGGTCAGTCAAAGAGAGGATGACATTTATCTGCATCAAACTAAGTATGTGCACGGCATCTTGTCAAAATACAAGATGAATGATAGCAGTACTTATGGCACACCTATCCCATTCAATCATGGTCTACATCCTGACAAAGATGGAAAGGAGGTGGATTACAGATTGTACCGTGGGATGATCGGATCTCTTTGATGTGTGCTTGTGCTCAAGGTTTCAGTCACAACCGAAGGAGTCCCATATGATAGATGTGAAGAGGATTTTCAGATACTTGAAAGGGAAACCGCGATTGGGTCTTTGGTACTCTAAGCAGCAGTCATTTGACTTCAAAGCCTACACTGATTCAGACTATGGCGGTTGTAACCTTGATAGAAAGTCAACTTCTGGTGGAAGTCAATTCTTGGGAGACAGACTGGTTTCCTGGCAGTGTAAGAAGCAGTAAACGGTTTCTGTCTCAACATGTGAAGCAGAATACATTGCTGTAGCGAGCGGTTGTTCTCAGATATTGTGGATTCAGCAGCAATTGAGAGACTACGGCTTAAACTTCACTGGAACTCCTCTGTTCATTGACAACAATGCCACCATGTCCATCACAAATAACCCGGTGAAACATTCCAAAACTAAACGTATAGAAATTCGCCATCATTTCATCCGTGATTGTGCTGAAAAGCATTTAATTGAACTTGTAAAGGTTCACACGGATGACAATCTTGCTGAGCTTTGCACTAAGGCGTTTGACCGATCCCGTTTTGAGCATCTTGTCAACTTGATAGGAATGTTCAATCCTGAGTGAAAACTTGTTTTTCTTAAATAAATTCAATTCATGAAAGTTAAATTTTATTTCTCTTAAAATTTGTGTATAGTTCTTTTAGTTTTCAAATATTTTACAAAACTTCAAACAAAATAGAAAATGGAGAAAATTTTCAAAGTAATCTTGAGAAAAGAGGAAATTATAGTACATCAGAAATGATCTAAACGCCATAGACTGCTCATATGGTAAATGATTGAGACTGCAAGGACAATGCTGTCAGATGCAAAGCTTCCTGTCCCTTTCTGGGCAGAAGCAGTTAATACAGCTTGTCACATCTTGAACAGTGTTCTGGTTGTGAAGAGTCGCAACAAGACTTGTTATGAGTTGATCAACAATCGACTTCCCAATCTTGATTACCTAGTTCCTTTTGGTAGTCCCTGTTCCTTATTGCTACAGTACAAAGACCGCAAGTCTAAGTTTCATGCAAAAGAGGTGGAAGGCATCTTCTTAGGATACATTTCCAACTTGCCTTGCAAGAGAGTTACAACATAGGAACTCGTACTATCGAAGAATGGTTTGAAGTGGATTGTAGTAAACACAACATTCCACCAGAACCAACTGATCTAGCTTGGGGTTTTGATTATGATGCGCTATTCAAGTCATTAAATCTTCCTGATTTGTCTGCAGTTGATGCCGCAAATGTATATGAATTATTGGGGGGCAGCGATGACTCCAGTTTCCCAACTCGTGCTACTATACCGATTGTAACTCCTGATTCTAATGCTGCATCTGCATCTGGAACTCGTAATGGTGATAACAGTTAAGATGTTCATGTTGACGGAAATGACGCTCAAGCTAATCCTAACACTACTGTAGAAAATGAAGCTCCATCTGATCCAATTAACATTGAATCTTCTTCTTCTGGAACATAGGATATGGGGGAGTTTAGCAAGAACCTAGATTCAGAAATTCAGGAACCAAATGTACCAGAGACGAGAGTGCATAAGAATCATCCAATTGACAACATTATTGGTGATCCTCATGCGGGTGTTCAGACTCGTCATCGAACCATTAATGAGAACACTAGTCTCTACTCTGAGATACTTGACACTGGTGTCATGGAAACATGTTTGCATGCTGCATTCGTGTCCCAGTTAGAGCTGAAGAATGTGAAAGAGGCTCTCGCTGACAACTGCTGGATTGAGGCAATGCAAGACGAACTGTATCAATTCTAAAAGTTGCATGTGTGGGATTTGGTTGACTTGCCAAGGGGCGTACAACCAATTGGCACCAGATGGGTGTTCAAATGCAAGACGGATGATCGTCATGTTGTGGTGAAGAACAAAGCAAGGTTGGTTGTTTAGGGTTTTTATCAACAAGAGGGTTTGGATTACACAGAAGTATATGCCCCGGTTGCTAGACTTGAAGCCATTCGACTGTTTCTGGCTTATCCCTAATATTTTGGTCTCAAGGTCAATCAACTTGATGTGAAGAGTTCTTTCCTGTATGGAAAAGTACATGAAGAGGTCTATGTCACTCAACCTCCCGGCTTTGAGGATCCGCATAATATCAATAAAGTGTACAAGCTCGACAAAGCACTTTATGGTCTTCATCAAGCGCCACGGGCATGGTATGAGACATTATCTAAACATCTACTGTCAAATGGTTTCGACCGTGAACAGATTGACTCGACCCTCTTCATTAGGAAAGCATGAGGTGACATTCTTCTTGTACAAGTGTATGTCGACGACATTATCTTTGGGTCTTCAAATGAAGAGATGTGTAGGGAATTTGAACAGGTGATGAAGTCCAAGTTTGAAATCGGTAACATGGGTGACCTGTCGTTCTTCCTGGGTCTGCAAGTCTGTCAAAGAGAGGATGGCATTTATCTGCATCAAACTAAGTATGTGCACGGCATCTTGTCAAAATACAAGATGAATGGTAGCAGTACTGATGGTACACCTATCCCATTCAATCATGGTCTACATCCTGACAAAGATGGAAAGGAGGTGGATTACAGATTGTACCGTGGGATGATCGGATCTCTTATGTATCTCAAAGCTTCAAGACCCGACATAATGTTTGTTGTGTGCTTGTGCTCAAGGTTTCAGTCACAACCGAAGGAGTCCCATATGATAGATGTGAAGAGGATTTTCAGATACTTGAAAAGGAAACCCCGATTGGGTCTTTGGTACTCTAAGCAGCAGTCATTTGACTTCAAAGCCTACACTGATTCAGACTATGGCGGTTGTAACCTTGATAGAAAGTCAACTTCTGGTGGAAGTCAATTCTTGGGAGACAGACTGGTTTCCTGGCAGTGTAAGAATCAGTAAACGGTTTCTGTCTCAACATGTGAAGCAGAATACATTGCTGTAGCGAGCGGTTGTTCTCAGATATTGTGGATTCAGCAGCAATTGAGAGACTACGGCTTAAACTTCACTGGAACTCCTCTGTTCATTGACAACAATGCCACCATGTCCATCGCAAATAACCCGGTGAAACATTCCAAAACTAAACATATAGAAATTCGCCATCATTTCACCCGTGATTGTGCTGAAAAGCATTTAATTGAACTTGTAAACGTTCACACGGATGACAATCTTGCTGAGCTTTTCACTAACGCGTTTGACCGATCTCGTTTTGAGCATCTTGTCAACTTGATAGGAATGTTCAATCCTGAGTGAAAACTTGTTTTTCTTAAATAAATTTAATTCATGAAAGTTAAATTTTATTTCTCTTAAAATTTCTGTATAGTTCTTTTAGTTTTCAAATATTTTACAAAACTTCAAACAAAATAGAAAATGGAGAAAATTTTCAAAGTAATCTTGAGAAAAGAGGAAATGATAGTACATCAGAAATGATCTAAACGCCATAGACTGCTCATATGGGAAATGATTGCGTCATGCTTACTTAATTGTTTAAATTGTTATGTTTTTAATCGGCTTATTTACAAGTAATTTGAATTTTCAGTAGGCTGTAGTTATTTTTGAATCACTAGTAGTGTGGAAACTAAATCTAGACTACAACTGTGATTTGAACCCATGTATGCTAGTGTGTGTGCGTAAAAGAATGCAAAAGATCATTATCAGATAAAGGATGTTAGATTTTGGCAATAATTTTCTTTTGAGATCAGTTTCGGGTTGTGTCTTTAGCACAATTAATGCGGTTCATCTCACTGCCCATACTCACAAGTATGCAATGAGAGATTGAATCAAGACATGTCTCTACATCAACCGTGGAGCGTGTATTCACCCTTGAATCACTCCTGATTCATTGAAATCAAATCCAGATAAAAGTTGGATTCCCTTACCCTAATACTCAAACACTATATTCATTATCATGAATCATCATACTGATATTCACTGAATAAATCAAAAGAAACCAAGACAAATGAATCACTCGATTCTGAATCTTATGATTCTAGACAATCCTTATGGATTCTGCTTGATTTTTCCTATGCTAATTGATGTATCTTCATTCTGAAAATTTAGAAAATAATTGGGAAAATCTTAGATGCCTTGAGATAGTGCAACGTACATTACTATAGTATATCAGTGGGGTACACGTTGTGTATCTTATAATTAATACCTTAACACACAAGAACGTGATACAAAGATGCTTATAGTTTCAAATCTTATAATATTGTCAACTTGAATTACTTGTTTATGTGCTTATTACGTATGAATAAATAGTAATCCATGACATGATCCCATATTCTTTGATGTTTATATTGTATCGTTTTTGCTATATGTTAGCCTGATATGATCCTCTGCTCGTGTATTTGATCAAAAATAGTTTGTGTGAATATGTGTATATTTCTATCTTGAAAAGATCAAAAAGATTTTAAGTTTGTGTATAGTTCAATTTTATTCAGAAAAGCCAAAAATATTTGTGTTTAACCTTCTTGAATTGATATTGAATCCTCTTGATTGAATGTTTTTTATCTTGTTCGTTATTTGACTTGAAATCTTCATAATTTGAGTTGAAAGTTTGAGCACACAGGGGTCTCTCCGTACTTGATAAATGCGCATGAGGTAAACCCTACGTACTTAACAAGTATGCAAGATTTAAGTCATGCGTACTTAGTAAGTACGCAGGAGTTAAGTCCTGCGCACTTAGCAAGTACGCAAGACCAATTTGGGGTGGGTATATATACAGGACTTAGAAAAATTTCAAAATTTTATCGCATTCAAATTATTTTCGCCTGTTGAATTCCCTCTGCCACTTTTACTCAAAAACTTCGAGTGTTCTTAACCGGTTTTTCATCCCGTTTCTAGTTCCATCATCGTATTACAATCACTTGGTGAGAGTCTAAGGACATTCCATCCACAAAATCACGACTTCTGGACCGATTTAGACTTTAAAATTGTTAGGGTTAAATCTTGATTTTTGGACAATTTTTTTGGTTGTTTTGGTAACACACTATAATTAAAACTTGCTTAGAATTAACAATCGATCCTTATTCAGTCCTTAATCGTCCTTAATGTCTATTGATTTTACCGTCGGTTCGTTGGTAATCATTTAGGTCAAAATGTGAATAATGTGGTGGCTAATTGGTGTTGATATTGGTCCCATAGGCTAGTATCATGTATTACGACCTGGTGGTGACCATATTCCGCATCAATTTTGATCATCTTTTGAAAAAGTTGGATTTCTGAAAAATTAAACAAGTGCGTTTCTTGTGCACTTAACAAGTACGCAAGAAGTAATTCATGCGTACTTGTTAAGTATGCAAGAACAAATCCATGCGTACTTGCTAAGTACGCAGGACCAACACTTGTGAAATTTTCTACGTCTGAAATTTTAGTTCAATGAGTAACTGCTATAATAAGTCATGTGTATTCAATTCCAATGAAACTTCTTGTTCTTATTATGTTTTCTGTGTGTTTTTGCAGTGATGGCTAGTGCGTTTACCAGTGAGTTCAATCTCCTAGCACATACAGAACCAGAATGTAAGGGTGCTGCACTACAATACTGAGAGATAGTTGACTTCTTGAACCGTTCAAGGATCAGCTATGCTATATCAGAAGACTCGATAGTATCAAGACCGTATCTGTTGAAGTTCTGGGAGACCGCGAAACATGACCGCACGGTAACCCCCAATGTTAGGTCATGGCATCGCCTTTTCTTAGGACATAGTTAGACGGGTCTTACAGTTTCAAGATCTCTCCACCGACCCAACAGCTTATCCTGACTACTTTGTGGATGGATGTTGGAGGCAGCGTATGGGATACGTCGGTGTAAGAGATTATGCTTCATACAAGAAAATGTGGGTGCTCGATCAATGGAGATACTTTGCCCACGTCATGATCATGTGCATCTCTTCAAGAAAGGCAGGAAATGATGCAATGGGTCATGATCTTGCAGCAGCCATGGTTGGCTTATCTCTCAACAGGGGTTACAACTTCTCAAGATACGTCTTCAAAGCCTTAAATGATCAGATAAATACGGCTGAGAGGTTTCGATTCCTGTTATACCCAAGGTTTGTGCAACTACTGATTGATGATGCGTTGCCAAATCTACCTGCTACTGGGGAGAGATTGCAAGTCAAGCGGGTGGACAAAAGGGTGTTTGCACAATTCTTAAAGCCAAGCAGTGTAGAACCTACACTTGAGCACACCGCACTCTTTGGCCACCTGATAAATAAAACATATGTGGCACCGGATGACTGGAGATGGTTTAGCCACGACTCGAAGCCAGAACTAAGTGAACATTCTGACGAACAACAAGAAGAGGAGGATGTTGAAAGTGTGGATGAATCATCTGAAAGTGGAGACGAAGAAGTAGGTAATGATGGTGTTGAAAGATCCAACTCCGAAGAGACAAAGTCTGATTCTTCTGATTCTGATGATGCACCATCACAGACACACCCGAGAAGAATGATGAAGGTGACCCTTCCTGAGTCATCTTCGAAGAGAAAGAAACAGTCAACAAGCAGTGAATATGAGCCATATTCTGACTCTAACGCTGCTATTCAAAGACAAAGACGTGAAAGTGTAAACAAACGTAGGGGGGATAGGCAGCAACAAGCTATTCCTTGTGAGTGGAGGTTAGTGCTCAGCAGCAAGTACAAGTATCGGTTGCAAGTACTGATTCAGCATCTACCCCACCTTCACAGCAACTATACCGGCGACAGCGGAGGAGGCCACAGGTAACACGTGATGTGGCGGTCACTTCTATCACAGAGGAGGTTCCTGTGATAGTAACCCTCTCTGTATCATCTGCCCTTGTGACGGTGACTACTCAGATTCTTACAGAGTCAGTCATCATCACACCTTCCATCACTTCTACAACCATCATCACATCCACAATCCCTACTACTACCGTTGAACCTATCAGTCAACCCTACAACTATGGAGATTTTACTCAGGGGTTTGACATTGAGACTATCTTCTCATCCCCACTTCATAATACTAAAGCGTCTACATCCAGATATCCTGATCTAAATGATGCAAGGATAGAAACTCTGGAAAACCAAGATGCTGCTCTACTTGAAACCGTTCGGAAATCAAAGGAGGAGTCTGAGGCTCAACAGGCTCAGATAAATTCTTTGGTGGACGAGGTTACCATTCTGAGAAGCCAAAGGGCAGGGACGTAGGAGAGACTTGCTAATGTGATGGCCCAGAACGAGCTACTGATCAAGACAAACAACATCATTCTGGGACACAGGTCGTCTCTTGAGCTTCGGTTTGACGCGCAACGAAAAGAGCATGAAATGATTGTCAAGTTAGTTGCTGATCTGACCAAGAAGCTTGATGCTCAGGGGGAGAAAGAGAAAGAGAAAGAGATAGAGAAAGAGAAGGAGAAGAGATCCAAACCTACTGGTGATGAGCCTTGTCATCTTGTTGATTTGACAAAGGATGATGACAAAGATAAGGATCCTGAAGTCGGTCCTAGTGGAAGTGAGCAACAAGTTTTGGCAATCGTGCCTATTTATGCTATTCCTATGGCTGAGGGGGAGTCTACTCATCAGGAAGGTGGTGATACTTCTGGTGGTGATAAAGGAAATTCAGCGGCTGATGTTCTGAAAGATCTATCTAACGATGAGATCTTATACTTAGAGCCTGACTATTCCAAGGAAGCATAGATCGAGCCTCTCTACAATCTTGAAGAAGGAGATATCGACTCTGGTGATGATTGGGATGAAGATGATGATGTAGTTATTGAAATTCCCAAGGGTGATGGGGAAGGCGAGTATGAGTTTGAAGATGGAGAGATCTTCGAAGTTCCATCCTTTGAATCTCAGCTCGACACAGGTTCAGTCGAGACAGCTAGTAATGTTGACGCATCGACTGAAGCCTCCCTAGCCGACCCTACACCTATGGATCCAGAGGCACAAAAAGATAAATATTTGCCTGCTAGGTCATCAAAGGATCCTGCTCCTAGCTGTGAGGTTCGAGGAAGATAAGCAGTTGTTCGCTATCAAGCGATCTGGGGGGGTTCAATACTTGAAACCAACCAGTGAAGCTTTCAACTCCTTACCTAGATACGACCTCGTGAACCTAGCAAACCGAGAGCTGCTGGGTCACTCAAATCACGCAGTAGCGATGGGTTTGTGGTAGGTTCTACAGCGTGAAGCAAGATCTGGGAAATTTGAAGTGTTTAAGCCTCAAGTGCCCAAGCGAGTCAAGGATAAAAATGATAGACATCCAGTGACTAAGAAACGCTTAAAGAAACTGGTATACAAGCAAGTGCTATGTGAAACCAAGATTCCCATGAGCAAGTTATCTCAGGATATCCTCGGTAACATATGGTACTGGTACGTAGATCCAAAAATGGGCGAGGCTGTGGAGATAGGAAAGGTTTGGTCAGATAGTGGAAGCTTAGTGCCAAGGGAGCTGATCAGAGTATTTGATGAAGTCTGCTTTATTAACTTCTCTGTTAAAGATCTGGAGGCACTAGCGGACAGGTATTGCATGCATACGGATGAATGGACAAAGTTCCTTGCTTCTAAATATGACAAGGTGATCAAGTTTTGCCTTGACTACAAGAAGAATATGGAAGCTAAAGATACAGAGCTGTGAAGACTGAAGATTGAAGACCGAAGATGATCCAGAGCGGTTGTCAAGGGGGACTTTGTTGAAGCAATTTTGTGTGACAAACACTCTGGATAGAGTCTCAGTTTTGTACTTTCATTGTATGTATTTGTCTTTGTTTGTAAGCGTCTGTATGTATTAGTTATCGAGTTGTATTTACTAATGCATATTGATTGTTGCTAAAATCTCTAAGTGGTTTGCGCACTTAGTAAGTGCGCAGGAATTAGTTCCTGCGTACTTAGCAAGTACGCAAGAATAATCTGCGTAGTTTCTTAGTACGCATGAGCAATTTTCCCTGTGCACTTGCTAAGTGCGTAGAGTTCAGGTCGTGTATAAATAGGATAGGTTGACAGTAGACAAGTACGCAGTCATATACGCAGACATTGTATACATAGTATTTTTCTCTGTAACCTTCAAGTGTTTATAATAGATGAAAGTTTAAAGTGATTCTCTTGTCGGTTTACTTTGTGTTGTAAGACTCTCCACCTAGTCACGGGTATTCCGCACCTGGTCCGACTAAGGAACACACTTGCATGTGACGATACGCCACACCCGAGGGACCTACAAGGAACTTGTTGGTCCCGGGAACCTCGTCGCGTAGCGGAAATACACGGACCTGTTCTGTGATTTGTGTGGGAACCAAGAAACCGAAGCAGAGAAAACATGAACAAAGACAAAAGACAATGAAACGACACGTAATCCATAACATAGAAGTCATCCCGTATTACAGACTACATACCGAAGGAGCACACATCTCTCATCTAAGCTCACGGTACTGGGGTCGGGAGAGCTCGTCCCGACCCGGACACCTCTCGAACTTGTTCCAGAAGTTCCACCTAGAAATGAAGACAAGTCTTCTATTTATAGGGGAAGGAACATTACCTGCGTACTTGTCTAAGTACGCAGGGTTTGGTCATGCGTACTTGACAAGTACGCAAGGCAAAAGCCTTGAGTAGTTACTAAGTACGCAGGACCAAACTGGTGTACCCAGGAACACCCTCCCGCGTACTAGCCACGTACATCGATACATAGAATTTAATCTATAGTTACAAAACATGCTTCTACACCCAGTCATTTAGAGTTAACCCTGTTAGTTTAAACTCAGTTAATTCGGTTAAATCATAACCTAGTTATCCAATCACAATCCCAAGGGACTAATTCTGCCATTCTTCAAACCCTCATACACCTAAAACTACAGGGACTAGTTCTGCCAAGTCCCAAAACCTGATTTGTTGACTTCCAAAGTAAAAATAGAAGGTTTTGTGTCCTGTTGACTTTTGAAAATCAAACTCGCAGCCATTGATCCAAATTCAAACTCCACGACCGAAATCTGATTGAATTGTAACTGTTTTGCATGACTATTACCATTAACGTTCATCATTGATGCATTAAACGACATCATTAATCGAATTAAACCCAATTATGGGCATTAACCTTGAAACCATCGACCATTATCACATATTCATCAAATTTGATTACCAATTCATGTACAAACACTCTGCGTATCTCAAACGAACCCAGCTGATTCTTTTGCACACGCTAATCTGATCGGAGAAGCAGCCGGAGTCACCAGAAACCAAGCCACGCAAGCCGTGACTGAGATTTAGTCGATCACCATCAACTCGATAACGTTTAAGGTAACCAATCACATCCACAGCTTTGTTTTCACTCCTAGAACCAAAGCCCCATGTTAATTCGGGCTTACATTATCGGATTTAACACGATCCGATACCTAGGGTTCATATATTTTCAGTTTAGTCGAACCCTAACAATTCGATATCAAATATTGAAATTGAGCACGTCCTCAGAGTCGTCCTTATGTCTGGATTGAAAGCCCTGTGAAATACAGGGCTTATATCATCGAATTGAACTTGAATCTAATCTAGGGTTCATCGCAAATTTAGTTTAATCGAACTCAAACCTAAACACGATTTCAATCCAATTAACTTATATGAGTAGTTTTGCAATCCTTTGCATGTTAAAAACCCTATGAATCCAACAATTTCTAATATCAAATTTGTTCAATCCGATTCCACATTCAAACCTAGGGTTTCGGCAATTTCAAAGAGGAATTATACGACCTTAAACTTGATGTATTTCAAATTAATCTCGTGATCAGATTCGCTTTAAACCCATAATCAAAACCCCTAAACTTTTGTTGCAAATCATCATCGAGATCAATGGAATTGGGACTCGAGTGGTTTCGGTTCGCGTATGGGGGGGAGAACACATGATACCTTTGTGTTAAAACTAAACAGATCCGGATATGTTTGCGAAACCATAGCGGGCAGATATGGTTAAGGCATTGGACTCGTGTGCAGGAGACCCGGGTTCGAGTCCGGTGTCCTGCATCTTTTTTTGGGGGGATTTTACCATTACTTTCTTGTAACACCCCCAAATTTATTCACTTAATAAATAAATAAATAAATTAGGGTTGCAACGATTGATAACATTACACAACAGCGGAAGCTAACTAAAGACTTCTAAATACGTCGAACACCTTGCATCTTCATCTTTCTAGTGGCTTAATCCAAAAGTTTAACCTATTCCAACCGTGTCGTATGAATTACCTGAAAAACATGCTCAAAAATGTCAACGCAATGTTGGTGAGTTCACAGGTTTTAAATGAATACAATTGGCAAAACCATATTTACGAAATCGTTTGTCAAAAACTATTTATACGAAATCCTTCGGCAAAAGCCATTTGCACGAAATTGATTGACAAACTGTTTGTACGGGTACTATTGGCAAAATCCTTTGCTCGAAATTCACTGTCAAGATCATTGATACATATACCAATGGCAAAACCCGTTTCTTGAAATTGACTGACAAAACCATTGGTACGTATACCATTGGCGAAATCATTTGCTTGAAATTTACTTTATGCATATGATAAACAAAACAAGTTAGCGGTTGATTCATCGAAGTCTAGCTAGCACTTACGAATTATGTGATGCACAAGCCAATAACCAAACCTTTAACGAATTCTCGAAATTTGCCCCAACCCATTGTACCTTTAAACAATGAGAAACAACAAGACCTAATATGCAATCATTTGACCCTGCTGGTCAGGTTAGCGCGACTAACCATGATTGGGGGTGTCAACCCGAATAGTACTATTCATATCGATCTACGGCTAAGTCCATAGCTAATGGTTATAGTTCGAAATACCGAGGACCTTTTAGTGTTAACTCATGCTCACAAGGGACTCAGATGCTTGTTTCTCGTTTTCTAGTTATCATACCATTTGAAATTAACATGTTTTCCCCCAAAATAGAAAACAGTAAAAAGGGGCCGTGAAACTCACCTTAAGTCCAGCTAATAATATCACAAACTCAGTTGACAATATGTGGGCGCAACATTCCTAAACGGTTCCTATTGTTCAAACAAGTGTTGTTAACATCAATAACAATATAACTAGGATCGTGCCCTAACATTACAGTTTCAAATCTAAACCCAAACCATGTTGAGGACATCTAAGTTGTAGAAACAAAACTCTTTATTATTATTATTTTTTTTTTAGAAAATCGGGCAGAGTCCCGTTTGTTTTTTGCTAAACCAGACAATATCCAATTGTCCAATTCCAACATTAATTTACACCAATAATCCAATAAACCACGTTTTAGATTCTAATACTAAAACCATACTTAAATTCATTAATTACTTGATAACTATATAAAAAATTATATAATTATAACACATTTTAATGTGTCCGAAAAACGTTGTCAAAAGACGTCCCCGATAATTTTTCTAGGTCCCGTGCTACTACCTGACAATAGATCTATAAGTGTTTCTGTTCATACCTTAGCGTACAAGCCGTTCTAAGCGGTTTTGTACGAAAAGCTGAGCACGACGCGAGAAGAAAACTTGTTTCGCTCATAACTTGGTCATACGAACTCCGATTGAGGTGATTCAAGCGGCCATGGAACCATCTCGTCAAGCTCCATCAAATCCACCGGTCTCCGCCTTCGGCCGCCGCCGCCGACGTCGCCGGAAAACCGGGCAGTGGCCGGAATTCATGATTTTTGGCCGGAAAACTACACTTTTTCGAACCAACTTCTTCGTATGCTTAGATCGGGCCTTTAGGAACTCTTTTCTAGCAAAAGCCCCCAATTGTTGAGCTCGCCGGAAAAAGTATTTTTGGCCGGAATCTCGACCACCGTTGCGATCTAGTGTAAACCACCACCACCATCGGACTCAGGACGTCGAGATCTATCAGATAAGGTGGTGCACTTGCCGCCACTCGCCGGTCCGCTGTGATCCGCTGCTGCGCGCCGCCGGCTGCTCGGTCAGACTCCGCCTCTGCTGTCCTCGCCGCTGTGTAGTCGTTTCGTCCGCCCAAAAGTGTGGCCGGCCCTCCTTTCCCCTTCTTCTTCTCGGTTCTCTCTCTAGAAACACACACAAGTGTGTGTGTGATTTTTGTGCAAATGAGGAAAAGGACAAGAAAATTATATATATATATATATATATATATATATAGGGTTTTAAGTGAGTAGGCTACCTACCAGTAACACGTGTCAAACCCAAAATATCATCATGTCTTTAGTTCTCGATTAATATTTGTCGTCCCTAATATAAATATTAATACTAAAATAAATATTCAAATCATTTATTTTGTTAGCTTATTATCGGAGGATATTCGAGTCGGTATGAGTTGAAAACGCGTGTGTGAGTCAGTTCGTCGGATTTATCGTTTCGCTCTCCGATTATTAATAACAATTTTATTAAACACAAATACTTATCATATAGGTAATAACCGTACCGCAATCGTTAGTTTTACGAGGATCTAATGTGGTTTAACGTCCGTATACAGGTACTACACGTGTATTTATCCAAACAGTCTTTCCAAATGAATATTAATACATAATTGTAATAATTCATTATTTTACTTAATCGTTCTGTCGAATACCCGGTAAAAATCGACGTTTAACGCGCTCAACGTTTAAAACTACTGAATCGCGTACGTTCTTATATCTTTTCTAAAATTATCAGAATCGCGTCACAAGTCATTAAATGAAATCGTGTGACTAATATGATGTTAAGATTGTGTAAATTTGGATTTCTAACGGGCTTGGATCCTTACCGGGCCTCAAATGGGCTTGAATTCATATTGGGCCTTATTGGGCCTAGTTGGGTTTTAGTCCAACAACTAGGTTTTGGATTTTGGAATTTTGCAGGTGTCACATTCTCCCCTTCTTAAAGAAATTTCGTCCTCGAAATTTGTTACACTTACTTGGGTTAGGATTTCGTATCCTTACTCCATTTTCGGACTCTTCGGGAGAATTTTTACTCATTCCAAATAGTAGTCGGTATATGTAGATAAAGTGGATATCTCATCAAATAACGTCATTGGATGTGTATAGATTTGAGATATCATCGTATCATGTAATAGTGTACGTTACTGTTGAGCATACATTATATCAAGTGAGTAGATTTGGAAAATTCTTCGAAGTTGTTGCCACGTGAACGACGTTGGCTAAACCACGAGGTGATAACGTCATCACTAGAGTTCCCTGAACAAAGAGAATTAAAATCAGAGAGGTCATATTGGTGCATTGAATAAGTCATTAAGAGAATGTCTAATTGATGTGAATTAAGATAGTGAGTTTTCACAAGTCAAATGAACAACTCATACAGCAAGGTAAATAATCAAGGATTAGATGTCGAAGGATTTCGTTAGGTGGTCATTCTCATCCGAGTGGAACTGTATTATCATCAACATTGGTAATGAATAACGAAAGTGCAATACACATGGATTTCCGAGAGTATAAAGGCACATACTCTTTATTCATACTCGGTTTTCTATCATGAAAGACAAATCATGATAACATCTAAAGAAGTCTTATCGGGAGTTCAATGAAGATATGTCAAACGGTTTGATGAAATTTTCGGGTCTTAGTTCAAAATCAGGTACCTGACTGTTTCTTGCAACCGGCCAATGCCTTGACGCATTCAATTTTTCTAGAGCAACAGATTCTATCTAGCGTTTCATCTGCCAAATCAGTATGTAGGTTCAATTGAGTTCCAGGAAATAACGTCCTCGTATGCTATTTCTCTTAAATAAGCTAGAATGGTTTAGAGGAACAGTTAGTAGTTGTCTAGGTAGCGAATTAGACAGTTATGATATGGAATAAAATTTTATGGAGATATGATCTCTTGAGATTGACCTTGGTTTTGTCAAATCTCATTACGGGTAACTCTATCATGAATGTTATTCGAAATTTTGTTTATATTGAAATTTAAACGAAATGGATATCGAACAACAAACTCGCGACAATAAATTCTCGTCGTCTCATTGAATCATCTAGATTTTTTTTTTTTATGGTTCATCTAAAGATGAAGGTGAATTTAGATGAAGAAGAAAGAGAATATCAAAGTATTTAAGAAAAGTTTAGTTGACTTGGCTCAACAAATACTAAAGATTAATAAATCTTCATGGGGTTCAAGGAAAAATGATAAGGGCTCTCAAACCAGTTACTAAGTGTTAGTGACGTAGTTTCACCTATATTCGTTTTCTAACTGCATATCCATCACCTTCTTGTACTCGGATAGTAGTGCCAGAATTCAGAAATGAAACTTTATGGTTGTTCCCTTATACTCCTCGAAAGCATTTCCTGGGATTAAAATTCTAATCTAAAATTTGGTTTTGTGTCATGTAGAATCTTCCATTAACATTGGTCGTAATGGATCAAGGATTTCAGGATTTCTTGTAGGCTTTCGCGGGTGAAGACTGGGTTTAATACCTCATTAACCACCGATTTCACTATACTTCTACCGCAGTCTAGCATTTAGGTTGTACTGTCATGTTTTGTAGATTCATGACTTGACTATCATGTCCATGAGGCAGATACGTCTTAAGAAGCTCTAAATTCGTTTAGGTTAGCCACAGTTCGTCTAGGTGGGGAAGTAAATAGTGGGGTTGTGGAAATAGTCTCATATGATATCATTTTCAATCTGGGGCTCGGCCCCTTAAATTAGATGTCCGAAAATAATACCAGAAACACGTATAACTTCGGGGATTTGCCAAATGTGAGGACGTCGTGTCCTTAGGTTCCTTAAGGATAATGCATAGGCATCCCAAAAGATATTTGAGAATAGCGAATATAAAATTTGAAGGAAAGTTGAGCAGTCGAAAGAAATGTTTATGTGTAGACCTCCAAAAGAGCAAGGTCAGATATGATTCATCCTTTGTTCATTTTCCTGGTAGCGTACAGCTTAAAACAGTTAAAAAAAAACGTAGAACACTGCAACAGATTCTTAAAATTGCATTCCTATGATTGTAGGACGCATCTTTCAAATGATAAAGTTCTCAACTTTCAATTTGGTCCTTAATTTCCCACTAAAGTTGGTTAGAAAGGATCAGGAGTTTTCAGAATTTGTCAACAACTGATATTACAATATGTATGCAACTTCCCTAGCATTTGAATGGTATTATCGTGGCTTACCATTACGTATTTCACTCATATCGGGTATAGCCTTAAAGTCCTTAGCACAAGGGTTTAAGCCATAAAATTGGGGTAGTGAGTTTTATATGTCGACATTTTCTGTTGTCTTTGAGCCTGTGTTAAGAAGTCGTTTCCTATTAATAGGCGCTCTAGAGTTCTCTAACTATAGAAGGCTGAGAGTAAGAGATGTGGATACGTCTCTCCTGAGGTATGAAGTCAGAGATTCAGCCAACAAATTGGTTCCTGGGAAAATACAAGCATAGAAGGATGTAAGGTTATACACTAGTCTCAAGTCGGTTTTCCACAATACCCTATAGGTGTCACGTGTAAGAGAGTCAGAATAAATTTCCATCCCATTACAGGAGTTAGTGCATAGCATTTCCGATGTAAATTTCAGTAAGTGTGATACTAAATTGTAAGATAGACCCTAAAATTATGACGTATTCTCCGATAATAGTTGTGCAATTACTGCAAGTGTTGATCGTTGTAAAGATCAATTTGAAGTTTTCGTGGTAAGTAAAATTTCGAAGGACATAAATCAGCAAGTAAGAATGGGTGAGTGAAAATCTTCATCGCTCAAGGTCCATTATGAGTCGGGTACATCAAATTCGATTTTCTCTCGTTCCTTCCAAACTGCGAGAATGTTACATGAATATTCAATAGGGAAATCAGAAATGTTAAGGTCTGACTCATGGTAAACCGAAGATCAGCCACAAGCGTCGGTAGATTAGTAATGAGATCGAAAAGAGAAAAGTTTATAGTTGAACCTCAAAAGGTGAAACAATTCTTTACAAGGCATTTCTAAATTCGATCCGACTATCGAGGTCAAATTAACTGTGAATAAACATATTCAGTGCTTCAGTCAAGATTGTCATGCCAATGAAGTATCGATAAGAATTTTAGATCCATTAGGATTCGAAGATGAAGGAGATGGTGTACATTTCCACGTCACTTGTGATAGTCCATCGCATCATCTGATGCCTGTAGGCTCAACCCTTTGGTTATGGTAATTTCGATCATTAATCGAGTGACTGTGAATTGAGATTAGGAATACGGATTAATCATGAACATTAGCTCGGATAGTAAGACTCACCAGACTTCTCATGCGCCGTAAATTATGATTACGTGTGCACCCGTAATGATAATTTACTCGCATGGTCCCTCTAATGTTCTCTCTATCTCAAGCTATCGTGTCATCGTGTTGCACTCTCGCATACAATGTATATGTTTTATTGGATTACTATTAGTCATGTGTACCAATACTCATAGATCTGCCGACTATGGCTGTTGTCGGATGAGGTTAATGGTAAAGAGGCACCACCAGTGACTCTCCAAAAATAAAATGTGCATGGTGGAAGTCAGGCACTATGTGTAGTGCAGAGATCCTCAAATCAGTGTCGAGCAACTCATGCTTCAACTCTGTATGTACATATGGATCCACATGATCCTGATGAATGTCTGGGTCTCTTGACCCGTGGAGTTCTCTCCCGTTTAGTCCTGCTTATCCACCTCGGGTTCCCTTCTGTCTCGGCAATCCTGTCTGCCATATCTCACGGTGAAAGTCTTGGCATCCGATCTGGCAACTCATAAAGGAGAGTATTTATACCACACATATGTCAGAAAGAAGGCTGCCTCCATGGCTAGAGTAGTTGTAGGTGTCTATGCGTTAAGTGTTTGTTACGTGTGCCACGTAATTGTATCAAGTATTAGTGTAACTACATACACTAATGGTCTACACAAGTTGTTCGGCAACGGTTGGAATTTCTATACTCAAGTCTTGGGTGATGTAAGTCTTAGAAACCAAAAGTTTAACATTACACAACAGCGTAAGCTAACTAAAGACTTCTAAATACGTCGAACACCATGCATCTTCATCTTTCTAGTGGCTTAATCCAAAAGTTTAACCTATTCCAACCGTGTCGTATGAATTACTTGAAAAACATGCTCAAAAATGTCAACGCAATGTTGGTGAGTTCACAGGTTATAAATGAATACAATTGGCAAAACCATATTTACGAAATCGTTTGTCAAAAACTATTTATACAAAATCCTTCGGAAAAAGCCATTTGCACGAAATTGATTGACAAACTGTTTGTACGGGTACTATTGGCAAAATCCTTTGCTCGAAATTCACTGTCAAGATCATTGATACGTACCCGTTTCTTGAAATTGACTGACAAAACCATTGGTACGTATACCATTGGCGAAATCATTTGCTCGAAATTTACTTTATGCATATGATAAACAAAACAAGTTAGCGGTTGATTCATCGAAGTCTAGCTAGCACTTACGAATTATGTGATGCACAAGCCTATAACCAAACCTTTAACGAATTCTCGAAATTTGCCCCAGCCCATTGTACCTTTAAACAATGAGAAACAACAAGACCTAATATGCAATCATTTGACCCTGCTGGTCAGGTTAGCGCGACTAACCATGATTGGGGGTGTCAACCCGAATAATACTATTCATATCGATCTACGGCTAAGTCCATAGCTAATGGTTATAGTTCGAAATACCGAGGACCTTTTAGTGTTAACTCATGCTCACAAGGGAATCAGATGCTTGTTTCTCGTTTTCTAGTTATCATACCATTTGAAATTAACATGTTTTTCCCCCAAAATAGAAAACAGTAAAAAGGGGCCGTGAAACTCACCTTAAGTCCAGCTAATAATATCACAAACTCAGTTGACAATATGTGGGCGCAACATTCCTAAACGGTTCCTATTGTTCAAACAAGTGTTGTTAACATCAATAACAATATAACTAGGATCGTGCCCTAACATTACAGTTTCAAATCTAAACCCAAACCATGTTGAGGACATCTAAGTTGTAGAAACAAAACTCTTTATTATTATTATTTTTTTTTTTAGAAAATCGGGCAGAGTCCCGTTTGTTTTTTGCTAAACCAGACAATATCCAATTGTCCAATTCCAACATTAATTTACACCAATAATCCAATAAACCACGTTTTAGATTCTAATATTAAAACCATACTTAAATTCATTAATTACTTGATAACTATATAAAAAATTATATAATTATAACACATTTTAATGTGTCCGAAAAACGTTGTCAAAAGACATCCCCGACAATTTTTCTAGGTCCCGTGCTACTATCTGACAATAGATCTATAAGTGTTTCTGTTCATACCTTAGCGTACAAGCCGTTCTAAGCGGTTTTGTACGAAAAGCTGAGCACGACGCGAGAAGAAAACTTGTTTCACTCATAACTTGGTCATACGAACTCCGATTGAGGTGATTCAAGCGGCCATGGAACCATCTCGTCAAGCTCCATCAGATCCACTGGTCGCCGCCTCCGGCCGCCGCCGACGTCGCTGGAAAACCGGGCAGTGGCCGGAATTCATGATTTTTGGCCGGAAAACTACACTTTTTGGAACCAACTTCTTCGTATGCTTAGATCGGGCCTTTAGGAACTCTTTTCTAGCAAAAGCCCCAAATTGTTGAGCTCGCCGGAAAAAGTATTTTTGGCCGGAATTTCCACCACCGTCGCGATCTAGTGTAAATCACCACCACCATCGGACTCAGGACGTCGAGATCTATCAGATGAGGTGGTGCACTTGCCGCCACTCGCCGGTCCGCTGTGATCCGCTGCTGCGCGCCGCCGGCTGCTCGGTCGGACTCCGCCTCCGCCGTCCTCGCCGCTGTGTAGTCGTTTCGTCCGCCCAAAAGTGTGGCCGGCCCTCCTTTCCCCTTCTTCTTCTCGGTTCTCTCTCTAGAAACACACACAAGTGTGTGTGTGATTTTTGTGCAAATGATGAAAAGGACAAGAAAATTATATATATATATAGGGTTTTAAGTGGGTAGGCTACCTACCAGTAACACGTGTCAAACCCAAAATATCATCATGTCTTTAGTTCTCGATTAATAGTTGTCGTCCCTAATATAAATATTAATACTAAAATAAATATTCAAATCATTTATTTTGTTAGCTTATTATCGGAAGATATTCGAGTCGGTATGAGTTGAAAACGCGTGTGTGAGTCAGTTCCTCGGATTTATCGTTTCGCTCTCCGGTTATTAATAACAATTTTATTAAACACAAATACTTATCATATAGGTAATAACCGTACCGCAATCGTTAGTTTTACGAGGATCTAACGTGGTTTAACGTCCGTATACACGTACTACACGTGTATTTATCCAAACAGTCTTTCGATATGAATATTAATACATAATGTTAATAATTCATTATTTTACTTAATCGTTCTGTCGAATACCCGGTAAAAACCGACGTTTAACGCGCTCAACGTTTAAAACTACTGAATCGCGTACGTTCTTATATCTTTTCTAAAATTATCAGAATCGCGTCACAAGTCATTAAATGAAATCGTGTGACTAATATGATGTTCAGATTGTGTAAATTTGGATTTCTAACGGGCTTGGATCCTTACCGGGCCTCAAATGGGCTTGAATTCATATTGGGCCTTATTGGGCCTAGTTGGGTTTTAGTCCAACAACTAGGTTTTGGATTTTGAAATTTTGCAGGTGTCACATTTCTTTTTATAAAAATCATTCATATATTATTATTATATTATATTGATACGTTTTAAACCCGAAAAACACCCGTAGGCTTGGGTTTGGTTTTATAACCATTTTTAATATTATTTGACACATTCAAAGTAAAATATATTTATATTATAATTAAACCCTTGACTCCGATTAAAAATAATACATTTATATATTATTTTCGCCACATTAATAAACATTGTGTAATTCTTCTAACTTAAAAATGATATAATTATTAATATTATTTACCCACGTTACATTCTCGAATAAAAATAATATATTTATTATTTTTGCCACATAATTGACTATCGTACTAATTCTACGAGTTTAAAAATAATATAATAAGTTATATTATTTTCCTAGGCCATTAATTTATGGTACAAACCCACGAATATTTATTAGATAATATTATTCGTAATTAGAGACGTTCGACACGAAACACTTTTATCTTAATTACTATGTTAAGAAATCCTTATTTCCATGGACAAGTTCGTCTACTCATTGATCCTAAGTATGTTCTAGGACGTTCAAATCTTCCGTGTCGTCATCACAAAAATCACAATGTATCCCTAACTATTATGCTTAAAATTCTAGGGCATACGTAAGCCGTTCACAGGCAAACACTTGTGGTCCAAGTTGCATCCTTGTGTGGTGATAGCTACTCTTACACAACTCAGGTGAGTATTCACGACCCCTTTTACCATTTTAAATTGGGGGAGAAACATGCATACAAATGAGCATTCTTTAACTTGTTTTCCCGTTGAGGAGAAACATGCATACAAACGAACATCATTTTACTTGTTTTCCCGTTGGGGAGAAACATGCATGCAAATGAGCATTCTTTTACTTGTTTTCCCGTTGGGGAGAAACATGCATATAACGAACACCATTTTACTTGTTTTCCCGTTGGGGAGAAACATGCATACAAACGAACAAAATTTTTACTTGTTTTCCATTGGGGAGAAACATGCTTGCTGACAAACATCCGTTTACTTGTTTTCCGGTGGGGAGAAACATGCACACAAACAAACAAACATGGATCACATAGTATTTCACTACCACTTGTTTACTTAAGCGTAAACTCTATCATGAAAGTCCTCACATCGAACCGTTAATATGGACTTAGCGAGGTAATGTTTAGTAGTACTACTGGTGTGACATCTGGAATTTTCAGGTTAATTCCGTTAACACAAACATCGTTATTTCAAACAGTTATTTATTCAAAATCAGTTATCTCAAACATTCACTCATGCATTACATTTAACTAGGATTAGTTAGATGTGTCAATTCGCTCAAAATCAGTTATCCCGAACGTTGTTATTCAAAATCAGTTATCCCGAACGTTGGTGATAATTAAATAATAATAGTTTGAACATTTAATAATTTATAATTTATATAAATTATGTGCTTTTACGTGTTATTTGATTTTATGCGTAAATTGTAGACTTTCGTGAAATCGCGTACGTTTACGCGGAACTTTATGACTTTTACTGTTTTAGTGATTTTTATAAATAAGTTTTATAAAAATAATTATTTAAAAACATTGTTATATAGTGGATTAATTAGATAATTAGAAAACCCATTTAAAATAGCCCATGAGTTATCTAAACTTTTAAAAACCCATGGAATATGGAATAAAAAGAATTTTATAAAAAAAAAACTAAACCTAATCTCATTCTCTCTCTCTCAAAATCATCGACCAAACACCCCCTTCTCCCTACTTGCGCCGAACCACCATTCACCACCATACACCATCCGTTCGATCTCCGATCTTGCAATTAAACGCGTATTTGGACTCCTCTCGATGTTTCTAACAATCCTACGTAAGTCGTTTCGTTCAATTCTGTCACTTTTTTATTCCTAAATTTTAGATCAAAACCCTAGTTCATCCAAACATGGATTTTTATAATAAAGAGGCTAATTTCATCATTGTTTTGCATGTATTTGTTAATTTTAGGGTTATTTGGAAAACCCTAGCTTCATACGATTAGTAACTTGTTAGATAATGAAGCTTTTTGATTATGTAATGGAGTAGAATTTCATATTATAGATGTTTGACACTTGTTATGGTTATAATCATGTTAGATAGATTATATGTGATGGATTTGATGCTTTGAATCTCGTTAAACAAGCCTAAAAACCCTAACTTACTTATAATGGAAACTTTTTAGAAATTCTATCTTTCATACTAGACATGTGTTGAATGATATGATGATGTCTATATGCTACTTGATCCATGTATAAGTGATTTGTGGAATTAGATTTCTAATACCTAGCTCGGTTTTACAATCTTACTAAAAGAGGAAACTTTTTATGTTTTGAAACTTGCATGTTAGACTTGAATTGCATGATGTGATGAGGTTTATGTGCTACTTGTTACATGTGTAGATGAATTGTGAAATCAGATTCTGAATACATAACCCGATTTTACAAACTTGCTAAATAAGGAAACTTTAATTTGCAAAAGTATTCATAACTTGCTATTTAGACATGCATGATATGGTTTATTGATTGGTACATGTTAGTTAGGACATAATAACATGTTGCAATGTGTTGGATGCTTGAAATCGTGCATATCTCTCATAGGTTACTAAAGATGGAAACTTTTTTTGGAATTATGACATACATGTTAAGTTCTAGGCAAGTGTAATGTGATGTGGTGATCTAGAACATGTTATAGTAATCTTACAAGCATATTAACAATGATAATTCCAAGAAACACAAACCCCGAACAAACTTTCTATTTATGGAAACTTGCTATCTTGGTAGAACAAATAGGATTTGTTGCTAAGTGCTACTGCATGATAATTTATGTATAATATAGAAGTGTTATACTGAACATACACAATTTAATACAACGTGTCACTAACGGGCCGTCAGGTCAAACTTGAGTCAAACTTGCAAACCTTTTCTAAACACTTAAACAATAGTATTGTTTGGATACTAAGGGTTCATATCAACTTGCACGAACACACAGTTATAAACCTATGGTTTTAGGTGGCAGTTAGAGGTTCTACAGTTTTCTTTTAGCTTTCATTTGCATTCACACTCAGGTGAGTTTCAATGCCCCTATCTTACTTTCCTTTTTGGGGGAGAAAGCATGCGCACAAACATTTTGGGTTTTGTATTATTATATTATCGCTTGCTTACTAAAGTGCAAACATACCAACAAGTCCCTACATTCTCTAACCGTTAGTATTGGAACATAGCGAGGTGATTTTTTGTAGTACTACTGGGTTTTGACAAGCCCCACCCGAGTTAGTCACGCTAACTTGACTAGAGGTCGAACGGGTGTAAGATTAGCCTAGACATTTGCCATTGTTCGGTAGACATGGCGGAAGGGAAACAAACACAAACATTCAGCTTCGGATTCGAACACTTGTAGTAGCATGACATAGACTAGCTATCTATCGGTATACATTAATTACATTATCTAGCAAACTACGAACTTTTTATTTACTTACATCTCTATGAACTCACCAACCATTGTGTTGACACTTTGAGCATGTCTTTCTCAGGTCGCTAAGGTACACACAAGATTAGGATGCATGTCTGGGCATGGTTTTCACAAACTGTTTCAAACTTACTTATTTCTATCATTTACTTTGGTTTGGGCGTGGTGTTTTCCGCATTTGACTATTCTTGCATTTGGATTTTATTTACGCTTCTTTTGTTGTCTCGTGACTATGAGCAGCATTAGTATTTTATTTAAATTCATATAGAGTCGTTCCGTGTAACTAATGACTGAGATCCTGGTTTGTCACCTTCCAAAACGATAAAACTCCGTTAGTGGAATTTGGGGGTGTGACAATTGGGTTTGACAAACCCTATCCAGGCTAGTCGTCTAGTTCGATTGGAGGTCGAACAAGTGTAATATTGACCTAAACACATTCTCCATAGTTGATAGACGTCAGCTTCGGTTGCGAGTGCTTAGAGTAACTTGTACATTGTCTAGCTAGCAATAGGTGTGACTTACGTATGTGGATCCTGCAAACACAAAAACATTTTATTTACTTATAAACCTGTGAACTCACCAACCTTGTGTTGAAACTTTTCCTTACTTGTTTCTCAAGTCTCTAAGGCACAGGTTACACACCTAGGACATGCATGGAGTCCTACAGTCATTGCATTATTATGCAAACATTTAAAACAATTCACTTACTTTAATTAAACTAAACTTGGGCACGTTTGTTTGCGCAGTAACTATTTGACATAAACCGCTGTCGCATTTAACTCTAAACATCTAATGGTTTTGTTTAATCCCATATAGTGTCGTTTGATATAACTAATGACTGAGATCTTGGTTTGTCACACGCCAAACGGTAAAACTCCGTTAGTGGAATTTGGGGGTGTGACAAAAATAGGGAAATCCGGCCATTTCCGTTTTTCCAGCGGCCGACGGCGCTGGTGGGCTCAACGAGACGAGTTCATGGCCACTTGAATCACCTCAATCGGAGCTTGTATGGTCGAGATATGAGCAAAACAAGTTTTCCTCTCGCGTGGTGCTCGACAGTTTTGTAAACGAGCTTAGAACGGCTTGTACGCAAAGGTATGACTCGTAAAATTTTTATATCTAGTGTTGATTAGTGGCAAGGGACTCAGGAAAATTATCGGGGACGTCTTTTGAGAACGTTTTTCGGACACATTAAAAATGAGTCATAATTATATAATCTTTATTATAATTATCAAGTAATGGACGAATTGAAGTATGGTTTTGGTACTAGAATCTAAAGTGTGGTTTATTGGATTATTGTTGTAATTTGATATTGGAATTGGGCAATTGGATATTGTCGGGTTTAGCAAAAAACAAACGGGACTCTGCCCGATCTTCGTTAGAAATAAATAAGTATGTTTTCTTTACCACTTAGACGCCCTCAATACGGTTTGGGTATGATTTTTACAGACGAGGTTTTAAGAAGAGAGGTTTCGATAGAAATTAGTCATGCATTAATAACAGAAGGATACAACGCGATAGATAGCTAATTTACTAGTGTTATTTAGTAGACGAGATGATCCAAGCATAAGCAAGTAACATAGTAGAATGAAAATATGTAGCAGAGGCTAAGGTGAGTCAAGATTCCCTATTTACTTGTTTCTAGGGTGTCATGCATACTTATAAAATGTTTATGAGATACTTATAAAATATTTATGAAATACCTATAAAATGTTTATGAAGTGTTTACGAAATGTTTACAAAAGGTTGAATGTACGAAATGAAATGATTTGGAATGAACGGTTTATTAAAGGAATGATATTTGAAACAAGAAACGTTTGTGAAAAAAAGTTTTATGAGAGGAATATTACGAACGGAATGTTTATAAAGAAATGGTTTGAACTTAAAGTAAAGGCTTTTGAAATTGAATGAAATATTTTATGAAAAGGAAAATGGGCAAAGGTTTTAAAGAAGTCATTACAAATCTAATCTGTCGAATGAATAGAATTGAAGAATGAAGTCTGTGAATGTAATTCCTAGCCTTATGGTTGATTATGGACAGTGAGCCATAGTTGTTATAAGAACAATAGGGGCAGTGCCTTTGTGGCATGTCAATGGTTTTGATGTTATACAACAGGGATAGGGATAACGACGGGTACTCTAGGGTTAACTTGACCCTATGCAGGTTAAATTATGACCCGACGGTGTTATGGCCGTGAGCCATAGCCTTCGATGGAAGTTGTCGGTTTATGGACATAGGAGCTATAAGGGTAACTAAATGGGGTATTGTCGGTTCTCGTGCAGTTAAGTCTTGGGGCAATACAAAGGGAATTGACGAAATGTATTGTATTGTCGGTCTTCGTGCAGTTAAGCCTTAGGAGCAATACAATAGTAAATGACAGAACGAATGGTAACACAAATTTAGATAATAATGTACGACTTAAATGAATGTTAAATGTTTTAAATGAATGATCCGTTAAACGGTGTCTTGACTATGATTAAATGATTGAATGTTTTGAATGGTGAATGACATGCCATGTTTTCTTATAAATGATTTTTAAACCCTAATGATTGATTGAACGATGAACCATTTCTTAAAACGAATAAAAAATTGAACTCACCAGCCTTAGCTGAGTTTTAGTATGCATGCTAGGTTAAGGATAGATGAGTGATGAATGAATGTGGCTTGGCTATTCGAAGGAGTTACCCAGAGTTAAAGATCTGGCATCCACTTAGAATGATTTGTGAAGGTTGAATGTAGTAGATAATGTTTTAGTTGGTTGTTAATTTGATACAAATGATGTTTATCTCGCCGCTTTAATGAAATTCGAAGTTTAAGAACTGTTTGTATGACACCCGGCATTTCCAAAACATCATCCGAACATGACTTAAACGTGTTTACGTCAATATCTTTCCTGAATCACTCAAAATCATACACTCGAACGATAAAAGTCTAGTGAACATATTGCATCAATCGTTCAAGTCGTAATAATTATAAGTATTGCCGGTTCATACGAACGTAAAGTCCGTATAACACAAACAATTGCAATTAATGGTTACAATAGAAAAATATTTAGAATTATTTTCTAAATAAACGATCATGCTCCGAAGACTAAACCTTTAATATATATTATATCAAGGTACTCGCAAAAATATTCTAGAGTTGTCGTTGGGAATTTTTCTCTCAAGACCCATATAAAATGTGAGCGAACCCATTTACAAATAAATGTATACGTAAACTTGAACGTTTTCATTCAAGAATCGTTAATACGTTTAAACTAACTAATATATATATATATATATATATATATATATATATATATGGGGTACATATATATATATATATATATATATATAGGATGACAACTCCGAGAATTTTATATATTAAAGCGGGTATCAATTTCGGGTAGTATACCGCGTCTAAATCGATCACATCATCATCATCATGACTTCTTTTCTTACACTTCACTCAAGTATCATAATCGTCATGATTATGACCAAGAGTGCAAGAAACCTCAAAGATCACATCACAGTCATTTTAACTTTGTTTATACTCCACTCCAACATCAAGTTATAATGATGATGACTTGTTGAGATCTACACTCAACCCCCGTCTCATTTAATAAATATATATATAGAAATATATATATATATATATATATATATATATATATATATATATATAACCCGCAAGTTACCGTCATTGGTGGTTAACAAATTTTATACAAGTAATGTCTAAAAGTATAATTATTTTACACAAAGTATATATTTGTGACTAAATCTTTAAAGGTTGACACAAAAATGTTTGTTCACGTGGCCTTAATTTATTTCCTATATGTGAACATTTACAAATACTTAAAGATAATACCTATGTCAAGATTCACTAGTAGACTATTAAAGCTAGTCAAACTACACAATATATAGGACGATCTAATAATTAAAAATATCAAACTGGATCGCGGGAGCACCACCGATCTAACTAATGATTAGAATGCAACTAGGTGATTGGACAACACCCAACCCCCACCCCATAACCCTTTCGGTCGAGAATGGTGGGGCCACCCACCTTTCTTGCTTCACCACCTTTCCTCTATCTCTTTGTCATAGAAACCATGCTCCATCAACCAAAGAAGTGAACAACGGTCAAATCCATCTCTTTTCATCCATGTCTTGTGATGATTAAGGAGTGTTCAACACTCCAACTCCCTTTCTCCATCTATATATACGATACACACATACATATGCACACACTTACAGAAGTGAGTAACTAGAAGGCTTGGAGATTCAAAGGAGTTCTTGAAGTCTAGGAGTTGGTTTCACTAGCAACTCAAGCCATCACCATCTTCTACTCTTGTTCTTCTCCTAGCTTATCTAGCGGTATGAAACCGACACCAAACTCTAGTTTCCATTTATAAAAACTAGTTTTCACCATAAAAACGAAACCATTTCTAAAGGTTTTATGATTTTATAAGGTTTAACTTTAACAAGTTAAAAAGTTTAAGTCTTGTATGTTATGGCCGAAAAATACAGGATGCCATATATATGTTGAATGTTTTGATCTTGTTACATAATAATAAGTGAAGTATAGATCTAAAAGCATGAACTTTCTTTCAATAGAAAATAATACTTGATCATGATGTGCAAATACATGCATAATAATGGTGGTGTTAATTTGAAAATTATGAATGTGTATATATATATATACATATGGGCCGAAAATATGGGTATAAAAATATATGGATAAAGTTATTTGATTAACATGAAGATTGCTAAGTGTATGAATGTATATATACATATATAGGTCATAATAATATATATGTGAATGTCCTAAATGGTTAACTAAGAAAGATTTATATATATATTTATATATATTGTTATGGATAAAATTTTGATATATATATATATATATATATATATATGTTGGTGTGCGGTTTTTGTGTATCATGGAATTGATTGTGAAATAATGGTTAGTATAAACACGGGAACATTTAATATGAGCACATATGGTAAAAAATGGATACTGTATATATGTGCATGAAACCTATGGTTAGGTTCGGTTAAAAAATTAGACATTCATGACACATCAAAAATCATATTTAAGCATATGTAGAAATGTTGAAATACTTGTGTGCATGTATTGGTAAAAATAAATGCATGATGAACGTAAACGAATTAATAAATGTTGTTCGAGAGTTATGTGTTTGCATGTAAATGTACAATCATGATGTATACGTATGTGAAACAATGAACATGCATAAGGTGTACTTGAACAATATTTGTGAGTTTATAATTATTTTTGAGATATAAATATGTGTATATGCATGATAGTATTTATGAAATGTAATTTCATAATGTGAACCAATGTGTGAAACAAATATATGTTTAGACAAAAATAATATTTATTTTTGTAAAGGTAATTAGTCACCAATATGAGAGCACATTATTTTCTCGGAAAATAAACACACATCTAGACTGGAATATTAAATCATTAATGAGTTGTACCATGAAAACACAGTTTTTACTAAACAAAGAAATACTTAACGGGATTCGTTAAATCGGGTGAACAACATGCATTTAAGACGGTTAGTCTTAACACATAAGTATCCTTGTGTGATTAGGGTACGGATAGGCGAGGCCTAGATTTACACACTATTATTTGCTAGCACACATCAATCTCGAGGTGAGTTCACGACCCCCTTTTCGCTTTTATTGTTTTGTAAACTACGGGGGGAGAAACATACTTACATATCATATTTTACGATACATTAGGAAACATTGTTGTTTCATGCACTTGATAAAACATTGCAAACATCTTTATGTGATAACAAGACACTATCATTATGTTTTTGGAGAAAACTACCTATTTTATAACGGTAAGGTCATGTACATGTTTTCGGGAAAAACTACTTTTTTTATGACGATAATGTCATGTGCATGTTTTCGGGGAAAACTATTTATTTTATGACTGAAATGTCATGTGCATGTTTTCGGAGAAAACTACTTATTTTATGACCGTACTGTCATGTGCATGTTTTCAGGAAAACTACTTATTTTATGACGGTAAGGTCACGTGCATGTTTTCGAAAAAACTACTTATTTTATGATGGTAAGGTCATGTGCATGTTTTCGGTCAAACCGCTTTGCACTAAAATAACTAACTCTCTAAACTCACCAACCTTTGTGTTGACACTTTCAAGTATGTTTCTCAGGTAACCCTTAGCCATGGCGCGGTTGGAATAGGCAAGCTATGTTGGATCAGATGCTAGTAGTTGGAGGGGCATAGATTATCAAGTCTTGTAACATCACAAAAATAATAAATAAGTAAATAATAAAACGATAAAGACTTAATCGTCATAAAACAAAAGAAAAACGGATGGGCTTGGGCTCGGCTTCAACGAGCCGATGGAAGCCCAGGTATATAAGGGGCAAGGCAGCCCACCTCGCCATTTCAACCTCATTTCATCACTCTATAGAGAGAAAGGGAAGCTCGGGTCTAGAGAGAGAAATTCGATGGATCAACACGAGATTGAAGGAGCACGTTACTGCTGAGCTCGTGAGCAAAATCTCTGAATCAGAATTCCAATCCAGGTAACGATTCGGCCATAATCTGAGTTTTTGTTCGTTTTGATGTTTCTCGGGTTTTAACTAAATAGGAGACGTTTTTATGGATGAAACCTGATAATAAGATTAGAACTAGCATCTAGAATGAAAACCGCACGTTTTGATCAAAGAAAATTGTAAGATTGACATGATCGGGTTAGCATGCAAGAATTTTAGATTTTTGTCCAGGAAACATGTATTGCGTACTTATCAAGTACGCAAGAAGGACGTCCTGCGTACTTACCAAGTACGCAGGAGGAAGATCCTGCGTACTTAACAAGTACGCACGAAGAATGCTCTGCACCTGTCAAGTACGCATGAGCAAGGCCCTGCGCACTTAAGTAAAGTCAGTATGTTTAGAATGATTAAACCGTTAGAGTCGGGATTGGGTCTGATGTGTTTTTAACTACCTAATTCAGATCATACGTGACGTTGTCGGACCTTTGTTTAGGACAACCAAGACTAGCTATCAGGTGAGTTCTATGTGCCCCCTTCTATGTTATGTGCAAATCAATTTAAATGTTTTGGGGCTGAAGTGTATACACTAAATGAATAAATGCTATGAATTTCAATGTGTTCATACGTGGTATACAAATATATATATATATATATATATATATATATATATATATATATATATATATATATACTTATATATGAAAATGAATTATGAACAAAGAATGAAACGTATGATTATAAAGAATGAATGAAAGAAGGACATAACGTAAATGAATGAAATCTTGCATTATATTATATATATTGCATGTTATGAATGTATGTAAACGTTATGAACACTTGTATGACAACGGCTACTCCGGTAGACGGACGACCACGTGACTATTTTGCAACCGGGACAAAAACGTGCCTTCGCAAGCTAGGACGTATAAAAGGTACTCATGGACGGTCGAAGCAAATGCCTTATTACATGTAGAACGGTTGCATACATAATAGCCACGTGGGAAACGGATGCCCTAGGGCAGATGGGCGAATGACTATACTACGACGGTAGAACGGGTTAAGAGCGGACGGACAAAGGTTGCCGCACGGATTTATGTATAGACGGACGGTTTTCTAGAGCCGGACAGTTTATGAAAAGGGCGACGACGGTAGCTCTCACTGCGATGTCTTTGTGACATTCGCGTCAAGTATGATGGGTTGATCACCCTTATGTTTATGGCCAAATGAATGTTCTCCCCAAGTAAGTATGTATGTAAATATGTATGTACTCAGTATGAATGTCATGTGAGAATAGTAAAGCAAAGAATATGTAAAGGCTCGAATGTTAAGTATTATATATATATAATACTCATGATAAGATAAATATTATGTATGATTGTCTTTAAACTAGAACTTACGAGCGTTAGCTGACTTTTAGTATACATTTCAGGTAAAGGAAGAAAGGGTCGTGCGATGGCGTGAAGGTTACCCGGCACGAGACTAGCATCCCACTTTAGTATATGTGTTAAGACAATGTTATGTTTTTAATTGTTAAGACTTCCGCTGTCACGTTATGTCATGCTATGTAATGATTGAATTCGAATGTTTTAAATTTAAGTTCAGTAATTACGACTATGTTTATGAGTAAATCCAACAAGTGAGGTTACCCGGAAAGGGACCTTACAAGTTGGTATCATTGCAATAGTTTGAGAGATTCAGACATCCCTAAATGTCTGGACTCAAATTGATTATGGGACCAACGCACGGATGTCAGCATGGGTAACGAATGCCAACATCACCATGGTAAGTAGGTACTAAAGTTAATGCACTTGGATAAGAATAGATACCTTAACTTAGAACAAATAAATGTCAATGTCACAACCGATTTGAAGAGTTTTGAACCCGAAAAGCAATGTAAATTAGTAATCACAAACCGGTCACTGTAATTAAAAATTTACCTTGCTCGTACTGTTCTAAAACTATGATCTGAAGGAATGGCATTGATGTATTCCCTTTATAACTATTAGGAAACTAGGAACTATGGCTGGTGGAGGAAGAACAGGACGCCGAGGCGGTCGCACTGGCCGAGTCGGTAGACCTCCATTGAATCAAAGACATGAAGAGGAAAAGAGTGTGCACGCAAAACACACTGAAAGTGTGCACGAGACAAAGGTGAACCCAACTAGGGACGAAAATCAAGGGCCTTTACAGTTTGAACTAGAGGTCAGGGATGCTATTGCCTGCGAAGTGGTACTCACTCTGAAGAAAGTATTGCCTGATCTACTATCTGAGGCACTAAAGAAAAGTAGAGAGGAGGATGAAGGAGAACATGAAGAGAAAGTGTACGACAATGATGGTGATGAAGTGAAAATGGTACCAAGCATTCGTGGGTGTACCTACAAAGGTTTCAAGGACGGAGACCCACCCAAGTTCGATGGAAACAGTGATTTAGTGGCTACGTTCAAATGGATTGAGAGGATGAACGCTGTAATCAACATTAGTGAATGTCGACCAGACCAGGCGGTTAAGTATGTTGCTCATTCTTTCACCAATGAGGCACTAAGTTGGTGGAGGAACATTCAGAGAACAAATTCGCCAAACGCTCTTGCCAGAATGACATGGGAAGACCCGAAGAAGCTGATAATTCAAAAGTTTTGTCCCCAGAACGAAATTGATCGAGTGGAAAATGAATTCCTAAACTTCAAGGCTGACAGCAAGACGCACCGCCAGTATACTTCTAGGTTCAATGAGCTAGCTCAACTGGTACCCCACCTTGTGGAGACAGAAGAACGAATGATCAAGTATTATGTGAAGGGCCTACCTCAAAGGGTCCGTGTCCATGTGAAAGCCAACCTACCCTCGACCTTCGAGTCGGTAGTCAACCTGTCGGGGATCGTCTATGACGATTATGCTAACGAGGATACATCTCCCGAAGCTCCGAAACGGAAATGGGAGAACTCGTTCAAAGGAAATAGAAAGGGAAACTACG